>JALJCQ010000015.1:2400000-3000000 GCA_023091665.1 Pythium myriotylum
TAAACTCTTGAGCAGCGAGACGTTGGGCTTCCGCGTCACCGCTGCGTAGGAGGGCCTTCACAGCAAGAGGGCCAGCGGCCTCAGCCATGCGGCCGAGGGCCTCCCATTCAAACTGGGTGAGGTACAGGAAGTGTTCCGCACGAGTCAGCTGGCTGAGGTCGAAGCTGAGGTCGGCCATCTTGATGTCTTGGTCGAGTGGACGGACCACAAAGTGCTACCAGGTGTAACGGGCGCAGATCCGTTACACAGCGTCGAGACCCCGGTCCCGACGCTCAGATTGGGCTCTTGACTTGACGGTAAATTGGACTCTGCATTGAGAGGTCCAGACACCTCTGGACCTCATTAAACCTACTCTGGTGTCCCTAATAAAACCTATGTATGCGGTGTCGTCCTCTGATAGGATGAAATCTCATAGAATTTCCACCAATGGAAATGCAGCAAGAACACACGCGTCTCTGACCAATCAGAGACACGGGAGGGACAACTCTCTCTCTTATAGAACCTACTCTCTTGTAATGGGCTGTGGGCCCATTACATATTACATGTCGATTCTTCTTGATTACATCTGGAATGATAGCGTCGCTGTCACATTGAGGTGGTATATGAGTACTTTGAAGCCAACAATCTCTTTCAATTTGACCGAAGATGATTGGAATCGTACAGCATCAATCTTCTCCTTATCTTAAAAAAGATAAGGAGAAGATTGATGCTGTACGATTCCACTTTCACTTTCCCACTTCTCTTAAAAGCGAACTGTCAAAATATCCGCCAGCTGTGCAACCCACAGTGCTACCTGATTTGATTGGTTAATAATGTAGTTGGATTCAAACAGTCAGAGATGGAAGGCCACCATGTCTACGATCTCGACGAAGCGATGCGAGAATTGCTGTCATCGTAGTCTGGCTGCCATACGTCGCGTAGACTTTGTCAATGGCGACATCGCTGGTGAAGCCAGCACGAATTAGACCGGCGACTGTGTCCCAGAACACCTTTCGGCGTGAGTACGCAAACTTGTTTGCACCTCGTTTGCTCGATGTGTAGTCCTTTGCCGGCTTTAGGCCGTTCACGACAGACTCGTGCCACAGTTCGTACAGATTGCTTGGGAGTCGAGACAGTCTCGACGGCGGATGAGCTGGTTCATGGGCGCCGTCAGTAGCCAGGTGCTGAACTGGACGTGTCATTGGCTGAAGTTCAATCCGCTTCAGCACTTGATATGTGCGCTGGTGTTGGCGCTGCATCTCCATCTTGATGCGGAGAACCTCGTTCATCACGTCTGTCATTTGGCGCTTCAGACTGAAAAACTGCGCGTGTTGCGCCCAGACCTATTTGGCTACCTATCTGGCTGATGAACTGACGCTTCCGTAATCTCTGCGCATGCGACATCATCGACACTGTCACGCAGCTCGATCAGCTGGAGTTGGTCGCCTTGTCCAGCAACGTGAAGTGGTACACGTTCGATAGGATTCAGGCTTGGATTGCCACCATGACAGACGTATGAGCTACAAACTCGCTCAGCAAGAGATGCAGGTAGTACTTCAAACTCGAAGCTGGCCTGTGGTAGAAGAGATGCCAACAGAAACGACCGCGTCTTGGCAACGCGATCGCCTAGCACTGCTTGTGTGCTTGGCCAGACGCACTCCACGAGGAACTGGTCTGTGAAGCTCTGAATGGTACGCGCGGTAATTGAACCACTTGCATAGATCATCGGGAATGATAGAGAGCAGCTGCGCTTGCGTGAATACCGAGTCCATGTCGTACCGCTTTCCATCCCGGTACGACATGAACTGGACGAGGCAGGACTTGTATCGATGTGGATCCATTTTCACGGCGCGGCGATTTGTGCAACCCGCTGTGCGCGTGTTGTATTGCGCGCGGTTGCAATCCGTGGTGCAGAATCACACGCTCGATGCAACGAAAGTTGCAACCCGAACTGCACTTCAGAGCACAGTTCAAGCACAACCACGTATTGGTACCGTGACCACAGGCAATCAGATTGCCGGATTTTCAGAAATACAACCTTGGTTGCAAATGGCCGGTAATGTTACTGTATATGATTCCATATGGTGTGTACAACACTATTTTTCATGATTTGACCATTTCCGTCGTCCATGTCTTTCCATGACGTAAGAAAGAAAACGAGGTTATTTCGCCCTAAACCTCGCAGCTGCGACGTGGGGGGAAAATAACGACCCCAACCAAAACGATCCAACATCCGGCCAAGCGTCGGCGAAAATGAAGCGATCAAGCGAGGGTCGGCGCGGCGGCAGTGCCAGCGGCGCAAGTAAAGGAAGTGGCGATGACAACGGTAGTGGAAGTGGCGGTAGTGGTGGCGACAAGAGGAGTTGTTATTTCAGCTCCGGAGAGGAAGAGCGCGGCGCCGCTGGGGCGAAGCGAGCCAAGACAGCTCGAGCTCGTGCGCGCAGCTTGCCACCGCCAGCCCGTCGACGCAGCCCACGCTTAGGTGCGCTTGCTGAAGCTCTAGCGGCTGCTCAGGTGAAGGTTGCTGTGCCAACCCAGCGAGACAAGAAGTCTGCTGTCAAGCCTGCTGCCGTGCGTGAGGAAAGTCAGGCGGTTGACAAGAGTCCAGCTGCTTCGGAAATGGACGTGGATTCTACGGCTGCGGATGTGCTCATTACTGCCCCATCGTCTGCTTTGCCAACCACACCGCGGCGTAGCCCTCGTCTTGACATTTTGGCAGCGAAAGGGCCCACACCAGAGCAAATTGCTCGATGGGAAGCTGTTGATCGTCTCGCTTCTACTTCTGGAAGACGCCGCACAAGACAGGTCACGAAGACGGCTCGAGATCGCGTTGGAAAGTCTCGTCGTGGGCGTACATCGCCACACGAATCCAAGGATGTGAGTTTAGATGGTTCAGAGGATGACCTTGGGGAAAAGTCGGACGGTGCCAAGCCCGACGAAGACGAAGAAGATGATGGGGCGGAGGAAGATGAAGGCGAAGGAGAGGAGGAGGAGGAGGACGACGACGACGTCGATTCGAGCGAGTCTCAGACGAGTCGAGCTGGTGCGCGGCGTCACCAACGAAACCACGACTCGTCGATGTCCGGTCTGCCACCAATTCAAATTGCGTCCGATCGCATTGTGGTAGAGTGGGTCAGCAAAATCACTGCACAGCGACTGCTTGTGACAGCTGACCACTCGCCAACAGACCTTCAGATTCTTGGTGCTAGTGAGCTACCACAGACGTTACACCCCACGAAAGTCGCTGTGGGGGTGAACCGTGGGCGCTCTGGTACCGAAGTCGGGGGAGGGGAAGCCAGAGGGTCGTGAAGCCTCTTGGGGTCGGCCAGCTGAGCTCCGCGAGGAGACCGTCTCGCAGAGTTGGGCCGGGGGTCGTACCGGGCCGAGAAACACGCTTGCTCAACACGTAGGGGCTCGGAGTAATTGTGCGCAGCCGATGAGACGGCTGCGGCTTCCTTGGGGCGTGAGATCTGCTAGTGCTCAGCACTAGAGACCGTAACCTTGCCTTGTCGTGGCGGGGGGACAATCCCACCGGCGCACACGAGCGTCCTTGTCCTTGGTGCAGCCGACGCCGCTGGCAGTCTTGCTCCAGCGCTTCAAGCCGGCCGCTTGAGAGTCGTCGGCTTCCCCTGACAGCAATAGCCAGGTTCAGCAGGGGTCTTCTTTAACGTCACCTCCTGTTGGTGACGGCGAGCCTTGATGCGACGTTCCTTGCCAAGGCGACGCGGCTTGCTTGCGAGCTTGGCGGTGAAAGTGGAAGTCTATTACCTTGGTCTCATCAGCTGATCTAAGTACCCCTACGCTAAGTTCGGCTGCCCTAAGTTCGCTACCGGCTCTTCACCCATTACTACTGCTGAATACATACCCCTTTTCTGCCGATTCAGCCAGTATCCTGCCGATCATCCCCCTTGTATTCAGGTGATGACTGCGGCTTTCGGCTACGCAATCGGCCCCCATTTTAGCCAATCGGCTATGGGATGGCACAATCGTCTCAGTATCGGTTCCGCCGGTAATACCGGCGGCTGATACCGAGTATAGTAATAGTATGGGTTAGTCTGGAGCCTCCAACGGTACTACCCTGAGTCTCTGCCTATCACCTCGGTCTAGTGCCCTAAAATTCTCGGCCGCTTTACCACAGCGCCCGTCTCCCATCGGCCTGGTCGCAGACCTTGGGTGATGGGAGAACTCCTCTCGGCCGAGTCACCACATATCGCGCACAAGTGTATGACATGCTTCTCGATCAAGGCGAGAATGTCTGCAGGACGGACGTGAACAACTTGACGTCCCAGCGCCGGGCTAAAGGGGCTCTCCAAGATGACGATCAGGCTACGGCTCAAGTTATCAAAGAGTATGCGGCAAACAATGAAGGCGGTCTAATAACCATTGATGAGAAGGAAAATGGTGAAACCGGCGTCATATCAATGACGGATAGACACATGCGAGAGATGAACGAGCGATTTGGCGAGCTGCTTCTTGTCGACTGCACTCACAAGACGAATAGGTACGTCACAATTATTTTCCATATTGAGCGCATTATTGGTCCATGACGGTTGAGACTTACATGTTTACGTGTTAGACACAACTACCAAATACTCACGTTCATGGTGATGGACGAGTTTGGGCAGGTTCAGGTTGTTCAGCGGAGCCTTTTGGAACGCAACACTGACTGGCACATGGAAAGGGTTATTGACCATTATTTTCGAGCTCATGATGGTAGCAAGGCAGCTCGCGCTTGAGCCAAGATCGCCTGTAGGAATGCGATGGTCACGACATCGGCCGTCATCCGCCGACGGATTGCCCCTACCGTGCCGAAGTCACGGTAATTGGCAATCTCCTGATTCACCTCGCGAAGCGAGCCCAGACTGCCGAGGCGCCTGTAGGCCTTGTACTTCTGCTCGAGATCTGCTTGCTCAGCCGTCGCAGCTGCGGCCACCTTCTCGGCCGTGTCGAGCCGGTTGCGTAGTGAATCGCGCTCCTGGGTTATAGTCTTCAGCGCCAAGGCGTCGCGCTCGCGCTCATCACGATAGAGCTCGAGCCGACGGCGAAGGTCAGCCACATCGTCAGGGGCGGGTGCCGAGGAGGGAGCATTCGCAGGTGGAGGACTAGCAAGTTGTCGGCTGGCCTCAGCCTGGGCACCGGAGTCAGCCAGGGAACGGAGGCGGGCAGCGCGACGGACGGCAGCGATGTGTAGACGCACCTTTGACCGTTCGAGTTCTTCGAGGCGCTGAGCTTTGGCCCGCAGACCGACGAGCTCGATGTCCGCACTCTTCACTCGCGACTTCAGCGAGGCGAGCTCGGCAGCAACGTGTTGCTCACAGATTCGAGGAAGCTTGAGCAGGCGTCGGAGGACTGAAGAGCGGCCGAGGCGCGCTCCAACAGCGCAGTCAGCCCACGCAATTGCTCAACGGACAGCGGGACTGTCAAGTCAGAAATCGCCTCGAACAGATCACCCGCGACGTCTGCCAGCTTAGAGCGCGCGAGTTTAACCAAGCGCGCCTCACTCATCTGTAAGAACAGTCTGAGCAAGCGAACTCCACGATGGCCGGTGAAGAAGCGATGCGTACCGTCAAGGGGGGGCGGAGGAGAAGACGAAGTGAAGGGGCTGAAAGCTGTGGGCTACTCCAACGGCGTGATCGACTGATGTGTGGTGACTCGGCCAAGAGGAGTTCTCCCTTCACCCAAGGTCTGCGACCAGGCCGATGGGAGACGGGCGCTGTGGTAAAGCGGCGAGAATTTTAGGGCACTAGACCGAGGTGATAGGCAGAGACTCAGGGTAGTACCGTTGGAGGCTCCAGACTAACCCATACTATTACTATACTCGGTATCAGCCGCCGGTATTACCGGCGGAACCGATACTGAGACGATTGTGCCATCCCATAGCCGATTGGCTAAAATGGGGGCCGATTGCGTAGCCGAAAGCCGCAGTCATCACCTGAATACAAGGGGGATGATCGGCAGGATACTGGCTGAATCGGCAGAAAAGGGGTATGTATTCAGCAGTAGTAATGGGTGAAGAGCCGGTAGCGAACTTAGGGCAGCCGAACTTAGCGTAGGGGTACTTAGATCAGCTGATGAGACCAAGGTAATAGACTTCCACTTTCACCGCCAAGCTCGCAAGCAAGCCGCGTCGCCTTGGCAAGGAACGTCGCATCAAGGCTCGCCGTCACCAACAGGAGGTGACGTTAACCCTTTCGCAGTCAACCGTGTAAATTTTACACGTTCCGAGGGTTTCTCATAAGCCGGTGTGATTGGACCCCTCAGAACGTGTAAATTTTACACGTTTTACAAAACCCGTCATTGAAGTTTTGCAAAAACCTCAACAAAACCTCAAAACCTCTTAAGGTTAAATAACAATAACCTCGAAACTTATTTGCAATTTTGCGAGGTTTTATTACAAAGGCGGTAGGTTTGCGGGAAACTTCACCTGTCGCAATTCCAGAACGTGAATTTCGCAATCACCTCCGTGCAAACAGAGATTGTATGGATACTTTAATCAAATCAAAATTTCCAGATCGTGTAAATTTTACACGTTCTGGAACTGCGACAGGTGGAGTTTCCCGCAAACCTACCGCCTTTGTAATAAAACCTTGCAAAATTGCAAATAAGTTTCGAGGTTATTGTTATTTAACCTTGAAAGGTTTTGATGTTTTGTTGACGTTTTTGCGAAACTTCAATGACGGGTTTTGTAAAACGTGTAAAATTTACACGTTCTGAGGGGTCCAATCACACCGGCTAGTGAGAATGCCTCGGAACGTGTAAAATTTACACGTTTGATTGCGAAAGGGTTAAGTTGCAAGTTTCTTGGTCAACTTGAACAGGATTTGGTTCTGCGTCAGGTTCTACTGATTTTGATGAAAATTCGGCTTGAATCGATGGTACATTGTCACTCGTAGACTGGATCAGATCCGTTTTTACCTCAGCAGAAACCATTTTGCAGTGGCGCAACAAGCGGGGAATCAGATTCTTTGCAGGCTTGGGGTTATTACTGTATTTACTCCAATTGCGAACCCCCCTGCAATTGTAAACCCCCTAAAATTGTACTCCTGTCCCGTGGACCACCCAGCTTAGAAAACCCTCCCTGAAATAGTACTCCCGTGGGCAGATCCTCCAATTTGCCGTGGGGGCACATTCTCCGATGCGAGTCCCGAAACGCAAGTTCACCAACGAGAAGAAGCTCGATGCCATCGCTCACGCAGCGGCCACCTCCATCCGCGCGGGATCGAACCACTGGCCTCTTCGATGAGAACTGGTCGGCCGACCAGCAACCGCATGAGGTTACAAACCCCTCCCCAAAATAGTACATCTGTTCGTGGAGGGCTTACTGAGGACTAAACCCGGGTTCGCAATTGGAGTAAATACAGTAATTCAATGAGAGCAACATTTGCACACAGCCGTCTTCTTCTGATTCGATACATCTTCGTAAAAATGTAGCCACACCTCGCTCGGTAGTCGTCCTATCTTTACCGATGGGGCGCGATCATCACTGGATAGGTTTCGCGGCGGCGTACGCTTAGTAACAGTTGGCCTCGCTTTTGGAGGTGTGGCAGGAGAAGCGCAGCGCGGCTTTGCTGCGGATAAACGCGATGAGGCACGCGGCATTTTTTGTGGCGTTGCATCTCGATGATGCTGGTGCGGCATCGCGATGCCGTCGCGCGGGGTCAGTGGAGGCTTTCGTGGCCTCACCTCTGTAGGCTCACGGGTCAGGGAGACGGATGCGGCTCTCTTTGAAGAGATCGGTCGCCCGTGTCCTACAGAGTCAGCAGACCCGTGAGTTGATGGTTATTTTTGGCGCATCGTGATCCATGATAGTACCTTGTTCGGTGTTAAAACCGCATCTGCCTCACTGTGGCGCATCTGGTGCGGGAAATCCCCCGTATGTCGACTACTCTCGCCTAGTATCTCTGATTCAAAGCTCAGAGCTCGCTGAATCGGAGCCACGGCTGGTGGCGGGTTTGAGCTGTCAGAGCGTGGGCTTCGAGGCGCAACGAGAATCTCAGTGCCATCACTCTCTGTATCTGTCATCGTCGTTGGCAAGATCGGCACCGCGAGCCAGCATTCTGTGTGTAGAGAGGGAGCCAATATGTGAGGTCGTCAAAAAATCCCCTTCATCATCGCGGCTTCTGATTGGATGCTTGTAGTGGAAGGAACCAACCTTTTGGACCTTTTGGACAGTTCGGAACAGTTCGGAACACTTTCGGGAGTTAGGGACGTTCCGAATTGTACCATTCCGTTAACTTCCCTATTGTCGTGGCCAAAAGTCTAGATACACTTTTCATCCGTTTATTCAGGTGCCATAATTAACGAAAACCCCATACAATAGTTAGATATATGGTGTAATTTCGCGCGTAGAATCCGATTCTGAGGTCCGTTTTGCGCGATTCAAAGTCGTTTTTGCGCTAGACGAGCTCAAAGAAAGAGGTCTCATTGGCCCCAGTTCACAGCGATTGTGGAACATTAGGGTCGAGCTAAATAAAGGCTTTTGATTGGCCAAGGCGCCAAAACATATGGAAATTCTGGTGGATTAGGGGTTTTGATATAGTCATCATCCTCATCCGCACGATTTTGAGATTCTAACCCCATTGACCCAGCCGCCGCTGAGATTATAACTTCACAGAGGTACCCGACACCATCTGACCCCTGTCATCTCCATTACTCGTGGACGCACCAGAGACATCAATACTCAGTCCAAGAGGTAAATGAAACCTAACCGTTAGGATGATGGAGAAGCCGATCCTGAGCGCTCTCGGCGATCTCCTGCGGCAACGGAGCGCAACCCGAGCGCCGAAGCGCCATGAAAGAGATCCCCAGACGCAGCCCAACAAAAATGCACACACTGAGGGCGCTTAGAGCAAGCCCCCGGTCTCATTTTGGGAAGGATTCGAACGCACCACAGATGGCCGCGTACCGGACCTCGCTCGTTTTCCGGGCCAAAACTCCAGTCCCTCGGAGAATTGCGCAGCGATGAAAGTAACGTCGGAAAGAGGAAAAACAGGGGAACATTTTGCTGCATCGTTCACGCCGATCGGCGCAGAAGTCGTGACGAAACCAAAAAATCGGCCGTGTTAGAATTTTTGTAACAAGACTTTTGGCCAGGACAACAGTCATGAGCTGTCCGTCATGAGCAGCCTCCTTATGTACCTAAATCATCTTTAGCAGGCTTTGGATTCGTCGATTATGGCCAATCCAACACCTCCATTCTGATTGGCACATTCGAGAAGAAGCTCGGCGAAAATGGCGGGAATGGCGGACCTCGCGTCGCGGCTGCGGCCCTGGCACGCGGCGCTGCGTCAGCTGGGCGAGCCCGTGGGCTACTCGACCTTCGACCCGCGGCAGGAAGCCGACGCGCCTCGCACGCTCTGGCTCGCCACCGAGCCAACGGAACAGAA
This sequence comes from Pythium myriotylum, assembly GCA_023091665.1. NCBI lineage: Eukaryota > Oomycota > Peronosporomycetes > Pythiales > Pythiaceae > Pythium > Pythium myriotylum. Next base: position 2,409,366 of record JALJCQ010000015.1, read on the forward strand.
GTCGCCCGAGCCGCGCGCTCGCGCCGTCGAGGCTCTGGCGCTGCTCAACGTCCTCGCGCGAGTGGATCTTGCGGCTTGGCAGCGCGCGCTGCTGCAAATATGGCCTACGCTCAGTATGCAGGAGTGGATCGACGAGTACGTCGCGTTTGAGACAAAGGAGCGCGAGTTTAAGGTCGGCATTGAGATCAAGCTGAACCGAGCACGCGACGTGAAGCAACTAGATGCCTATAGCAACGGCGGTGGGAGTATTGAATTTCATGAACTGTACGCCGAGTTGCTCGCAACGGCGAAAGTGCGGAGAGTTGACGCTCCGAGCGTCAGGGTCCCAATTCAGATCCAGCTCGGCGTTTTCGATGTCGAGCCACTTGTGGTACAGGAACTCCTTGAAGAACTGCAAGAAAGCTTACAAGAGTTAGCACTATTTGAAAAACCAAAGGAGGTGCAAGAGGCGAACCCATGCTGCTGGGTCGAACAAGTGCGGCTCGTGGACACGTGCGGGTGCGTCTGGGACGAAGGCGTTCTTTCGGCTTTGATGCGACTACAAGACAACGGTGTTCGTGTCGGCCATCTACCAGACTTAGATTTGGAGTTGGACGCTGATGCCTGGAAGCTGGTCGTTCAGGCATCTCGCTCACTAATGGGCATTGAAGGGTGCGATCTACCAAGCGTGAAGCAGCGGCAACCAGGAATCCACACGCTTAGGTTGTCATCGAAACTTCCTCCGGACCTCTTTCATGCTCTGGCATCGGCTGCCCAAGTCTCACCATCCCTACGAGCTGTCGAAGTTGAAGTTGGCGATGAACTATACTACGATTCTGACGATGAGGAAGATGAAGACGGCAACGCCTTCTGGAAAGCTGTTGCGAATTACATCTTCAGTCGCGATGCATCCCATGGAATCCGGTCCATCACCCTCAACATGGCGTGCTTTCGTCAAAGCTATGCAGACTTGATACTTCAAGCTGTTCAATAAGAGGACCCACTGACTCTTCTGCATCCAACAATTGACAAACCCAAGCGAGCTATTCAAGCATCCCGCTTTGAGTTGACGAATCCGCACAACCCGGATCCAAAAAAACCATTCAAGACTGCAGAACCTATCTCGGTTCGCGTCATCTCTCCTCCGGATGACTTGAATGGCAAAATGTGGACTGTACATCTTCCGGGTCTAGGCAACGCGTGGGTCAGTCGCGACGACGTGGTATCTGTCCATGACGTGGAATCAACGGATTCGCGGGATTCCGCCATCTCTTATGACACAATCAACATCAGCGTTTTGACGGAAGAGTCGGAAGAGTCAACGCTCTCGCTACTGGTTGCGACTAAAACAGGTCAAATTGACGGTCAGGTCAGCGTCTTTTCTATGTGCAGGGCGTGACCTGTGGGGCCTCGGTCACTTGGTGGTCAGGCGCAGAAACATACTAATTTATTGGGCGAGCGAAGGACAAATCGTTCACAAAGTGCATTAGGTATTTAGTTAACATCATCTTGGTTGAGGAGTCCCCACTGCGATCTGAGTCATTCTCATCATTGCCGTGCATTTCGTGGGCCGAAAGCCCGCGCATATCGTCAGGTGCAGATGGCTCATGAGACCCTTTCGATCGTTCTCCAGCGACGGGTGGGACGCATCAAAAGACTATTGGCGGCATGGTGTTAGAGATTGCGATCAGATCGATCTCGTTTTTTTATCGCGGTGATAGCATTTCCAGCGGCGTATGACGCCCCACCAATGCATCACGCGGACACGCGGAGTAAGTTGTGGGTAGGCTTACATCATCATCATCAATGTGAGGTCTATTGGTTTACTCGTCTAGAAACCTATAGCCGGCGTGAAATGCCTGGTTAGGATTGAAGTCCTATTCTGTAATGCGCAATGTCGCTGCTAAGTAGCGCAGCAATTTGCTTGTGCTCTGGTCGGTGAGTTGGGTGAAGAACTTGACTGCTACGTTCCTCGTCCATGGCGAGGTTGGCCGCTGCGTCTGCCATTCGGTTGGCTGTTCGCGGATGATGCTTCCAAGTGCGGACGCCGAGGATGTCCGCTCGCGGATGATGCTTCCAAGTGCGGACGCCGAGGATGTCCGCTAAGCGTCGAGCGACTGCATACGAGCGCTGAAGTCTCCGGTTCTGAGGTGCCTTGTACCTCTTCACTTGCTGGATAATGAGCATACTATCGCCGACCACCTCTAGTGGCGTCCATTGAAACTGGGTGGCTGCGGTCAAGCCGGTGACGAGGCCCCTGTACTCTGCTTGGTTATTTGTGGTCGTCCGCGCGGCGTGGGACATTGCTGCTGTGTACACAACCGTTGCGTGGGTAGCTTCATCGGTAATGCGTGCAATTACTGCTCCTGAGCCCCCAGGCCCAGGGTGGGTAGGCTTACGATCCCAGGCGCCAGAGGGCAAGCCTGGAGATCTTGGAGGCGGCAAACCGACGGACTTGGCCGCCGGTATCCGACGTGAGGGGAGAGATCAAGTTCCGAGAAGGCGCTAGGGCAGAGATATAGCTGTGCTCCTCACACTGCTGCACAGTCGGGGTGCTGTTGCCCGATACCAGAGCTGGAGCCGGCGCTGGCTCTGGAGCAGGAGTGCCCAACGCCCATGGTGCCGGTCCGTCACTAAAGGCGCAGTCAAACCGGCGGTGAAGGCGCGCTCGGGATCTCGCCTCCACTCCGCTTGAAGCCGGATGTGGAGCAGGAGCGGAAGCAGAAGCTGAGGTCAAAACCGACGACCACGAGCCAGAGTCCCCGCTGCCCTGCCCTTGCTGCCCTTGTCCTTGTCGCACTTGGACGGACACGGTGTGTCAGCGAAGTCTCCTTCACCAAAAGTTACGCTCGACGAAGTTTTACGCAGCCTTTAGGTGAGCTCAACCCGGGTCGGCGGGGTTACTGTCAGGTCTGCCGCTGCTGTCATATGGTCCGTCACTAAGAATAGGTCTTCCGTATGCAGGGGCAACTGCACACAATGGCGGAGGGCGCTTTGGATAGCACGATTGACATGGGCTCGCTGACCTCAAGTTCGCATCCGTTCAATAGCGCCTGACCTAGCATGGTGACGCGACGCGAAGAGCGTGACTCCCACATCCAACCGACCACAACGGAGGAACGCTTGCTTGAGCGACGGCGCTGGCGCAGGCGAGAACGAACTTACGCAACTGAGGCCAGCATGATGATGATGGATTAAGTGGAGTCTGTTGAGTTTGGCTTAATGAATCCTAACAGGTTTCCTGCTGCGCTCCACATACTTCGTTTAGGACTCAATAGTGTCGCCAGCCAAACTGTGCAAACACATCTAACGCATTGCTGTCAACAACGAGTGTTGAGGCTCGCGCGCAGGCTCTACTTAGCGCGCCACTCCACACTCCACGAGCACAAAGCGCCCAGGCTCTGCTCCGAGGCCGATGAGGACACGAAGCGCCACGGCCGCCGACCACAGTTGGCGGACAAACCGCCCGAATAGCTCGCTGCTTCCAGACGCAGTGCCGGCGGCAGCAGTTGCGCACGGAGCTCTCTCGGGTGGCCAACGACGAGGCGCAACGCCTGGCGGTCTGCTGCCCGAGCTTGTGCGGCGGCGATGGCGCAAGGCTTCTCGCGAGCGCGACCACCCACGCGCCATCGCTACCCGCGGCCGGGGTGACGTTCGACCACGCGCGAGCGCGACCTCGGGCGTTTCCTCGAGGCCGCGCTGTTGCCGTGACTCACAGCCGACCGCGTGCACTCGGGAGGGCGCGACCTCCTTGGCCGGCAGATCGAGCCCTGTTCTTGTTTGATTGGCTTGTTGGGTTATTCGATTGTGGAAAGTCTGTTTCGGCGTCAAAAGTCTGACCTCGGCAGTGACAGTGAGCATTGGTCACGTGGCTCGACGTGACCTGTTGCCTGACCAAGTCGATGTGTGCATAGAAAAGACGCTGACCTGACCCACAAATTGACCTGTATTAGACGCTTCCCTCGCTACTCAATATTATCGGTCGAGATACAAAGCGCATTGAGCTGTACGAATACTGCGCGGACTGTGGAGTTGACAACTGGGTAAGTCGCGTATTGGAGAGTTGTCCTAACCTCGAAGAGCTTCGAATTCGAGTTGCCGAGGTTGACACGATGAAGCTTTTTGTGGATGCTGCTGAAGCGCGACACTGTCGCCTCCGACAACTTCTCGTGCTCAGTGCCGATCCAAGCCACCACGACACGTTTTTCGAAACTCTCTGTGATCCTTCTCATCCGCTCACAACCCACTTACGAGATTTGTATGTCAAGTTTTGCGTCGATACCAAGTTCGAAGTTGATAGTATCGTGGAGTCAGCGCAGCGGATGCTGGAGCTCAATCGGCGATTGTACAAGGTCGAGCTTGGTTTCCAGCTCGCTTCCGACGTTCAATCTTGCGAGAAACAGCTCGAAGCAGCGTTTGCCGCTTACGCAGACGAGAAAGTGTCCATTCGAGTTGGCGCATTGGATTTGCGAAGCAAAGCCGCTTTCCTGAGCGCCGTCCACGGCTCTACGAACCCACAGAGCCGTCTCCACGACTTTGATAGCCGTGTCATCTCGACAATCTTCCAGTTCGCGGCTCAATCTCGCACACGACTATTCAAGCTCAAAATCCTGATGTGATGAAGCATCCATGAAATTTGTGTTGTTGTCAACTCTAAAGAGCCTTAAAAGCGAAATTCAAACGGGCATGTGATATGGTAAGTAAATAGCATCCACCACGACTGGTCTTTGCGTCGCACAGAGTTGAGGGATGGGGTCTGTCTGGTCAAAAGCTCAAGGTTCACTCGTTGCCTCTGTTGAGGACCTCAGCTACCAGGAGTACACTATTACGAACTCTTCAACCGTATACCAAATTGTCAGATGACTCGTTACGAACTGATGCTTGCGTCATCTTCCTGACACCATCAGTCTGTCCAAGGTTAACGGCCATCACTCTGTAAAGGCAACAAGGTCCAGCACCAATGGATCTCCTCACGAGTTCCCAGCGTCAGCGATCCTCTATTGCGCCCGCCGTTTACGCCACGAGGCAGTTCAAGTTGAGGTAGTTGAGGCCCACTGATCGCCTCGTCTGTGGCGCAGCGCTGCCCAGGTCTCTCGGAGGAGCGCGCAGACCAAGTGATCGACTACTGTTTTGCTCACTTTGCTTTGCCCACTTCGCAATCAGCGCCCCACCGCACACGCCAAGAAGAGATCAACCAAGATCCATGTCGTCCATCCCAGAGCGTCGCACTGTCAAGGCCTACGCCGCTACGAAGGCAGGGCTCGAAGTTGAGCCGTTTGAGTACGTCTCTCGCCCTCTTGGTGACAACGATGTCGAGATAGCAATCTCGCACTGTGGAATCTGCGGGACGGACCTCCACACTATCACTGACGGTTGGAAGAACGCCAACTTCCCCGTCGTGCCCGGCCACGAGATTGTTGGCCATGTGACTGCAGCAGGCCAAAGCGTAACGCGCGTAAAGGTCGGCGACCGCGTTGGTGTCGGCGCCATGGTCTTCTCGTGTCAAGACAAGGAGTCCTGCAAGCTCTGTGCGGAAGACAAGGATGTCCACTGCCCCAAGATTGTCAAGACCTACAATGGTGTGTACGCTGATGGCGAGAAATCGTACGGCGGCTACGCTGAGTATGTGCGCGTCAGCAGTAACTACGCGTTCAAGATCCCGGAGACGCTGGCATCTGAGATCGCGGCACCACTCCTGTGCGCTGGAGTCACGGTGTACGTGCCGCTCAAGAAGGTGGTCAAGCCAGGCCATCGTGTCGGTGTCGTTGGCATTGGTGGGCTTGGCCATGTGGCCCTCCAGTTTGCCAAGGCGCTGGGAGGGGTCCCCGTGGCATTTTCTCAGTCACCAAACAAGGAGCAAGTTGCGCGAGACCTTGGTGCGGTCGATTTTGTGCTCACAAGTGACCCAACCGCTGTTGCCAAGGCCGCTCGCTCGGTCGACGTTCTGCTGGTGACAGCTGATGCCGAGAACCAGCCGTGGGACATGTACCTTCGCTCTGTGGCTGTCGGTGGCACTCTGATCCTCGTCGGCGCCCCAAACGACAAGATCGTTTTCTCTCCGTTCTCTCTCATCGGCGGCTCCGTTTCCTTCATGGGCAGCTACATCGGCGGCATCAAGGACACCGAGGACATGCTCGCGCTCGCGGCTGAGAAGGGCGTGCGTTCTGTGGTCCAAAAGCTGCCCATGGCCCAGGCAAACGAAGGCATCGCCCTCGTGGACCAAGGCAAGGTCCGCTACCGCGTGGTGCTCGAAAACGAAGGATGACTCCAATTACCCCCTTAACATAGCATATGGGTACATCTGAGCTGTGTAGCCATATCGTAATAAAGAGGTGAAAAATCGCATTTTGCACCAATGGGGAGCTCTTGGTCAAGCCATTGGCCAGAGAGATCTGGTGAGAAGACCACAGACCATCTCAAAATGGCACGATCGCTCTCTCTCGTCGCGCGCGTGCGGCCGTGGCACGCGGCGCTGCGCCAACTCGGCTCGCCGGAGCTGCCGACGTATCTCGACGCCGAGCCCGAGAGCTACGACTGGCTCTGGATCAAGGACGAGCTGCTGCTGCAGACGACGCCCAACTCGCGCGCGCTCTCGAATGTCAAGGTCTACGAGGCGCTGAGTCTGCTCGCGCTGCTGGCGCGTGTGGACTTTGACGCGTGGGCGCAGACGCTGCTGGAGGTGTGGCTGGGCCGTGAGATGGAGGAATGGCTCGACGAAATCCGGTTCAACAGAATGCCCGTTGACTATGTGCGCGTCGGCGTCTCATTCCCAGAGCAAGGGCAAGAGCGTGAGGTTGAAAAACTGGATATGATTTGCGGCTACACCGACTTTGACATTGCTAGCCCAGAGTTCTGTGCGACTTACTGGTTCATCAAAGGGGCCGAGCCTGAAGAGGAGATTGATGCGGCTGCGCTGGTGATCCCGGCGCGTGTGAAGCTCGAACTGTGGCAAACTACTCCGGCTGAGATCACGAATGTGCTGAAGCTGGTGGGGCACTTTGTAGAGCGGTGCAAGGCCAATGCGCTCAGTGTGACATCGAACAAGATGACAATTGCGATCCAGAACGTGAGAATCACAGATTCGTATGGCTTCGCTGTCGAGATGGGCGGGCTCCGGGCGTTCAAAGATCTCTGGGCTATGGGGGTACACGTGAACCTTTTCCCTGATCTACAACTGGGCAAATCGGATAAAAACACCAAGTTTGTCCTCGAGACGACGAGAGAGATGCTGGAGATGACCACCAAGACTCCAGTCGGTGCGTACCAGCTCCACGGAACCAAGATGCTCAATGTTACGACGAAAAACTCTCCACATTACTTTCAAGCCATCATGACTGCTGCTCAAGTCAGCTCCTCACTTAGTATGATCGACATTGAGATCGTGGATGAAGACGAGGCAGACGATTGGGACTCGGAGGATGAGGAGGAGGTGGAACACAACCTCTTCGCGATGATCTACTGGAAGTGGATCGCTTACACGCTCTTCAGCCGCCATGCAAATCATAGCATCAAGACACTGATGCTCGACATGAAAAGCTTACGGCAACCCCATGTGAGCCAAATGCGTGAAATTATTGCCGCGGCCAATCCACTTGCCGAGCTCAACTATGTGGCTAAGCGCGATTGCCTGGAGCGCCAGCTCACAGCGACCCGATTCCTCCTCACTGATCCTGGCAACATGGCTCGGAAAACCCAAGCAGTATACGTCGCACCGCAGCCGATGACGGTGCGCGTAATTTATTCGCCAGAAGATGATGAATACCCGTACTGGACGGTTCTGGTCCCTGGACACGGAAACGCATGGGTTCACCAGGATAAGGCTACTGATGTGACCGAACTCGCGACTCCAACTGACGACTGGCGAAATGCAGTCCCTTCGTTCGAGCGAATCGATATCTCCGCCTCACACGAAGACTGTATGGATGCTGCTGTGTCTCTACTTGAACTCATAGGCCACGGGACCAAGGAAATCATTGTTCAAAACCACGAAGATGATGGCTCTCTCGACGATTGGACTCGCCGAGTCTTAGAAGCATGCCCAAACCTGACGTCTCTCACATTCGGACTAGCTATGGTGGACAAAATGAAGGTCTTTGTAGAGTGCGCTGAAGCAGGAAAGAGTCGACTCCAGAAAATCTCTATGAGCAGCACATTCTCTGATGAAGGCATTCATTTCCTCCGCGCACTCGTCGATCCGACGCATCCGCTGACAATTTACTTGCGCGATCTCAAGACTAGCTTCCAGATCGAGAAGAAAAACGAATTCGACGCGATCGTTCGAGCGGTCCAAGATGCTTTAGACAACAACCGTCATCTCTACAGTGTCAACATCGGCTTCCAGTTGGTTGGGGAGGTCGAGTCCCTGAGCGACGACCTTCAGAAAGCGTTTGCGACGTACAACAAGGAAGAAGTAGCGATCCGCGTCGCGCCACTGGAGCTTCGAAGTAAAGTCGCGTTCTTGAGTGCAGTCCACGCGGGCAAATCCCGCGCGCTCAGTCAACTCGACAGCAGTTTGCTCCAGCTCGTGTTTCAGTTCGCAGCTCAGTCTCGCAAGCGACGTGTTTGCATCGAGCCGATCAAATCACGCACCGAAGAGCTACCAGAAGCATGGGGCTTCGAAGTCAGCGCCCCTCTGGCAGCGCTGCTGTGGGGCTAGATGTTCAAGCTGAGACCTTGGTTGCTTGCAGTGTTTGCGCCATTGAATGGAGATGGGCCGGTCAACGAGTGTAGCCATATTGAGGTTCCATTCTGCGACTATCCGCCAATCGTGACGTGGGATTGTTGGGTGGCCGAAGATGGGTCTCCGCTGTACTCGGCATCCGGAAATATACGGTTCTTCCCGATCAGCGTCGCCTCCGTTAGTGCGGGGCGTTTCAGCTGCTGCACTTCGCTTCTCAAGATCGGCCGGCATTGCGTGGTGCCCTCCTGATTTGAAACACGAGAGGAGATGGAGAAGGCGAGAGAGGGCGAGGGATCTTCGTCCCGTCACATGCGCACCTCTGGCAACCCCACGACGCTCACATGTAGAATCCCCGGTCTTTGCAACCCACAGATGAGTCGCGAGTTTCTCAATGTATCATCGAACGGAATCCGTCGACAGTTTCCCTCACGCTGGACTCTTAACCCCAAGTACGAGCTTGGATTCAGTACGAACGAAAAAGATCAAAGAATTGGGCTCGCCATGTATGCGGTGCATTTTTCACTGCTGTATCTGGTAGATGAATAAGGCAGTCGTATCATGTCTCCCAAGGCTCAAGGTCGGACCAACCGATGCAACTTCCTGTTTCCGAACCGAGGGAAGCTGACACTTGGACATGGGAGGGCCATGTCCGTCCAGATGTCTGATGTCAACTTCGATTACGTCTGGGTTCTTCAAGTGACCCTGTCGCTTGCAGCATGCTTCGAACGGGACCGCGCGTGCGACACGTGCCGTGTTGATTTCATGCGTTCACTCACTTTGCTGCTCCATTTCACAACTCGCAGGCCCTGGCACAACCATGCCTGGGATCGTTCTCCTCGATGATGACCAGCAACTCCAGTTGTCGCGCAGCCAACGGCGAGCAGTTCATTTGAACGCACCGAACCAGCACCAAGCACCCCCACCAAGGTACCATCGGTCCTCGCTACCCTCAGATCGGACGCTACTCCCCGAGGATTTCGTTGTTGGAACTGGATCACCTCGCACAAATTTCATGACCAACCGCCAGGAACCCCGCACGGATTTTACAAATGGGAACCGCAAAGGTTTTGGCGAGACGCAGCGAACGCTTGCCACGATCACCATGTCGATGGATTATCCGGATCACCCGTCGACGCTGGAGAAGCCACACAGCGACAGCTACCCCATGCTTCGTGACGTGAGCCCAAGTTCATCGAGAGAATCTACCACTGATGATGGTGGGGGTGAGTACGCTGGCACAAGCAGTGGTCTCAAGATATCTGTCCGATGGATCATGGTTGGTTTGATCGCTGGGCTGGTTCTGGGTTTGTTCTTGAGCGAGGCCAAAGTGTCAAGTGTCGCCGCTCGCTGGATTGGACTACCGGGAGATCTATTTCTTCGAGCGTTGAAGTGCCTCGTAGTCCCGTACGTTTTCTGCTCAGTGGCTGTTGCCGTTGGTGACATTGTCTTCGTCGGCAAGGTGTCTGTTGTCGGCATCCAGACTGCCAAGATCTACGTCGTCTTCTGGCTCGCGACCGTTGCGATGGGTGTGACCGTGGCACTGCTCTTTCGACCGTCTTTCCGATCTCTCGACGTCAAAGACTCACTCCCAGCCTCCGCTGTCGGCTTCACATGTTCCAACAAGCTGCTCATGACTACTATGACCAACGGCAGTACGATCTGTTCGACCAACGCGACCGCCATCACCAACATGACAGCGTTCGTGGTTCAAGACATCAACGACGTGTTTGCCAAGTCCACCAGCACGGTCACGTCGCTCACGCTAAGCGATCAGATCATGCAGACGATTCTACCGATCGTGAGCAAGAACATCGTTTCGTCTCTTGCCAACAACGAATTGCTCTCGGTCATCACGTTCTCCATGGTGCTCGGTGCGATCGCCGGACGCAACTACTTCACCAAGACACGACGCACCAACTACGTGTACCTCTCGCTGCTTCAGCTGCGCAACTCGTTCTTTCTGATGATGGAGTGGACGATTTGGCTCTCGCCGCTCGCGGTCGTCTCGATTATCGCTGGATCGTTCGCCACGAACCCTGGTGTGATCAGCACGCTCCGCCACGCCTACCCGTACCTGCTCGCCGCTTTGTCGGCTGCCTTGCTGCAGATGCTGGTCGTATATCCACTGATCGTCTTCCTCACGACGCGCTGTAATCCGTTCAGCTACATGAAGCGTATGGTACGCGCGTACATGTTTGCGTTTGCGTCGGCGTCGTCGCTTGCGACTATGCCGGTGACACTCTCGTGTGTCAAGGCCGCAAAGACGTGCTCGCAGTCGATTGGCAACTTCGTCATCTCAATCGGCGTCGTCTCAAGCGTCAGCGGCATAGGCTTTTACCTACCAATCGCGCTCGTCTTTATCGCCGAGTCATCTGGCAACGGCGACAAGATCACGGCTCTTCGCGTCGTGGGCATGTCGGTGCTCTCGCTTGTCACGTGTGCCGGCACACCGCCGATCCCAGCAGCAGGCCTTGTCGTCATCTCGACCGCGTACACGACGCTCTTCGGAGACGTTCCAGCGACTGCGTTCGCGTACGTCGTTGCGATGGACTTCTTCTTCGACCGCATCGTCACAGTTTGCAACGTCAACGATGACCTTATGGCGCTCAAAATCATCTCCGAGACCACGGACGAGACCGTCGCACAGGATCAACTTGGTGAGCGATTCTAGAAGTTGTATGAAGTAAGGATAGGTTGATTAGATGTCAATGTCAGGAATTCAGTTTTGATGTGCAATGTGGGGATGCAGTGAGTGTTGTTGACGTCTGACTCCCCGTCGGCACGCCAGACCAAACAGTGCAGGAGCTAATGCCCCGTTCTCAGACAGGACGAAAGCATCATCTTGACGGGTCCTTTCCACTTCGACATGCCCGAGTTCACCAAGTCAGAATCGTCTTCTCTGGTTAGAAAATCATCTTCAACAACTCTCGACACTGAAGCTTGAGCCGTGCTGCTTGTCGCGGCTTACAACTGTTACTGAACCACTTGGACAGACTCGGGGCCTGGCTTATGAGGCTTCGTGGCCAAGCGGACGAGTTCCATGCGATCCTGCGGAATGGTCTTCCTTCCTCAGCAGGAAAAAATGGTCTCAAATAATGTGACGAACGCATTGGTCAGCATCCTGTAAGAGCTCTTGAACATAGTCAGAAAGTGACTGCTCCTCCTTGGAGTCTCCATCCACCAAACCCCCGACTACGTGTGGCTCAAGCAGTTAGAATCCGATCATTCGGTTAAGCTGACCAAGCAAACCCCAACGAAATCCACTCGCACTCGTGTTTCGGTTCCACATGGTGGACAGCCGAGTAGTTTGGACTCATCATTCGTCTCATCTCCTGGGTGATTTTTCGATCTCGGGTGTCACGCCTGCTGTCCTCTGCGCATCCCGGTTCTGTATAGTTCCTCGACGTGGATAACAACCAAGATGCTCGGTAGAATACTCACTTGTCGCCATCAGGTCGTCTTTCCTCATTTCTCGATCTCCGTCGCAGACTCACGCGTTGGGCAGTCATCAGATAACCATGACCGGTATCGTGCTGCTCGACGAGTCTCAGTTACGGAACCTGTATCGGACGACGCCCTACCATCAACAGGAACAGCAACAGCAGCCTCCCAGCTCCCGGCGACACCGACAGCGACCCCCAGTGCCAGAGCAAGAGCTCCGCACTGACTTCACGACCAAAAAGCCCACTCCTCTGAGAAACTTCCAGCTCTCGAATGAACGCTGCCGCACTGCGACCGACGGTACAGACCGCACGACGTCCCCGTCTTTCGGCTCGTTGTGGGATCTTGGCGAAGACGCCGCAAACCTCGACAGCTACCCCATGCTGGACCCGCTTGATCAGGACGTCGACTCGTCCGATGAGGACACGCAGGTCGCCAATGCTCGGCTTTACGCCGGCTCTAGCAGCGGCACCAAGATCTCCGTGGACGATGGATCCTGCTGGGACTTTTCCTCGGCATCTCGCTGGGTTTGCTACTGAGCGAACGGCGAGTCACACCGCTCGTCGCGCAATGGGTCCTCTTGCCCGGCGATTTGTTTGTGCGCATGCTCAACTGCCTCGTGCTCCCGTACGTGTTCTGCTCTGTCGCTGTAGCCGTCGGGGACATCGTGTACGCCGGCAAGGCGTCAGCTATCGGGTGGCAGACCGCCAAGGTCTACCTCATCTTCTGGCTTTCGTCTGCTGTGATGGGTCTGGCCGTTGCGCTCATGTGTCGATCGATCTACAAGTCGACGAGAGGTCCTATGGGCAATCAAACTCCGTTGGTCGAGCTCACATGCCCAGATGGGTCGATGCTCACGCCGGTTCCGACCGGAGTTGCGCACTGCTCACGTAACGTGCAGCGATTCACCGAGCAGACCATGTACGCAGTCGAGGACGTGAACCGCTTCTTCGTCTCCATGACAAAAGACACGCAACGGACCAACTTCAGCGCCAAGGTGCTAGCTATGATGTACCCTCTTGTCAGCAACAACATCTTCTTGTCATTCTTCAACGGCGACCTCCAGTCTGTGATCACGTTCTCGATCGTGCTCGGTGTCGTCGCCGGACGCAGCTACTTCGCCAAGACGCGTCGCATCAACTACATCTACTTGCTCTTGCTCCAGTTTCGCAACACGTTCTTCCTCATGATGGTGTGGACGGTATTGCTCTCACCTTTCGCCGTGATGTCGCTCGCCGCTGGTGCGCTCGCGTACAAGCCTGGGATTCTCTCGATGTTCGGCATCACGTACTCGTACCTGATGGTTATCCTGCTTGCAGCGGTGCTCCAGACAGTCGTGCTCTACCCGCTGATCGTCTTCCTCATGACGCGGTGTAACCCGTATCCGCCAATGCGGAGCATGGCAAAAGCCTACACGTTCGCGTTCGCCTCCGCGTCATCACTGGCGACCATGCCCGTGACGCTTTCGTGCATTAGACGTGCACGCTTGAGCTCGCAGTCGATCACCAACTTTGTAATCTCTATCGGCGTCTCCTCGAGCTCGAGCGCCATTGCCTTCTACGTCCCAATCGCGCTCGTATTTATGGCGGAATCGTCAGGGAACGGCCACCTCATCACGCCCATGCGCATGATGGGTGTCTTTGTACTGTCGTTTCTCAACTGTGCTGGCACGCCGCCCGTCCCTGCGGCCGGCCTCTTCACGATCTCCACCGCCTACTACTTTTTGTTTGGAGATCTCCCCCAGATCGCTTATGGCCATGTTGTGGTTATGGACTTCTTCGTCGATCGCATTGTGACGGCCTGCAATGTCAATGATGACTTCATGGCGCTGCGGGTAGTCTCAGAGACGACGGACGAGACCGTAGCTCAACAGTGATGGTCATTTGCAGCGTAGTGTAGACTATTATCGATGTCGGTGTGTTTTGCCTTAATAATTAAAGTATTGGAGTTGACGAGGGAATACAATAAAGAAGTTGCACGCTCAGTCGAGTCTTTTGAAGACACGGTTTGTCGGGCACCGCAGTAAGCACCGCGCCCTCAGGTGGCCAACTGGCACGACGAATCGCCAGTTGGAGCTCAAGCTGGTTCGAGGGTGTATCCGGATAGTTAGTTCGATGGCGTACGTGGTGTTCTCAGATTCGGATGGAACTACTCTGCGATCCAACGACAGTGATTCATTCATTGCGCTCCCACACGCACAGAAATCAACGTCTCCAGGCTGTGCACAATGGCAAGAATTATCCATTTCTGGGCAACATCTGGTGCGAAGAGGCTGGAATCGCAGACAGACTCATCCTGCAACACGTCTGTTTGTAAACAAACCCGTCTTCCCGGGTTCTTCGGATACTGTACTTAGTACAGCTTGTACAGTCTGTTCGAGGTGTTTCTCCCGATTTGCTCTTGACTGGCTCCGGTTCTATCCTCCCAATGGATGTATCTTGTTTCGCTGGACACAACTCCACGTGTTGAAGCATCTTCGGTGTCCTTTTCCACTAGGGAACATGAGGCCACTACTTCAAACCGGCTGCTTCGTGTTTCCTTTTCAACTCTGTCTGCCTCAGTTGTGCAAGCTGGAATCATCAGGCACAATCCCGGACTCAACAGTAGGTGGATGACTTATTCCGTGACGGAGAGTGAAAAACCGCGAAGGTGATACGCAAGCCTTCACCGTTGATCTTCTCATTTTCACACCTCGCCTCTTTCTGTCCAGTTCTCGTCAAACGAGCTATTGGGACAATGACTGGCGTCGTGCTGCTCGACGACAACCAGATCAACTTACTCAATGAGTCCAGTCGACGTCGCGACCAGCAGAGAAACTTGAGACTACACCAAACAGTATCACCTCGCTCACACTACACACGAACACAGCCAAGACGTAATGCTATCGATAATCGGTGCCGAGCTAGCACACAACAAACCAGCACAACCAGCGGCTCTCGGTCGTTTGACGCGACCATGAACACCGAGCTCCTCCACTCCGACAGCTATCCTATGCTGACGCCTAGCGATTCGATCTTCGTCTCCACCCACGAAAATGACCAGGTCACGCGAGCCCGATTATACGCCGGCACAACCAGCGGTGCCAAGATCTCCGTGCGATGGATATTGCTTGGGCTCGTGGTCGGAGTTGCGTTAGGATTGTACCTCAGCGAACAAACTGTGACTCCCGTGGCGTCACAGTGGATCGCTCTCCCAGGAGACCTCTTCTTGCGTGCTCTAAACTGCCTCGTCGTTCCGTATGTACTTTGTTCGGTCGCTGTCGCCGTCGGAGATATCGTGCACGTGGGCAAAGTCTCGGTGATCGGGTGGGAAACAGCGAAAATCTACGGCATATTTTGGATCTCGTCAGCAGCGTTGGGTGTCACTGTAGCACTGATAAGTCGTCAGTATTTCACGATGAAGGGCGACAACAGCGTGCCTCCTGCCATCGTAGAGTTCTTTTGTCCAGACGGTTCGATGCTATCCACATCTCAACTTGGAGCTCTCCGCTGTTCGAAAGACGTCCAGCCTTTCTCGAACGAAACAGTATTCGTGCTTGACGATGTAAACAGCATTATCCCCACCCCCGACAACCAAGTGAAGCGAATGACGCTAAGCGATCAACTGATACAGATCGTGATCCCTCTTGTCACGGACAACATCTTCATCTCCCTTGGCAATGACGAGCTCCAATCCGTGATAACATTCTCGATCGTGCTCGGTGCGATCGCTGGCAAGAGCTACTTCACTAAAACGCGCCAAGTCAACTACGTTTACCTCGTACTTCTCCAGCTGCGCAACACATTTTTCTTTATGATGGAGTGGACGATCTGGTTATCTCCGCTCGCAGTCACCTCCATCATCGCTGGTTCGTTTGCGATGAATCCACGTATTATTTCGACATTCTCCGACGCTTATCCCTATTTGTTCGCGATCCTCTGCGCAGCGATCTTCCAGATAGTCGTGTTGTGCCCATTCATCGTTTTCGTCACGACGAGGTGCAACCCGTTCAACCACATGAAGAGCATGGTACGCGCGTATGCGTTCGCGTTCGCGTCTGCATCGTCATTGGGAACGATGCCGGTCACCCTCGCGTGTATTCGAAGCGCCCGTATGAGCTCACAGTCGATCACGAATTTCGTCATCTCAATCGGCGTCTCCTCAAGCACAAGTGGCATGGCCTTCTATCTTCCAATCGCACTCGTGTTCCTGGCGGAGTCATCCGGGAACGGCGATCATATTACCGCGTTGAAAGTGATCGGCGTGTTCGTGCTCTCGATCGCTGTGTGCGCCGGCACAGCACCTGTACCAGGATCCGGTCTAACGATGATCACAAGCTCGTACATGTTTCTCTTCGGTGAGATCCCGCCGGCAGCCTTCAGCTACATCGCCGCGATGGACTTTTTCGTCGACCGAGTCGTCGCGACGTGCAATGTCAACGACGATCTCATGGCTTTGCGCATCATCTCGGAAAACACGGACGAAACAGTCGCGCAGGATCAGCTCGGAGAGAGAATTTAGCGTGTTGCACGGTTTATGTGCGAGAGCATCAATCCCGCGATGCAATACCCCGAAAGGCTCCTATTATGGGCCTGTTGAGAAGTTGACTCGTCCGTGAACTTGCTCCACGTGTCGAGGGATGTGAACACTCAGTTTCAATGGCGTGTATTACATCTTAATTACCGTCTACACCTTCTCGGCTATGACTAAGACATAACCACAATGGACTTGATGTGAACACTCGCTACAGAATCTGATCGTTTTGATATTGTCTCGTTTTGGACACTTCCTGGCCCACTGCAGACGAGACCTTGTCGCAAACTCTTCATTTCACTTTAATCGATCGGGGCTATCCCTATTCCAAGTGATATCTGGACTGGAGGAAGATGACGAAGATGGCGAAGAAGACGCGTGGTTCATCTATTTGGACGCGTTGGCTACTATCCACCGCGTAAATCTCGTTGCCGGCCGCAAGCATGTCTCCCTCAGTTCGTTGGAGCTGCGTCTCCAATGCATCAAAGGAATCAACGAATTCAACTGAAGCTCTTCATTGGCATCATCGTGGTCTCGTACTGTTAAACCGAGAGTTTTGTTCGTCGTGTCGACTTCTTATCTTCTCCCTTTCAGCCCAGACCTGCGTGTCTCAATGAGGTTTCAGGGGATTTGAGCTTGTTCGCGCTAGCAGCGTCGAATCGCAACGCTCGCGCTTCCCGCATCCCCACGACGTTACGTTCGGTGCCACACTAGACCGTGGGGACTCACCATGCAACCAACCCTGAGGGACAATGTTGAGACCTGACAAAGCCTGAGATCGTGCAGGCGATGATGCGATGCGCGACTTGGTTCGGCGTCTCCACGCTTGCGACGTGGAGCGATGGTTCGACTTCGCATTGAAACGCGACTGGAAGGACAAGCCGAGTGAGCGTCGCTGCCCTCTTCCTGTTCTTTTTGGGGGGGAAACCAGTTTGCCGAGTCTCTGCCTCTACCTCGTCGGTTGTGGCATCGAGAGCGAATCCCCCAAGTTGATGGCATCTGGCGAGTTGGTCTGGCCTAGGAGGCTCACAAAACAACGTCCTACAGACCAGAAGCTCGCTCAGCTGCCCGGCTTCCCTCTGCCCAGGCTCTGACTTAGTTGCCTCGGTGGAAACCGCCGCGAAAACTTTAAGATGGACCGACTTGATTACTGATATCGAGTCTTGCAATCGCATCGACGACCAGGTGGCGGCGTGTACCGTAGAATGGAAACAGATTTAGAGGAGCCGGTAAGCATGAGATACCACAGTGCCTCGACACCTTCAAAGTCTATTCACCAGCCCTTCTTGAGCTACCAAACTTCCCTACGAAGAGTCCTGCTCACTGCGAAATCCGATAACGTGGCTATTTTTCAACGGAGACCGTGGGTCTCCTCGGTCTGAAGCAACATGCGATCCCCCTGTCTGGTGCACGTGACTCGCTGTCTTGCTTTTCTCGGCGTGGCCTATCCACGGCACGCATGTGTTCAGCACTGATCTGGAGGAGAGAGAGAGCTTCCCGCTGTACACGCCGACTTGCCTCCCGAAATATCGCCTGGCACTCGGCAATCTGCTCGTGAACACTGACGTCGTCTCTCTCCTTCGGTGATAGTTTTCAGTGTTATGAGCGGGATTTTGCTGTTGGACGAAGAGCAGCAGCGCACGCTTTACGGCGACTCGCAGCGTTCATCGGGCGCAGAGCGAGCGCCACCTTCGCGGTTCCACGTAGACACTAGCAACTTCTATCGCGCTGGAGTGCCTCGCACCGACTTCACGACTCCGCCAGAGCCTCGGACCGACTTTACGAACAGCAACTCGCGGGAACCGCGCACCGACTTCACGAACGCCTCGCGTAGCGACTTCATCTCTCGTCCGTCGCCACGAAATGACTTCGCTGCTAACCAGGGACTGCCCCGCACGGACTTTACCACGCGGCCAGTCGCCCGCAACTCGGACCACAGCGACCGCCAGGGCAATGTGAGTGCCGGCAAGCCGAGCCATCACACCCAGCGAAGCAGTGCTGCGCAGACAGCGACCGTCGACTTCACCATGAGCGGCCGGGAGCCCTCGCTCGCTCTCGAAGACGCCGACAGCTATCCAATTCTCCGCGACGACTACCAACGGGAGTCGTCCACCGGCTCCTCGAGCGCCGAAGCTCCGCCTCAGTACGCTGGTACGAGCAGTGGACTCAAAATTTCGGTGCGGTGGATCATGTTGGGACTTGTGGTCGGCATCGTGCTCGGGTTGTTCTTGAGCGAGGTCACGGTCTCTAGTATCGCTGCGCGGTGGATCAGTTTGCCAGGAGAGCTCTTCCTGCGGCTGCTCAAGTGCCTCGTGGTTCCGTACGTGTTCTGCTCGGTGGTCGTCGCTGTTGGAGACATCGTCTTCGTCGGCAAGGTCTCGGTCGTTGGCTTACAGACCGCCAAGATCTACTTGCTCTTCTGGCTCTCCACGGTCGTGCTTGGCATCGCAGTCGCACTCATTTTCCGCCCGTTCTTCTCGGACGCCAACAATGCTGATATGCAAACGATCAACAAGATCGGTTTCATGTGTCCAAATCAGCTTTATGCCACGCAGAGCTCCAACGGCACCATCGCGTGCTCGACAAAAGCCTCCACGCTGGCTAACGGCACGACGTTTGTGGTGCGAGACCTAAACAGCTTCTACTCCACGAGCTCTAACGCCGTAGCAAGGTTGAGCCTCAGCGATCAGCTCATGCAGATGATCACGCCCATTGTGAGCAAGAACATCATCGCGTCCATGGCCAACAGCGAGCTGCTCTCCATCATTACGTTTTCCATGGTGTTGGGCGCCATCGCTGGACGCAACTACTTCACCAAGTCTCGCCGCGTCAACTACGTCTACCTCACGATGCTTCAGCTGCGCAACACGCTGTTCCTCATGATGGAATGGACGATCTGGGTCTCGCCGATCGCCGTCGTCTCGATCATCGCTGGATCTTTCGCGGCAAACCCCAAGTTCTTCACCATCTTCGGCGACGTGTACCCGTATCTGCTCGCCGCACTCTCCGCCACGCTGCTGCAGGCACTGGTCGTGTACCCGCTCATCGTCTTCCTCACGACGCGCACGAACCCGTACCGCCACATGATGGAGATGGTCCGCGCCTACACCTTCGCGTTCGCGTGTGCTTCGTCGCTCGCAACGATGCCCGTGACGCTTTCGTGCGTCAAGTCTGCCAAGATGTGCTCACAGTCGGTCGCCAACTTCGTCATTTCGATCGGTGTCGTCTCCAGCATCAGTGGCATGGGCTTCTACCTGCCCATCGCGCTGGTCTTCCTCGCCGAGTCGTCAGGAAACGGCGACCAGATCACGTTCCTTCGCATCGTGGGCATCTTCGTGCTCTCGCTGCTCGCCTGTGCAGGCACCCCACCGATCCCAGCTTCCGGTCTGGTCGTCATCTCGACCGCGTACACGACGCTCTTTGGTGAGCTACCGGCCACGGCGTTCGCGTACGTGGCGGCATTGGACTTTTTCTTCGACCGGCTCACGACGACGTGCAACGTCAACGACGACATCATGGCGCTCAAGATCATCTCCGAGACCACGGACGAGACGGTCGCGCAGGACCACCTCGGCGAGCGCTTCTAGTTTTGCTTTCGCGAAGCCACCAAAAACTTGCAGTAGTTATTAGACAGATTGTAACATCAATATCTCGAGACACGCCTTGCGTCATGGTCGCCTTGGTGCTCGAGACGCCAGATGCGTCCAGATCTTCTCTCGTATCGCTCCTGAGGTGAGCGGCCGCGTCGCCAGAAAGAAACCAGGCGACTTGTCTAGCGTATCAGCTGCCCATCTCCACCCCATGGAGCTCTTCAATCAATTGATGATACTTTATCTCAGTGGATTAGAACGGAAAACCAATACGATGCCACACTCATGTTCGGGCTTGTCCACTACAATAAGACATTTTCACACGAAAGGATGGGGATTTTCCCGTCGATCTTGTTCCTGGTTCTTCTTCGGCGCGTTGAGCAGAGACCAAGAGAGAGAGCCGGCCGCCATGGGCGTCCACTTCGCTCTGTGCAGCTGATACACGCGTGACGTCGGCCGGCTGCCCTCCATGGGCGCGTTCCGTCGCGAGAAAAGCCCATTTCGAACACCTCCATGACCCACGCACATGAACGGGCTCGTGCTCATCGACGAAGACCTCGAGCAGTCTCTGCGCGGCACGTCTTCCGGGTCGTTTCGTCTCCACGGCAACGCCACGCGCGGCTCGGTCACGGCCTCGCAAGGCTCGGAGATGATCGACGACTTTCTCAGCGGACGCATCTCGATCGTCTCGCCACGAGCAGGCGACTACGCGGCCCTGGAGACGCCCCACTGGAGTGGCGAGTCCTCGACGCTGCCGACGACGTCGTTCGCATCGCCGCCGTTTGGCGTGGAGCTGCCGAGCACGCTCACCGAAGACAGCAGCTCCCGAACAGCGCCCCGCGCGATTGAAGACGACACGGTCTTCAGCTTCCCGGTCGTGCGGCGCAACCCGGAAGCGCTGCTCGGCTCGGGGGCTCGCCAACCCGTGACTGTCAAGAACGCGAATCTGTACGCAGGAACGAGCAGCGGGCTAAAGATTTCGGTGCGGTGGATCCTCATTGGAGTGGTTGTTGGCGTCGTGCTGGGTATCCTGCTAGCCCATTTCAAAGTATCAAGCGGTGCTGCTCGGTGGGTGAGCCTCCCCGGCGACCTCTTTCTGCGCGCACTGAAATGCCTGGTTGTGCCGTACGTGTTTTGCTCGGTCGCCGTCGCGATTGGCGATATAGTGTTCGTGGGCAAAGTCTCAATTGTCGGGCTCCAGACTGCAAAAGTGTTTATGGTAATGTGGATCGTTTCCGTGGCTATTGGCGTGGGCGTCGCGCTGTGTTTCCGCCCTCTTTTCCGGCTCGACGTGAGCGTCAAGGCCCCTCCGCAGGACCTGGTTGGCTTAACATGTCCTAATAACCTCCTGGTTTCAATCCACTCAAACGGAACCATCGCGTGTGACTCGGTCTCCTTGGGTTCCGACTCAGAATTTACCCTGTACGACATCAACAATTCTTTCCAGAAGAATTCCACATCTGTGCTCGCTCAACTCAGCCTGAGCGACCAGCTCATGCTCATGATCACACCAATTGTGAGTGAAAACATCATTGCCTCACTCGCGAACGGGCAGCTGCTGTCGACCATCACATTCGCGATGGTGTTTGGCTCTATCGCTGGCCGCAACTACTTCATGAAAACGAGAGAGGTCAATTATGTCTACCTCACGATGGTTCAGCTACGCAACACATTCTTCCTGATGATGGAGTGGACCATTTGGCTCTCCCCGCTTGCTGTCGTCTCGATCATTGCCGGCTCGTTCGCCATCAACCAGAGCTCGCTCCGCCAATTTGAAAAGGTGTACGTGTACGTTCTGGCAGCGTTTGCGGCTGCAGTCGTACAGATGATGATTGCGTTCCCTTGCATCGTGTACACGATGACCCGTTGCAACCCGTTCAGTCACATGCGACAGATGGTTCGGGCGTATATCTTCGCATTTGCGTGTTCGTCGTCACTGGCGACCGCACCGGTCACCCTCACGTGTGCTCGCAAAGCGGAAGTCTGCTCACAGTCGCTGGCAAATTTTGTCATTTCCATTGGGGTGACTTCAAACGTCAGTGCGGTGGGGTTTTACGTGCCCATTGCCGTTATCTTCGTTGCTGAGTCCTCGGGCAACGGCCATGACATCACGGCGATACGATTGATGGGTATATTTGTGCTCTCGCTTTTGTCGTGTTCTGGAGTGCCGCCTATCCCCGCAGCCGGGCTCGTGACAATATCTACCGTGTACATGGCGATCTTTGGTGTCAGCGCGATGCCAAATACCTTCGCGTATGTCGTTGCCATGGATTTTCTGGTTGACCGTTTTGTGACGGTTTGCGATGTGAACGACGACGTGATGGCTCTCAAAGTCATCGCAGAGAACACGGACGAGACAGTCACGCAAGAAGTTCTGGGGGAGCGGTACTGAAGAGCTAGAATAGAGTTAGGCTGGGTGTATTTGGCTTGCTGTAGGATTAATGGTAATTGAAGTGTTTTCTCATCGCTACATGAGAACAATCTTAAGAACACGTGCTTACCATGCACCAGTGATGCAAATTAACCTCATCGAGTCAACAGTGCATATCTCGGACATCCTTTGCTCAATAACCACGACAGATCAGTAGACGTGGATAATTCGAGGACCTAGTATGGCAGCAAGATCGAAAATAATCGACACCGTGTGGGTGTCTAGGAGACATCGCGTTGACTCGTATCTTAAAATGCTGAGAAAGGCGAGATTTGCTCAACGAGCTGCCCTTGTTAGGCGCTTTTGCTCGCGTTTTATATTGAGTTCTTTGTCAGACAGTACGCAACAAGACCATCCTCCTCGCGTGGCGTGGAGCCAGAAGTAAACAAGTCGCATGTTCTTCGTGAGAGCATTAAGCACGCCCTCTTTCAACTCTGCCTTGAGCCCACTTTCATCTTATCGGCAAAACGGCTTCGGCCATTTTCCAACACAACAGAGAGCCGAATCCCGTCCAGGGTTGCCGTCATCGAATCCTTGCTATGAGTCAGGTTTCTCAAGAACTGGATCACAACCTCAGTGCGTTTACCACGTTTAATGCAGAGATCGAGATGTTTCAGTCGATTCACACGGATGTCGCTGGCTGGGAACCGCTGCAAATACTCGAAGAGGCTTTGTGGGTTGCTCATGTGCAGCTCACATCCGATCGTGAACGTCATCCCTGCGAAAAAATTGTCGAGCCACAGCGTCGTCGCTTGTGGCTACATCCGGCGCAACCACTCTTCCTAATCACGATGACCCACTACCGGCAGTAGCACGAGTTCCTCCATCTCTTCGTAGACATTCAACTTCGTCGCAAACGACTCGCTTGGCAGCTTCCTTCTGACGGCGGCAGTTACTCGTACTCCTCCATGTTCTTTTGTAGGTCTTGGAGAGTCAGGAAGTAAAAACAACGCAAGCACTCGAGTGTACTGCTCAGTCCAGCCTGAAAATAAAGCAGCATCAAAAATGAACCATGTTGGCGTTTCACGAGTCTGCATATTGCACTTGACATCGCCGAGGAGCGAGCTTATCCGAAGTGGAGGCTCGGATATCGGGAATGACTCCGCACACATGGAAATGCTTTTACGATCCGTGAGGCACAGGCGAGCCAGAATTTGATTTCCTTTAAAGAGATATCGTCCCACCATGTCGACGCAGAGGCCTCTGGCTCCTTCATCGTGGTCGATTCGGACGAGTCATGGCGATTCCTCCATGAGATCCAAAGCATTGACGACGTTCCAACCTCTTCACTTTCGACGCTCGTGCGTGGGCCCAAGCGCACGCCACGCGCCCCAAAACCCACCAACGAGTGCGCAGAGCGACTCGCGCTGTCTTAACGTCTCTTTGGAGTCGCTGTCGGCAGTTGAACGCAGCGAAAAGCACGTCGACAAAAGAGGCGTCAGCGTCGTCTCTTCATGTTGTCATCCTTGCCTTCGGTCCAGCAAGGAAAAGGAAACCTATAGTACAGTAGCTATTCTCTAAACTCCGATCTCGCCGGCCGCACTAGATACGGAGAGCGTCGGGGGTGTTAAATATGGGTGGAGCTGCTCAGAAGCGCTCGCCGAGACGGTCCTGGACGACGGTCTCGTCCGTGGTCTCGGCGATGATCTTGAGCGCCATGATGTCGTCGTTGACGTTGCAGGCCGTGACGACGCGGTCGAAGAAAAAGTCCATGGCCACGACGCACGGCAGCGCCACGGGCATCTCGCCGAAGAGCGTCGTGTAGGCCGTGGCGATGACGGCGACGCCCGCCGACGGGATGGGCGGAGTGCCGGCGCAGGCCAGCAGCGAGAGCACGCAGAGCCCGAAGATGCGCAGCGGCGTGAGCTGCTCGCCGTTGCCCGAGGCCTCGGCCAGGAAGACCACGCCGATCGGCACGTAGAAGCCCATGCCGCTGACGCTCGAGACGACGCCGATCGAGATGACGAAGTTGGCGATCGACTGCGAGCACATGCGAGCGGTCTGCACGCACGAGAGCGTCACGGGCATGGTCGCGAGCGACGACGCGCACGAGAACGCGAAGATGTAGGCGCGCACCATGTCGCGCATGTGCCGGTAGGGCTGGCACCCGGTCTTGAGGAACGTGATGAACGGGTACACGACAAGCGACTGGAGCGTACCCGCGAGCAGCGACACGAGCAAGTACGGGTACATGTGGTTGAACATCTTGGCGAACTCGATGTTACTGGCCGAGGACCCGGCGATCATCGAGACGGACGCCACCGGCGTCAGCCAGATCGTCCAGTCCATGAGGAGGAAGAACGTGTTGCGCAGTTGCACCAGCAAGAGGTACAGATAGTTGACTCGACGCGTCTTCGTGAAGTAGCTACGCCCGGCGATGGAGCCGAGCACCATGGCGAACGTGATGATCGAGAGCAGCTCGTTTCTCTCGAAAGAACTGATGATGTTGCTGCTCACGATCGGCTGGATCATGTGCATGAGTTGACCGGTCAGCGTGAGCGTTTCGACGTCGACGTGGTGCGAAGTGGCGATGGTGGTGCTGTTGACGATGTCGAAGGTCGACGCGTTTACTCTGGTCTCCGCGCACGCAAGGTGGAGATCTGGCGTCATGATGGCAAAGCCGCCGTTCGCACATTTGAGTGACTTCGTGAAGACAAGTGGAATGTTAGGCCCCGGTCCGATGCGGAAAACTGCTCGACACATCAGTGCAACAGTGACTCCCATCGCGACCGTAGCTATCCAGAACGTCACTAGAATCTTGGCCGTTTGCCACCCGATCACCGACACTTTGCCCACGAAAACGATGTCTCCGACCGCGACGGCGACCGAGCAGAATACATAAGGCACGATAATGCACTGCAGCGCACGAAGGAAGAGCTCGCCCGGCAGATTAATCCATTTCACAGTCTCGGTAGAGAGGTCCTGGTTGCTGATCATAGCGGCCAGAAGGATGCCGCCCACGACGCCACCAAGCATCCAGCTTACCGAGAGCTTGAGGCCGCTGCTAGTGCCGGCGTACTCGCCACCACCGATAAGTGCAGCCGAAGCTGTCGATGAGCGCGAATCATCTTCCCGAAGAATTGGCGGGAAGCTCTCGAAGCATTCGCCCTCGAGAATCGCATCCTGTCCGTCTTCGCTGAATTCTTCCTCTGTTAGTGTCGTCCCACTCGACCGCTGCTCTAGGTGGGCCGTCGAATTGCCGACGGGGAAGGGTGCTCGATCTGTAGGAGGCGCGGGCGGCCTGGTGGTGAAATCTGTACGTGGAGACTGTCTCACGACACTGTGAGGTGCGCCATCGACTGGCTCGGCCTGCGGTTGAACTGGCTGTTGTTGAACTGGCTGTGGCTGCGTCGCGCGATAGTTGATCGCAGCGAGCGCTCGTTTGACCTCCTCATCGAGCAGGATGATGCCTTTCATCGCGCTCGGGGCGCAAATGGAGGTTTATGCACCTAACAACCGGAGACCCTCGTTCGTGATCTGCACAACTCCGGCGCGGCCTCACGCTGTGGATAACGAGTCAGCAAGAATACTGCGGGCACCCCGACAACTGGCCTCTGGCCTCTTTCCCACACTTTTACGTTGTTCTGGAGGACGATTGAAGGCGTGAAAACGAGGCACCTGGAAAGCAGCAAGCAGTGAATCACTCTTACAGTAACACCGAGAGAGTCGTGGCGAGAAAGGCAAGCCACTTATCCATGTTGGACGATCCATGTTCTACGTTTTCGGACTAGCACTGTACAGAAGCGGGTCCACGATGGACCGGCCTGTTATTCGAAAGTATCAAGACTGTGATCCAACAGCCTGAGAGTCAGAACCGAGAGGCAAACCACGCGCATAGAGCATCCAGAATGGTTTTGCGGAAGTTTACGCAGAAGAGCGCATAACACGCAGAGGCGATCCGTGTACTAATCGTGAATATTACACACCAACGTTGGATCACGATGAAGAAGCCGTCCGTGCTTCGTGATCCTGATGCTCCCCCTCCCCACACACACACACAAGAGCCCCCTACATCTAAATCTAGCAATGTGAATACTAGTGCAGTACACCGCATGACATCTGCAGGCTTGAACGCATTTTGTGATTTGGCTGATTGACTGGTGAGAATGAAGATCTCCCACGACTCAAGCCCAGTTGCTACGGATGTTGTAGAGTAATCTTCATTCATAAAAGAAGACAGAGTTTGCTTTTCACTAATCACGAAGTCTCTGGTCTGTTGAGGTGACCGTCTCTGAGTTTTGCCCCGCCGCTTCTACGGTGTTGATAACAGGCAGATCCGATGCAGTCTTCGGACGAGCCATTCGTGACGGCTAGACCAGAGTCAAATTGTTGACTCCAATGACGTTGAAGAGACATACGTGAAGCGAGACTGAGGTCTGAAAAATCGTTATTTCACTGATAAGTTAGATCCGCTCGCCAAGACGGTCTTGTGCGACGGTCTCGTCGGTGTTTTCGGAGATGATCTTCAGGGCGATGATGTCGTCGTTGACATTGCACGTTGTGACGATGCGGTCGAAGAAAAAGTCCATGGCAGTCACGCAAATGAAAGTCGGTGGCAACTCACCGAAGAGGGTCGTGTACGCCGTCGAGATCACTGCAAGGCCTGCAGCCGGGATTGGTGGCGTGCCTGCGCAGGCGAGCAGCGACAGAAGCGCCAGACCGACTATCCGCAGCGCCGTCAGCTTGTCGCTGTTACCGGACGACTCGACCATGTAGATTACGGCGATCGGGATGTAAAAGCCCATGCCACTGACGCTTGAGACAACGCCAATAGAAATCACGAAGTTGGTGATCGACTGCGAACACATCTTAGCGTTCCTGACGCACGACAGTGTGACAGGCATCGTAGCCAGAGACGAAGCACATGCAAAGGCAAATGCGTAGGCTTTGAGCATGTCACGCATATGACGGTACGGTTGGCATCCGGTCTTCATGAACATAATCAACGGGTAGATCACGAAAGCCTGGAGGACACCTGCGAATAACGCAACGAGTACGTAGGGGTACATGTGCCCGAAGAAGCCTAGGTATTCGTTGTTGGCAGCGAACGTGCCAGCGACGATAGAGGCACAGGCCACAGGCGTGAACCAGATCGTCCATTCCATCATGAGGAAGAACGAGTTCCGAAGCTGCAAGAGCACCAGGTACAGGTAGTTGACCTGTCGTGACTGCTTAAAGTAGTTGCGGCCAGCGATTGCACCCATGAACATCGAGAAAGTGATGACCGAGAGCATCTCGTTCTGCGCGAACGAGATGAAGATGTTGCTGCTGACGATCGGCGTGATGATGTGCATGAGTTCTTCGGTGAGGTCAAGCATATGGACCGCTTCTGTGCTGTTCTTGAAGACATTGTCAACATCCACGAGCGTGAAGTTGGTCCGCCGCGTTGTTTCTGCTGGTAGCACTGAACAGATGACGCTTCCATTGGTCGTCATCGAGGCCATCAGGCCATTCTGACACTTCAGTCCCATTGCAGTAGTCGGCTCTTCGAAGTATCGATTCTCGACTTTGAAGAATCCCCGGAAGAGCAGCGCGACCGAAATGCCCATCGCGACGGTCGCAATCCAAAGCATCACCAGGATCTTAGCGGTCTGCCAGCCGATGATGGACGCCTTGCCCACGTAGACAATATCGCCGATAGCCACTGCGACCGAGCTGAAGACGTACGGCACGATGAGGCACTTGAGCATGCGAAGGAACAAGTCACCGGGGAGATTCACCCATCGAACTGCATCGTCAGAGACGTTCATCTCACTCAACACAGCTCCGAGGGCAATACCAATGGCAACCCCGAGAACGATCCAGCGAACAGAGATTTTGAGGACGCTACTCGTTCCCGACAATGGTCCGGCCGCACCGGGTACTGACCCAGTCGACGATCGAATATTGTCTCCACGAAGCATCGGGTAGCTGTCAAAGTAGGCATCTCGGGAAGCCACTTCGTGTTCACTTCCGCTGAAGTCCACGGTCGCCGTCGCCGCGCCACTGCCTCGGTGCTTTGAGCGACCCGAGTGGATGCTGCTGTTGTAGGTGTCGGTGCTCGCGGCACGAGTGAAATCTGTGCGAGGAAGCCCTTCGTTCAAACTGAACTCAGTCTGGTTTGCGGTGCGTGTCGTGAAGTCTGTGCGAGGCAGCGGGTTCTCAGCGCTGCCCCGGTGGTACATGCGGCGAGGTTGGTATTGCATAGGCTGAGTAACTGCACGTGTCGGCCGACCTTGAGGTCGCTCACTCGAATGGATCGAGAGCGCTCGCTGCTGATCCTCATCGAGCAAGACGATGCCGGGCATTTTCGTTGCTGAGGGTCAATGGACCGCACGTGCGCGTGGTCCAAGGAAAATTGAGCTCTGTTCAGACACGCATACGGAAGCAGAGCCTCGGTGTATATGTTTGGTCCGAGCATCCCCTATGGATAACAGCACCGGCTGATCACTGCTCCATAATCGGAGTCATTCCCAGACCGAAACCAAGGCTATCCAAAATGGTGATGTACAGTACAGAGGGCTGTTGACAGGATTTAGGAGAACTCCCATAAAAACTCGATGGTTCAGATTGAACTGCACTGAACACCTAGCGAGATCTAACGAGATGTTTCCTCCCAGAAGTGACCTGCTGGAGGAGGTCACGACCGAGCAAGACTAATACAATCCCCACACGACCACTGCGAAGCATTTGCAATGGAGACTCCACGAGGTTCCGAGCCTGATTGATCCTGAAGATGTCGTTAAAACCAAGCAAACGGAGACGCAGTTCACGTCACAGCTTGCGCAACTCCAAGAGCTTCCCACTCGAAAGAGGGCAGGTGCTTTCGTAAGCGAAGATTGTGGCACAAGTGGAGGGGTTCTTTGTGTCGGCGGTGACGGCGTCACTGAGACTACCACTGGCCACCGGCCAAGTGAGTTGCAAATCCTTGAATGAGCGCGGTCATCCATTGCGACGAGGTGGATAACCACGGGCAGAGTGGAACTGGCGTGACCCGAATAATTATCCATCATGGATTATCCATAGCTCCATTGCTGGCCGCCTGCTGCTCAACGAGAACTCACTCGGGGATCAGCTGAATCTGTGAGATTCGGTGCTGAACTCAGATGATTGAGGAATTCCTGGGTTGAGACTACGGTCTCAACTTGAGACCATGGTCTCGTGGCGCGGCGATACACTGAAGCCTGTGGCATCATGCATCAGACAAAGGCGGCGCTGTCTTGGCGTAGTTGACATGTACGACATGCTACAGAACCGCGTGCATTACGATATGGTGCAGCCTGTATTGTCGTGCACTCGCGTCCCCCAGCTTTCTGACAAGGACCCATCGCTTAGTCCAATTGGGGGAATAGACCAAGCACTTTGTCCATTACGGACACTTCCTCCCAGCGTTCGTGTGTGGCCTCAGCACGGTCGCAGCAATATTGCTCTGTGCATTAAAAATCGTAGACTCATGGAGCAGATCAAAGTGGACTGTTGGTCGGGATTGCGGCACCCTGGGACTCGGAGGGCTCCGCAATCCCTCTCGTTTCCCAAGGACATCCGAATACTCAGATTTAGTACTCAACAGACTCCAGAATCACTCTTGGGCCGCCCTCTCTCCTCGAGTCGAGATGCAACGCTTACGGTTTGCTGACGTGCCACTGAAAGAATCATCAGATGTGTGAGCCGACGTGCCCTTGCGACCGCCTCATTTCCTTTTCGGGAGTCGCTCTGATGATTCGAGTGATTTTCGCGGTGTGGATCTTGGACTTTGACGGAGATGTTTGCTGACTCGGGGCGATAAAGGTTTGGTCAACGAAGGTGATGGTGATCAAACCCAGTGGCAACGGGCTTTCCTAAGTTACATCGAGTGGGACACTTCGAACTCCCCACGGGGCGACACGACGCAGGGTCTACAGTACTGTACTCTACTCTGGCTTTCAACACCGTGTGAGCTTCAGCCGTTTCGCTTGGATTTACATGGAATGTCAACGAAGCAAACTCACCGTCCAAGTGCACTTTCTGTGCCGATACGCAGGAGAGCAGGAGCCGTGCTTGAGTGTTTGCGATTTTCTGCACGACAGCAAAACGAAGGTGCAGGAGATTTGAGAGCAGTCGCTCTGAGCTGCATTAAGGGGCTCGGAGTTGTTGATCACATCAATAAGCTGATGAAGAAGCGAAGAAGAAGGAGTGAGATCACTTCCAAGATCAAACCTGATCGTTTCGAAGATAGCACAACTCGGAATCAATGTGAAGTTATATTACCGGGTCCATGCTTGTGGAGCAACAAAGAAGGTGGTGAATTGAGCAGCGTAGGAAGGTGTTGCCAAGAAAACCTTGGTATGGCATTTGCACAGATCAGTGCGATGAGCGTGACGGCTGAACAATGGGTAAGCGCCACCGACCCTGGCGATTGCACTTAATGCTACGCTTGACGTCGAGAGTCAATTTGTCAAAAACCGACCGACAAGGCGATGTAGATTTACTGTCTTCATCGAACTAGCCAGCACGGGACGCGGACGAGTTCTGAAGAAGAAGTGACTGCAAGACATCAACCACGCTCGCTGCCAATGGTGGACTTGGAAATCGTTGTCTTCAAAACTAGTTGGTAAGAACAGATCGCATCGCAAGTGCAACTCGTTGCCGTGACTTCTTGATCTGTCGCTGACCTCATTTCCAGGCAGAACGCTTTGTCGATGCGCAAGTCGGTGGTAAAGATCAAAATTCTGATTTGTGGGGAACCAGTGGTGTGAAATTGACAAGTACTGCCTCTACAAGTTAAATTTAATACCGCTCGCCAAGCCTGTCCTGCACGACCGTCTCATCAGTGGTCTCCGCAATAATTTTCAACGCGATGATGTCGTCGTTGACGCTACACGCAGTTACTACCCGGTCGAGAATGAAGTCCATCGCGACGACGTACGCGAAGGTCCCTGAGTGCACATGTCCGAAGAGTGTCATGTACGCCGTTGAGATGACAGCAAGCCCAGCAGAAGGAATAGGAGGAGTTCCTGCACAGGCGAGAATTGAAAGAATCGCGAGCCCGACTATCCGCAGAGCAGTGATCTTCTCACCGTCGCCAGATGCCTCGGCGATGAACACTACAGCGATTGGGAGGTAGAAACCCATACCGCTGACGCTCGAGACTACGCCGATGGAAATAACGAAGTTTGTGATGGACTGGGAGCACATCCTGGCAGTCTTGACGCAGGAGAGGGTCACGGGCATGCTTGCAAGTGACGAAGCGCACGCAAAACCAAACAAATATGCGTGGGACATTCCCCGCATGTGGCGGTACGGCTGGCAACCGGTCTTTAGGAATATGATCAGTGGGTAGATCACGGCAGTTTGGAGAAAACTTGCCAGGAAGGTAACGAGCAGGTACGGATACGTGAGTTCAAAGATCTTGCCAAACTCCGGGTGTGCCGCAAATGAACCGGCAATCATGGAGACCACGGCGAACGGTGTGAATGAAATCGTCCACTCCATCATGAGGAAGAACGTGTTGCGAAGCTGCAGCATCGTGAGGTACAAGTAGTTCACGCGACGGCTTTTCGAGAAGTAGCTGCGTCCGGCGATTGCACCAAGAGCCATTGAGAAGGTAATGATCGAGAGCAGTTCGTTCTGAGCGAAGGATTTGATGAGGTTGTTGCTGACGATCGGCGTGATCATGTGCATGAGCTCTTCACTAAGCGTGAGCGCCACAATCCCCGACCAGGCCGATGAGAACGACTTGTTGATATCGACAACTGTGAAAATGGTATCGTCTGTCACCGTGAGTGGGTTCCCCGAGCAGATGATGCTACCGTTCTTCGTCATCGCTGCTTGCAAGCCGTTTCCACACGTGAATCCCATCGAGTTGATGCGTGCCTCGGTTGAGATGCCAATGTCTCTAAATACTGGGCGAAACGCCAAAGCTATGCCGACGCCCATCACAACTGTGGCGACCCAAAAGAGCGCCATGACCTTGGCCGTTTGCCACCCGATGATGGATCCTTTCCCCACGAAGACAATGTCTCCGACTGCGACCGCGACGGAGCAGAAAACGTATGGGACGATGAGGCACTTGAGAACTCGAAGAAATAATTCACCCGGCAGATTGATCCAGCGTGTTGCGTCAGCCGAAAGCTGTTGGTTGCTACACACGGCGCCCAACGCGATACCCAAAAGGACGCCCAAGAGAATCCACCACTCGGAGATTCTTTTCTTGTGTCCGGCACCTGTGTACTCTCCATTGACCGATCCAGTCGATGAACGCGCTTCGTCGTCTCGAAGAATCGGGTAGCTGTCTCCGTATGCTTCGCCGATGAAGGGCATGTTATACGCGCTCGACCTGCCGTCCGCGACAACAGTTGCTCCAGCACTGCTGCGAAGCTTCGACTTTTCCAACGAAAAGCTGGTAATGTGGCCATCACCACTCCTCGAGTGTGCTGACCGATGGCCTCCTTCGTTAGAAGACATTTCTGTCATTCGCGTCGTGCGAGTTGTGAAGTCAGTGCGAGGTGAGAGTCGGTCAACGCTGCCATGAGAGCGCTTGAGGTAAGAATGCTGCGATGACGTCGAGGGCGAATCGGGCTGCCGGTGGGATAGCACACCCAGCGCTCTCTGCTGTTCTTTATCGAGCAAGACAATACCAGCCATTCCGTCTATGCGATGTGGAGACCAATGCGCTGGTTGGAAAGTGAGCAGGCCTGTTCGCTGAGGATAGTCATGGTTGCTGGGGTTTGGCCATTTCGTGTGGATAACAAGCCAGGGCCTGCTCATGAAAAGGACACCAGTCACACAGGCTGTTTTCACGCAGTGCCGTGGGATTTGTTGGCGTGATTTAGTCATGAGAAGATCCCGACTAATAATCCTCTAATACGCACTTCACACTTTCCAGGTACAGTGGACTGGCTCAATGAGAGTGGACCGACTCAACCATGTTGTGATTATCGACTATAATCACAACATGGTGGAGTCAGTGGGAACCCAGGGCAGATACTATAATTTTTAGTATCTGCCCTGGGTTCCCGTGGTGAAGTCCAACTTGGGCTTCACGCACGCAACCTTTGGCCCCAAGGTTGCGTGCTGTTATTAGAATGGGACAGACATCGGTGACGTCTTATTGTGCTGGACTTTCCCGTGATTGCTACCCCCACGGAACTGAATGATCGAGACCTATAATCCTCCACCTATGACGAGTACGAACGCTGCTGCATCTGTTGTCGATGCGAGTGGGAGGGAATTCTACCACAGTGATCGTAGATTTGCAAACAAACAGAGAAAAGAGCTGTGAGTCAATCTCACCGGAACTTGCCTCATGCGTCTGGGAACAAAGAACGAGAGCCAGTATCCGGGTTCTGGCAGCTCACCGAACGATGAAATCAATTTTGCCCAGCTGGTTAAGGAAAGCCTTGACCTATCGCCCTGAATGGGTTCAAGAGTTTCCCTGTTGTAGAATCACCATCGAACCGACATTACAGTACTACGAGCCAACAAATTTCGTGTCAACGAAGATCTGGATCGCTGTGGCAAAGCTCTCGACGTGGCGTTGAAAGGTGAACGAAGTTAATCGCCTCACAGCGAATTGCATCGAACGCAGACTCACTTCGACTCGCCTAGTACGGGACCTTGTCGTTGTCGAGACAGATTGCACAGGCTGGTGTCAAAGACACGCAACGATATGGCACTTATCCATCGTGAAAAACCACCTTTCCCGCCTGGGTGTTTCAAGAATTCACGAGCATTGCAGTTCCGGTACATGTACAACGATTTGTGGCACCTCTTTCTTGGACTCAAAGACCGGCCCAAACGGCCCGAAACATAAGTTCAATGCATCACCCCATGCGTTGATCTTTCTAATAGCTCTACTGCACTCACCTCAACAGGCAGTCAAACGCGGCCCCACCTTTGACTGCAACCGCTTGACATGCTCCTGGTTCTGCTCTGCGAGAAAGTCGCTGTTACTCACGTGCGTCCGGTCAACCGATCTGGGAAACTCCACCCAGTTGGTGACACCAACTGGTTCGAGCTTGTTGGTGCTGCTCAGCGAACAGCCATTGATTGACGCGCGAGTTAACTTCACCGTCTGGATTCCTGTGGATGTGACTGCAGCGACATTTACGAGGCTGCGACAAAGGGTTCAGTGGGCAATCTGCCGCCAAGACAACGGAGGAGAGCTCCGCGAACCATAAAGAAGGGAGTTCTATTTGTGCTTTCCACCACTGAAGTTCTTAGTACCGCTCACCAAGATGGTCCTGCGCGACAGTCTCATCGGTATTCTCGGCGATCACTTTGAGCGCCATGATGTCGTCGTTCACATCGCACACAGTCGACACGCGGTCAAGCAAGAAGTCCATCGCGACGACGTAAGGGAATGTCGACGGCATCTTGCTCACACCGAAGATCGTTGTGTACACAGTCGTGATAGTGACGAGTCCGGATGCGGGGATCGGAGGGGTGCCTGTGCACGAGAGCAGCGAGAGTGCGAAGATGCCGACCACACGTAGGACCGTGATCTGGTCCCCGTTGCCCGAGGACTCGGCGAGGAACATCACCGCGATGGGGATGTAGAAGCCGATGGCGCTCACGTTGGACGTGACGCCGATGGAGATGACGAAGTTGGCTAGCGATTGCGAGCACACACGGGCTTTGCGAACACATGTGAGCGTCACTGGCGCTGTTGCGAGTGAGGACGAGCACGCGAATGCAAACGCGTAGGCTCGAACCATTTGTCGCATGTGCGCGAAAGGGTTGCAGCGCGTCATGAGGAAGACGATGAGAGGGAAAAGCACCAGGGTCTGCAGGACTGCGGCCGTAATGACGCCCAACACATACGTGTATGCTCGGTCAAACTGGCGCAGCGAGTCCTGGTTCGTCGTGAAGGCTCCGGCGATGATCGAGATGACGGCGATGGGGGAGAGCCAGATCGTCCACTCCATGAGCATGAACAAGGCGTTCCGCGATTGGAGCAGGCTGAGGTACAGGTAGTTGGTTTTGCGCGTCTTGAGAAAGTAGCTACGGCCAGCGATTGAGCCGAGCACCATCGAGAACGTGATGATCGATAGTGTCTCGCTGTTGGCGAGCGAGCTGATGATGTTGCTGCCCACGAACGGCGTGATCATCTGCATGAGCTGGTCACTCAGAGTGAGCTCAGCGATTATCGACTTGACGTTGGTTTCAAAGACAGAGTTGACCTCTCGAACGACGAACTTGGCAGGTGCAGCCAGGACAGTCGCGTTACCGACACACGAGATCGTATCGTTGGCTGTCAACGACGCAGCCTTGTTGTTGGGGCATGTGAAGCCCATGACATTGAGTGGTACGACTGTAAGATCCTGATTCAGGCGGAAGAAAGGTCGGAAGAGCAAGGCGACTGCCACGCCTAGCGCAGTCGTGCATATCCACATGATGGCGAAGATCTTGGCTGTCTGGACACCGACAATGGAGACTTTGCCAACGAAGACAATGTCACCGACAGCGACCGCGACGGCGCAGAAGACGTACGGGATCACGAGGCACTTTAGTGCACGGAGGAAGAGCTCACCAGGCAAGCTCACCCACTGGGCCACGACGCTGTTGGCTTTGAAGTGGCTCAGCACGATACCGAGGCCCACGCCGAGCGCAAGCCCCGCGAGGATCCAGCGAACGGAGATGCGGAGTCCGCTGCTCGCACCGGCGTACCGATCTGCGTGGTCCGAGTCGGTCTCTTCGTTGGACGAAATGCCCGAGTCTCGCAGGATCGGGTAGCTGTCATTTGCATCGTAGGGGATCGCGAAGGCTGCCGTAGGCCGTGTGAAGTTGGAGTGAGGACTGCTGCTGTTCAGCGTCGCAACACTCGGCTTTCCACCGCTGCCCTGGGTTGTAAAGTCGGTGCGAGGAAGTCCTTGGTTCGTCGTGAAGTCAGTTCGAGGCGACGCATTGCCGCGAGCTCGGAAGTCCGTGCGAGGCGACGCTGCACCGCGGGAACGGAAGTCGGTGCGCGGGGACGCTGCTGGACGAGCACGAAAGTCCGTGCGAGGCGATCCCGCAGGACGAGCTCGGAAATCCGTGCGAGGAGATTCAGCCGAGGCTCCTCGGAAGTCGGCCTTGGGCGTGGCAGGGAGTCGACTCGTGAAGTCGGTACGAGGCCCGGAGACTCGCCGAGTGGAGGTGAACTCGCCAAGGATGTCCGAGGTCTCGGAGGCCCGGTGATCGAAGGAACGAGGCGGCTCTTGAGTCTGGACGCGACTGCCGGTGCTCGCGTTGAACAACGACCGCTGCTGTTCTTCGTCAAGCAAGACGAGGCCGTTCATAATGTCGCACGGCGTCCTATTCTGCGAGTGGAAAGCACAATGGCGAGAACCAAGATTGGACAGCGCGCGTTCACACAAGAACAGTGAGCACCTGCGACGCGGCGCACAGACGAGGCTGTTGACTTATATTTCACACCTCGGACGGCGACAGGGCTCCTCATGCCAGGTAATCCTCCGGCTCTTGGGCTCATTTCGATACAAGAGCTGTGAAGCGGACCGAGATTCCTCTCGTCACGTAGCCTGCCCACATGGAAACGATAAGATCGGCGTCGCATACCCAGAGACAGGCTTTGATATGTTGGGAGATTTCCACCATTCTCACGTGGCACCAAAACAAAGCTCAGGGAGAGGGGCAGCGAAACCAAAATCACGAAAGACGAGATAGAGCGGGTGGGTCTCGGATTGAACCAGAACCCCTAGCGTCTACAGTTGCAAGAGACGAGACTCGGTGGGTCCCTTGACTTGATGTTTGTATACTTCCAGCTGGTGATTAAACAGCTCTCGAGGGCCCTGTCTGCTAAGTCTCAGATAAGAATGCCGTGGGATTCCTGCAGCTCGCGCCGTCAAAGCACGGCAACCTATCCAGTGGTTGTACCATGATTGTGTCAACGCACCTCTGCCGCGATATCTCTTAATAGTTGGTTTCTTTTCTTTTCCCAAAAGCTCATCGAGCTTTTTCGTGACGTTGTCGGAACCCAATGGCAGCCTGGATCGACACCTGTGCTGCTGTCGTGGTTTGGAGACTGCGCTGTCAGCTCTGGTTTGCGCAAAAGTTTGAGGCTTTGATGAGCGTCATCCGGGCCGCAAACGAATGGACCGATGGTGATGGTGCGTGCGTGATCTTTGCGGGGAGATGCTCCGATTCAATTTCGAATCGGACTCAGCACCCGCGCTCTCTCGCATCGATCGGGCGGAGAGGAGAGAAGTGGCCAGCAGGGTCTCCGAACGCATTTGCACGATCGAAAGACCGGAGCCGCGAGTTTGTTTGCAGAGCTATGGACTGTATTGAAGAACTAGAAGGGGAAATAATTGACACTCGAGACCTCAGAAGCGCTCGCCGAGGTGGTCCTGCGCCACGGTCTCGTCCGTGGTCTCGGAGATGATCTTGAGTGCCATGATGTCGTCGTTGACGTTGCACAGTGTTGAGAAGCGGTCGATGAGGATGTCCATGGAGACGAAGTAGGCGAAGGTCGTCGGTGGCATCGTGCCGAAGAGCGTCGAGTACGCCGTCGAGATGATCACAAGCGACGCCGAGGGGATGGGCGGCGTGCCAGCACAGGCGAGCAGCGAAAGCGCGTACACACCCACGATCTTGACCACTGTCAGTTCGTCTCCGTTGCCCGAAGCCTCAACGAGAAACGTGAGCGCGATGGGGAGATACCAGCCCATGCCACTGATGGCAGAGACGACGCCGATCGAGATGACGAAGTTGCCGACCGACTGCGAGCACATGCGTGCCTTCTTCACGCACGAGAGCGTCACGGGCATGGTCGCGAGCGACGAAGAGCTAGCGAACGCGAACGCGTAGGCGCGCAGCATGTGCCGCATGTGTGAGTACGGGTTTGTGCGCGTCATGAGGAAGACGATCAGCGGGTAGATGATAAGCATCTGGAGCGCGGCCGCAAGAATCGTCGCGATCATGACCATGTAGACGTCGCCGAAGCTCTTGATGAAGTCCGGGCTCGAGGCAAACGCGCCGGCGACGATCGACACCGTCGCGATGGGCGAGAGCCAGATGATCCACTCCATCATCATGAACAGCGTGTTGCGCAGCTGAAGCAGCGTGAGGTACAAGTAGTTGACGTGACGAGACTTGGTGAAGTAGCTGCGGCCGGCGATCGAGCCGAGCAGCGTGGAGAAGGTGATGATGGAGAGCAGCTTGGAGTTGGAGAGCGACGAGAAGACGTTATCGCTGACGACGTTCGTGAGAACCTGCAAGAGCTGATCACTGAGCGTGAGCGTAGCGACACCCGACGAGGTCTTGGCGAAAATCTTGTTCACGTCGACCACAGAAAAGGTCGTCGCGGAACTGAGCGATGTCGCGTTCGTTGCGCACGCCACACTTCCGTTGATCGAACTCGTCAGAAGCATTTTGTCGCTGCATGTGAAGCCCATCGGGTGCGACTTTGACACAGCCTCAGTGTTTTTGTCCCGGAAGAGAGGACGGAAGATCAACGCGACCGTAACACCCATCGTGACGGTCGAGAACCAGAAGATGAGGAAGATCTTGGCTGTCTGCTTGCCGATGATGGAAACTTTACCGACAAACACAATATCACCGACCGCGACGGCGACCGAGCAGAAGACGTACGGCACGATCAGACACTTGAGCGCACGCGTGAAGAGCTCGCCGGGAAGGTTAATCCACTGGGCGGCGACAGTGCTGATTTTCACCTTGCTGAGCACGATACCGATAACAAGCCCGATAAAGAGGCCGGCCATGATCCACCGTACCGAGATCTTGAGACCGCTTCTCGCCCCAGCGTACTCGTCCGGTGCGTGGTTCGTCGATATAGAGGACGAGTCTCGGTTGAGGTCGTCGCGGAGAATCGGGTAGCTATCAGCGCCAAGATCCTCCATCACGATGCCTTCTCGTCCCATCGTCGGGTACTCCAGAGTGCCCGTCGCCGTCAGACTTGTTCGGAGGGAGAGGTTGCTATCCTTGCCGCCCGAGTGGTCGCCGCCACTTGACCGAGCCGTCGTGAAGTCGGTTCGTGGCAGTCCAAGGTTCTGCGTGAAGTCGGTGCGAGGCACGATGGCTCGCGACGTGAAGTCGACGCGTGGCTCCTGAACGACCGGGAAGTCGGAGCGTGGCCCCGCACGGCTCGTGAAGTCGGTTCTCGGCTCGGCAGGGCGCGTGAAGTCGGTACGCGGCGACGGTCTCGACGTGAAGTCGGTACGAGGCGATGGTCGTGATGTGAAGTCGGTGCGGGGCTCGGCGTTGCTCGAGAAGTCAGTGCGAGGCTCGCTACGGTGGTCACTCGGAGGACGCGAGCGGTGCGAGTCGGGGCCCGAGGACCGCTGGCTGTCGTAAAGCGTCCGCTGCTGCTCCTCGTCAAGCAGGACGACGCCGTTCATGGTGCTTGTGAGCGGGGGCCGTTGTGGGCGCCTGGCGGTCGAAAGAAAAGTGGGCACTGCAAGCGGCTGGTCTCATCGGACTGGGAGCAAGCACTCCCAGGCACACACACATCTGCATTGGCTGCCAGCTGCAATTTAGCGACGGCGTGGGAAAGGCCTGCAGCCGATCTTTCGCCACGCATCATGTCGGCATCGTACGCCACGCTTGTTTCTTTTGCAGAAGCGCTTCAAGATATCAGCAACTACTGGTTGTTATCATTTTGTGCATGAACTGAAGTGTTGTTAGAAAAAGCAAGTTGAAGTACCTTGTTACCTATTTTAAAAGGGTATACTATTTCAGTGTGCAATAAGTCGGAAAGAAGGCCCAGGCTGATCTCATGATCGAAAGTGGCACGCCTTGTCTGCTCTCATCTCCCCCAACCCGTCGTACGAATTTCCTTGGCGTGTAGAGCTCCTCCTCCATGTTCACTGCCCACACTAACGAACTTCTCATGGTTCGAGTGCATCCCCGTGGCCACTCTCATCATGGGAGTGCATACTCTCTTCAAAAGTTGCGTCTTGAGCAAAATATCATAATTTCTCAGTTGTCTTCTCTGTGATGAAGGACGCCGGCGTCCACAAAAGCACTGTCGTGAGGAAACAGATCGCGGGCGCCACGTAGAGATTTCTTGAGAACAGCTGACCGGAGACCAGTTTCTGTCGCCGCGACTCAGGGAGTCAGAGCGAGTGACATTCAGAAGCGAAGATTCAGAAATCCAACCCACGCCACCTCTGTCAAGTTGACAAACCCATGGCTGTCTTCACACTCTTCACGAAGCTCAGACAGCCTGAGCTGTCAAAGTCGTCAAATTGACGAGGGCCGTCCTTCGGTGTGTCAGTCTATTCGTGAGAAACTGGATTCTGGCTGGTAGTGGACGCTGGCACCTCTTACTGGGTTCCGATGGAGAAACCTGGCCAAGCTCTGATATTTGTGAGATCTCCGCGGAAGCCACTAAACGAATCTGGTCGGGTCGATGCATGTTCAGACTGCTCGTTCGTCCTGGGCGGTTGATGTCCACGCTGTTCACTGAGCCTAGGACAATCAGGGAACGAGTGACCTCGTCAGCAAGCTCTTCAGGAGCCATTCACTCTGACTCTCCCTCCCACAAATATTATCAATTCCAAAAGGTCGCTACGTTTCACCTTCCTCCATGGGCAGGAAGGAGAGCTCTTTGTCCTTCGGCGTTGGCAACATCTCAGTACTGGTGTTTGGACTGGTGTTTGGATCTATCGAACCTGTCAACATGTCCTCCCACCAGGAGGGCATGTACTAGTGAGATGAAATATTAGTTGTTAACAGCACTGCAGCATGGCTTCGTGGGTCGTTGCATGAGAGGAAGACGATGGCGAACAAGCTTTAAACATGAACTATCCAATACGCTCCGGCGCAGAAACAGGGGAAGCGTGTCTTGAGCGTTAACTCCCAGCGCGCGAGAAAGAACTATTCGATTCGGGGCGGAGACAGTATTGCTACTTCTCTTCGGGCTTGTCAAATGTCTTCAATGCAGAATGGGGCTTTCGTTCTGCGAAGTAGTCATTTGCTGCACCACTCTCCTCGCAGCAAACACAGCCGAGTTTTTTTTAATCCTCGAAGCAGCGCCCAGAATTCTCGAGGCCACTGGCGAACAATAGACTTTTCGTGTTGTCAATCACGACTCCGCCATCACTTTTCTCAGACGGTACTGGCGTCGGGCGTGTTTCGATGGTCTCAGAACGGAAAACCGTCTTGACAGTCTACTGTGAAGAATACCGGTATCCTGATGCAGGTCGGCGAACCCATCTGCAATGGTCGATACCTCTCTCTCGAGATAACCCTTTTGTGCCAACAAACAGAGTTGAGCTTGATGAGCCAACACTGCATGTTGGTCAACGTGGAGGTGTTTACCAACATCTCCTGTTGGTCAATCTCTTAGTGACATCTTGATATCCTAATTTAATTTATTACCAAAATGAGAAGACCCGAGCAAAGGTTTCAAGTACTGCTTCAAGAGTAATAATTCCCTACTACATCTCCTCCGACACGCATAGCCCGCTCCCCGCCGCTCGTTTGCCTCCACTGCGACCAACACACCACCGGGAGACCAACAAGAACGATGCTCGCCCTCGCTCGCCAGACGTCTGCGCAGGCTTCCAAGCAGCAGCTCTTCTTGCGCCGCCATGTCCTGGCGATCCACTCGACCTCGTCCAAGGAGGACTCGACAGCCGTGCAAGCGCGCGGGAGCATCTCGGAGCTTGTTCAAGGGAGCGCTACCGCGCGGTCGAGTGCAGGTGAGAACTTAAGTTGCGAAAGTGGAGTATGCTGTGACTGATTTTCGACTGTATTTCGCAGAGTACGTGGTGGCCAAGCTCGACGACCTCGTGAACTGGGGCCGCAAGAACTCTTTGTGGCCCATGACCTTTGGTCTCGCTTGCTGCGCCGTCGAAATGATGCATGCCTACGCGCCTCGCTATGACAAAGAGCGTATGGGCATGGTGCCACGTGCGTCTCCGCGTCAGTCGGACGTTATGATCGTGTCGGGCACGCTCACCAACAAGATGGCGCCGGCTTTGCGCCGTGTGTACGACCAAATGCCAGAGCCACGATGGGTCATCTCGATGGGCAGCTGCGCGAACGGAGGCGGATACTACCATTATTCATACGCTGTTGTGCGCGGCGTGGACCGCATTGTCCCAGTCGACATCTACGTGCCTGGGTGTCCTCCGACTGCCGAGGCGCTGCTCTACGGCTTGATCCAGCTCCAGAAGAAGGTCAAAGTCAACAAGTCT
Source organism: Pythium myriotylum (assembly GCA_023091665.1). Taxonomy (NCBI): domain Eukaryota; phylum Oomycota; class Peronosporomycetes; order Pythiales; family Pythiaceae; genus Pythium; species Pythium myriotylum. The sequence goes on from JALJCQ010000015.1 coordinate 2,452,119, forward strand.
CTGCTGCTGACGGTCCGCAAGTGAGCTCACCGTGTAATACAAACCGCGCTCCTGCTGGCGTTTTCTGTCCCTTTCGAACTTTTCGTGCTCTGGCCCATCCTACAGTGTATTTCCTGACAAGTAGCTGGATAGATTGCTATGAATATGGGCACTCGCTGCTTCCTAAAGCAGCATTGAGCAGCTTATACGGAGGAAGAGAGATGGCGTCGACTGCTGAATTGGAAACATGATTTCATGCAGAATCGATATTGGTTTTGACAGAATTTATCGCATCTCGCAGGTGGCAATGCACTCGTGAAGAGGTCAGCTTGGGATGGACGTGGAGACTGAGATCGACGCGCTGCTCGCGCCGTGGCGCCACAGCAACGGGAAGCTCCTCGGCGGCGTCGTGTTCACATTGTGCGAAGTGCGAGAGTGCGATCCTGTGCTGTGGATCGAGTGGTCGTTCCCCGAGAACGACTCAGAGACGTATCGCTGTGTCGAATGTCTACAACTGCTCGACGTGATCTCAACATTTGACACCGCAGCGTTCCATCGCCTCCTCTGCGACGTCACGGAGGACCTGCACAGTACTCTCGTCGAGCATCCTGCTTGTGTGGCGTGGCAGCTCGGTGTGCAAATTGATGTCGATGAAGGAGACGATTTGGACCTGCTTGGCGATTTATTCCAATGGATGCCAAACGTGGTTGGCGACGAACACTGTCGAGGTAGCGCCAAGTTCAAGGACGTCAAGAAGTACTTGGAGATCCGGTCAAATGGGACAGCATCGCAAAGGTTGATTCCCGTCCGTCTGGTGGTCAGTGCTGGACCGGAGGGAGATTCCGACAACATGTCGACGCTCCAGCATGTCAAGAGGCTACATGAGGCTGCCACAAACGTCGATGGGCCAAGTTGCTTCCGATTACATGCCTGTCACTTAGAGTTTCCTGCTGGCTGTGTGACGACCGAGTATCTACAGCTGGTCCTCGAGATTCTTCGTCAAGGCATGAATGTTAATCGCGTGACAATCAACGGAGAGCTCGGCCCTGTTGATCTGCATCTTCAAGCGAAGGTACTCCAGGCGCTTCTTCGACCGCGAAGTGTGATTGATTTTGACGCTGGAAGCTCCTTTTCGGGTGTCTCGCAGCTCGTGATCCGGGCGAACGTCGACCCACGACTTCAAGCTCCACTATTCTCCGCGCTCAGGGAGTCGGCGTCAGTTCATCATTTGACGCTCGATACTTTCGATCGTGGTGCAGAAGACGATGCAATTCGAAGCTCGTGGAACTGGCTAGCATTCGCACTTTTTAGTGCTGCCTCGTTGCATTCTATTGACGCTCTGGAGGTTTTTGCGTCAGGAATCACAACCGACCAGGTCGAGATCGTCGACTCAGTCTCCCAGCATTCGGATCCAATCGCTCTAGTTGCACCGACTTCTTCTTTCCAAATTCCTGGATCAGCGCTACATGTCATCAATGTCGAGCGCGGAACTGAAGTATGGATTGGATCTTCATCATCCGAGCCTGCTGATGTTGTGCTGGAGAATGACTTTACCAATCTTCCTGTAATTGGAACTGCGAAAGAGGGATGGGTAAGAACTATGATTCCTGGCTACGGCGTGTGTGTGATTCGTTGGGAGAGGGATTTAGCTCAAGCCGATATAGCTTCCCAATCCTCCCGACAGGGCTTCAGATCCATCGGGTTCCAGCACTTGCCGGCTAACTGTGATACCGAGTCTCTCGCTCTTCTCAGGTCAATTGGACGCGCCACGCATAGATTGGCTTTGCGGGGTTTCGACAATGACTTTGCTGCCGATACAAACGCGTGGATGAGAGAATGTCTACTTGCTTGCCCTCTGGTACGAGAGTTGGTGATCCCAACCTACCGAATGCAGCTCCTTGACAGTGTCATTGAAGAAACACTCCGCGGCACATGTCAGATACGACGTTTGTGCGTATCAGGAATTGCAGACAGGGTGAAATTCGAGAGTTTGCAACAGCTACTGGCAAGTTTGAGTGAAAGTGAGCATCCATTGGCTTCCAATCTCTGCGAGTTAATAGTCGCGGCGTATTATCCTGCTCGTCACCATAGTTTGTCGACATGGGACGACATTCTAGATGCGCTTGAGTCAATGCTAGCGCGCAACAACCGTTTGATTTCTTGTCGATGGCACTCGCCAGCGAGTGCTGGGTATCGCGACAAGTGTACAAGTCTCTTCCGTGCCTTAGATGGCCAAGTGCTGTCAATCCGAGCTGGGCCATTGGCGTTGGCGTCGAAATTGGCGTTTATGAGCGTCATTCGCAACTCAAGCGCGTCATGTAGCAGTCTTGGTGGTCTATCTAGCGATGCGCTCGCGCTGATCTTCGCGTTTGCAGCCCGCTGCGAGCGAAGAACCTGTCTGTTTCTGTAACTATGACACGAGACACTGCTCGAAACAGCGTTACACGCAGATGTGCCACTGCCATGTATCTGGTTCAATGTTATGTGGTCCCACGGAACGAAGTCTATCCGTCAGTCACGCGGAAGCAAGATTGACGATCTTTATTCTCGAACGCCGCCGCCGATATCATTGCATCTGTCAACCGTTCACGGCACATGTCGCAGACTGTAGCTATTCGCAATCACCTAACTCAGTGCATCAACCGGCACATGAGCTCGCAAGATCTCTCTCCATGGAAAGACAAGCTCAGAAATCTCTTGCCTCGTGCGTGAATGGGAGCGGAGAGTCGCACGTGACGTTCTCGGTGGAGAGAGCTCCCAATGGCCCGAGCGAATGCATTGCAGCCTCGCGAGCCCAGCGTCGACGGCTCTGTGTTGAGACATGCCCTCCCTCCCTGCTTGGACCCATCTCGCGTGACCGCCACCCAAAGCCGAGCCGAAAAATCTCGCGGTGCATGATCTCGCCCTCCGACTCGGGCGACCTACACGTTGAGTGTCGCAGGCGAGACATGGAGCCATCCATCACTCACGAGAGGGCGTGAACCCATGGCCGTCGCGCGTGGGGGGGTTTCGACCCCTTCCTAAACGACGGCCATGGCCTTTTCTGGAGCTGCTCGCGAGCTCATGGAAGGACGAGCTCTCTCTCGTGGACAGCAGACGGCGGTCGTAGGTTTACGGCCTCTCGCTCGCGTCGGCGATCACTTCCCCGCAGCCGCGCAGTCAGCCCGCCAGCCATCGAGCACCAAATGCGCGTGGCGATATCATCGCTACCCGTGGGTTTCAACCACGACTCACAATACAACTCCGCAGCTGTCAAAAGATCTTGACAGCAGTAACGTCCGTTACGGACCCTGTTCAAACCCCGTAATACCCACTTCTGACCGCGGATGTTCTTTTGACCGCCACCTTTTTTGTCGCGACAGACAGACCGACAGTCGGAGGAGAACGACCATGGCGGCGGCGCGCGAGCGACACAGATCGCGGCGCAGTCTGCTTTCTTCCTCCTCCAGCATGGTCGCGGCGCCCCTCGCTGCGCCCGTGCGCGACGGCGCCGTCGCGCTGCCCAACGTGCCGCACGTCGTCACGCTCGGCGGCGCGCGCGTCGTGCTCTGGGACACCACCAAGCGCCGCGCCGACCGCCTCGCGAGCGACCACGTGCAGGCGCTCGTCTCGCTGCTCGTCGTCGGCAGCGACAAGCAGCGCGAAGACGTCGCCGCGATCCTCGCGAACGCCGCGTGCGACCGCGCGAACCGCCGCGCCATCGCCGCGGCCGGCGCGCTGCCGCTGCTCGTCAGCGCGCTCGCCAAGCCCGAGAGCAAGCCCAAGAGCTTGGTCGGCAAGCTCACGCGCGCGCTCGCGAACCTCGCGTGGCAGAACGAAGAGAACCAGCGACAGATCGAAGCGAGCGGCGGCGTTGAGGTGCTTGTCGACATCCTCGCGAACGGAGGCGACGTCGACCTCCAGGACGAAGCCGCCACGGCGCTGAGCCACCTCATGGACCACCGAGAGGTCGCCGTGCGGGTTGAGAACGGACCAAGCGGGGAAACGCTCCACACTCTCACACAAAACGGGTCCGACACACAGAGCGCGCAGGCCACCTGGCTGCTCACGAAGATCGCGTCCTACAACATGAAAGAAGAAGAGGTCCAGGCCGACATCCCGGCGCTCGTGGATCTGCTAACTGGCGGGTCGTCGTCCGACTTCTCGAAGCGAGCCGTCGCAGTGCTGCGAAGGCTCTCCCACGACGTCAAGCACAAGTCCGAAATCGTCGTCGCGGGTGGTCTTCCCCCGTTGATCGGCCTGCTGAAGTACGGCACAGAGAAACAGCGCGTCGACGCGGCGTGGACACTCGGACATTTGGCGTGGAACGCGTTCAGCGAAGCTCAGATCGCGAATGCCGGAGCCATCCCTGCCCTCGTAGATCTGCTGCTGAGCTCGAATGTGCGAGAAAGAGAAGGTGCGGTATGGGCGCTACGACATCTTTCCGGCACATCCGATAATCGCACACGAATCGCCACGACGCCCACCGGAATCGACTCGCTCGTACACAGCGTGCGATCTGCGGGATCGCCCTGCGAGCGTGAGCACGCAATCGCCACGCTCAAGAACCTAGCGTGCAACTCCGACAACCAGACCACGATTGGGGCCGCGGGCGCAATCCCGTTGCTTGTGTCTGTGCTGACAAAGGGCACACCATCTCAGATCGAACAAGCGCTTGCCACATTGAGGAATCTCGTCCGGAATCACACCGAGAACCAGCTCAAACTCTCCGTCGCAGGCGGCATCCGACCACTCGTAAGTTTGCTCTCGTCCGGATCCGAGATTCAGAGGATCCATGCAGCCGCAACACTTGCAAATACTGCTTCTGATCCGGAGGCCCAAAACGAGATCGTAGCCGAAGGCGCTCTACCACCATTGCTCACGTTAACCGAGTCCTATCGTCCACTTCTCCTGGAACAAGTTGCGCTACTCGCGCGCAATCTGATCTGGTGCAACGAAGCCATTCAAGGGCGAATCGGCGCGAGCGGCGTGATCCGACGCATTGTGGTCATGCTCAGGAGTGAACATGACGGTTTGAAGAAACAGGCGGCTGCTGTGCTTCGAAACCTCGCCTGGCAGCACCCAGTGAACCAAGACCGCATTCGAGAATCCCGAGGAATCCCCACGCTGGTCACAATCCTGGGCATTGGTACAACGGGCCAGCGAGAACAAGCAGCCGGAGCTATTGCAAACCTAGCGTGGAACAATCCAGTGATCCAAGAGGAAGTCGCCCAGTCAAATGGTTTAGCTCTGCTCGCTGACTTGACAAGTCGTGGAAATGAGAAAGTTCAGAAGCAAGCGACACTTGCACTTCGCCAGTTTGTATTCGACGAAACCAACAAAGTGCAGGTTGCAGCTCCAAGTGTGATTCCGAGCCTCGTACGATTGCTAGCGTCGGGACCCACCGCGACTCACCAACAGCAAGCGACGTGGGCGCTGGCCAACTTGGCCTGCAATCCTGATAACAAGCTGGAGATTGTGGCGTCGGGTGGGATCCGCCCTTTGGTGGAAGTTCTAACGACAGGATCAAGCTCGCAGAAACAGTACGCCGCCTCGGCGATCGCGAATCTTGCTTGTAACCATGACCACAAGCTGAGAATTCTCGGCGCGAAGGGCATCGCTCCTCTTGTCGAGTTGGTTGCTAACGGTGCTGATGGTCAGAAGAAGCAAGCAGCGTGGGCTTTACGAAATATTGCGTGGAATTGTTCAGAGGGTCAAGCTGCAATCGCTGGTGCGGGTGGAATTCCAGCTCTTGTACAGCTTGTTCGAGTTGGGTCTGATTCGCAAAAAGAGCACGCTGCGGCTGCGATTGCGAATCTGGCGTGTCTCGAGGATAACCACATCAGGATTGCGGCGGCAGGAGGAATCCAGGCAATGGTGAAGCTTGCAGAACGCGGAACTGACGGCCAAAAGCAACAGGCGGCATGGGCAATGGCAAATCTAGCTGTGTCTCCGAGCGCACGCGCGGCTATCATCGATGCAGGTGGCGTCGTGGCTCTTCAAAACATGGTCGCCAACGGAAATTCAGACCAGAAGCGTGGTGCATCAGCCGCGTTGACGCGAATTCGAGATCCTGGAACCAGTAGCGAAGTGACGAACGAGTCGCATGCGGTTTTCCGAAGCATCAGTGATGGGTCTGAGGAAAGCGACCGATCGCACCGCGAGATGATTCGTCCACCGAGTATGCGGGCAAACGGATCGACGGATCAGCGACGACCTTCACAGCAACCTCAGGAAATCAAGCTGGGACGAGCTCTGTATCGGTCCGTCGGAAGTGTGCCTGAAATTATCACGCGGTCTCCTCCGAACGCGGGTGAACCAGGCGCTAATCGTAGCCCAGCGAGTCGTCTGACCCATTCGGTTAGTATGGGTGTCCGGCGAACTCCGGAACCGAAGAAGCATGCCTTCCACCATCTCCCATCAGTGCAAGAAGCTGGCGACGGCACAGCAGATTTGGGGCCAATCGATTCAAGTTCATGGTCTCTGCAAGATCGTGACATGCTTGAACCTCCGGATTCTCTACCGCTTCGCCGAGCTCAAAGCGCGAATCCTCCAGCCCGTGTGGCATATCGAATGCCCCCCAGCCCAGTTGAACAGTCAAGAGCTAATCGACCGCTCCTTCCTCGCCCAAATACGTTGGGTGACCTGCTCGATCCGCACGGCGGGTACAGTCCGCCAAGCGACCAGATTCCCCATCGCAACGTTGCTCGCGTGCAAAGCGATATGAATGTTGTCCGCAAGCCTCTCCAGCCCACCCAACAAAATCGTGCGAGCTCCCCGACGAATAACCAACCAGTTCATCGCGTCCCTAGCTCTGTCGAATATCGCAATGCTCCGCCAATGCAACGTCAGGATACTCGTGGGAACCAGAGTATGGGAGGAATCTACGGCGACAGCAAGATCGACTTGAAGCAAGAGATCCTGGTTGGTATGCAGCGTCGCAACTCCACACGCCCTGTAAGCTACCCTGATCACCAGAAGCAACGGAACTCTGGCGACGAGAACAGCAAGCTTTTCGGCAGCATCCCGACCCCCGAGCACTCGGGTCACGAAGAAGTGTACGAATACGACGAGAATGAGGACATCCTCTCCCACCTGCCGAGGGAGCGCGAGTCCAAGCACCCCGCGATCACATTATAGATGAACAAGCCTGTAGGACTCCCCCAGATACCAATAGCAAGTCTGAGAACTCACCTAACGAATATACACTAGACTCGAATTCGCCCATCAAAGACGCTTGGTGGTGATCTGCCCAACATTCGATTCTGAAGGAAATCCCATCGAATTTCAGAGATGAACCCATTTACCAAGTTCAACTTCATCAAGCTATTAAAATGTCAGATAGTGTATATTTGGATCGCCCAACACACACGTCGGATCTTCCGGCACCTCTGCACGTGGGCCACCGGCCCCTTCCTGGAGCATATCGCGCTCCGGCCCACTAAAACCCTGTGTTAATAAATATCTTATACAGGTTACCTGTTTAAATACATCAATTATAGACACACTAATCGAATCAATTTTCCTGACAACCTCTGTAACCCGATGTTGAGGTCATCCGTTCGGGAGCTCCATCTTGCCGTCGCCACCATTTCCGATCTGCTGCCGTCGCCGCCATGCTCGCCAAGTCTCTCCAGCGCGCCGCTCGCCTCGCGTACGTCGCCTCTCCCTCTCGCCATCTCTCCGCCTCCTCTTCTCACGCGCTCTCGCCCCGTGCGCAGGCTCCCCACGGCGCAAAAGCGCAGCGTGAGCTACCTCTCGGAGCTGCCCGAGGAGCACGCCATGCTCCGTGACATGTGCCAGCAGTACGCGGCCAAGAACCTCGCGCCGATCGCCGGCGAGCTCGACAAAGAGCACCGCTTCCCGGCCCAGCAGATCAAGGAGATCGGCGACATGGGGCTCATGGGCGTCGCCGTCGAGGAAAAGTACGGCGGCGCCGGGCTCGACTACCTCGCCTACGCCATCGCCATGGAGGAGATCAGCCGCGGCTGCGCCTCCACGGGCGTCGTCATGAGCGTCAACAACGTACGTGCGGGTGTTTTGGATGAGGCGGAGAGATCGGGCGAGTCATAATGGGTGATTTTTTTTGGGATCTTTGTCTTTCTCTAGTCGCTCTACTGCGCGCCTATGGAGAAGTTCGGCACCGAAGAGCAGAAGCAAAAGCACCTGACGCCGTACGCCAAGGGCGAGCTGCTCGGCTGCTTCGGCCTGAGCGAGCCGGGCAACGGCAGTGACGCCGGTGCGGCGTCGACAACCGCCCGTGAGACCGACAAGGGCTTCGTGCTCAACGGCACCAAGGCCTGGATCACGAACGCCCACGAGGCCGACCAGGCCATCGTGTTCGCGACGACCGACAAGTCACTCAAGCACAAGGGCATCAGCGCGTTTATCGTGCCGACCAACACGCCCGGCTTCTCGCTCGGCAAGAAGGAGGACAAGCTCGGTATCCGTGCGTCGTCGACCGCGAACCTGATCTTTGAGGACTGCGAGATCCCCAAGGAGAACCTGCTCGGCAAGCTTGGCGAGGGTTTCAAGATCGCCATGATCACGCTCGACGCCGGTCGTATCGGTATCGCCGCTCAGGCGCTTGGCATTGCCCAGGCCTCGTACGACTGTGCGATCGCGTACGCGCAGACGCGCAAGACTTTCAACGTGCCGATCGCCAAGAACCCGATCATCCAGAGCAAGCTGGCGCGCATGGCTCTTGAGATCGAGGCCGCTCGCCTGCTCACGTGGAAGGCTGCCGCTGAGAAGGACAGCGGCCGTCCGTACACGAAGACTGCTGCGATGGCCAAGCTGAAGGCCTCGGAGGCCGCGACGATGTGCTCGCACCAGGCGATCCAGATCCTCGGCGGTATGGGCTACGTGTCGGACATGCCGGCTGAGCGCCACTACCGTGACGCTCGTATCACGGAGATCTACGAAGGCACGTCCGAGATCCAGCACCTGGTCATTGCTGGCGCACTCAACAAGGAGTTCAACGCATAAATGGGCAGTGTACAAGAGCTCTGCCGGCTCGCTCTAAAACTCGAAAATACACGACACTTCATAAAGTCCGATGGCTGGTGTTTCCTTTCATCGTAGACAGCTCTTCAATTTTGAACTCACACTAGGCATCTTCACTTTCAAACTAAACAATCGAGTGCCTACATAACAATCGCGCTGATCGTGACTGCGAACACCGCAGCCATCGTCGAGAACACAATGCGAGCCGATCCAGCCGTCGGCGTGAGCGCTGGAGTCGACGCAGACTTGTCAGTGGACGGAGAGCTGTTCGAGCTGTTCGTGGACGCGGTCGACAACGCGGATGCCGGGCTACCGGTCGACTCTGAAGCGTTCGTCGCCTTATCAACCTCAGCGGAGAGACTGTCCACCGTCATTTTCTGGCCGCTCGACGGAGACGACCCAGCGGCCGATGGACCGCCAGCGGAGGTCGCAGCGCTGCCAGAAACAGGCTTGTTCAAGGTTGTAGTAATGCCTTGCCCAGAGACGGACTTCCCGGCTGCGGCACCAGAGCTCGCAGGCGACACGACGGAACCAGAGCCTGAGGCCGGAGCTGGCGCAGATTTAGAGCTCGTTGCCGGAGATCCAGGAATCGAGGGTGGATTCGCCGGACTGGAGATGGGAGCTGGCGTGGTGCCTGGTGAAGCAGGCGACGCCGGCGAGGCGCCGTCGCCCTTGGCGGTAGTGACAGGCGCGGGCGTGGAGCTATCGGCCGAGTCGCCGCTCGGCACGCAGTCGCCCGACTCGAACGCGTCGGCGAACGCGACGATGAGATCGAACGAGTCGCCCATGAACTTTTCGAGCTTGCTCCTGTTCGCCGGGTCTTCCATCACGAGGTACTGGACAGCATCGGCTTTCTGGTCCGAGAGCAGCTTGAGCTTGGTGAAGACTTGGTCTGGCGAGAGCTTGGCCCAGCCGGCGACGTCGAGCGGCACGTCCAGGACCGCGGCCTGAAGCTGCGGATACGCCTGGACTTCCTGCGAGAGCGTCGCGAGCGAGGCCGAGAGCGTCTTCTCGAAGGACGCGCTGAACGTCACGGGCGACTCGCCCCCCACGCGCGCGACCGCGAGCGCCACGAGCGACGCGAGCAAAAAGACCATGGGCGACGGTGGTACTTGTCGGTGGGAGCCGCAAGTCGGGGAATGGCGAGCACACGATCAGAGGGTTTGGCAGATGTAGAGGCCATCGGGGCAGCGGCTCAGCTGCTGATCCGAGGATCGACAGACGCAGCGTGTGAGGAGGTACAGGCTGTCTCCCTGCCTTGACCGAAAACACAAGGCCACGAAGAGCTGAGGAATATTGAACTGGTATTAGTTAGTTCTTCGAGTAAGTACGTAAATAATCGAGGTTTCAGTCCAGAAACGAATATGGTAAATCAGTGGATCGAGATGGATGTGCTGACTCTCTCGCGAGGGATATCATGATCGTGGGAGGTCTCCGAATCCTGGTGGGCCATACTGAACACGAGTGAACTGTTGCCGCGTTGCAGGCACGTGTGTCGACGCGGGGGCACTGGCTCCCGCATGTAATCCCGCGCGCGGAACTTCACCATCGAAGCTTTGCGCGAAAGAGAATGACGCATCTCCGAGCGATCGCTGACTGCCGAAAACGAGCGACCTACGAAATGACCCTTAATGGGTCAACATCGTCCTCAACGCTGGTTTATATCATCTCTCAGAGAGCTAGACTGGGTCCGCGTCACAGGTCGCCAGGTGCAGTGCATTGGAGATGCATTTTTGTTCGTGAGGTCTGAGGCATCAGCCGGACCAAACATTTATAATTTGTGTATCCACGACGGCGTAGATCAAGATGCCCAACGAGCCGACCGATGATACGCGAAGGACCAAAATGTCACTGGAAGTGTACAAAGCTTGAATCTCTGCTATGTTTGGTCAAATGGAACGATCTCGGGAGTAGTGTTCGAGACAATGCAACTCATGCCATGCGCCTTGCTGACGTGGAGCTGTGGCGCCTTCGTGATAACTTACTACTTTCCCCAAACGAGGCAGTCTCCGCCACCGTCGGCATGGAGAAACGACTGACGGGCAATCATTCCGAAGTGATCGTCCTTCATTACCCGCGCCTTTGAACTCATCGGATGCAAATTGATCTCGACTTCTGTGTCGTGCTCATCAATTCTCTGTTGATACTGAGGATCTCGCAGGATTATGTGCCAGCACCCACTTTCTCCCATGCATCGAACAAACCGAATGGAATGACAGTGCTGAGGTGAGTTGATCGACATCATGCTAGACAATATTCAACCATTAAAACGGACAACCCTATCGTTTGGCAAGAAGCACCGATGTGGTAATGGATTCCGCTTCAACGTTCTGGGTTCGTATCCTTCACGTCGCATCTTACTGCCGCATGGCCGGGCAGCCATCAACCTACGATATGATTGCGTTTAGTCGAGATAACGCTGTGGTTCGCAACCAGCACGACGTAGTTGATCTCTCAGTCGTCAATTTCCTCGAGCAGAAGCAAAGCAAGCGAACTAGCCAAGATGCGATCAATCTTCACCGCGCTTTTCCTTCTTTCAGCGGCGTCAGCGTCTGCCCAGACCTGCCCTCCCCCCGGATTCACTACCAAGCAGAATTTCAACCCATTCAGCTACTTTAGCGGGACGTGGTACACTCTTAAGCAACTCCCAACGATCAACCAGCCACCTCAGAACCGCTTTTGTGTGAAAAGCACCATGGCGTCCGAGTTCACTGACGGCGAGTTCAAGTTTTATATCGCGCGTGGCTCGAGTCGGGGCGGCGTGACTGGCAATCGCACGTCATCGTTCACGAACGGAACGATTCCGGACCTGTCGAATCCCTCTCGTGGTCTTCTTCAACCGAACAGTTTGCCGTACTCGATCATAGAAGCTGGAACGTACGCAGATCTGTTCACAGGCCAAGCGACGTACTCGAGCGACGGCTATGAGTGGGCCATCATCAGTGGCTCGCCACCAGCTTTCGCGAGCAATGGTGCGTGTTTGCCTGGCGTCGGACCCAACAACGCTCGAGGTGTGTGGGTGTTGAGCCGCCAGCCAGTAGTTGCTCAGGAAATTGAAGACAAGATCGCAGGAGTGGCTGCTGCCAAGGGCTACGATGTCTCAGCTCTGGATCCGATTCCCCAGGAAGGCTGCACGTACTGAGGATCAAAACCTGAGACAGCAGGACTAACCGTGAACGGTTGAACGCCGAGACGCATCCGAATAAACATTATTTTACAGCTTATGACGCTACGCTTGGATTATCACAGGATGATTTCAACCTTCTGCGGAGTGTCATTCGGGACGACATGCGTCCGACACAGAGGGCAGGTGATGCTGGTATCGAACCACTCAATCACGCAATCTTCGTGGAAATGGTGTCCACACGGCAACTTGACCATCTTGTCTCGAGCGAGGGCTTCAAGCTGTTTCTCTTCGAGCTTCTGGAAGAATGGTTGCTCGACTTCGGCGTCGCTGTCGTCGTAGTCGTCAAGACAGATGCAGCACGTTCGCTCCGGGTGTTCTTCCCCTTGAACGACGGATCCTTTTTCGATCGAGACGTCCTCGAGCGCGAGTACAGCTGCGGTGCGCAGCCGTTCGAGCTCTTTCTGGGACTCGGGCACCTGGAGGAACTCTTCGAGCGCGTCGTGGATCTCTTGCAAGTACTTGCCCGAGCTTGCATCGTGGCGCACTTGCGGGTTGTGGAACAAGTAGACGGCGATGTCGGCGTAGGCGTCGAGCAGCTTGCGCACGAAGGCGGCGAGTCCCCGTCGACGCTCGTCGACGATGGCGTCGTTGTCGCCGCGCATGTGCTTGCGCGGGAAGTGGGGCGCGATGGGGCGGCGCAGCGCGTTCGAGACGAGCTCAAACTCGCGCGAGTGGGCCTTGAGCTCGGCGCGCGCCTCCCACTGGCGCACGCGGCGCAGCATGGCGTCTCGGAATTGCGCAAACTCGCTGTAGCGGCGCGCGAGCAGCCACTCGTCGCCGCCGCGCAGCTGGAAGACGTAGCGCGTGCACTGGCGATGCGTCGCGACGCTCTCGGTGAGCGCGAGCGCGCGGATCTGGAGGCGGTCGACCTCGTGGTGGCGCGCCTTGAAGAGCCTGCGCGCGTGGGGCTCTCGGTAGAGCTGGATGGTGTTGGCGAAAGCCGGTGAGGAGATCATGGCGACGACGCGGCGGAAAGGCAAGTGAGCTCTACAGTGGTTGTTAGATGCCAAGAAGTGAGATGAGATGGGCGGGCGGCGAGAAGCAGCCAATCCGAGGCGAGCAAGCGAGAAAAAAAGAATCCAATATGGAATAAAGTATACCGAGGAAAACGAAGGAACCCTACCCGCGACTGGAGCCGAGAAAAAAGAATTCGACTTGGGATTTGTATGCGATGGAAGAAAACAGCCGGTTCGTTCGACGGAATGTCGCACGAAAAGGCCAGAAGTGGAGGTTACACTTTCCCAGTGTAACCTCGTGGCTGACTTCAGCTTACTGAAAAAATCCTATAAAGTACGAATCGGGTGTGGAATGTCGGGAAAATTGTTTGGGAGATGGATTGTCGAGTAGCTCGATTTCAGACGCACAGTGACGCCTTTTGTCTTTCGAGCTCTCGGTGATAATACTTCGGGGTCAGCAGAAAATGGAAAACATTCTTCTTTCCTGTTTCAGCTGGCCTCGAAGTTTGCTTTTGGAGATTGTTGAAATGCCAGCCACGCAAAAAGGCTGAAAAATCCAGCAAAACATGCCTTGGATGATTCTAATTATCCAATCGGAGCTGCTCATCAGATCCAAGTGATGGATTCTTCGAGTGTTCAGCTGGTCGAGTTCCGACAAGATTCGTCCCCTTTCTGTGGTCTCTTTCGAGAGTGAGGGAGTACGTAGTACACGCTCCAACATGATAATACACGGTGCAAGTGTCTTTACGACTCAAAGGGTTGGGTGGCTGAGTGACCATTCATCCATGAAGAACGTCAAGAGAGAGATTCCTCGATGAGACAGCCATTGTGTCTCACCCTCTACGAGGGACCAAGGACGCATACGACTGATAATTCCAGCTCGTCGGTGTTGGCCTTCATTTCGCTGGCCAAGTGGCGCAAGAAGCATCGACTTGCACATATATCAAGGGTTCTGTGGTCTGTGTTTATGTTGGGTGGTCTCAGCATGCGAAGGAGGGTCTCTCCCAAGGTGAAAAGAGCGTGTTGCTCAAACTAAATAAACTCGAATGCGCCAGCATGAAGCCAAAACGTCTAGCGAAACCATGCCGGATCCCAAACTAGAATAAGTGCTGGAGCCCACATATTATGCAGGCTTCTCAATGACGCACACTTTGAAAGAAATAGGCCGCTCAAGTCGTCTCATGGACCTATGGGCCATGACTCTATCAGACGATTTGATTTACGGGCCATGGATCCTGAGACAATGACTCAAGTCGAAACAATGAAGTGGCTTCTTTCAGCACGGTGCACCTGCAAATACGCACACAACAGGGAGCTGCCGTCGCTGAAATCAGTCTTCTTTCTCTCTTGCTTGATCTCAAAGCTATCAACTACACGGTTCTCGACCAATCCGCCGACAAGTCTGAAGCCAAGCTATCATACAGCACCTCGAACGAGTCCACAATAACCTATTGGAAGTGCGATATATGTGTGAATTGGAGAGGGAGGTGGGTTTCTGAGTGACTGAGCCGAAGGGATGACAGAGTTTAGTTTGGGTTGAGTGCCTCATGGCGTTCGGCCTCGGTCACTTGGCCGTCTGCTGCGAGGCCCTCTCTCTGGCAGTCGCGCGCGAGGCGATCCCACGAACTGGATCGGATTTCCGGCAGCTGAGACCTCTCTTTCTCTGCACGCTCTTAACGCAACGAGCTTGGGTTCGCTTGTCACGCCGCTCAGATGCACCCACTATGCACAGATTCCAGTCTCGGTTTGTGGCTCCGATCCCACTGACCACCACTCTACCATCAAATGACCATCATCCTACCAACAGCAACATTGGAGCGGCGCAATCGATCAACAATCAATTCTGTTGAGCTCTGTGGTGGGAGCCAAGCTGTCTCAGTTACGAGTGGAGCCAAGCGGACGATCGCGGCGCATGTGGCCTGACGTGGTGTCCCCCATTCCACAATCTTCCATCACCAGACCATGACCACTGCCATGCAAGCACAGACCCCATCGCACAGCGCCTCGGCCAACAGCAAGCGCCAAACGCGCCGATGGAGCCACGAGGAGCACGCACGATTTCTGCGAGGACTGGAGATGTTCCCTCATGGACCGTGGAGCAGGATTGCGGCGCTTGTGGGCACCCGCACGACGCGACAGACCATGACCCACGCCCAGAAGTACCGCGAGCGAATGGTGCGACGAGCCAACGAAGTCCAAGAGCTGTGGCTCTCGCAAGGATACTCGCAGACCCCAAATCCCGCTGCTATCCAAGATTACATGGTCGCACATCCCGAGCTGCAAATGAGTACCTCGGATCGCAACTCGTCTTCGGACGAAGACCTCATGGATGAGATTTGTCCTAGCGGAGGCGCAAGCGAACTCGACGAGCTGGATATGCGCATCTTGATGTCGTTGCTGAGTCCGGATACAGAGGACGCCATCGAGCAGCTGATCCACGAACCAACGATGGCTGCCATGGAACTGGAAGCGGAACAAATCGACAATACGATTTGGAGCCTTCTGTCCGATCTGGCTGATGTCCCAGACGAGGAATGACGGACGCACCAGAACGAAGAACGCAAGAATTATTTTTGATCAAAATTACTATACAATATATAATATCCGTGCACATTACAACTGCCTTTGGGCGCTAATGGCTGATTGCGTGCTGGGGATAAGAATGACTGATCAGGGTCTCGATTGCAAAAGGATTGTGTCCAGGGCTCTGCATATTGTTTGGCCATTGTCGGCTCAGACGACGAGACAATCAATCTTTTGCAATATCGTAATCTCTTCAGAACAGCATTGCGTTTACTAAAGAATATGCATACAAAGAAGCGATTCTGGAACTCTCTCCCCCGGTTTTCCGCGTTGGCTTCGTCTCTGGCTGGACGACGTCATCCGAAACCACGCCAGGGATCGCAGGATCCCAGTTGATCCTCAAGAACATTACAACCTCTAGGTTCTTGGTTTTTAACCATACCCGAGAGTGAGCTTCAACTGCGAAAAGAATCGCTCTGCGACCGTAACATAAAATGCTTAGATATTCATCTCGCACTGGGACATCAGTTCTGGGAAGTCCTGGCAAGACGACGTGTGGAAATGACAAATCGGACTGCTTCTCTTCGATGTGGCCACACCATTCAACCGCTCATGCAAGCACACACTTCCAGCCAACATGCACAAGTCGCTCTGCCTCGCTCTCTACTTCTGCTGTTCATGATAGTAGGCACCACCAGTTGTTGTCGGGCCCAAAGCAGGCTCTTGAATCGATTACGATCGCTAGGGGAGTCCAGACTGTGTGTGGAACTCATCTAATTGCTGAGAATCGCAGTATTGTGAGCGTCGCACACCAATATATTGGGCGCGATTGGAATACAATATATTGTTCCACCTGAAACAATCATTTCAATTGTGGCTGAAGATTGGTCGAACGATCATCAATCATTGTCCCCGACAATCTCGACAATCTTACAATCACAATCGTTTTTTTGCGAAGCCCTGGATTGTGTCGGCATTCCAAGTAGGAATAGAATGGTGTTCGTGGTTTCATCAGGTACACATACTGAGATTCCACCTTCAAATTTTCTGTGGCCGTTCGCAGAGATTTTGTAGTCAGAGGTTCTGAACCTGACGCGAGTCGGAAATATCGATAGCACTGAGCACCGTTGACCTGTCTGGTGAGGTGGTCAGTCAAGGAAGCCATCGCCGCTCTATTCCTGACCAATCCCAAATCCTTTTTCGAGACCGTGGGCAACGCCATTGGTCACAAATAATTTTTCGGGCCCATCACACACAAATTTTGCATGGCGGAAGTCATCGTGGGTTCAAAAAGTCTTGGGACAGCTTTCGGAAACAGGAGTAGTCGGATCGCGACGAGTCTACAGTTCACGCTGAAGTCTCATATCTTTTCTACCACACTCCGGCTCACATGACGATCACGGCGGATGTACAACGGCAGTTTTTCGGTGACGACTCAGTCTTCGTGTCTCGACGTGACGCGCCGAAGCAAGTGATTCGCCTTCCCCCGACTGCTGTGGCAGTATCTTCCCGACTGCAACACCAAAAGGGGTCCCCATGGACGGATGAGGAACATGAGAGATTCCTTGTTGGGCTCGAGCTTTACCCTCGTGGCCCGTGGAAGCTCATCGCGCAAGTTGTCGCCACACGCACGACAAGGCAAACAATGACCCACGCGCAGAAGTATCGGCAGCGCATTGCTCGCCACAAGCGACAGCATGCTGCTGGCCAAGCTGCACGGGTGCCAAGTCATGCGGAGACAGCTCCGGGCCAACTTTACGGGAACGACATGTCGAAACAAGACGCAGTGAGACAGCAAATACTAGAAATCAAAGACGAGCTCGAACGAATTCAGCCGTCGGAGCTTGACGCCCTGCTGCCTGAGGAGTCGGAGTGGCTCTTTGATGTGCATCCGATCGAATTCGGCGCCGAGATGAAAGACAGTGGATCAGCCGAGAAGGTCATTTGTGTGTAATGAAGAAACTTATGCGCGTTCCGAATGTCGATGGAGCCACTGGTCTACTCTACGGAGTGGCCACTGTGGGGCCGAGGGATTCGCAGCTTCAAGCGTTCACAACCAACATATAAATAAATAAATATAAAGATCAATGCAGCCTTTTCGTTCTTTTCTTCGTTCCAAATGATTTCCAGGATGCGCACGGTAAGTTTCTTACTGTTCCATGCAGTTTCTCTTCGCGCGCCTCTCCCATCTCATAGCGTGTACGACTCGGTATGCTAATGCAGAAACGAGGCAAAAAGGGCATCTCATCAAAATTTGATCTTTTATATTTTGTACTCAGTTTGTGTGTGGCATTACGCGTCGTGTAATTCAAAACTGTCGCGCTCTCCTATAAGGCCATGTCGAGAGACATCCCGCCGTTGCCCATGTCGAGCTCCGAGAGCAGCGTTCGCATCTCTTGGTCGTCGAAGTTCTCGAAGAGGTCGGGGCCAAGGTAGTCGTCCTGATCCGACGAGGAGCTGCCGCTGGCGTCTTCGTCCGTATCCAGCAGGCATGCAAGGATCTGCAGATCGAGCTCGTCAAAGTGCGGACGAGGGTCGCGTACGGTCTCAGCATTGTGGGGTGGAACAAAAGCCTGCTGCTGCATGGCCGCTTGATTTGGCTGGACCAGCTGCCGAGAGATCCGCTCGCGGTACTTCTGCGCGTGCGTCATAGTTTGCCTGCTTGTACGTGTGCCGACGTGGTTGGCAATGTGTCTCCACGGGCCGTTGGGGAACATTTGCAGTCCTTCGAGGAAACGCTCGTGTTCTTCACGCGTCCACGGCTTGCCAACACGGCGGTTGGGGCCGACGGGGCTGGCGACTGCGGCTGGAGGCAGGCGGATGACCTGGTTCGAGTTGCCGTCGTGGGCGAAGAACTGGCGCTTGACCTGTGGCGTGATGGTCATGGTGACTGTGGTGCTGTTGCTGTTGGAGGGTGCTCGTGGGCAGTTCAAGGAAAATCGAATTCTGAGATTCGTTGCCCGGGTAGTCGCGGAACGGACACCAGCTGTGTCAGTGTCTCGCTGGCGAAGAGGAGCACCATGTGTGTTAGCTCCGACGAAGCAATCCTTCCATTGCGACCAAGTCCGTCCTCTCCACAAGCGGAAATACCGTCAACCCACTGACTGGCCCACCTACGTATCGCGTACGCCTGAGAATGGCTACACCCGCTCTGTTTCGCCGCCTCAACCACGCATTGACGCTGAACTCTGAAGCCCCTCTCACCGCAACACTCTCCGCCCCAAAACTTCGTCCACGATCAGCTGAGCGACCGTGCCGTCGTAGGAGGATGGGCCAAAAGTTCTGGACGAAGCCATTCTCCGTACGGTACAGTACGGTAGGGGGGAAAGTCCCGTGGGGAATGCACCCATTCAACCGATCTGGACCGAGGGTGGAGCTTATGTGGTCTGTCGCGACAGAGTGGTCAGCTCTTGTCGCGCGAGCAGACATGGGGGTGCAGACCTCATCCAAGGATTCCTTAGTGCTCGCCCGCTTCCCACAATATATATCATCAGATAACAACAGAGTCTGTCGACGATTGCCAATCCACCATAACACGGGACGTTGTGGCTTCACGGAAAACGCGGCCATGGAACCGCTGATTCATGTCTTCGGCTGGTTCCACTGATCTACAGTAGTGCAAGTTTCGTCCATGGAAGAGCCTCACACTGGTCTCTCCATCTCGCCCTTTATGCTTATACTGTACAGTAATGCTTAGTGCACTCAATCCGGACGTGGCCGTGATCACACGGCTGAGTCAGTTACTTCACGTATCATCCACGCCACGACTCGACCATCATGGCATTCGGCCAGCACATGATCGCTGAACCACGACCACATAAACACCGTCGTGCGCGCCTATTGATTGCAAAGGTTGCCTGTGCGATGAAGGAAGTGATTGCAAAGATCTCTGTTCATATTAGGTTCTGCTTCTATGGAGAAAGCTTTCTGGTACCTGCAGCCGCAGTCTTCGATTGCATCGATGTGACGACCTCATCCAATTGCTCAGATCCGTGTTTTGGATCAACAGCCAGTGCGCAGCCCCACAAAAAATTCAACCCTGGCCCATCTCCCTTGAGGCTGAGATTTCATCCTCGGAGGAACCCTCAAATGAGCTCGTGGTGGTGGTTGAGAACCCAAAAAAGGCAGTGTTCCGAGGAGCTGGTGGGTGTGGAGACAGAGCTGTTTCGTGTACGTTATGTGGAAGGCACTCAGTCTCGCACCACGTTTGGCTCTTCGATAGGAACAGTCACAATCAAATTTGCGCGCTTGTGCGAGCTAACCAAGCGGCCTATATACACAGCGCTCCAATGAACAGCAATATCGTGAATGCAGGGCAAGTGCATCCAGACGAGTTCGGGAGACTCGATCATTCTTCTAGGGGGCTGCACTATGAGCATCTATCTGACGAGTATAGGGGATAAAGGTCATAGTCACAGGTCCAAGCAAGAGTATCGTGGACCGCGTTGGTGGTCCCGACTCCACGCGAAATCACCATAGTTCAGCCAAAGCGACCAAAAAGCTTGTCTCACCAAGCCGCGTCGACCGCCAAGCCGAACACTTTGGACAAGGGTAAGATTAGCTCCGAGATTTCAGCGTATGGAGCAAGGTTATAATCTAGAGACCGGAGGTACCCGTGCGGGTGCCCTCTCCTTGAAGTGCAGGGATACAACTCGATCGTAGTGGGCACTGTTACTACGGTCGGAGCTGAGCTGGCTCAGCGTCTGTTGGATACTCTGCCTACTATTGGTAGATCCTCTCAGGACATTTCTTCTCGTGGGCCACGGTCTGCCGAGTTGTTTTGATACAGACTTCAACCACAACCAGCTTTCATGGGCCTGGCCGGGGTGGGGGGGCTCTGAGAAACCGCTCAGGTTTTTCGGCGATCTAAATGTCCACGTGGCGTCGAGTCTCCCCAACAGGACTCCGGAGATGCTCAGGAGCGGGGTCACTAGACTCCACAATTCTTTGGGGTAATGGGAACAAGACTCTGAGAAGTTGGCGATTGGAATAACTTTTAATGGCCCCGTCTGTGACCGTCACTCGATGATGTGGAATACAGAACCCGCTCCCGTTCCTCACAAAACCCAACCCACTGCGTGCAGAACAACCGCACACACGGATTCACTAACCGACAGACCTACACTCAACCGAAGAGGAAGAGATATCCAGCGCTTAAGCCCACTAATTAGTGAGTGTTTGTCGACGTCTTCGTGGAACAGTAAAACGGGCCTAGAACGGCGGAAGATCCTATTCCACAAGCGGGGTAGACATGTTTCAGAACTGATTTTAGGCACTGCGAGAGTGAGAACGACGCGTTTTGCCAGTGTTTCATTCACACGGCAACGTCGATTCATCTCCACTGTCAAAACAATTGGTGGGATCCCATCCTCAGTGGCGCTGTGTGTGATGTGATCGCGTGCTTGGACGTGGATAAAGCCTATTTGCTCGTGGAAATATTTGCATGGTTTATTAGTTGATGGCTTTCTGGGTGGTGGAAAAAGCGAACTCTAAACTCCGCTTCCTTGTGGGAACGGATTTCTGTTGGGAATCACCACGGTGGGCGCCGTTGGTGCTAACATTCGCGGTGTGTAATTGAGAGTGGGAAGATTAGGACTCGGTGGTTTCTTCGTATCCCGATCGCTGCGCGACATTCGCACGATCTTTTGGCGATACTTTTGAGCGTGTGTCATAGTCTGGCGTGTTGTCTTGGTCCCGACGACTGCGGCTATTGCCTTCCAAGGTCCGTGCGGGAAGCGTTCGAGGCCATCAAGAAAGCGTTCGTGCTCTTCGACTGTCCAGATGTTCAGCCTTCGGCGGGTTTCGATGATTTTCCTCCGCGTTAATGTCACCGCTTCCGCTGGTATGTTGTCGAACATGATCACAGTCGGAGGTAGACGTACGAGCGCGTCGTTCGTCGCCGCGTGGAAGAATTGCCTCTGAACGCTGTTGGTGATTGTCATAGTTCTTGTCTGGAGTGAACTCGGCGGATTCGCAAGTGATGCTCCCAAGCGTGCTGACCAAATCGGGAAGATCATTCAGAACAATGAGCTGTGGGATAACAGCACGGCTCAGATAATCAGCCGCCCGTGGGTTCACTGTATCATGTGGTGGTGCCGCGATTAGCTTTTGCGAACAAGGGAAAAGAGCCACGTCTGATTATGTTCTGGTTTTCAGACAACACAGGGGAAATGAACATCCACATATCATTTTCCCAGGTCTTTCCTGACAAAAGACTAGGATCTCTCGAGCACCCAGACCGGGTGCTCGAGAGATCCAGTCGACAAAGACTCCAGCGCCCCAGTGTCCCCACTGGAACCCAGTGAGGACAGTGGGGCGCTGGAGTCTTTGTCGCCTTCGAGACTTAGTAGTTTAGTAATTGATGCTGACTGGAGCAGCCGAGGAACGGGGTGATGATTCTTGGGTTCACTTTTCGTGGATTGCATTCTGTTTGGAATGGTCCCGTCTGTTCACTGGGCAATCAAACTCTCGGCACAAATGTGTACCCATCTCCTGGATACAACAATATCATTGAAGGTGCAGTACTCTTTGATATGAAACGCTGATATTTCCATGCAACTCATTTCATTCACTTCACCGACGGTACGAATGATACAGTATACAAGAGCGATCTGACACGCCATTATCGTCAAAACTCGGCGTCTAGGTCATCGAAAAGCAAAAGATTTAAGATCGCATCGCAAGACGACCGCGAATCAGAGCAGTCTCCAACGGTGATCTCTTCAAAGCATTCTTGAAGGATGAGATCTTCGAAGCATTCTTCAAGGATGAGATCTTCATAGCATTCTTCAGCGATGAGCTCTTCGAGTCCATTGCAGCCAGTAAGCGGGCATGGCTCATTCACTGGTTGATATCCACCGTTCACTTCACGAGGCTCTGGGAAAGACAAACCACTGCGATGCTTCTGAGCAAATGCCATTACTTGCCGAATCGTGCGGGTGCCGACATGGCAAGTGATCGTTCTCCAAGGACCACGGGGAAACAGTTGAAGAGCCTCGTCCAGTCGAGTCTGTTCTGCAGGTGTCCAGGGAAGTCCGTGCCGTCGACTTGAAGAGGAGGTGTTTGATGTCCCATTGCTTGCATTGGGGGAGTCTGTGCGTGGAGTGAGGTACGACTGCATCCGCTCGAGTTTCCGATGGCGACGACGGAGCTTTTCTTTGTGCTTTTGAGCATGGCTCCGGGCCTGTCGAGCAGTGCGAGTGCCGATGTGG
Organism: Pythium myriotylum; assembly: GCA_023091665.1. Taxonomy (NCBI): domain Eukaryota; phylum Oomycota; class Peronosporomycetes; order Pythiales; family Pythiaceae; genus Pythium; species Pythium myriotylum. Next base: position 2,474,960 of record JALJCQ010000015.1, read on the forward strand.
TCGGCGATCGCTTTCCATGGTCCTGTAGGAAACAGGCACATCGCCTCTAGGAATCGCTCGTGCTCGTCCGGTGACCAACAGTTTCCACTTGATTTCAGCACTGAACTTGGGCGTGTAGTGGCGGGATCACAGACCCAGGCAACATGGTTGTTATCGCACGACGCCCAGTTTGTCAGGAACGCAGCTTCGTCTGGAGAAAGCATGGGTAGTGTGCGGAATGCGGCGAAAGAGGAACTGAGCCGGTTCTCGCGATCTGCTTGGGGACATTTTCGAGCGAGCGGCTGAGCGAGCCGGAATCGCTTGACTCCCGCCGTGTTCTGAACGTCGCCATACTAATCGAGAGCGGTTCGATCCGTGCCGCTTCAGCAGGGTCCATCTTCGTCGCGACATGTCCATCAGAGAATGGGTACACGCTCTGATTCTGTGGGTCATTTTCCAATTATAATTGGCCACCGCCGTTCTGATGCTGAGGAAACGTTGGCTGCGACACGATCCCATCCCGTGTCACAAGTGCGTTGCGCCGACCACATTTGACGAACGCGCTTTTACGACTGGACCTTCGTCTCGTGGAGATTGAGGCGCGATTACGGAATTGCTGTCCGACCTTGAAGTTGTCTCCGAGGTTGAAGCCCGTGAGACAACACGCTCCGTGCCGTTCAATATTTGCATGAAGCCTACTGCCACGTTGTGATTCAGTAAACTCCCGCAAGTCGAGTGGGTTCACCAGTGCTTTGTAGTGGCTCTAGGGTGTGAACAGTTCTGTCAACAATCGTTTTGTGGTGGTGCAGCCTACGGCAATGGGTGAAGGCTAGGTGTTCAATTGCACCGTTGTTTCGGTCGCCGGCATGAAAGGACGAATGGGATGTGGTATTGACCTAGGCTTTGCATTCATAACATAGGCTCTGAACTAGACAATGCTGGGTGACCCCATAGACTCACGGTGGCTTGAATCGACCACTTCCTTGCGACAGAGCGGGCATGTCGTGCTTGTGCTGAACCAGTCGATGACGCAGTCTTCGTGAAAGTGGTGGAGACACGGCAAGCGCACCAGCTTGTCGTCGCCTGGCAGTCGTTCGAACGCGCATTGGTTTGTCTCGTCATTCATGCAGATGCAGCACTGGTATCCTTCGTCGTCGACTGCACTAGGCGCGCGTACTTCGTCGACGTCGGTCAACGAGCGAATAACAGCAGTTCGGTATCGTTCGATCTCTTTCTGCGACTCGGGCACGTTCAGAAACTGCTCGAGTCTCTGTTCAATGGCGGCCATTTCTCTTCTCGATGTGTCACTGATCGATGCGGCGCATTCAAGCAAGTAGATCGACACGTCGACGTACGCCACAATCAAGTTTCGCACGAATTCCTGCAAGCCCAGGCGTCGTTCTTCAATGATCTTCACCGTATCCACGCGCATGTGCCGTCTCGGGAAGTCGGGGGTGAACGGCCGTCGCAGCGCGTTCGAGATGGCCATGAACTCTTTGGTTTCTTTCTCGCGAATGTCAGCGGCGACTTCCCACTGCTGGATCAGTCGCAGCAGCGTGCGTCGGAACTCGTAGAACTCCGAGTAGCGGTGCTCCAGCACCCACGGCGCAGCGTGCTCGTTGCTGCTGCGTGGGCCTCGACTCGGCCGGTGGTTGCGCACGCCCATGGCGTAGACCGTCGTGGGCGCCGTGTGGTCGGCGGTCGTGACGCTGACGACCGCCGAGCGGATCTCGAGCTGCTCGAGCTCGAGGTGGCGCGCCTTGAAGAGCCGGCGCGCCGTGCTCTGGCGGAAGAGGCGGCTGTGCGTGAGCGTGCGCGGCAGCGGCGCGTGGCGCAGCGACTCGTGCTCGAGCATTCGGAGGTTGTTGAGCTGCTCGCGTAATTCCGTGTTTGAGCTCCTCAGGAGATTGTTTATGTTGCTGTGGATTAGCGACCCTAGCCCTTACTGAATTTTGGAGCGCTCTGATTGGTGCGATTGAGACACCCGGGCCAGCGCGAGAAGGATTTGGGCGTGCCTGGATTTTGGCTAGTCGGGAATCTCGAACGCGACGAGATCGCCTGCCCATCGAGAACGCAAGTGCCGCGAATCCCACGGCGTTGAAGTTGGCAAAAGAGCGCAAGAACGAGTCGACAAAGAACCAACGAGGGACCTCTTCGCCGATGGAGGGGGGGCATATATGAATGTTAAGTTAGTAGGTTCAAAACCCCCGAGACAAGTTTGATGATGGCTCGGTTTGATTGCCCCGCCTCCGAGTGGGCCAATCAGTGGTGATTGTGCTGCAGTCATGTCGACCATCCTGTTTCGTCCAAGGGGAGCTCGTGGTCGAGCTCGTGATTATTCTCCGACTTGTGTTGTGGTGAAAAACGAAGTGTGGAGGCCATTAACACGGGATTGTGTTGACCACGTCAAACCAGGTTGTCCGATTGTCGCGGCAACTAATTAATGTGCGCCACGCCACTGGCCGTCGCTTGCACTGTAAATTGATGTCACGCCACACTCGCCAATTCTTGGTTGACTCAGCATCCTCCGACGAGCTGGCCTTCTCCTCCCGTGGCGCCAGCCAGTGGCGGCATGATGAACGGCCTCGTCGGTCCGGATGTTCCACCCTTCTTCTTCGCTTCTTTCGTTTTTTTTTTTGTTTGTTTTTGCGGAGTGACTCCCAATTCGGTATCAGCTAATTCGCGACGTGGAAAGAAAAGCTCAGCTGCCTGTATTAGATTTTAAAACAACTTATACTATATCTAGCGCAAGAAACGGCGCCACCGTTCGAGTCGAGAGGCGGCCGTTGCGTGTTCGGCTGATTGCTACGATATTAGGCAACGCTGTCTCGACTTGGCTGTGTCCATAGAAGCCACCTAGAACCCTCCTCTCCCGACGGTGCCCCTGGCTCTTCTCGAGGATGGGCCGCCGTTTTCTTTTGTTCAGATGCGACAGCCAAGTCCTCGATCTTTTTGGCAAAGAAAGAGGAAATCCCTCGCAGTCAGCCGATTTCGGTCGGTCGAAGGGCGCCGCGTGCCTCCACCCGCATCATAGAACCGGTGATCCCTCCCTCTCCTCCCACCCTCTCCTTCGCAAGGAGGTCGGCTTTACACTCGTGGAACGGCGGGTCGCCGAATCAGTTCTGCCCAGATCTTCGTGGAGAATCGATCATTTTTGAACCCATGCACACTCGCTCCTGATAGATCGAACGGGTTCGATCTTTGTCGAGTCGCAGGAGGCATTTGCCGCCGCCCCTATTTTCCTGCGAGAATGGGTTCCGCTGGACTTTTCTGGCATCGCCCTGGTTGAAGCTGATACAGCCGTCAAAAGGATCGAACCGTTTGGCGGCTACTGAGGGGATTACAGAAGAATCGAAACCCCGTCGCCTGTACGTAGGACGACGATCAGTCGCCACGGCGAGAGCCTTTCCGGGCCAAAGAGAGTCACGTGTGTGGTGGCCACTGGACTGCTCGCTCTCTCTCCCTTCGTATTCGAGAAGCGACAACTCAGTTGTATACAAAATTTGTGAGATCACTGAGCTGATAGTGGCGAGGAGACATCTCCACCGGCGCTCGAATAAGAGGAGCCGGGGAAAGGAGGAGACGAGGTCAAGCTGAGTTGGCACGACTGCCGAGCCCAACCGAGTCATTTCCAAAAGTGCCATCGCCCCCGCACGGCAAGCCATGGTCTTTACTACGCGCGTGAAAACCACCCTCTTCGCCCCAACCTCGACCCTTTCCGAGTCGCTCATCCGGCTGCCGCCCTCGGTCGTGCAGCAGTACGAGACCCGGTGTGAACACAGCGGCCGAGTCGTGGTCACCGCCCCCAAACCGCCACACCGCGCCAACCTCTGGAGCAGCGACGAGCACGACCGTTTCTTGCAAGGGCTGGAGCTGTTCCCAAACGGTCCGTGGAAGGAGATCTCGGCGATTGTCGGAACGAAGACTACGCGCCAGACCATGACGCACGCCCAAAAGTACCGCCAGAAAATCGAGCGCCGCCTCCAAGACCGATCCACGCGCAATAAGAAGAGGCGCGTGTCTGCGAAGAACGGGAAAAATCGCACCACTGCTCTCTCGGCGTTGGAGAAAATCGACCAAGTATACGGCCCAGCCGATCCGATGCGACGAGTTTTTCCGTGGCATGGTGAGCCCATGAACCTTGCAGCGCTTCGTCCAACAACTGAAGAGTCCGAACAGATGATTGTTTCCAGTCCCACAGATGTGGCGTCGACGTTCGATTCAGAGTTGGAGGCACTTCTGGCTTGCTTGGATCCAACACCAGCCCATATGATGCAGGCCTGGGTCTAGTAGTCTTGAAAATAAACTCGTTTCATCAAATTAGACTCCCCTTTCGAGGACAGAGCCATTGGTATCTTCGCGGCAATTCGTCGTCGTATCTTGGCAAGGGGGTTCTGCATAGGAAAATGCAAGAGACCTCCAAATTTGCTATACTCGAACGTACTTGATCACGTTCCTTGGCTCATTTGAGGAGGGGATCTCGAGAGAACTATGGAAAACTACATCATTGAGATACAGTTTTCCATATTCTCACTTGAGAAGACCCTTGGCTCAATATGCAGGTGTTCAAATTCCTGGAGATTCTCCAGGAGTACCACATCCCCGGTGGAGATGCCATGCCGCCCGTACCAAAGCATGAGCCTAGCTGCAATTTTTTGTCATTCGCTGCCGAAGACATCAACGATTCGGGTTGGTTATCAAATTTGTCGAGTTTTTCCAGTAGTACTGAGTTCTTGGTTGCCCTTTGTGGCTTATCTGGGCGTCCACTTGATGATGAGCAGGCTTTCTCTGGAGAACAATATTCAGGAAGCTTGGCGTTCCGAAACTTCATCACACGGTTCCCGGAGAGTTCACGAATACGTGAAAAAACATTGCTGGTCGGATCGTGAAGAGATCATCGATATTGACAGATGCGTTGTTGAGGGGATCACACAAGAATGTACCGTGCGTCGCTATCGCACGAATCCCTGAAGTCGTGCTCCCAGCATCTTTGAAACGAGCAGTGCATGTCCTGCGTCTCCGTCGCTATTATAACTTGATAATCGAAGTGACCATCGCGCACATCTGGGGTATCTCGTGTTTTCTCGAATGCGAGTCCTCCTCACAACCGAGTTCATGCCCCGAACTTTTCGTCGTACCGGTATCTTGACCCTTTGCTAAGAAGGAGTGAAGGTAAATCAAAATCACCCACTTCATCGAAAAAGCGGGGTGGCTTTACCGTATTAACAAGCTCAGATTCCGTGGGGGTTGGAAACCAGCAGGCTCAACAGGATGGGATCAAATATTCAAAGGTGAGTTTGAGTGGCCAATGAAATCACTCGTTCGCTAAGCCATCCACAACATAGCGATCTAACGCGTCAAGGAGACTTTACATGCATTGCCGCACAGGTTGGGACAGGATGTAGGCAGGATTTATCATAACTCAGCGTCGGAGAGTGAGTTATGCATAAAACTCCCGAGCAGTCCGCAAGAGACTGCTTGGAGGTCTCCAGCACGACTGCCCTCTCGATACAGCGCGCCTTTGCCTGGTGCAGCAACTGGGCAAGTTGCAGCTGCTCTTCCAACGAAGAGTTGATCTTCACAGATTGCAAAATTTATGCCCCGGTGGTCACTACCGGGGCGGTGTAATGTTATCCACTTCTGTTCTTGCATAGCCGTGAGAGTCCATGATGCACCGTTGGGAGGCCATTAGCAAAAGCATTCGAGTTTGGTTTAGTGCTACAGTGACTGAGACCTGTCATGTGTCAGGTCCTTCTGATCGAGAAGATGGTTCGGCTCGCTTCGGCATGGTAGAATCCGACGAGAACGAGACACCAGGACTGCTGCGATAGTGCAGCCGAAATTTCTTCCCTATTCATCGAGATCAGCGTGGAGTCACGCCAGACTCCTAGTTCAGAACTTAGTGTTCTTTTTGTTCTTGAAGGCGGGAACTCAGCTATTTGATTGTGCATCGACCGCACCGATCTCGCCATGGAAACTCTGCTAGAGATTCTGTCACTACGTTCAGAACCTGCACCGAGTCGTCGTTAAGATATACGAATTTTCGAGTATATTGGGTGACGTTCGCCCGTCATGTCACCGCCACATTACGATTCCAATTCTCACGAGGCGCTCCTTTTTGCCCTCGGCTCATGCTGTATCAAGTACCGGGTGGCATAGTAAGACGTCAGATGGAATGTTCTCTTGCCGAGGAAGATTGCCAACTTGTGGCCCCGAGGCAATTCGTATGCGCAACCCAACTCAGTTGTCTGGACTGAGAGGTCCAAATGACGAGTATTCCCTTTCCTTTTGCGAAAATCGGAGACTTTAGCGGGTTAATGGGACCCGACTAGCCAATCATCGCTCGTTGCGCAGTCTCGGCTCCTCTCAAGCTGAGATTTAATGCCCCGACTATGTTCTGTCCCAGGTGCATGCGATCGAGTCCTGGTGACCTGCCATACACTCATCAATAATGCGCATGTCGCCAAGTGCGGCGCACGCCCGGCTGCATTCTGGTTGTCGTGTGGAATGTTTATCGCTGGGAACAACACTCCAGCGCATTGCCACGACGATGACTGCATCAGACCATCAACAGCTCTTCAAAACTGAGTCCTTGGATCAAGTGGAGTCGACTGGCCTCAGGCGACCAGCTGACATCCACGAAGTGCGAGGGGTAGCCGCGAACGCCAATCTCGACGAGCTGCCAACAAGACGTCATTCACAAACTTGCATCCTCGGATCCACTACCACAGTCCACAGACAGAATGGTTCTCACATCTCGCGTTCACACGACCTTCTTCGCTCCGACAGCTTCGTCGGCACGACTAGAGACTCTTGTTCGACTGCCTCTCTCGGTCGCTCCCCAGTACGAGGCCCGATGCCAGCTCACAGGCGAGATTGTCGCTTTGCCGCACAAGCCCCTCTATCGCGCAAACCTCTGGACGAGCGACGAGCACGAACGCTTTCTGCAAGGACTTGAGCTTTTCCCGAATGGTCCGTGGAAGGAGGTTGCTGCCATTGTGGGCACCAAGACGACACGACAGACCATGACCCATGCTCAGAAGTACCGCCAGAAAATCCAGCGCCGAATGAAGCCTAAGCCTGTGAAGGCGAAGAAGGCAACGACCAACCCTCCTCGCGATTGCGATGCCAAGCGTGAGGCGCCATCTGTGGATTCCCATGCATCCTACTACGCCCCTCTTGAGCCGATCTCGCCCCCGGCAGGCTGCACATGTAGCCATGTGCACCGTGCTCCTTCCACTACAATCTCAAGTCCAGTCGAGCCATGGAATGATGTCTTTGACACCAGCTTTCTCGACCAGGAGTTCCAGTTCCTGCTGTCTTCCTTAGAGCCGCTGCCTGCGCAAACGCAGCAGCCGATGTATCCGACACACATGATGGAAGCGCTCAAACTGTAATTCTTAGTGATCCCCATACCAATATACAAATCTAGTATCCTACCAATCGCTTGACCCCCATAGCTCCGATCAATGTTGGCATCCGTGAAGGTATCCATTACGACCAGAGCATTAGAGACGGAATGCTCTCAATAGGCCTTGTCCTTTCTACGTCGCTTCGACGTCGTCATTTTGGTCCTCTATTAAGATCATCAACGAAAAACTTCTGTCTTTGTGTGTATAGCCAGGCGAACTCTAGAAATCAGCCAGGAGCTCTTTCCTGGCCACAAACTCCACACCTAAAGGGTGGGATAAGGCTTTTCTATGTACAGTCTGCTGAATTTCCCCGTCTGTTGACGACCAAGATCAAGATGGACACCGTCTCCGTCAACGAACAGTCGTGGCAACGTTGAAGTTGAGAGAAACCGCGTTTCTTTTAGCTCAATGCTACGTTGTGGGCATCGCCCAGTCCATAATCGCTGATCATAGGAGCAGTCGTAAACACCAACTGACGTTGTCCGGTAAGTTCAATGTCATTGGAGGTCTAATAGTTCGCTCTTCTGGAAGCTTTTAGCGCGCGTGGCGCTAAAAATTTGTTGACGTTTGTGTCGAGTAGCCGGACGAGGTATGCGATATCCTGTTGGTGCGAGGAATGGTTGAGCTTGGCCAAATGCTGCTGGCACGCTACGGAGCAGTAGGATTGCTTGGTCCTCCACATCTCGTAGCGGAGCTTGAAGAAAGAGTGGGAGTCAACTCTGGTTGGTTTTTCCGAGTGACGCGAATCTCGATGCCACGACAATTAGTACAGAATTACTGGTCACGCTTGAATGTGAGTGATCATTGACATTCGTGGCGGTCGACCCAAAGAACTGAACGTGTACTGAGCTTGTGATAGTGATCCGCTAAAACGTGGACGAGCGGGGAAAGCCAACAATCATCAATGGTGCGTTCGCCTTGGCGGATGCTGAAGGTTCCGATATGAGCTCAAGTCCCAGTTTGAGTAGTCAGATTCTTCTTGCGGTTGCGACTCACCTGGCATCTAGTCCGACTACCTCCAACTGTCATCATGTTCCGTGATCTTTCAAGCGTTGTACCCAGCACGCCATTTATCAAGACCAAGCGACTACTCAACGTTTGGGCAGTTGAGGAACATGAGCGTTTTCTTGATTGGACTGGACCGATTCCCACACGGACCTTGGAAAGCTGTCGCCGCTGTTGTTGGTACGAAGACGACGCGTCAGTCAATGACTCACGCACAGAAGTATCGGCAGAAAATTCGGCGCAAGGCTAGCGGGAACTCGATCAAGCTTGGGAGTGGGCCAAAGTGTTAATAGAGTGATGGCGCTCGTGAAGAATCGCCTACAGCCATGGCCTCATGCGTTGATGGATTGAAGACATCTAGTTACGTTACCGGATGCCTCGATCTCCGGATATGGGAGTCGATTCTTGAAGATTTTTTTCTGGAAGGACTCGAGGACTTGGATTCAACTTTGCACCATGACAAATCTAATCCCGTCAGCCGCGTAGCGAACATTCCCCTAAAATAGGAGTTTTCCTGCCGACCAACTGAATAAAAAAATATAGTGCTACTCATTTGGTCGACACGGAACTGTATCCCACACCAAACATACAGTATGAAATGCCGTGTTGCCACATGATGACTGTTGTGAATGGTGCTTCAGTTCTTGTAACTTCGAGGGAACCCAATTGGCAAGTCGAGGGAAATTCTCTTGTGAATGGTCCCTCTTCGTGTTCAGCCCACCAGTTGTTTGCGCAGTACTGAAGCACAACATCACCCGTGTCCGGCAATCCCGCAATACTCACCGTAAACATTTCCCACATCGGCCGAGTTGCACGCTGCGTTATCAAGAAAACAGAGAGAGAAGAAATAAAAAACGGTAAGCAAAAAAAAAGAGATCCTAGCGTCAAGTCTTCAAATTGCCACTATTTGCTCACGCAAATGCGGAGAACGTGTATAATAGTACTATTCTATTGCTCGATTTATCTAAGAACTAATTCACTTGCTCTTGCTTGTGTAGTATCTTTGCTCGCCTCTTTAACATCCGACTAGGTTTGTGCAAGCTTTTCATCCAGTGATTATGATGCGTGAATCCGAGCATAAGCAGCCTCCTCAGCCGCAATTTGCTCCAGCACAATTCGACGAAATTGTAGCTCGTCAAAACGCACCATGGGGATAGGCTGCGCAACACACACGAATTTCTGAAGCCGATCAGCCGACATTTGAGTGTGGAACCGAAATTTCTTCGTGGACACTGAGCGAAACACGACACGTTCGACACCGTCGACACATTTCTCGCGCCGAACGAGACATCTGGGCAGCCAGACATATTCAATGCAACGTCAGTAGCAGCAGTGAATCTATCAGCAGCGGTATGCGCACCCTCCGGTGATTTCCCGGGTGACATTGGTCAGATCTAGTGCTGGGTGGAGCTCATCATCGTCCACAAAGTCCCACAAAACGACGGCGTAGTCGTCCGTCACTTTGTAGGTTGTGATCACGTGGCAAGCAATAAATAAATCCTCGCCCGAGAATACGCAGCCGTGACGCAGCCCCATGACGCGGTAAAGAATGTTGCTCGATGGAGCAGCATTCGCGTCCACAATATCGCGTGAGACGCAGAGCTGGTGGCCGAACGGACAGTACGTCATAATATCTCGCACGGCAACGCACACGCCACGAACGACGGCACCGATGTCGTTGGTGTCAATCGTGTAGACGGCTGTAGCTGTCATGCTGTGGCTGTTGGATTCTTCGATAAGCTCACAGTCGACGAATGGGGATGAGTCCGCCGAGAGCGCGATCGACTCGGTCTCTCGGCGCAGAATGTCCATGGCCATCTGGATCCGTGCAGCATGGACATTGCTGTCGTATTCCCCCCACCGAGCGACATGGTTCCGAGGGAGCCTCGTATGGCGATGGAGATAGCGACAGAGGTCCTGGTCCATTCTTGGAATCAGCCACTAAAGTCTTGCAAGCCACTGGCGCGGATCCACACTCACCAGCGTCGAGCGAGGTGTGGTCGAGAACACAGATCGGAGCCCACGGATGAATCTCGTCTGCTCGTACACCGCCTCTCGCAGATGCCGGCATTCTTCCTCGGCGCGCTGGCGCTTGAGTCTCTCCATCAACGCTTGCTCCACGACGCCCTTGCGGCTGCTGCGTAGCTGCTCGAGCTGCACTGATAGCCTCTCGACTTCTTCCCGGAGCGCCGCCAGCGCCATCTACGCCACGCGCGTCAGTCGCGGGGGCCGTTGACTCAGCAAAGAGCCAGACGCACCTTCATGCGCGTCGACGAGTTGGCCGAGGTCGCCACGACGCGCCACTGGCCCAGGGGAGGCGAGGGCTCCGCGCCCACGGGCTCGTGCTCTCGCGGGGCCTCCTCGGACGCCTCCAGCAGCGCCAGCAGCTCGCGCACGAACGCGCCGTCGTCCTCGTCGTCGTCCATGGGCCGCGGACCTCTTCACTGGCGCTTCACTTACTCGCGTTGGGATTGGCCAAAATTGAGCATCCCTTCTCGAATGTGATACCCATCGATCTCGATGGAAGGTCTCACCTGTCGGTCTCAGATAAACTTGCCAGTCCTTCGAGAGCCACGACAAGCAGCCGCAGGAATCCAATGGTATCTCGAGGGCATTGACTGGTCCAGATTGAAGGGATGCAAATGTCAAGTCGCTCGCTGGCGACGTCGTCTCATGAAGGGCAGCTGACCGGATGTTCCTCGGAGATCCTGTTGAAATTTTCCCGAATGTGGTGATCGCAAGGCGGAATGTGCCAGCTGGAGAGCCCACGTGACAGACCAAGATAGGTCGGCCACTTTGCACTCGTGCAAGCCGATGATTGAGAGTTGTTGAGTCCCGTGAGCAGGGGAATATTAATTCATACTATGTGCAAGCAAAATGAGAACTGAGTTCAGATGGACTTGCAACAAGTCGTCCACTCGAGCGGCAACGAGTGGGTGAGGTGCTCGGAGCCACAAACTCGCGTCCCACCCGGTCTCTCCCTTCAGCTGCAGAAATCTCTCTCTGTCCTAATAGAGGCCTCTCAGTAATGGGAGCAACGTTCGACTCAGCTGGCGACTTCGCGAAAAGAACTCTCGCCGCGGGAAAAGATGAAATCAACTGAGACAGAGAACGGACGCGGCCTGGGGAAATTACTGACCACTCCCTCCTGGATTCGAGCGGTATGCTTGTTTGGGTGATCAGCACACAGCCTGGCGACCACGCAGTAGGCGACACCGTGGCTCGAAGGAAGACTGGCACTGTCGTTCATTCCCCAATCGTCTGTCAAGGCCCCAAACCACTCATGACTATCACAGAGCGCGTTCAGAAGCTGTTCTTCTCAGCTGATGTGCCTGCTGCGACTGCGCAGAGCCTCGTCCGCCTCCCGCCGACCGTCGTTGTTCAGTACAACGCGCGCGACGCTAACCCGAGCAATGCGCAACCGACGCGACGACGGTCATCGGCAGCAAACCGCCGCACAAACCTCTGGTCTGTGGAAGAACACGAGCGCTTCCTGCGCGGCCTCGAGCTCTTCCCTCAGGGTCCGTGGAAGGAAGTTGCCGCGATCGTCGGCACCAAGAGCACGCGCCAGACAATGACTCATGCTCAGAAGTACCGACAAAAGATCCAACGCCGCATGAAGAAACAACCCGCCGTCAAGCCCCCACAGTGCTATCAGCTAGACGCGAACGGCTCATCGAACGAACTCGCTCCGCTGTACGAAGAACCGGTTCTGTCGTTCGGCAAGGAATTGCTCTCGATGGAGGAGCTATTCGAAACTGAACCTGGCTCGAGCAGCCCCATCGACGTGGCCTCTTTCGACCATGAGGCACTCGATCTCAGCTGGGTGGACCACGAGCTCGCTGCGCTCCTGTCGGACTCGGCTGTTCCGACTGAGCTCAAGTTTTCCTCGTTCCTCGTAGCCTTGTGATGACCCCGAGTATTCCAACTCATAACTTATGCTAAACGTCCACATTCTGATCCACCTTGATATGGGAAATCGCTTGGGTTAACTTCCTTTCATTCCTACCTTGATTTGAAAGAGGCTCAGCAGAAGACACTTGTTTACTAAGATGGGAGCATCTCCCTGGCCGGGTGCGACTGCGCTTACGATTGCACGCACTGCTGAACGCATCCGCCTGAGGCAGACGCACGAACGTTGAGGCGCACTGCCTCTTCTTGAACAGCGCAGAGATCAGAAGGTTTGGAGTGGGAGTCAAGTTGTCGTGACTCTCTTTGCGCTCACGATGAAAACTTGATTTTTAGAATTTCATAGACGAGCCACGTGACTTGAACCTGGTGTGCTCCATTCTCAGCCACAAACTTCCTACCCGAAGAGTAGGACTTGTACCCTTTATGCACAAGTAGAAACCTGAGTGGAAAGGAATTAACTGCGGGAATTGACAGCTGCATTTTGGAGAATCAAGCAGTGTTGTGTGGAGGCAACTCCTGCGACTCCATGGCGACATCCAAACTGACGCCTGCAAGCAAAACACGGACAAATGAATATGGACGCTAGTGATATCGTATATGTCATGTCAGCTCTTGACGTGCGTGTTATGCGTTGAGGCAAACGGACCTTGCATATCGAGATGGGGATGACGAATCGGAGTTTCCTGCGCACCCACGTCCTGGCTCTCCATTTCAAACGTTAGTCATGCCAACTTGCAGCCATCAAGCAGAGACGACGCACGACCGCCCCTCTCCTGTCATGTGACTTCGAGATGGTACGTGCAGAACAATACGGATTCGCCAGAAACGGAGAATCTGCACAGGGGCACTCCTTTACAACGCGCACGACAACAAAGCAACCCCGTCTACTGACAATCAGCGTTCGCAAAGATCAGATATCGTAAAGTTGATACCAGCTGGTTGCTGTGAGTAACGTCACCCTGGCAGTGTAACCAATGATGGTCAACAGCGCAAGATCGCCGTGTTGCTGCGCTCTCAAACCATCGATATCCATTGTCGGCTATCGATACGCCAATACTCGCACCCCTACCTCCTCTGTCGTTGTCTCTTCTCTTTCGTGTCGACTGCAGAACCTTGTCGTCGAAGGATTCTGTTCTGCAAAGGCAGCTCGGGTTCTCCTCACCTTCAGCCTCACGCCACGTCCTAGAACTCTACACTCTCTTGAATTGCCGTTTCCAATTGTGGACGAGTCCGCACTCAGACTCGTTACGTATCGTCCTAGACGTAGCGCTAGTAGCGTGGCGCTGCTGGATTTTTACCCTCCAAACTTTGCGGGTGATGTCTAGAATCATCACTCTAGCTGATTTCTATCACCATAGTTTGTGGAGCTCCAGGATGTAGCCATCTGTGAGTACCCTCTCGCAATTCGACACCAAAGATACATTGACAACAACAGCCTCCATTCCTCAAACTACCATCGCAGACACAGATCACGATGACCTTCACAGCCTCTGTTCAGCAGCAGCTCTTCGGCTCTTCCGCCGATGAACTCATCCGCATCCCTCCTACCGTCATCATGACCACAAACCTCCAAGGCGAGGCCCCCAAGACACCTTTCATCAAGACAAAGCGACGATTGAATATCTGGACCGTCGAGGAACACGAGCGCTTCCTTTTGGGGCTCGAGCAGTTCCCTCAGGGTCCGTGGAGGTCAGTCGCTGCAGTGGTGGGCACCAAGACGACTCGGCAAACCATGACCCACGCGCAAAAGTACCGACAGAAGATCCGCCGAGTCTTGGCTGGCCAGTCGATTAAAATCAACAATATTCCAAGCACCCCAGTGCTCTCTGTTGAGGCGAACGTTGACACGATCCCAAGCTCACCAAACACAGTGGACACAGGCATCTGGATGAACGATGGAAGTTGTGCAGTTGGATGGCTCGAGGACTGGGAGATGGAAACACTTCTTGCCGAATTTGGCTCTCCGACAGATCTTGACCTCGGTGATCTTGGTATTGATTTGTAGGGAAGTGAGATTAAATAAGTTACGATTGTCTCTGTTATCTTGAGTGAGATAAATCAATATGTGTTCATTACGTTCATCATCATACTTTAAAGTGCTCTCACTCGTGGTTCTGAATGAGGTCCGAGACGTCAGCGCGTACTGCGTCGTTATAGTTCCTCTCGCAAGTTCTCCACTTTCCACCTGGATCATGAAGCGACGAACAACACTCAGATGCCGCTGTGGAAAGTGGTCGAACAATCCGTTCCTCACTCACTGACACTCGTGTAACCTGAGCCACAAATTCGACATCTCGAGAGTGGGAGTTGGCCTGGCACTGCACATCCTGACGACTTCCAGTACACGAGTATTTGACTGTAGCCAAGGTGCGAGAACGGACTGGGGACGATGAGAATCACGATACCACGACTATCTGCCCCGTGACGCTGTCGAGCAGAGAACGGTCTTCCAAACAATTGTTATGTGCGGCCCCACCACTCACAACTCTTTTGACACGACAAATGTTGACTTCTACTCGATATTAGATCAAGATACATCGGATCAAGTCCGAAGAAGACGCCTCTAAGGAGCGATTCTCCGGGGTCAGCACATGTGTTGATCCGGCCTACAGGGTTCAAGATAGCCATCCCCAAACGACGAATGAAGAGACCTTGAATTTATCGCGCACTGGCTTGGGAATGGTGAAGTCAGCTCATCTCGCTCAATACTTCGCGCGAATGTCATTTGTTTGATCATGCATCTGGTCCTGGCTATCCAACGATTCACGGTTCTAAACCCAATCGAGCTCGCAAAAACAAAGAGACTTCTCGTTCTTTCCAGCTGTAGGCTTGTTGAAACAGAATCGGGTCTCAACTGGTGATTGCAGGAGTACGGTGGTTCCTTTTATCTGTGAGCGAGGCTGAAGCCAAGCGGCCAGGTCACTGTCATGAGTTTAAAATGAGACTGAAAGTTCTGTAGACGGCACCAACCCTGTTGGGCTCACCGTTATTGTTTTTACCAGACAAACTGCCACACAGACGTCATTCCAAAACTTGACCAGCCTCAAACGCACAGCAAGCAAGCAGAGGGCATGACGTTCACAGACATCGTCCAGAGGCAGTTTTTCCACTCGGCATCGTCGTCCGACAGCCTAATCCGGATTCCTCCGACCGTGATCATGTCCCACAATCTTCCTGTCGGAACACCCAGGGCACCATTCATTAAAACCCGTCGGCGGCTGAATATTTGGACAGTGGAGGAGCACGAGCGCTTTCTCATTGGGCTGGAGCGTTTTCCACAAGGCCCGTGGAAGTCAGTCGCGGCTGTGGTGGGCACCAAGACCACTCGACAAACCATGACCCATGCGCAAAAATACCGTCAGAAAATCCAGCGCTTTAAAGCTGGGAATTCCATCAAGATTCACAATATGCCCGTAGAAGATCGTATTCCTGAGCACCTGTCTCCGGCTGTCGCGCCGTCCGTTGGCTTTTTTGCTTTGCAAGCCTCCTCGTGGATGTCGGTGCCTCCAAGTGTCGATGAAAGCATAATGGTCGATTATGATCCATCCAAAGCCATGGAAGATGGCGAATTCCTGTCAATGTTGTTGGATCTTGGCTTCTGCACAAACTCAGACCACCAAATCACATTTTAGTGGCGTAATATATTCCGCACACTTCCACGCGCGTGTCCATATTAGGCCATAATACGCCGTTCGCGAGATTAAGGTTCAACACACACAGCATGCTATTAGAATTCACAGGATGAACTCAATAGACTTCAATTGCATCATCATCATCAACAACAACAACAACAACAGCATACACAGCGGTGCAGCTACGTGCATTGTCAAAGAAAGCTTGTGTTCGTGCTGGATCTGCCAGCCCACCTCATAGCAAGGTGATCGATTATGTAGCTCACGTCACGATAGACTCAATGCACCGCCTCGTTCTATCTTGCCGACCACCCCGAAAGGGCGGACATTTCCCCTTGAAGATCGTGACCAAATTCAGTGGAGTTCCGCCACTGTGAGTATGGTCCAGGCGCTGCAGGGCACTCTTTCCTCCTGCATAATCCATACCAAACGTTGTTCACGTCGATGTAACATATTATACTCCAAGTTTCATCATCAACACAGAGTCTGCCAGCAGTTGATATCAGCTGGTGCTCGAATAGCCAGACGCTTGTGGGGGATATTTTAAAGACGGAAGTGTTACTGGGTCCATGGGTTGTCGCCAGCGTACTGGATATCACATGGAGGGGCGACGCGAACGATCACGAGCTGGAGTATTAGTCCAAGTGACGCGAATACCCTGAAGTAAACACACACCATGTGCGGACTCAGCACTCGCCTGACAGTGGAGATGAAACAGATGAAACAGTGCATCCCGTTGTTTGCGTCTGGAGGAACGAGTCGAGTAACACTCCTCCCTTATTGGGGTATTCCGCCTGGCCCTCGGTAACGTACGGACGCTGAGGAGGAATCCCGCGAAGTGACGACGGCATTATTACAGCGATCGTGAACACCGAAGTTGTGTTGCTTCACTCCGATCAGATCGTCAGGACAGCAAAGCAACTGGTTTCTTATGAATGTTTCGATCTTTTATCGTGAATCATAAGCTTGATATCGAGTGTCATCAACACCCCAACCCGCACCAGCTGGGTGACGCACCAAGGACAACGCAATATGGTAATGACGACGGACATCTGCGATTATCTGGAGTGCTTATTTGGGTGGTCAGCTGAACACTACACATGACGCAGTCAAGCGAAGCTATAACCTGAAGAATCCACCACTCCGTTGATCATTCCAGAAAAAGCATTCCAATAAAATGACGATCACCTCTCGCGTCCAGAAGCAGTTCTTCGCAGCCGCCACGCCAGCCTCCGAAGAGCTCATCCGACTTCCGCCCACTGTCGTCACGCGCTACGCCAACAACGAGCAACTCAGCGCCGCCGCCAAGAGCAAGCGCGCCTCACGCCCCAGGCGACGCACCAACCTCTGGACCGTCGAGGAGCACGAGCGCTTCCTCTATGGACTTGAACAGTTCTCGCTCGGTCCGTGGAAAGAGATCGCGGCGATTGTGGGCACGAAGACGACTCGGCAGACGATGACGCATGCACAAAAGTACCGTCAGAAGATCGAGCGTCATCAGCAGCGTAACGGCACTAAAGTGCCCGTACTGACAGACAAGGTGTCAGCGTCGAAAAGCGACTGCTCTGGCGAAGCGAATGACCAGATGATGGAGGCATTCCATTGGTTTGAGATGTCTTCGACAACTACCCCAGTCCCAAACACAGCGAGCTCGCTTCAAGTCACAGGTTATGATCCAGCGTTGAACGCCCCCAAAATTCAGTCTCTGGTTGGGGGCATCGATCCGCTGTTGGTAGATCCGTTTCCCGAAGACCTCTGGTATATCCTCTGAGGTTCCGTTTCACATGTCAAGGAACGCCCCAGCTATCACCTTTGCCACCATTTTACTCGTAGTCGTTGCATCTAGAAACACAAACTGCGCTTGTCGCGATTATCTCACGACCACCATCCAAAGATTCGCCTCAACGCAGCACAATCAATTCACCGCTAAGATCAGATTCTTTGTGTACAAATATATCGCACTCCGCTACCCTCTTCACTCAGCAATCGCCGGTATATAAGCGCTCTCTCCCGGTTACTGCCGATAACAAGAGATAACCTTGAGCCGGTCCGTGTAGCCATCGTTTTGGCACTAGCAGACACCAGCTGTCGACTTGCACGCAATCCATCGGTCCCTCACGACCACCACGCCATGAGTGCACCCACGCCCAATGATGAGAAGCGTGTTGAAGTATCAAGATGGTGGCTGTGTGGCTGAGCTTTCTCGTCAACGCAGCGTCCTAGCGCTCTTGGCATCTCCACCTCAACACTCGCCTCTATTCACCGTTGTGTCAGGTCTGAGTTCTCGTGCCCATCTTCCTATCCCAGTATGTTGGACACACTCAACCAGTGCTTTAGTATAAAAGTCCACCCCAAGAATACCCAGCACATCGAGGGTCCTCCTCCTGGTCAAACGAAGGATGCGATAGCCACCCACCGAACTGAATTGCGACGCGCCTTCGATGTCGCTTGTCGGCTCGGACGACTCGGTCGCCATCAAACAGGACTGGAATTCTTCTGAGCCCATTTGGATAGCTACGCTATGAGTGATGGTCGATTACCCACTTGAGACCACCACTCTCCAACTGATTTCTTAGTGGCAAGTTGTGGGATCGTAGCCATGTCGTCTTGTTAATAGTTGGTGTCCACGTTCTCTAAGATCGATTCATTCCACAATTCACTCCACGACCAACACACTACAATGACCATCACGGCTTCCGTTCAGAAGCAGTTCTTCCGCTCGGGCTCGCCGTCCACTGAAGAGCTCATTCGGATCCCTCCCACGGTGATCATGACCACGAACCTTGATGGTGAGACCCCCAAAACGCCCTTCATCAAGACCAAGCGACGACTCAACATCTGGACTGTCGAAGAGCACGAGCGCTTCCTCGTTGGACTTGAGAAGTTTCCTCAAGGGCCGTGGAAGTCAGTCGCCGAAGTCGTTGGAACCAAGACGACGCGCCAGACCATGACCCACGCACAAAAGTATCGACAGAAGATTCGTCGTTTGTCGGCTGGCCAGGCGATCAAGATTAATAAAATGCCGACGATGGTCGACATCGAGAAGGAGGTGGAGGACGAAATCGCAAATGTCGACGAGTTCCTCGCACAGCTGGCATCCTGTTCCGAAGCAGATAACCTCAGCGACATCGGCGCCCCGATGCTTGAAGACTGGGAAGTCGACGCGCTCCTCGCCGATCTCGGTTCTTCCTTGGACATTGACGTCGGGGACATCGAAATCAACTGGTAAACACACATATACATACAAACATCAAGTATTCTATACAAATCTATGCCCGCTAAGAACTGGGAGAATAATACAACGAAATTTCAGCTGCGTAAACTGCTTTGTATAATTGCTTCTGCTCGTCGAAGTGGTCACGATTGGCAATCGGGAACATCCCATACATAAAGAGTTTGACGCCTTTCACGACTGAAGAGGCTGCCCAAGTGAGTAAAATATTTCATTGGTGAAGCGACTTTGGTCTTTTTTACGCTATTAGTGGTGATCAACGACAAGCTGTACTGTTTCCACATGGATACAAATTCGATGCTGAGATATTCTCAAGGTATCGCATATCACTTTCGTGCTTTCGGTGCGTATGGACCGCCACACATGCCAAAAACCCATTCCAAGCGTCCCCTATGAAATAAGAGTTGAATCTTGGTCTCGGTGAGCCAAGACCCTGAGCTTCTCTCATCGGTCTCATTAGTCATTACGGAACCATTAGCAAAGTGAACCCAAGCGACAATCTTTGGTCAGACGTCGGACGCGAGCGTTGCATTGGGAAGCCAAAGCTACTGTACCAAGCAAGGATTGCGAATCACTTTTCCACTCTCTTTGCAGTGCATTCGCTGGTGCCGAACTCTACATATTGCTAGATTCCTCACGATCTCGTGGTCATCCGACAGCGGCGAATCCTCTATCGCAAATAGAAGGTCACCCAACGAACAAAATTCCACATCTGCGGCTGTTTCTGCCAATCGATTCCAGCCTTCTTCTCTTTCCAGCCTATCAATGTGATCAAGTCGAGTGATGGTGCCGACCAGCACTCATGAACTGATTTCTGGTCACCAATGTGCGGTTGGTAGCCATGTCGCCAGTTGCATGCAACCCACCGGCTGAGTAGGACACGATGACAGATGAGAAATGCCTGGGAAACTCATTATTCAAAACGACCGTCGCCATGACCATCACAGCCTCCGTGCAAAAGCAATTCTTCCGCTCCGGTGCTCCTTCCTCTGATGAGCTCATTCGCATCCCTCCGACCGTTATCATGACCACCAACTTGGAGAACAGAACCCCGAAGACGCCGTATATCAAGACGCGACGACGGCTAAATCTTTGGACGGTTGAAGAGCATGAGCGGTTCCTCGTTGGTCTTGAACGTTTTCCGCAAGGCCCGTGGAAGGCTGTGGCTGAGGTGGTCGGGACGAAGACGACACGGCAGACAATGACGCACGCACAAAAATATCGTCAAAAAATCAGAAGACAGAAAGCAGGACAAGCGATTCGACTGGTCAAGCCGCCGAGATCAGACAATAGTAGAGCTGACGGTGGGCGGGAACCTCTAGAGCGTGATTGTGCACCATTCACGCGACAAGACGCAACTGAGCCAGATACAACAGCCCCAAGTTTAGCACAAGCAGACGCCGACTGCTCAATAGGAAGCTTACTCAATGAGTGGGAGATAGACACACTGCTCGCTCAACTGAGCTCGTCGGCTGACCTGGAGTTAGAGCCTGTGGATAATTTTTCAATGGACAACACGTAAATTACAGCAATACGTCGAGAGAATCTCTCCTTCTCCAGAAAAGACACCCCCCCCTTCATACAGTATCTCACGCTGAGTCGAAACCGACAAGGAGAAAGCAAGTCAGGCACCGCCCTCAAGAGGTGATGTTCATTTTGGGTCAGTTCGTGCCAGCCACAATCGCGCCATCCCCAGAGTGGGATCGAGGTCACCAACGCTCGAACGGTCGCCATGTTGAGGGCGACAGAAGTGCCACCTGACATGATCAGGTGCATGTACGACGCATGTACTCGAATTGTACTGTACTGTTCGTTGTGCAGCAGATCTTCCTTAGTAATCACAGACGAAACACATCAACTCCTGTCGATTGCTCCACGAGACTCTTGGCGAGATGATTCTTTCGTGTGTGTTTGAATCATGACGGTGGTCTGTGAACAAAAGCTCTCCAGCTCTCTTAACAACAGTAAGATCCCATCTCTAGGCGCGTGTATTGACTCTAGTGGGCGTGGGTTCGGTCGATACTATTGGGCTCGCCCATGGGAAACGGCTCTTCCGCTCGCGCCAGTGTTCTACACTGGCGTGACCACGTGACGTCGAGGCCTCGCAGCGTCTCCTGCAACGCCTCGCAACCCAACGATACCGTGTTTTGCGACGGCCTTGATATCTCAGTACCGTCACTCACGACTCTCGTGCTACTGATCGTGAGCTGCTGATTGGCTCCAGGGCGTCAGTCGTCGAGCAATGCTCGCGCCTGTTCCACCCTTCTCCTGTAGGGCTCGGGCTCGATGGATCGGCGAGTCGCACGTGGATGGGCAGTGGACGGACGCGCTTCGGTCTCCCGGATCGCAACTGCCCTGCGTCGCGCCCAGTAAAGTCGTGAAGCGACGCTCCGAGCACCAGTCCTCCATTTGCCGTCTCCCGCCCACCAAGCACGACCATGACGATCACCTACCGCGTCCAGAAGCAGTTCTTCGCAGCCGCCACGCCAGCCTCCGAAGAGCTCATCCGACTTCCGCCCACTGTCGTCACGCGCTACGCCAACAACGAACAACTCAGCGCCGCCGCCAAGAGCAAGCGCGCCTCACGCCCCAGGCGACGCACCAACCTCTGGACCGTCGAGGAGCACGAGCGCTTCCTCTATGGACTTGAACAGTTCTCGCTCGGTCCGTGGAAAGAGATCGCGGCGATTGTGGGCACCAAGACGACTCGGCAGACGATGACGCATGCACAAAAGTACCGTCAGAAGATCGAGCGCCACCAGCAGCGCAGTGGCGCAAAGGCGCCCACGTGCGAGACCGGCTCGGACGTCTCGGACGCTGAGTCTTGCGCCACTCAGGACACGATTCTGGTGCCGAAGCTCGACGCTTCCATTGTCGTCGAGTCTGCGAATGCGAATGAGGGCACGCCCGCCGCCATGGGCAGCCCCCTCGACGTGTCGATGGCCTTTTTCGACCCGACGCTCTTCGACTACGAGCTCAGCACGCTGATCGCAGACCTGGAGCGAGAGCCCAAGGCCGGCGCCTCGAGCTGCGCGGTGGAGATGCACTACTCGTTCTAAGCAAGACGCCTCTAGTATTTATCCCATCGTATCGCCAGTACCATAATACAAACCACTTGTCTGCACGCAGCGTCGCCTGTTAGTTCCTACCATCAATAAGTAAATCCAATTTTCTGACTCGGTTGATGCGCATCTCGCTACGAAGGTGTGCTCGTGGCTTTGCTTCAACTGCACCGACATCTCGCTTTGTGCATCTCGCTGAGGATACCGTACAATCTCACCAGCGGATACCGTAAGGAACCGTAAACCAAGCGGCGTCAAAACAAAGAAAACCTGACTCAAGCAACTGCTTTTGCATGAGCCAGGCCGCAGGGTAAGCAGCGGATCGCTCAACCACAAGAGTGGGATCGACGGGAGCCGTTTGTTGAAGGCAAGTTCGAACGTTGGCGCAACGACCGATGACTTTACATTGATGGAAAGTGGCGGCACTGGAGACTCGCTCTTTCTGGCGCGACCAATATCCATGCAAATCCTCGACAACATGTTATGATGCAGTAGGTACTGCATTGCTGTTTGTCGTTTGCCAGCCATGGACGGTCGAATCGGCATTGTGCAGGCTGTGCGATGCAGAAATCGACGGAGGGTGTGGGCTCCTCGAGCTCTGGGGATTCGGCGTGAGCGGTGGAGCGTTGATGCGGTTGATTAGTACACTCGAGCACATGACCAGAATCCATTCGTTCGCGATGTCGAGTGAATTTTTCGCAAGTCTGAACAGATGCGTGACGTCGAACGAAACTGGGTGGCAAACCTATGGACGAGCAGCGTTGCCATGTGCAACACTTGCACCATCACCCACGATGAGAGCTCAACTGGTGAGATACCGGTTCCATTCGTCACTTCAACGCGATTCAATTTCAGTTTTTTTTTTTTCAAATTAGCAATACTTCTCGATTCATGCGTGTCATCCTCACGCTTTTCAATTAGCGATATGATGGCGTCTTACTCCAGGGAGACCGAGACCATTTCTCCGGGCGAGGTCGCCAATATTGACTCTTGTATCAGCTCCTCTGTCTCCAATGGGAGAAACCCAGAGCTGGATGCTGTTAGAGCGATCAGTTCGGATGCTCGACGCGATCTCGACTCCTTGGGTCCCAATGGCTCCGGCTCCATTCGAGACTCGCGCGCCAGGATGCTCCGAGCTCGCCGTCGTGTCTTGCGACGCCGCACGCGAAACATCCGAAATACCGACTGAATTTTAATCGCCGATCGGTGTCGACGCACATATCCTCGAACGGCGAGCTCGTCGACTTTGTCTTGGACGGTGAGACTCCCAAGCGGGACAATCCGAGAGGTTAGCACGACGATCAGGTCCGAGAATCGTATCATTGACGGTGGACAAGTCAAGTCAGCCCCCAAGTGATCGTCGTGGATGATGCGAAGTCGCAGAATAAGCTCTGAGATGCGAGCATCGATTTCTTGGAACAGCTCCTTGCGTTTTCGGTGCACTTGCAACTCAACTTGGGCACGGACAGCAGGCGTCACAGTGTCTGGATCCAGCCGCGCAATCTCGCGTGTCACCATGTTCCTTGCGGGACCGAGTCCAAGCGGTTCGTCGAGCTGCGTCATGAAGCTGAGAAGATTTTTGCGATGCAAGTATCCGAATGCCTCGGGATCGAACTTGCTCCAAACTGCCTGGAAATGACGCAGATCATCCGAGCTAAAACCGAGTAGCTGTAGTGACTCCTCTTGGTTCTTGCCAACAGCCGACGTGGACACGAATGTGTCGACCATCGTCGCGACGTATAAGTTCTGGAGGACTAGTGTGACGAGGACATAGAACATGTGATAAAACACAGTGCTCAGCAGCGACGAGCCGCAGTCACTCGTATAGCGAGCCCAGGGAAAATTTCCTGATGCGACACAGTTGGGTGGTGACACACTACTGGAATGGTACGAATCGTACCAGTCTTCTCCAGCTGTAAACTTGACAAATGTTGTAAACGCCGAAGGGAAAGTGAGATAATTCATGTTCGAGTCAAGTCCATAGCCCCATCGCGTGAGCGAGAACAGCTGCATTCCAAAAGTCGCAAAGACAAACACGCCGTATCCGAGCAGCAGGGATACCTTCAGGGTCATGCGAACGCTGGCGAGAAGTGTCTCAAACAAGGTGCGAATTGAGTAGAATCGCTCAAAGACGAGCGAAATGTGCTTGAAATCGAACGCACGCGTCATACCAAGAACGAGCAACACAGGTGAGTTCGTCAAGGAAGGTCCAACCAACATAACGAACGCTGTCACGCTGTTTGTCGTCCGCCACGTGAAACCTTTCATGAGAAAGTCTTTCCAGCCCATTGAGACAACGCACATTATTGCATCGATCGCGTAGATCATCGAGAACACGTAGTGGAGCCACCACACCCCACGTTCATGCTCCGCTGAGACTCCATTGATGTCGTCGTTCAAGTCATCGATAAACTCGCGCCCAACCGGTGAACGGTACCACGCGAGCAAAATTACGTGCAGAATCACGACCGAGCTTGTGAACTGACGAAACGCTCGGGTTTGAACAAAAATCTGTGCTTGTAACAAGAGTTTGTTCTGCGGCAAGGGATACTTGGGCCTCAGTTTGATGATCGCGTGCTTGTTGCGCATCCAAATAAGCTGCAGGTTGTTGAGCAATAGAGTGCCATTGTAGCAACGAAAGTTGTTCATGATGATGCCGGCGAAGACGCGCAGAATGTAGAAGCGAGTGACGAATATGACCACAACGAAGAAGATAGCGAAGTAGGCCGACGCGTTACGCACCGGTTGGTGCTCACCATCGACGATATCCATGGCTAAGTTGAGCACAGGAAGCCAACCTTTCTTCGTCACCAGCACAAAAATTGATGCCATGGCACCGCCAATGTTGTCAAAATGCATTCCTGCAAGGTTGCCCCACACACGCGGCATGAGGATTCCTGTTTTCGAGCTCCAGAAGAAACCCTCGCACTCTGAATGCGATGACACGTTTGGGTCATTGCAGAATGAGAACTTACCCGCGAAAAATTGCATCCCCAGAGTCGCAAATGAGTAAAAAAGAAAGAGGGTAATGACCACGCAATAGAAGATCTGACGAAGCGAGTGTTGAAGCGCTTCAATGATAACGCGGAACATCTTCACACGGTAGAAAACGCGCACAGGGCCAAAAGCACGACTTAGTTTGAAAAGCGTCACCATTGTCGAGCGAGGGAGCAACAACAGCAATGAGCAGCCCATGAGAACAACCATGTTCAGCTGGTTCATGGGAGTCGATAGGTAACTGTTGGGTGTTAGTAGAAACCCCCGAGAGACAACCTTGATGACGAACTCGAACAGCAACACAAAGGCAAATAAAACGTCTGTGAGCAAATTGAACTCCTGGATCAAGTTACCGTACACTGGACTCTGAAGCGTCAGTAGAACCGTGCGGATAACGATACATATGAAGATAAACTTGTCGGTCTCTTTTTCGAGACGCTTGCATCTCAATCGAAATCGTGAATGTGGTGGAAACAGAAATAACGAAACATCGGCCGTGATCCAATCTCCACTGAAGAAGCGCCGGACTCGTCCACGAATTCCAGAACCGAAGTCTTCTATACGATGAGAGTTTGGCGGCGATGCATGTGATCGTCGCGGAGATGCAGGCTCGAGCCGTATGTAGCGGGCACCATGAATACGTGACGAAACTCCTGAGTTGGTGTTTCCACTCGAGCTCTTCCCACTATATCCCTTGATCTTGAGGAAATCAGATGTGGGTAGAATTTTGAGTAATCGAAATGTCATTTCTTCCGTCGTGGACATCTCGATCTTCGCTTTCTTTTCTGCGCTTCCAGCCAATGTAGCATACATCACGTCGCTCTGGTATAGATCGCTGAAATCCTGGAGAAATAGGTATTCGTCAAAATGGTGAACACGCTGCATCGTCAGCATTCGATCCTGGAAAATATTACTGAGCGTGCGCTTCTTCTCATCTTCCTTCATCGCGAAGTTTCGTAGCAGCACCACAAGCATGAAGTTGAGCACCAGGTAGCAGCAGAGGATGAAATATGCCATGTAGTAGAGTAGCGCAACGCCAAACGAGCTTGCAGTGAGTGAGGCGTAGAACACTTTCCATGTATCGCCTCCGCACGATATCTTGAACAACGTAAGCATGCTATCTCCGAAGGTGTTGAAGTGCGATCTCATAGAGAGTGGGAACTTTCCACCGAATAGATTCATGCCAACAATGGCAAAAAGACTGTTAATAAACAGATGAAACACCGTCAGACTGAGGAATGCTGGCACGCTGGCGATCACTGCATCGAGGACGTGGAGTAGCTCGTTCTTTTTCCGAATTACTCGGAACGGCCGTACAAGACGGAATAGCCGAAGAACAAAAATCGCGCGAGTATAGGTGTCGCTGTACAACACAAGCGAGGTCAACAGGCAGAAGAACTCGACGAAGGCACAAGTGAGAATCACGAAGTCTAAACGATTCCACGGGTTCTTCAGGTAATTGACAAGACCGCCAGCACTGCCACATACCACGAAAAACTCGGCTGTGTATATCAAGATGAGAGCATTCTCAGCGTTGTAGAGTCTTCTGGCGTAGTCAGCAGACATCCCATGGTACTCCATTGCGAAGAGCAAACTGTTGATGAATACGACCAGATTCATGAAGTGTTCGAAAACGGCGGAGTCACTGATCGAGCAAAGTCGCGCCATGAAGTCACCGCCGGGGTCGATCATGTAGAACACCTGCTCACGATGCAAGCGAATTCGGGAAAGAAACGTGTCTTCATGCTCGTTAGTCGCGAAGAGAGGTGAGTGAAGCACTCGGTCACGTACTTGGACGCGATATCCTCGCCACTTTGCTAAGAAGACGGCCACCACGTCAGGAAAGTTCTTGGTCGCGGAAGGGAATTGGATGCGATTCCTTTTCTGGTAGTTCTCCGACAACTTTTTGCGCTCTTCTTTCAATGTTGCGTGGTGGATCGTGACATCGATATAGCTGCCACGGACGATCCCAACGAAGAGCGAGAGAATCATATACGAAACGAACACCATGAACCCAATGAAGTAGATAATCGAGAAGAAAGACGTCGCCTGCAAAGTGCCGTCAATGGCCGAACCAAATCCCGAACGCAGAGAGATCAAGAACACAGTGAGAAACGATGCCTGAAACGAATGAAATCCCGTGTAGCCGTTGTTGGGAGCAGTCATCGCAACGCACTCGTGTGGAGCCTTACAAGACGACGAATCTTGTAAAGAGCAAAATTTTATAGGCACGACAGAAGCATACTCCTTTACGTTGGATGGTAAGAAAAACGCGCTTGTGGATGGAGCAGATACCGCTACTGCGCAACGATGTTCTAGAGAGTCGTTGAACAGATACATGCCAAGTATCGCGAAGAGGAAAAGGTAGTACCCGTAGCATAGCACGGCATTCATGGCCATCGGCAGCGCAAGCAAGAACGTCTCAACAATCTCCTGAAAACCTTTCCAGTGTCTGAACAGTCTCACGCCTCGAAACAGCCGCAGCGATAGCATATTGAAACCTGACATCGCCGAACTCGGGATGATAGAAATCCAGCTGACGAGAACAATAACGAGGTCGAACGTGTCCCATTTCTGGCGCATGAGCGGTCTCACACCTTCCAGACCAACGACCTTTGCGACTTGTTCGACTGTGAGCAAGATCAGCAGGGCAACTTCGAGCGGTGAGAGATTCTCCGTCATCTTGGGTTTGGTATTCACTAGCAGTTGATCATCGTCCGTGAGGATGAAGGGCCGCAATGCGATGAAAACCATGTTGATGATCACGACAACAAAGACGAGAACCTCAAACGATGGGTGCGAGACAAGCTGGTAGCATCGTGTGGACCAACCCTCCGGGAGGGCGATATCGCTCGCGTCGTTGTAGAGGTCTATCGTGCCCGTCAGGTTGGCTTCGGCGAGGAAGAACGACAACGCAATGTTCCGCGTCGACGGGTCATCGAACTCGAGGTCGAAGGAGTAAAGTGATGAGACGGTTGTGGCTTGAGACAGCAGCCGCCGCTGCCCATCATCTCCGCTCGACACCGACGAGAGCAACGAGAGACAGCAGTCGTCGCTGAGCGGGAGATCCTCTGGGCTGACATACTTGATCGTGCGGATGAGGTTCGTGGTCTGGCGCCCCTCGCGGACTGCGCACACGTCGCTCAGATTGATCTCGGCCTGGCGCTGCTGGAATTGCCGCACGCGGTTCGTGTTCGTCCACACGAGCGTCACCTTGTCCTGCCGCAACTCAAGCACGCCGGGCAGAGGCTCGCCGCAAGCGCCGTGGAAGTAGACGCGCACGGCGCCGTCGCGTAGCTGGTCGCGGAACGAGTCCAGCAGCGTCTCGTCGTCGTCGCGCTGCATCATTGCGGCATTAGCGTTCTGCCCGAAAACTCGACTTCTGGTGGGTCCGCCGCGCCGTGAGATACCTCAATCGAGAGAGGAAGCCGCGCTGAATCCTCTGCGAGTCGATGGACACCGATGCGGCCACGGGGGCTGGGCATTGAGCTCCGGCAGTGCCTTGACTCTGGCGACATCGCGCGTGACGCTCTTCCTGTTTTTAGCTCGTTCAATGGTCGGTTTCACTGTGCGCAATATTAATGACCAATCGCATCTTCTTTAGATCTATTTTCAACCAATTAAAACATTTTATTTAAATATGGAATCATGTTTGGCGCGAAAAATACCTCATGCGCGCTTGACCCGATTGGATATGGGAACATGACACGACCGGAACGCGAGAAAGATGTACGTAGCAGAGCGCGAGCGAGACGACTCAGAGGCTCACGCATGGATCAGACGAAAGCGCGCTGATCGCTCGATCGAACGCGGTGCCGCACGGACCCCATGGCGTCGAATGGACGCCGCAAGCCGCCTCCGAACGGCGGCTCGCTTCCGTCGTCGCAGACTCCTCGAAGCCAGTCCCTTCCACAGCTTCAGGCCTTGAGCTCCCAGTCAAGTGGCGCAGCGTCGTCATCCAGCGTCGCGACGAGGAAGTGCCGCGGTGAGTTCTGTCGTGTTGTGCCGTCTACATTGGTCGGTCTCTATGGAGCGGCACCGGAGAATAATGATGACCCAGCCAACGACACCAGCGACGACTCCGACGCTTCACGTCGACGAGGGCTATCGCGAGAGCGAGATGTTGTTCTTTCCGACAATGGACAGCGGTTCAAGATCGGCAACAACAACCTGCTGTTAGCCAAAGCCGAGATGGCGTTCCTTCTTGGCAATGTCAAAGGCAAGGCAGACGACGTTGCATTGCAGTGGCAGGAAGCCGACAACATTCACCGCATGGAGTTAGGGCGCAGCAATCCGACCGCGTTTTACAAGCAGGTCTCCGTGTGCCGCAACTGCCACCGGATCTACGCCGACCTCGCGATTTTTCGGGAGACGGGATTCCGGTGGGAGCCGAGACTCAAGGACGCGTGGTCGGAAGGCAAGGAAAAGCTCGGCGATAGCAAGAAAGTGAGGAAGAAAGCGAACGCGGCAGCCGAGACAAGGGCAGATTCTGGATCTCCCGAGGACGATGCCTCACTCGAGTATGACCGCATGTTTCTTGCCGAACTTGCGAAGCACTCTCAGGGCGAGGATGTTCTGACGTGGCAGCAATCTTTGGGGCCGACCACCCGCTCGGAAGAGGAAGTCAGTCATGGCGCTGTCAGGCAGCCTCCTCTCCACTCAGTACCTGCCACTCTTCCAGTGCTCGAAAAGTCACCACTGAGCAGTGGAATACAGCTCCAGCTGAAGAAACCACAGCCCATTCGTCACTCTTCCGAGGATGGCATGACGACAAACCAGCAAATTATCACAACGAGTAGCCCGGCAGTGATCACTGATCGCAGTTCTGCGACGTTGGAGAAACTCGTTCTACAACTCCGAGAGGAGCTTGCGCGCGAACAAATATCGGCTAAGCGACTTGAGTCCCAAAAGCAGCTTTTGGAGCAACGTCTGACACAAGCTCAACTGATCATTCAAGAGAAAGAAGACGAATTCCGCAAAAAGCTCCTTGAGGTTGAGTTAGACTCGATGGGTAAGAAACTGCAAAACAATAGCATCGCCTCCACGTCTGCAGCAACTGATGTGGGCGAGCTTATCGAGACAATCGACTCGCTGAATCGCCAACTACATCAGACCAATTCTGATTCCGAGAGAGTTCGGCGGGAGCTACTTCATCACCATCAACAAGAAATCAAGCGGTTGCACGAGAAATATCAAGTCGAGATGGAAACTCTTCGGCTAAGTGAGTACACGGCCAAGGAGCAAGCTGAAGCAGCTCACATGCAGATGACACAATATCAGAACGAGGCTCATGTGGCTGTGTCACAAGCAAAAAGCGCTCGCGCTGCTCTCGAGGATCTTTCAAAGAGCAGACTACCTCAGTTGGAGGAGAAGAATCGATTACTCCAGAGGCAAGTTGCTGAGTCAAAAGCTAAAGCTAGCGGAAGCGCTACATCAGTATCGTCTACGGGGGGCAACCCACTTCAGGATATATCAGCAGTCGAAAAGCATCTCAACAATAAGATTGAGTACCTCAAGGCTCAGCTCGCCTCCGAGATGAAGTGTAAGGAGGAGCTTGGCTCTCATCTTGCAGGAATCACATCCTCAATGGAGTCGCTCAAGAAAGAGAAGCGCGCAGCGCTGTTGGAGCAAGAGGAGGCGCACAAGCGGCACATCGAGCGGTGCGAGTCTAATTTCGCTCAAGAAAAGGAGGTTTTATGCACGCAGATATCCAGTCTTCAAGGGAAGATCGCGATGCTTCAAGCCAATGTGACTGATCTAGTGCAGGAAGTGACGATGTGGAAGTCTAAAGATGCAAACAACAAGCTTGCCCTCGAAAAAATGGCAGAAGAGAGTGTTCGACAAACGCGCCAGATTGTTGACTTGGAGAGTCAGATTGACGCGCTACAAGACGAGAGAAAACGAGATGGCAACATGGGTGTGAAAAACGCCAACGAAGAGACTCAGAGAATGCAAATGGAAGCACTGCTTCGCAGACTCGATAACGAACGGCAGTACTTGAAGAATCAGATCGACAATGAGGCAGAATTGAGAGCAAAGAGCCAACTACAAGTCACTGCGCTTACAGAAGAGCTCCGCGAATCCAAATCGATAGCGGACGAACTGACAAAGTTGGCTGAAGATAAGATCAGTGCACTCAGTGGTGAGAAAGCTAAACTGGAACGACAGTTGCGGGATGAAAAGACTGTACTTGAGGAAAGTAGGTTGATGCTGACAAGGCAACTCAAAGAAATGCAAGTCAAGTTCATGCAGACGCGTGAGCAAGGATTGCTTGATAAAGACGAATTGGAGAAGGCGCGAGTTGAGGTTGGTGAAGCAAAATCCCAACTAATCGTTGCGCGCGAAGAAATTGTCAAAGAAAAGGAGTACAGCAAATCTGCAAATGAACGGATGTCCAAAGCGCTTACAACAATCAAGGCGTCACTGCGATCTATGGAAGAGGAGAAGAACAAGCACATTCGTCGTCTGGAAGATGAGAGTGCCCAGTACATGCAGAAGCTTGCCAAAACCCAAGGTGAACTACTAGTCCTGGAGAACAAGTCCATTGAAGATAGACACGCAATCCGACGGCAGCAAGCGCTTCTGCGTTTGTCGTGGATTCTCACTTCTAGACTTGATGCACGGCACTTAACCGCGAAATCCTCAGCTTTCTGGCATCTTTACCTCAACTCAAATGCGACGAGCTATCGACAGCAGCTTACTGAATCTCACCATGTGATTCTTGCAGAGCGAGAAGACGAAATGCATCGAAAATTTGTGAGCAAATGCGATGAGATCACCCAAACCCTTCATTCTGAGCGTGTTGAAGCACTAAAGGAAGCTGAAGCCATCCGTCAGCGAGAAAAAGAAGAGCTGCAGCAATACTACGAGCAGGAGCGATCGCTGTTCGAAGAAGACCTCCAGCATATGCATGCGAAGCAAATGCAGGAGCTCGAAGAGCAGTACGAGCTCACAATCAAGGCAGTCGATGAGCAATCTGCTGCCGCGCTTGCCGCACTCCAACGCCGCTGCGAAGAGCTTCAGCAAGAACGTGATGATGCACGCCGAGCATTCGATAATGGGCGCATGGAATTCGAACAACTTGGGGCTAGAGCGGAGGCGAATGAGCGTTCGATTGCTGCTGAAAAACGCCGGAGCGAAAAGTTGTGGTCACAGGAGAAAGAATCGATCGTGCTCGCACACGAAACCGAGGTGGCTGAACTTCAGATAAATTTTGAGGCGAAGATACGCGAACTGATGGGAACACACGATGCTAATATCAACCGCGAGCGCGAGCTAGCCAAACAGGAATGTTTGAACGAAGTTGCGCAAGTCCGTGATGCTCTCGAGTTGAAGATGAAAGAAAACGCTTGTTCTCTCAAGGATGCACACAAAACAGAGCTGCACGAGATGGAAGCTCGTCATGCCACTGAACTAGATGAAGTGAAGCAGCAGATTAACGAGTCATGGCAGAACGTGATGGATCAGGAGCGTGCTGCTCACGAGAGGAACTTGAAAGCTGCCCTTGAGCGAGTCGAAACCAAGACACAAAGCCATCTTGATTCGCTACAGAAGGACATGAATGATCGTAAAGCGAATGCAGTTCTTCAGTGCACATCAAAGTGGCAAAAAGCAATGGAGGATTTGCAAGCACGAATGGAGATTGAGAAAAAGGTATCGTATGAGAGTGGATTGCAAGACCGAGAGAACGAATGGCAGCAGGCAGCTCTCCAAATCAAGCAAAAACAGAAAGAAGAACTTGAGAGCGTGCAGAATGAGGCTGTGCGGGCGATTCAAGCAGCTGAAGAGCGTCATAATATTCTTCTTCAAGCGCAAGTCACTGCAATGCGAGTCGAATTTGAGGAGAAGAAGCGACTTGAGTTCGAAGTTCTTCAGCATGAAACCGTGTTGAAGGAGAGAATGCAAAGCCGCGAGGATCAAGCTGCCGCGCTAAGAAAGCAAGAGGAAGACTTGCTCGTCAAGTTCAAGAATGACATGCAGAGCCTTCGTAACGAACTTACGGATGATCACAACGCATACATCAGACAACTGGAAGAGAAACACCAAAACGAGCGTGAAGAGCTTCTATGCGAGTATGAGCGTAGGCGAGAAGACCTGGTTGCGCATCTTCATGAGTCCCACTCGACGGAATTAGAGCGACTTTCCTCCTCCAAGGATGCAGAATTATCGACTCGCCTTCAAGTTCTAGAGCGTGAATTTTTGGAGCAGTTTGAGAGCCAACGTCTTGAAATGCAACGCGCGTTCAACTACGAGGTCGAAGCTAAGCTGAAGGAGCAAGAGGGAAGGCTTCTGGCTGATCAAGAGGATGCTATAAACCAGGTGCAGGAGGACTCTGAGAGACTCATTGAGCAGGTTGAGTTGGCAATGACTGAGCTCAAGAAACAGAAAGACGCACTCGAGAATGAACTGACAAGGTTGCGAGGTGCATTGGAGGAGGCCGAGGATGCTCACTTCGACGCTGAGGAGACTTTAAAGAAGCAGCAGAAGCACATGGTGTTCCACGTCATGGCGCTGATTATGAGTGCCAAAAAGACAATTGGAGACACCTCCAACCAGCTCACTCAGCAAATAATGGAATTACAGTCAAGACACGATCATCTTGATGCTCAGGTGCAGCGTGATAAGCGACAGTGGGAGAAGGATGTGGGTCAAGTTCGAGACGCGTGGAGCCAGATCCAATCTCGTCACGGGGAGATGCACCAGACACTGACCACTTACAAACGCGACGAACTCGTTGCGCACCGCAGTGCGAGCACAGTTCTTTCGAATGAAGTTTCAATCGTGTCGAAACAAATGGAGGAAGTCTCCGATATGAAGGCCACACTGGAGAAAGAGATCGAGCAGCTCCAGGCGGAAGCCCATGGCGTCGAGGCTAGTTTACGGCAGCTCATGCTGCAAAGCTCATCTTCGTCTCCCAGCCTTTCATCTGCAGGTGATGGCAGCCTAAATATGGCAGTCGTGGCCAAGAAGCGACGGCTGAACGAAGAGTTCGAGGCGTTGCTCGAGCAGGTCGAGCGCAAGAGAGTTGAGGTGCGGAACATGGACAAGACGCTTGCGTCGCTTCGCCAGCGGCGAGAGGAAAAAGAGTCCGAGCTCAAGACGATGGAGCGCAAGCTCGTCGAGATTCTCGTGGGTCAGCAAAAGCAGCTGCTGGCGCTGCTCAGCGCAACCCGGGAGCTCGCGCTGCCGTCGATGCTAGCGACCGTCGCGGCCAGTTGATCAGCTCGGTTCGATGGTGCATCGACTGGTCTATTCAATTCGCGTTACTCTTCGCGACTTGCGGCTTGCTCTTCCTCGAATCTCTTGCGCGCCTCGTTCTCGACGATCACGCGCACCTACGAGCCAACAACCCACAGCAAGTGAGCTCGCTGGACACCGTGAGCGACGCCCGACCGTTGGGACTTACCCGTCGCTCTTCGAGGAACTTGGACTGCAAGTAGAAGCCGTAATAGGCGCCCGCGAGACCGCCCACGAGCGCGAAGAGCGCGCGACCCGTGGAGCTGCCGCCGCCGACGTTGACGCCGCCGCGCGGAGGCGGCGTGTAGCCGGCTGCTGGACCCGTCATTCTTGACCTCTTGGCTGATGATGACCACGGAGATCCCCATAATAGAGGACTCCGATCGTACAGTATGATCTGGTCCCGTACCAATGTTACCAGTATGGTAAGTTACATCTGAGTCGGACGGTGTATCTTTCGAGAGTGAGAGGTCGCGAAAATGGACCAGGAGGTCGCTTGGAAGAGATCGTGGGGCCCTCGTGGAGGAGGGAGAGGCGCGTTGAGGAGGCGTGAGAGCGACTCATGGCGTGCACTGATAGCCGCAGGATCCTCGCCGGGTGGCGGCTCTTCGTCACACGTCGCGAGGGGCTTGAAGCGGCGCCTCCGTGTCGTTAGTCGGCTCAAGTGAAGACTAAGGCAGAGCTCCTCGTGACGGAGCTCTTTGTTGAGCTAGTTGTTGCTCATTCTCGTATCAGCGCGCACTGCGACGAACCTTCCAAGTGAGACCACAAGTTACAACTAGATAATGGTCTGGTCTCCGATTCGCACGCTTCTCATTGGTGCTGGGCTGGTCGGGCTCTCGGCTGCCGCCGATCCCTGGGGATACCACGAAGACAGTGCCGTCCAGTTGGGGCCGTCGCGATGGAGCGAGGTTAACCCAGCGTGCGGTGGCGGGCACCAGTCACCAATCAACCTCGTCTACAAAGGCGAAGACATCGTGAACTTGTGGGGCACGACGAAGGTTGCCCCGCTCAAATTCCATGGCGACTGCGAGAACTTCAACTTAAAGACTCTCGAAGATCTGTACAAGTGGGAATTTAGCGGCGATAGCGGTGAGCAGCCCCACATCATTATCTCGTAAATCTGCGTTCTCTAATCAGTTTTTTTTTGGGTATCAGCGTGCAAAGTGTCGCTCACGCTCGAGGACGGGAAGACGTACACGCTGGGCCAGTTCCACGTGCACACCAAGTCTGAGCACACAATCTATGGCCACCACTACAGTGGCGAGATCCACTTCGTTCACAAAGAAGATGGTGGCAGTGGCCTCTTGGTGACAGGTTTGCTGCTCAGCGTTAAACCAGAAGCCGAGGAGAACGGATGGATCGAGAATGTGTGGCGTTCCATGGATGAAGGCAACGAAAGCGGCCCGGTTCCCGTCAACCTATCGTACGTTTCCCATAGATTTTGTGTTACTTGACCGTTGGATTGAACCGCATTGTTGTTAGGCTCAACTACGTGGACTTGCTGAACGCCGTCGTGGCGCAGAGCCACCTGTTCAACTACCCGGGTAGTCTCACTACGCCACCGTGCAGCGAGATCGTGAACTGGTGGGTCATTAACAACCCGCTGCACATCACGCCCCGTGAGTATGAGCGCCTCGCTGCGAAATACGAGGATCGCCCGGCAGCTGACCACGGACACGACAATCGCCCGACCCAGCCTCTCAACGGCCGCAAGGTATTGTACTACTAACCATCCATTCGCGCCCGACTGTGAGCCCATCATGGGGACGTCATGTGATTGCCGTGCTTCCTTCGTGTCGCTAATCAATACAAAGCTCTCATTCGTTCGATCGTTTCGTAAGCCATTTGAGGGACAGAATGGTGGTCACCATCAGTCTGTCCGTGTTGAAGCAGAGGATGACGCATCCTCTGTAGTGGGCTGGTGTCCCTGGCCTGCCCACTTTCCAATCTGCTCAAGAATCCAGACCACGAACACAAGACTCCGATGGCCGCACCAGTTCCAACGAAGACCCTTCCAAGTGGTGCCAAGATCCCACAACTCGGTCTTGGAGTATTCCAGAGCGTCCCAGGAGAGGAGACCTACGCAGCCGTGCTGAGCGCTCTGCAGCTTGGCTACCGCCACATCGACACGGCCCAGTTCTATCGCAACGAGGCTGACGTCGGCCGAGCCATCAAGGACTCTGGCATTCCTCGAGAAGAGATCTTCGTGACAAGCAAACAATACCCGACTGGCTCATGGAGTTACGACGAGACGTTGGAAATTGTCAAGGAGAGCGTTGGGCGCATTGGTGGCGGCTACATCGATCTGTTCTTGCTCCACGCACCTGGCACACCAACGGGACGTGCCGACGCCTGGCGAGCGCTGGAAGACGCTCAGACACAAGGACTTTTGCGTGACATTGGGGTCTCCAACTATGGTGAACCGCACCTGAAGAAACTCGCCCAGACGTGGCGAGTCAAGCCGGCGGTGAACCAGATCGAGTTGCACCCATGGCTGTGTCGACCGGAGACGGTGAAATACTGCGAAGAACAAGGAATCCTACTGGAGGCGTACTCGCCGTTGGCGCGTGCGAAGAAGATGGATGACCCAGTGCTGAACAAGGTTGCAAAGGAAGTCGGTGCGACGCCAGCACAGGTGCTCGTCGCGTGGAGCCTCGCCAAGGGTTTTATCACGATCCCGAAGTCGGTGAAGAAGCACCGCCAGCTCGAGAACCTCGAGGGATACAAGGTCAAGCTGAGCGACGAACAGATTGGTGCGCTGACGGCACTGGACGAGTACTTGGTCTTTTGCTGGGACCCGATCAAGGACCACGCAGTCTAGGAAGGGCCGAGTCGAGAGTCAGAAGGGATCTTCATCCCAATACATTGGCTCATATTGTGTGATTGACACCAAATTGATTACAATTTTCTCATCATGGCACTCGTTCACATAATTCTTCCGTGGTGTGGATCACACGATGGGCCCCACGCCACCTGAAGGAAACCTGGGAGCCCATGCCGACCGAGCATTTGCGACATGGCTCATCTTCAGGATGAGCCAACCCCCTGATTCTCTAATCTAGACTTCAAAGTGTAACAATTGTGCTCGATTGATTGAATCTGACAGAAAACGAGTGTTGGTCTCTAGTTTCAGCCAATCGAATCCAACAGTCATGATCAGCCTCGGCGTCCACCCGAGGCACGAGGGGGCACAATCACTTGACGATTGAGCTCCTCACCAGCGATGGCTGCGCCGGTGCCGACCAAGAAGCTCCCGAGCGGGCGCGAGATCCCAGCGCTGGGGCTCGGCGTGTTCCAGAGCCGACCGGGCGCCGAGACCTACGACGCCGTGACCTTGGCACTCAAGATGGGCTACCGCCACATTGACACTGCGGAGGGCTACAGCAACGAAGTCGACGTCGGGCGAGCGATCGCAGACTCTGGGATCCCGAGAGACGAGATTTTTGTGACGAGCAAGTACATTGGAGGATCGTGGAGCTACGATGACACTTTGCGCGCTGTACAGACGTGTGTACGCAAGATCGGAGGGGAATACGTCGATCTCTTCCTGTTGCATGCGCCGTCGAACTCGTTTCGGCGCAGCGAGGCATGGCGGGCTCTAGAAGACGCACAAACGATGGGCCTTGTCCGTGACATCGGCGTTTCCAACTTTGGCGAAGAGCATTTGCGAAAGCTCGCAGAGACTTGGCGAGTCAAGCCAGCGGTGAACCAGATCGAGCTGCATCCGTGGCTTGGACGCCGAGACACTGTCCAGTATTGTGAGGAACAAGGGATCCTTCTCGAAGCGTACTCACCGCTCGCGCGCGCATATAAGATGAAAGATCCCCAAGTAAACAAGATCGCGCAACAAGTGAACGCGACTCCAGCTCAAGTGCTGATCGCGTGGAGTCTGGCAAAGGGCTTCATCACCATCCCAAAGTCGGTCAAACCGGAGCGCCAGCAGGAGAACCTGGACAGCTACAAGGTCCAGCTGAGCGCCGCCCACGTGGAAGAGCTCGACGCGCTGGACAAGTACATGGTCACGTGCTGGGACCCGATCAAGAACCACCCAGTATGAGAGAGAGATGTCCCACCAATCCAATGTAGCCATGTCAACTCGCCTGATTGCATAAGCACCCTTCTTCAACTCATTTCCCAGAATCACAAGTACAATCAC
Organism: Pythium myriotylum; assembly: GCA_023091665.1. Lineage (NCBI taxonomy): Eukaryota > Oomycota > Peronosporomycetes > Pythiales > Pythiaceae > Pythium > Pythium myriotylum. Next base: position 2,513,587 of record JALJCQ010000015.1, read on the forward strand.
TCCTGATTGGCTATCCTTACTCAAGAATTCTATCTATTGGTCAAAATCCAGCAAATCACAACTCACCATTCCGCATCTGTCGACGCAGACACTTGTCTGCTCCGGTTGCGACGGATCTCCGACGACGAAGAGCTCATTCTCCAATTCTCCACGCAACTCGCAAGTCCCCGACGACCGAATCACCACGACAATGGCCGCTCCGATCGCCACGAAGACCCTCCCCAGCGGCGCCAAGATCCCCGTGATCGGCCTCGGCGTCTACCAGAGCGAGCCCGGTGCGGAGACCTACAACGCCGTGCTCAGCGCGCTCAAGCTGGGCTACCGCCACATCGACACGGCGCAGTTCTACCGCAATGAAGCCGACGTCGGCAAGGCGATCGCTGACGCAGGACTCGCTCGCGAGGACGTTTTCGTGACCAGCAAGTACATCGCTGGCGAGTGGAGCTACGACGACGTGCTGCGTGCCGTCAAGGAGAGCGTCGAGCGCATCGGTGGCGGCTACATCGATCTCTACTTGCTCCACGCGCCGGCGAGCCCCGTCGGCCGTGCTGACGCTTGGCGCGCACTCGAGGATGCGCAATCGCAGGGCCTCCTCCGTGACATTGGCGTGTCGAACTACAGCGAGGCCCACTTGAAGAAGCTCGCCGAGACCTGGCGTGTCAAGCCAGCCGTGAACCAGATTGAACTCCACCCGTGGCTCACCCGTGAAGAGCTTGTCAAGTACCACCACTCGGTGGGCATCCATCTCGAGGCCTACTCGCCGCTCGCCAAGGCGTACAAGCTGAAGGATCCTGTCGTCACAGAGATCGCAGCCCAGCTCAACGCCGAGCCGGCGCAGGTGCTCGTTGCGTGGAGCCTCGCGAAGGACTTCATCACGCTCCCGAAGTCCGTGAACCCGACGCGCCAGCAGCAGAACCTCGACTCGTACAAGATCACGCTCACGCCCGAGCAGATCGCCAAGTTGGACGCGCTCGACGAGTACCTGACGACTGGATGGGACCCGATCAAGGAGCATGCCGTCTAAGCGAAGTCAGGTCATCAGAGCACCATGCATACAGTAGTTACTACCACCGCAGGAGTATTACTCCCGAGACGATGAATATGACCGTTATATAACCCGAAAGACTGGGTGTTCGCACTACAACCGAGGAGGGAAATGGAGTCACGCGTCGAGCAAGTTCGCGCGCACGTAGACGAGCGGTGGGGCCCAAGAGCGGCGACTACAGCCCATCTCCGTGAAGTCCGTTAAACGTGGTATCTGACGTGGTGGCGCGCGTTGTCGTAGGTGGCGTGAAGCCCGAGAGAAGCGTGCGCAAAACGCGGCTTTGGAGCATCGAGTGCGAGTGTTGGAGCAGTACTTGAAGAACGAGCTACTTGTTCAGAAAGCTGCAGATGACCACGAAATCGCCACGTTGGAGAGCGAGTTGGCGGCGGAGACTGCTCTCATTGAGAAGTGCCGTCGCGAATTGGCGCTTGTGCGAGATGGGGAGCTTCGGCAGTTGCAGTCTGATGTCACGAGGAAGACGGACCAGATCAAAATCCTCCGAGTGGCGTACGCCCCGCCTGGATGACCCATGCTTAGCTCGCGTTTTTGCTGACGGTTTGCGCGGACTACGCAGCCTTGAAGAGGTGCGGGAGCAGGAAGAAGCGACGTGGCAAGAGATGCTTGAGGACAGAGAGATTCTACGTGTTGAAGACGAGCGCCTTGACACGCAAAAGCGGAAAGAGCGACGCAAGCAACGACATCTCCAAAGCAGTCTTCGCGCTCAATTGCATGAGCTCGAGAAACAAATCGCCTCGAAGAAGGTGCGTTTTGATGCAAAGGGAACTGTTGGGGTAGGACTGATGGGACGATGCCGAAGGCTGCCACGGAAGACACTCGAGCTACCTATGAGAGACTGAAAGTCCACAAACGATCGCTCGAGCAGGAAATCCAACGCATGAATGAATCCAATACTTCGCTGAACAAGAAAGTGGCCAAGAAGCGTGGGTCAAGCACATTGAACGATGCCTTAGCCGTGGAGCATGGGGTTGACGCCGTCCTACGCGAACTGGAAGAGATGGGAGCCAAGTAGAAGAGTTTTGTTTCGCATTTACCGTGGAAGTTTCGATAATCAAATGCGACACTCATTGCTGAAGTTATTTCTGCTTTATGCTGTAGTTGATAATTTTAACGACTTGAAGATTGAGGCATTAAACACGACGGAAAAAATCCATCCAGCAGTCATGAGCAGATCCTCGGTTCGATCGATCAAAAGCAAAATCCGACGAGGTCAACGAAATGGCGAATCTGTTCCAATTCTATCCAATACATCTCCTCATACCCCCATACCACCTCCCCGGAAACTCCAATGCTTTTCTGTTGCCTGCACTGGTAATATCGCGACATCTTATTTCCGTGTTGTGCATTCAAATCTAAGCTCACTGCCTAGCAATGCCTCAACTCGAGCTCGGGGACAAGATCGTCCTTCCGCCAGTATGGTTGTGAGATCAATGCGCCTCTTTGTCTTGCTAAATGGATATGTGCTCGTTAGGTGGTGCTTCTCGAACACCAGAGCTTCAAGATCGACACTCCGTTGTTGTTCCAAGTACGATCTTTGGAAGGTTGCGTTCTGGTACCCCAGGCTCTCATGATAATCCCCATTGATACGATCAGATTCAAGCGCTTGATAGCAATGACGATAATGAGATCGCACAGTTTTGCTCTGTTCAGGAGTTTAGCGCTTCGGATGGACAAGTCTTCATACCATTCTGGATGATGCAAAACCTCAAGATAGTCGAGGGAAGCTACGTCACTATCACAACAACGCTAAACATTCCACGAGGGATTTACTGCCGCTTGCAACCCGAGGAAATGTCATTTTTGGATTTAGCCGCAGAGATTGGGCCAAAGCAGCTCATGGAGTCCACTCTTCGCCGATATTCCGTTCTCAGCATCGACGAGACGATTCTGGTCAACAACGTAGATAGAAACTATTATCTCAAAGTAGTTGAACTCCAACCTAGTTCGGTGGTAAGTCTACTCGGTGACGTCGATCTTGAGATGGACTTCTCCGCTCCACCGCAAGCAGATATTCGAAGGGCACACTCAGCGTGTAAACACACACCAGAAGATCTTCATCTCAGCAATGCGGGACACTCAAGAGTAACAAGCGTGTGCTCAAGCTCCACGAGTGTACTATCACCTGAGGAATGTGGAAAAACATTTGGAGGCGGTGCTATCGCTGAGAACTCTGTGTATACAAGTGTCTACCAAAACAAATCGTCAAAAGGAGTAAATTTCCATGGCAGCAACTCATTGCACGCTGCTCAGATTAGAACACGAACTCCTTCAACTTCGACAGTGAGTACGATCCCACCCTCATGCAAGGATGCCACAAGTTCTGTTGCGCAAACTGTACGGCTGGCGCAAGCATCGTTTGTCGGTACAGGATACCGCCTTGGTACTCAACACGAGGCATTGGGCCACAGTGTGCTGGCCCCAACCTATCCTTTGGAGGCATCTTGTCCAGATAAAAGGCTGATGTCTCATTGCGAATTATGCCTCACCGATATATCAGATGCAAACATTGCCTTGCACGTCATCCATTGCTCGAAGAATCAGCGCTACCACAAGGTGAACGTCACCTCTAAGCTCTAACTTCACATTAATCTTTGACATCTTGCAGTTTCGCTGCCCAGTTTGCAACGAGAAGATCCTCAAAAGCGACCACGAAGTTCATTTCCACTGCGAGCAATGCTCGCTCCTTGTCCACAGCAATTCGGAATTGGAGAATCATATTGAGAGCGTACACAACAAAAATCACGGCTGTCCTGACTGCGGATGCAGCTTCACGCTTAGGGAGCTCCACGAACATCAGAGAAGCCCATGTCCACAATCATACCTTATCGTGCGTAGCATTGTGCAACGTGTCGTTGGAGTAAGACTGACAAAGTTTGTCGTGTTAAAGTGCGCTTTGTGCGGGTTAAGAGTGAAACACCTTGAGAGGCCGGAGCACGAGACAGCATGCGCAAGTCGAACTGAGCGATGCGAGGTTAGCTGCTTCCTTCTTCTTATCATATTCGCGCGCGAATTAAACGATACTGGGTGCCGTACAGAACTGCAAGAAGTACATTAAAGTGAGCGCCTTGAACCAGCATGTCGGTTCTTGCATGCCAGACGCTTCCAACTCAACCATAGCCACACCGAGCGAACCCACACTCCATCCCAACCAACTTGACGAACCCACAAATAATTCCTTCGAGTGTGCATACTGCTTGAAGAGAGGGTTCCTCGACAAACGTCGGCTTGAGCGTCACGTGAGCCAAGATTGTGTGGTGGCTCGATCGTTCCGAGCACCGATAGCAACATCAGCGACAAGCACAAAATCGGACGTAAGAACCCTCATCCAAGGCAAACTTAAGCGGCGACAAGATGCAAAGGCTCTCATTGCAAACTCATCATCCGTGACATTCGGCAAGTCAGCTGCGAATCATCGGGGCAACCAGCACAACCACAGGGTCACAAACCAACTGGAGCCTCTTGAGCACAAGTTCGTGACCATCACGACGACAACCAAGCTGAAATCAAAGGCTCGGCCCACGCAGCCGCGACGACCACCGCACCAACTCGAGTCTCTCTCCACAAAGCCGTCGGCGCCCAAGCCACCCGAGGATCCCGTCGCGTCCTTCGTGATCACGAGCTCACGCTCGCGACTTCAAGCTCCCCAACGACACCCTTTATAACTTAATTCAGTACATCACTCCCGCCAAAATAGCATTTCCCGCCAATCCAAGATCTTTCCTCTATTTCAGCCAATCCGCATGCTCTCGCGTAATTCCTCGTTACATGTCCTCATACAAAAGCCAAGTATAAGAGTTCTACGTCGCCCCGCCCACTCGTCCATCTCTCCCGTGAGTTTTGGCGCGCTTTTCGGGAGCTCCCTCTCGTCCTGGCGGCCATTCGCCGTTCTTCCGCTTCTCGCCGACCACCATGTTCGAGGCTCGTCTCCCGCAGGGCCGCATCGTCAAGCTCATCGTCGAGGCCATGAAGGACCTCATCTCCGAAGGCAACCTCGACTGCACCAAGTCGGGCATCGCTCTTCAGGTGCGTAGCTGCCCAGCAGGTCGCGTCGCACCATGCGCCACTCACGTGCCACCGCGCAGTCGATGGACGGCTCCCACGTGTCGCTCGTGTCGCTGCTGCTGCGCGCCGAGGGCTTCGAGCACTACCGCTGCGACCGCAACATCTCGCTCGGCGTGCAGACCGCGTCGCTCTCCAAGATCCTCAAGTGCTCGGGCAACGACGACGCGCTCTCGCTCTCGGCTGAGGACAACGCCGATGCGCTCAACATCATGTTCGAGGCAGCCTGTGAGTCGCCGCTGATTGATTTGATCGGGAATGAAACGTTGCAACTAACGCGAGTGGCTTTCGTTTGTGTCCTCTAGCGGGCGATCGCGTCTCGGACTTCTCGCTCAAGCTCATGGATATCGACAGTGAGCACCTCGGCATCCCGGGCACCGAGTACATGGCGACTGTGCGCATGCCGTCGTCGGAGTTCCAGCGCATCTGCCGTGACCTCCAGACCATGGGCGACACCTGTACAATCGCCGTCGGCAAGGAAGGCGTGAAGTTCTCTGTCTCGGGCGATCTCGGTGCCGGTAACATCACCCTCAAGAACAACACGGCGGCTGAGAAGGAGTCGGACCGTGTCATCATCACCATGGAGGAGCCCGTCGAGCTCACTTTTGCGCTCCGCTATTTAAATATGTTTGCCAAGGCCACGCCGCTGTCCGAGACCGTGACGTTGTCCATGTCACCCGGCATCCCGATCGTCGTCGAGTACCCGATTGGTGACATGGGCTACGTTCGCTTCTACCTCGCGCCCAAGGTCGAGGAGGAGGACTAAGCAATATTCCCACTACGTTTGCCAGTTAGAAAACCGCAGTGATTGACAGGCCTATCCCTGTAGATGTCTCCAGCAATAAAACTTCTCGTGCTTTCTCAATGCGTCTGTTCTGCTTCACGTACGCCCAAGTGACGATATGAAAATACGACATCGATTGAGCTGGGGTCTATGGATTGTGGGCTACAAGAATCTACGACGACCACTTGGCAAGGTTTGAGTATGTCACGTAGAAGAACGTGGCTACACCGATGGCGATGACAAGCCCATCCATGACCTTCTCGGCAAAAGTGGGTTTCTTTGCGAGCTTGAGGTAGAAGAGCGGAGGGTAAACAAAGCTCAGCGGGACTACAAAGACACGAAGACGATCAGCATTGCTCAAATAAACAGTGTCGCGGTGGATGGGGATACTCACCACAGCAGAAGGCGCCAACGAGGGACACGAACAGATCGAGACGATCTTGACCGAAGTACGCGATCGCGATGGTGACGAGTACGACAAATGCACGGAATAGATTCTTCTCGAGCTTGAGTCCGGACGCACGCTTGGGGAAGCCGAGCATCTCTTCCATGATCTTGACGGCAGGGAAGAGGAACAACGGATAGGAAAGCAGCTGTGCGACAGAGTAGCCGAACTGCACAGAGATGGACCAGCCATTGCGCGGCAGGCTTGACGTCACCATGGGCTCGATGCCCTCACCAAACGCAATGTAGTTCACACCCGCGAAGAAGCAGTAGAAGATGAAAAGACCGACGACAGTCGCGCTGAGAAGCGCGGGGAATTTGGCTCGGCGTGCCTTGTTCAGCGCGCTCTGCGTGGGCAGCACAAGACCGATACCCTCAAAGGTGAACACGGCAGTACCAATAAACACGGGATAGTCTTGCTGGTTGAAGTACTGGACTGGCTTGACGCCTTCCGAGCCCAAGATCAAGAAGCTGTTGCCGAGGATAAACGCCAGCCCGTAAAGAATGAAAACGTCAGCGATGAGGTTGCTCACGGAGAAGTAGCTGATGTATCGGATCCACGACAATGGGATGTGCACAAGGATCTGAAGAATGACGAGGGTCGACGTTGCAACGGGTGTGCCAATGTACTCGAGTACCTGGGCCATGTTCTGCGCCACGAAGATGACGTACGTGCAGCAGAACCCACCCTGCATCAGGATAATCGAAATTTGCACCATGCGTCGGCCCCAATCGCCGTACGCTTCGTAACCAACGTGGCCGTACGTACCACCGACAATCGCACGGCACTGCAGCAATCGGATCATCGCGTAAAGCGTCATGGCGGCTACGATGAGCAAACAAAGCGGCGAGAAAAGCAGTCCGCCGCTACGGAAGCCATCCGGCAAGAACAAAATGCCCGTTCCGACGAAGGCTTTGAGCAACGTGAGCAGCGCATGCCACAGCGTGGTGGTCTTGCCGCTCTCGTCCGCAGAGGTGGGAGGAATTCGAGCCTTTTCAACGTCCACCTCCATTCTCGTATCCGGCGACCTCTCCGAGATCAAAACGGACCGCTCCGTGGGTGTTCTCGCCCACGGCTTGCTGCGCAGCGAGCGCTTCTGCGCCGGCACACGGAACATGGGTGTCTCGAGCAGGTTCTTGGCGCGATCTTCCACGCCCATCTCATCGTAGACATCATTGTCCTGCGAGAGCATGCTGCCGATGAACGGGTCGTAGACTTGCGAGATGCGGTCGATGATCTGGTCGCGGAGGTGCTTGGAGACGGGCTGCACGTCCTGCTGCTGCACGTGGTGGCGCCGGAAGCCGCCGGGCACGGCGATGTCGGTGGCCATGGGCACGTCGCCGTTGATGCCGGTGGCGAGGTGGAGCTGCGGGTCCGAGTCGCTGCGGAAGCGCGCGTCGGGCGTGGGCGGCTGCAAGGCCTTTTGCAGATCGGCGACCGTGTCGGCCATGGAGAGGAGCGGAGCGGATCTGGAGATGGCTGGCGACGCAGGGCCGCGGCACGTTGCAGAGTGGCGTTGAACCAGAGGTGAGCTCTTCGCCATGGCGCCATCAATCTCCAAGGGATAACACAGACGAAGAGGGACACCTGCGAGAAGAGATGCGAGGAGTGTTGGTACCTCTGTTGGAGAGATTTATCAGCCGAAAGACCTTTGCTGGTATGAAAAACCTCTATCAAAGCATAATTCAGAATAAAGTGAAAAGGATTGATTTACCAGGGCAATGACGTTCGTCTCGTGTGCGTTTCATTCCCACACAACGGAATGAGAAGAGAGGGTTAGGGGTCCGCTTGGATTGTCTCTACCACACCAATTCCGAAAATGATGTCTAATTACATTAAAAACAATTTTTATGTTGTCCACACTAACTCAACGCCAATCCTCTCTCCATGGTGACCAAGGGAAACGCCGACCACCCTCGCCACCATGGAGGCGTTCCTCGACTACGCGTCCAGCGATGACGAGGCCCGCGAGCCCAAGACAGGCGCCTCGTCTCCCACGGAGACCTCGCTCTCGCTGCCGGCGGTGAACTCGGCGCCCGTCGTGGCCGTCGCGGACCCCTACGCGGCGCTCGCCGCCCAGCACTTGGCGGCCTCGAGCTCGTCGCAACTGGCCATCAACATGCCCGTCGACTCGACGCTCGCGCCGTTCCACGGGCCTGCGAACGTGTACGCAGGCCCTGCGCAGTCGAACCCGGCGCTGCTCGGAGGCGGCAAGGAGATCGTGACGGGCGTGGTCGAGAAAACCCAACTGGACGACATCAGCTTTGACGCGCAGTACCACACGTACAATCAGTCCCATACGAATTTGGCGCTGGCAGCTGCAAACGCAACGAGCGGCGCGGATGTGGATAACGTGTTCACGCAACGCAACTCGAAGCGCAAGAGTGGCGCGAACAAGAAGAGAGAGTTCAAAGAAGAGTTTGGCGACGAGGCCACGGATGGGATTTGGGCGCCATTCAAAGAGAAGAACGTCATCACTGACGCAGAAGCCGGCACGCTCACAGAAGAGCAAGAGAAGCTGCGCCAGGAGCGTATCGAGGCCAAGAAGCGCAAGGCCGAAGAGCGCAATAATGCGGAGTTTGACGAGGACATGGACTTCGACCGCATGATCGAGAAAAAGCACGCGCACTTGTTGCCAGCACGACTCAAGGCTGGCCAAGTGGCTATGGAGGCGAGAACCGAGTTCGTTGGTGACCAGGAGTACGACTATTTGGGTCGATCCTGGATCGAAGCTCCACGGGGGCTCAAGCCCGACGACGACGGCGACCACCAAGTGTTCTTGCCAAAGAAGTGCATTCACCAATGGGCGGGGCATACCAAAGGTGTGCAAGCAATCGAGCTCTTCCCCAAGTATGGGCACCTGCTCCTTTCAGGCAGTCTCGACAACACAGTGCGTATTTGGGACGTGTATAACGAACGACAGTGCAAGCGAGTGTACGAAGGCCACACCGGCGCAGTTCGTGGGATCAACATGTCAAGTGATGGCCGCCAGTTCTTGTCGTGCGGATTCGATCGCTTCATCCAATTGTGGGACACGGAAACAGGAAAATCCATCAAGTCATTCACGAACCGACGTGTTCCATATTGCATCAAGTTCCATCCTGATGATAACACAAACTTCGTCATCGGTGACTCGAACAACATGGTCGTTCAGTTCGACACAAGAAGTGGTGAGATTGTACAAGAATACAATCATCACTTGCAGGCTGTCAACTCGGTCACTTTCGTCGACGACAATCGTCGGTTTGTGTCGACATCCGATGATAAGAAGATTTTGATTTGGGAGTGGGGTATTCCCGTACCGATCAAGTACATCTCGGAGCCGTCCATGCACTCGATGCCGGCGGTAACACTTCATCCATCGGGCGGTTTCTTCGCGGGGCAATCTCTGAATAACCAAATTGATGTGTACACTGCGCGCGACAAGTTCAAGCTCCAGCGAAAGAAGACCTTCAAGGGTCACGCCAATGCAGGTTATGCCTGCCAAATCAACTTCTCCCCGAATGGTCAATACCTTGTATCTGGTGATGGCGAGGGTAAGTTGTGCTTTTGGGATTGGAAGTCGACGAAAATGTACAAGAAGTTGCGAGCTCACGATCGGGGACCGTGCATTGGTGTCGCGTGGCACCCCATTGAGCCCAGCCAGGTCGTGAGTTGTGGCTGGGATGGTTTGATCAAACTATGGGATTAGCGTTGGGTTCGTGCTGACTAGTGAGAAATATATTGAACAGTTTGAATATGCCTTCTGTTGTTCCTTTACTTGTACTGTAAGACCATTATTACCAGCTTGAGTCAGCATCCGTTATGGGAACCTTGGCCGCGAGGTGGACGGAGTTCAGACGCGTGAAAGCTTGTTCTTCAGTGCGTTGCGGTTCACTCTTTGCGTGTATAAACGAATCAACTTCTTCAGTCGCCAACACTGCAACCGCCTGGACTGCTTGCAGTCGCTGGTGACACGTGATTTCAAGCCCTCCTTAGTTGACCCCACCCCGGTAGGGAATGGTTTGGCTGTGGTCTGTTCGACGACCAGCGCGTCGAACAATTCTTGCCTTCCCTCTTCACGTTCCTCAAGTGAAGAGAACAAGTCGGTCAGTGCGTCTACATTTCTGGCGTCGAGTTCATCTGATTGTTGCATTTCCGCACCCTCGGCCAAATATCCGAATGCCGCGTCTACTGCAAGAGCCAAGCCCAAGTTGAAGGATTCTCTCCCAAGTTCAACTACGTCATTCGCGTGTGGCTGGCCAGTGATAGATTCTGCCCGAGACACGTATGCAGCACATTCGGCAAAGTATCCCTCGTACGGGCGCCCAGTTCTTCCCAGTGCTTCCCAGTAGAAGCGGATTGGATAATTTCAACACGAGATGATTTCCGCTGGAAGGCCGCTTCAAGTGGTACAAAGGGTTAGGGACGACGTCGACTCGCAGTAAAACTAGTACGCTGTTGAGGCCGAATGACGGGCCATGAGAGGGAGGCCTGGGCTTACTGGTTCGGATGTAAGCGCAACGACCTGGTAATCTCTACAACGACGATAGAACGGAATGGAACCAGCCGAACAGAGCAGAACAACGCCTTGCTGACGAGTCTCAAATATCCACTCCTGCTTGATGCGATTGTTCACTCGATTAGGTTGAGCTGGACTTCACGTCATACGATTGGATGTGACGTCCAACTCAACCTAATCGAGTCGATCTCTGATAATCTCAGAGATCGCCGTCGTGTACCACTCGAGAGTCGACTGGAAGTACACGGATGCCAAACGCTGGGTCTCGGCGCTGTATCCGCCCGATGATAGTGTATCTCGTTACAAGACGGTAAAACTAAGATGTACTGGGTGCTCGAACGCGGAGATCTTGCTACATCATGCTCACGAGAAGAAACAAGACTGTCAGCAGCCAACCCACCCCAGGCCTCGTCCAAGCAGATCGGCTCACTCGAGGTCGACTGACTCATCGCACGACCAAACGTAGTTTACTGCAATAAGTCGTTCCTCACGTAGGACATGGTACATGGTACAACAGAACATGGTACAGGGGGTGCATCTATCTTCCCGAAGGGGTGCGTATATCATATCCCGCCTTTTTTGAACGAAGCGAAGGGTTGCTCGAAAACTGCGACAACGGATCAGCACGATCTGCACAGTCTGCGGTGCGAAGAATGACTGCGACAGTATGAGTCGAACCCCGCTCGCTTGACTGCTCCATGAGACTGGTATTGCAGACGAAACCTTTGACAATTATACCATCATCTTCAACATCAGATTTCAGAGGAGTACTGCTCTTTGACATAAATGTTTATGTCATAATATGTGACATAATCATATAATATGCCCAGAATCCACCCTTGACCACGGGTTCGGTTACTCCCATGTCCACGACGTGGTCTTCTGGTCGGTCTACAATATCTAGCGTTAATGGCTGGACGGAACGTTGCCCTCAACGGCGACAGCGCGCTCATCCTGCACAAACTACGTGAGTAGCACCCGCTCAAGCACGACAGTTACTATGGGGTACAGTATTTGCGCTCAACAGACTCATCTGAGCAAGCGATTGAGAACCTCCGCCGTTCATCAGATGCGCTATGCATCGATTCAGCCGTGTGAACACTTTCTTGACGAGCACTGTTGATGCTCGGTACAACAAGAAGATGTGGGGCGCGAAAACTGTTCAGGGCCTTCACGTTTCGCCATGGTGAGCTGGATGCTGTTGTATCGCAAGGCAATCCAGAAGATGTCGGTGTTTATGGATCGTTGTGCAACAATGTGCAATGACGTATCGTATTTAAATTTTCCGAGCCCTGATTCAGAGGCAAGAATAACACCCAAGTTCAAGTACCCTTCAGGCACACCACCATTCTGAAGTAGAATCCAGACTTGATGATGATGCGAATCGAGTCTATTGACTTTGACTATGAGCATTCACATCATCATTTCGATAACTTCAACTAGGCAAGCCCGTAATGCCCATGATCAGGTAGTCTACGCTCCAGATAATTCAAGACACATAGATATATCAGAATAGAAGAACACAACTTCATACGAAGACCTCCGATAACGAGGCTACGTAACGCTTAGTGCCCACCTCGCGAGACGGCCATTCAGGCCTTTCCAATCTGCTTACAAATGACCTACTTCCGTGGTGGCCATCCTCACCACCGAGTTGAGTACCCCTCAGTCCTACATGTACTGCCCGTAGCTACTAGGAATCGCTCTGTTGATCTCAATCGACTTCACTTCAAAAGATAGAAAGAACGCTTAGTGCGCTCATACTCATTTACAGTAGCCGACAACCCAAGTCACTTTGCGGCGAGCTCACCGTGAGTTCACGATTCCAGCTCTGACGACTGCTCACGTTACGGCGAGGATTCGCTCCATCCTGCTCCCGACAGCGACGCACCACCCGTTCGCAACTGGTGCAGCACTTGTACATGGGGTGAACGCATAGTCACTTAGCTACTTCAGAACATTTGTTGTTAACAGACCTCAGTTTCATGCGGATCGAAGGACGGCTCAAAATATCGCAGATTTGGTGCATGGTTTTGGATTGCATCGTGGACTGCAGAGTACACCTAAGGCATCCTAGGTTGCCACATCATGATCCAAGTGCAAAATACAACAGCGTGCATAATCAAACGCCCGCTGATCTGCAACTCCGTAAATCAAGCTCCACCAGGGGCAATGCAGGCAGCCAGAGCCCTTAGCGAAACACTTATAATAAATTTCTGTTCCAAGAATGATAAATTGAACTTACTGAACTTAAGTCTGCGATCCGATTCGTTGTCAGCCTCAGCGTGTCAGAGTGATAGACTGTAGTTATCCATTGAGGTGCTTGAGCCGGGCAGCCAAGACACAAGCAGATCTGCTCAGCCTCAGCAGCTGTAGCTCAACGATTCTATGCCTCAGGCTGAGGCAAAGAATCGTTGAGCTGGGTTAGTGTCCGATCTATCGCTGTCAAAACGATCACGGATGCTCACCACGCTTCTGGCTGTCCACTGATCTATTATACTTTTTTTTTCTATGCCCAGGAGTTAGATTGTCAGTACTGATCTATTATGCATGCAGTGTGGACCATACCACATAATGTGTTGTACGCGGGCAAAATCGAATCCCCTAGACTGCACTGTTCGATGTTGAGCTTTGTATGTGATGCGCGTCACAATCTGTGACATGGGCTGATGGATCGACCCGTTTTTGCCACCGTGATCGCATCGTTATCAGGTAGGATTCAACAAAGCCAGGTCATTCACTCGAACAAACATGCCCGGCTCAGTGCAGCACTTCCTGTTAGCTTCGGACACTGTGCAAGGACGAAGTGACGCTTTGAATGCCATACTTTAGACTCTTCGCTTCAGCACAGTTCACTCTTGTTGACCAGGACTGCCCGGCTCAATTTCAAAAAGCTCTGTCCTCGGCCTTGCGCATGGCGTATGGCCCCGGTCTGATGCCGTGAGGATGAAGATCTATGCGAAGCGCATTGGTCTCACTCAACGCTTCGGCCAGGGTGGCCAGTCTCAGGGCTCACCATCCACAATCCCCGAAGGTCGCTGACACAGGTCATGGTGTCAACTGAGCGTGTGGATCGTTCCTCGCATGCGAATAGCTCATTCCCCAATTTGCTTCCTCGGCTCAAGTCCACCCCAAACCACAGTCCAAGCCACAGCCCAAGACAAGCCACTCATCCAAGATGTTCCGCCCAGTCGCCTACCTCGCAGTCATCGCCACGGCACTCTTCGTCCAGTCCTCGGAGGCCGGAGTAGTGACCGTGCCAGTGCAGAAGGTTGCCAAGCAAAAGTTCATGAAAACACTCAGGGACGTCGCGGCGCAGAAGCTTGCGTCCGCCAAGAACTCTTCGACCATCCACACGCTTGACACGGGCGATCTGATCCTGAGCGACTACCAAGATGCTGAGTACTACGGTACCCTGTCGATCGGTACGCCGCCCCAGAACTTCCAGGTTGTGTACGATACGGGTTCGAGCAACATCTGGGTGCCCAACCAACAGTTTGGATCGCACGCCTACTACGATAGCTCGCAGTCTTCTACCTACGTCGCCGACGGCTCGGAGTTTGCGATCCAGTACGGCAGCGGCCCTGTCTCGGGCTTCATCTCTGTGGACACGATCAGCTTCGGTGGCCTCACGGTCGAGGACCAACAGTTCGCCGAGGTGACTGACGTTAGTGGACTCGGTGACCTGTACACCCAGGGCCAGTTCGATGGCATTTTCGGTCTCGGCTTCGACAGCATCGCGGAGAACGGTATTCCCGGTCCGCTCCAGAAGCTCGTTGACGCCGGCACTCTGGACAAGCCGCAGTTCTCGTTCTATCTCGGCTCGGGCGATGCTGGTGGCGAGATCACGTTCGGCGGTGTGAACCCGTCGCGCTTCACCGGCTCGTTTAGCTACGTGCCAGTGACCCAGGCTGGCTACTGGCAGATTGGCCTCGGTGGTGTCAAGGTCGGCAGGACGAGCGTCGTCTCCACGACCGTGCCTGCGATCGTCGACTCGGGAACCTCGCTCATTGCGGCTCCGGACGCAGAGCTCGCCAAGATTGCTAGCGCCGTTGGTGCCACGCAGACATCATCTGGCCAGTACACGATCAGCTGCAGCAGCACCGGTCCGGCGGTGTCGTTCGTGCTCGGTGGCAAGACGTACTCGGTCCAGAAGGCTGACTACACGCTTGACGGTGGCGATGGCTCGTGCTACTTGGCGTTCCAGAGCTCGGGTGAGAGTCTGTGGATTCTTGGCGATGTCTTCATGCGCAAGTACTATGTCGTGTTCGACTACGGCACGACGGCGACGGGTCCACGTGTCGGCTTCGCGACGGCTGTGTAAGGTGTTGCAGTGTGTATTGCACCATGATTCCGAGGCATTCACTTTGTCACGAGATCTGATCCCCAAAATTTCAGTGATGTTCAAACGTTTAACATTGCGTTGTCGTTCTATTCTTGATTCTTCGAATAAGCGATTTCCTCAGGGGCGCAAACCAACCGGAGACTCAGCAAGACGCACAGCTCCACGGCAACCCAAGGGGAGGCGAACACAGTACGCTACACGAGAGGTTACCTTTGATCCGCACCGAACGACAAACCGTTTAGCCGGTCATTTGGAATACCTAGTGGGGCCGAGACCTTTTCCCACCCGCGGCTAGATCTTCATCAGAGTGGGAGACTTCGATTGCGGCCACGCACATCGAGTAGTGGAGTCCGCACACAACTCGCCAGTGCTTCCCGCCACAAGTCACAGATCTGCACTTTTCCCATCACCTCTCAAGATCTCCGCACCCACCGTGACTTCAAGTTGCAGCCACTACGAATGTCGGTCGGACCCCACCGGAATGCCGGTCGTCATCACTCCGATTGGAATGACGGCGGCTCCCCTCTTCGGTCTCCGCGCCAGCACGCGAGAGCTCATTTTCTCTCTCGCTCGCTCGCTCTCGGGCCCTCGCATGTTCTTCGCCTCGCGTCGCCCACGCCTCGCTATGAACGCCGCCTTCGCCGCCTCGCCGCTTCTCGCAGTCCGCGAGCAACGCACGCAACCAGCCACCACGCCACTCGCGCCGCGCCACAAGTTCGAGAAAACGTTTGCCATCGAGAGCGACGGCAAGACCGCGCTGGCCATCGACCGCCTCGTCATCTCGGCGCCAGGCTTCACCTTTGTCTCGTTCTCTCCAGATGCAGAGACCGCCTCGGTCAAGGTCTCGGCTGAGTTTGCCGACGTCCCGGACCTCTACGAGGTCGTAGCCCACGACCAGACAGGCCTCGAGATCCGCCTGAAGGAGTCGATGAAAGACCGCCATTATGTGCTCACGGAGGTCACGCTGCCGGTGGCTCGAGCGCTGCGGTCACTCGACCTCACAGGCAGTGCGTCCGTCGTGGTGGAAGACCAGGTTCTCGTCTCCAACGACCCGCACGCCGACGTCAAGATCCGAGTGCTGGGCAGCGGCATGGTCTTCGCGGCGAACCAGAGTGACGTGCTTCTGCGCTCACTGGCACTCGATCTCGTCGGCTCGGGTGACATCCAGTTCGTGGCGCCGAGTCTCTCGCTGCGTGACCACTTTAAGACGACCGCGATGGCGTCCGGGGACGCGCGTGTCTTCACGGGCTCACTCACGGCGCCGGTCGTCAAGTTGAGCACGATGGGCAGCGGCGACATGCAGATCGCGGCGCTCCGTATTGAGGCGCTCGAGCAATTGAGCGTCTCGACGGGTGGCTCGGGACAAGTCAAGACCGTCGGAGAGACATGCAAGGCCGAGAGTGTCGAGCTGTCGGTTATGGGCTCGGGCGAAGTCATCCTCTTGACTCACGCTGACTTTGATGCGAGCGTAGTCAAGAGCTCGGTGTCTGGCTCCGGCGAGATCTTCGTCGCATCCACGAACGCACGCTGCCAAGACGAGAAAGTGTCGGTGACTGGGTCCGGGACCGTGGATGCGGGAGATCTGGTCGCGCGCCGCGCTAGCGTGAATGTCATGGGGAGCGGCGACGTGCTCATCCGAGCTACCGAGCAAGTCGATAGCCATGTGATCGCATCGGGCTCGGTCACGGTTGTAGGCGACAGACCTGCTTCAGTCTCGGGCTCTGTTTCCACGGTGGCCGAGAAGCCGTCGCAGCTCGAGCGCCTCTCGGGTAAACGCCACGGTCCATTGCGGACGCCAACGCGAGTGAACGCTTTCGAGGAGCTCACATGCTTCAACGGAAAAGTCATCATCCGCAGCTTTTCCGAGTTCATTTCGGCAATGAAGACGCTGTGGAACCACCGAGACGCCCTCTCGAGACGATCGACGCCTGGCACAGCGCCCTGACTGCCGTTGTGGAATCACATCCACAACGTATATGGTTTCGCTCACTGACAGTAAGGGAGCAATGCGTTGTGCATATTATATACAGTACTTCCGATGGGACGACGAGTATCCGATTGTCACAAAGTGAGATGATGATATTTAGCATCCCTACATCAATAAATTGTTGTCCACTACCAAGGCCGCGGCTTCTCTAGCCGCAAAGAGTATACCGCTAAAATTTACACAGCGGTCGCGAAGCCGACGCGCGGGCCCGTCGCCGTCGTGCCGTAGTCGAACACGACGTAGTACTTGCGCATGAACACATCGCCGAGGATCCACATCTGATCGCCGGAGTTCTGGAATCCCAGGTAGCAGTAGCCGTCACCGCCATCGAAGATGTAGTCAGCCTTCTTGATCGCGTACGACTTGCCGCTGAGCGTGAACGAGACATCCGGGCCCGTGCTCGTGCAGCTAACGCGGTAGAGACCGTAGGAGCTCACGTACGTGCCGCCGAGGGCCTTGCCAAGAGCAGTGTACTGGGTCTGGGGAACAGCGATGAGCGAGGTGCCCGAGTCGACGATGGCACGCACCGTCGTCGAAACGATGCTCGTGGTGCCGGCCTTGACGCCGGCGAGGCCGACCTCCCAGTAGCCACGACGAGTGACTGGCGTGTAGCTGAAGTCTCCAGTGTAGCGAGCCGGGTTCACGCCACCGAACGTGATCTCACCGCCGTTCGCATCGCCCGTGCCGAGGTAGAACGAGAACTGCGGCTTGTCAAGGGTGCCAGCGCTGACGAGCTTTTGAAGAGGGCCGGGAATGCCGTTCACGGCGATGTCGTCGAAGCCGAGGCCGAAGATACCGTCGAACTTGCCCTGTGTGTACAAGTCGCCGAGACCGCTGACCACGTTCACTTCGGCGAACTTCTGGTTCTGCACGGTGAGGCCGCCAAAGCTGATAGTGTCCTGCGAGGTGAAGCCGGAGACAGGGCCGCTACCGTACAGGATCGAGAACTTGGAGCCATCCTTGACGTACGTGGACGAGAGAGCGCTGTTGTAGACGGCGTGCGACACGAACTTCTTGTTGGGCACCCAGATGTTGCTCGAGCCTGTGTCGTAGATGACCTGGAAGTTCTGCGGCGGCGTGCCGACCGAGAGCGTGCCATAGTACTCACTGTCCTGGTAGTTCTTGAGGACGATGTCACCAACAATGAGAGGGTTGATCGACGAGTTGCTGGCCTGCTGCGCAGCCTGGGCAGCCTGAGCCTTGATGGTCTCGACGTTAGTGATCTTCTGCAC
Source organism: Pythium myriotylum (assembly GCA_023091665.1). Classification (NCBI taxonomy): domain Eukaryota; phylum Oomycota; class Peronosporomycetes; order Pythiales; family Pythiaceae; genus Pythium; species Pythium myriotylum. Next base: position 2,532,003 of record JALJCQ010000015.1, read on the forward strand.
GGGCACGGTGATCACACCCGCCTCCGAGGACTGGACGAAGAGTGCCGTGGCGATGACGGCGAGGTAGGCGATCGGACGGAACATCGTGGTGGGGTGAGTTGGCTTGGCTTGGGCGTTTGCTCGAGGTAGACTTGAGTCGGGTAAGGCAAATTGCAAAGTGAGCTGGATGAATGCCCAGACATGGTGCGCTGAAAGGGATGAGGATCCGTGTCACACGCGTGTGGTCGTGTGAGGCGGGGGCGGAAGGAGACGGGGTGTCGGCTGATTGGCCACGCTCAGCCCTCTCTTCTTGGAGAGTACGAGTACTGTACTGTACTGTGCATGAACAAGTAGATTGGTCTGATAACACTTCGCGTTTGAAGGCGCGAGGCGAGTCGTCTTTTCCTGTGAGCCCCGTTTTGCTTGAGCCGGTCCATGGAATTTGTTGGCATTTGGGCAAAAGCCTCTGTTCTGGCCGCAACGATTGCGACCGTCAGTAGCTACAGTACGCGGTCAGCACATCTGTGTAGGAATTTTCCGCTCTGTTGAGAATCGAGAGAGACTTCTCTTACGGCGTTGGTGGGTACGGTAGTCTAGATTGTACAACCACCTCCACCCTCGCCAATTTCTGCATGCGGGGTATTGGCTCAACTATGTACGCGTCTACATCAACGTGACCAATGTTTAGTCGGTGGTCGTCTCATCGGTCTGATGCGTAAAGCAAGGAGACGATGAGAACCTCGCGTTGTCAGCATTCTGTCATCGAGTTTGTACTGGGAACGCTATGGAGTCACGGCGTGGATGCGCGATTATCAGATCAAAGCGTGTCACTCCAGGTCACAGGGTGAGACCAATCAGTCGTCACAAGCCGGCAGAGTCATCGTTGGTCGGCTTCGGAAACGGTCGAGGACAGGTCCTCCTGTCCGAGGAGGACCCACCCAGAACCCGAAAGAATAGATGACGCCCAGGATAGGCCGGAGATGATAGGAGACCTGGCTCACCCAGAGGATGTTCTGATTGATCGAGGTGAACACTGCGGTCAAAGGTGGCCCAGACGGTGTCCCAGATTGCAGCGACTGGACCGCAGCGTGCTCGCTGCTCAGAACAGCAGCGAGCACGCTGCGGTCCGGCAATCGGTGCTCGCTGCTCGCACGCTGCGGTCCAGTCGCTGCAATCTGGGACACCGTCTGGGCCACCTTTGACCGCAGTGTTCACCTCGATCAATCAGAACATCCTCTGGGTGAGCCAGGTCTCCTATCATCTCCGGCCTATCCTGGGCGTCATCTATTCTTTCGGGTTCTGGGTGGGTCCTCCTCGGACAGGAGGACCTGTCCTCGACCGTTTCCGAAGCCGACCAACGATGACTCTGCCGGCTTGTGACGACTGATTGGTCTCACCCTGTGACCTGGAGTGACACGCTTTGATCTGATAATCGCGCATCCACGCCGTGACTCCATAGCGTTCCCAGTACAAACTCGATGACAGAATGCTGACAACGCGAGGTTCTCATCGTCTCCTTGCTTTACGCATCAGACCGATGAGACGACCACCGACTAAACATTGGTCACGTTGATGTAGACGCGTACATAGTTGAGCCAATACCCCGCATGCAGAAATTGGCGAGGGTGGAGGTGGTTGTACAATCTAGACTACCGTACCCACCAACGCCGTAAGAGAAGTCTCTCTCGATTCTCAACAGAGCGGAAAATTCCTACACAGATGTGCTGACCGCGTACTGTAGCTACTGACGGTCGCAATCGTTGCGGCCAGAACAGAGGCTTTTGCCCAAATGCCAACAAATTCCATGGACCGGCTCAAGCAAAACGGGGCTCACAGGAAAAGACGACTCGCCTCGCGCCTTCAAACGCGAAGTGTTATCAGACCAATCTACTTGTTCATGCACAGTACAGTACAGTACTCGTACTCTCCAAGAAGAGAGGGCTGAGCGTGGCCAATCAGCCGACACCCCGTCTCCTTCCGCCCCCGCCTCACACGACCACACGCGTGTGACACGGATCCTCATCCCTTTCAGCGCACCATGTCTGGGCATTCATCCAGCTCACTTTGCAATTTGCCTTACCCGACTCAAGTCTACCTCGAGCAAACGCCCAAGCCAAGCCAACTCACCCCACCACGATGTTCCGTCCGATCGCCTACCTCGCCGTCATCGCCACGGCACTCTTCGTCCAGTCCTCGGAGGCGGGTGTGATCACCGTGCCCGTGCAGAAGATCACTAACGTCGAGACCATCAAGGCTCAGGCTGCCCAGGCTGCGCAGCAGGCCAGCAACTCGTCGATCAACCCTCTCATTGTTGGTGACATCGTCCTCAAGAACTACCAGGACAGTGAGTACTATGGCACGCTCTCGGTCGGCACGCCGCCGCAGAACTTCCAGGTCATCTACGACACAGGCTCGAGCAACATCTGGGTGCCCAACAAGAAGTTCGTGTCGCACGCCGTCTACAACAGCGCTCTCTCGTCCACGTACGTCAAGGATGGCTCCAAGTTCTCGATCCTGTACGGTAGCGGCCCTGTCTCCGGCTTCACCTCGCAGGACACTATCAGCTTTGGCGGCCTCACCGTGCAGAACCAGAAGTTCGCCGAAGTGAACGTGGTCAGCGGTCTCGGCGACTTGTACACACAGGGCAAGTTCGACGGTATCTTCGGCCTCGGCTTCGACGACATCGCCGTGAACGGCATTCCCGGCCCTCTTCAAAAGCTCGTCAGCGCTGGCACCCTTGACAAGCCGCAGTTCTCGTTCTACCTCGGCACGGGCGATGCGAACGGCGGTGAGATCACGTTCGGTGGCGTGAACCCGGCTCGCTACACTGGAGACTTCAGCTACACGCCAGTCACTCGTCGTGGCTACTGGGAGGTCGGCCTCGCCGGCGTCAAGGCCGGCACCACGAGCATCGTTTCGACGACGGTGCGTGCCATCGTCGACTCGGGCACCTCGCTCATCGCTGTTCCCCAGACCCAGTACACTGCTCTTGGCAAGGCCCTCGGCGGCACGTACGTGAGCTCCTACGGTCTCTACCGCGTTAGCTGCACGAGCACGGGCCCGGATGTCTCGTTCACGCTCAGCGGCAAGTCGTACGCGATCAAGAAGGCTGACTACATCTTCGATGGCGGTGACGGCTACTGCTACCTGGGATTCCAGAACTCCGGCGATCAGATGTGGATCCTCGGCGATGTGTTCATGCGCAAGTACTACGTCGTGTTCGACTACGGCACGACGGCGACGGGCCCGCGCGTCGGCTTCGCGACCGCTGTGTAAATTTTAGCGGTATACTCTTTGCGGCTAGAGAAGCCGCGGCCTTGGTAGTGGACAACAATTTATTGATGTAGGGATGCTAAATATCATCATCTCACTTTGTGACAATCGGATACTCGTCGTCCCATCGGAAGTACTGTATATAATATGCACAACGCATTGCTCCCTTACTGTCAGTGAGCGAAACCATATACGTTGTGGATGTGATTCCACAACGGCAGTCAGGGCGCTGTGCCAGGCGTCGATCGTCTCGAGAGGGCGTCTCGGTGGTTCCACAGCGTCTTCATTGCCGAAATGAACTCGGAAAAGCTGCGGATGATGACTTTTCCGTTGAAGCATGTGAGCTCCTCGAAAGCGTTCACTCGCGTTGGCGTCCGCAATGGACCGTGGCGTTTACCCGAGAGGCGCTCGAGCTGCGACGGCTTCTCGGCCACCGTGGAAACAGAGCCCGAGACTGAAGCAGGTCTGTCGCCTACAACCGTGACCGAGCCCGATGCGATCACATGGCTATCGACTTGCTCGGTAGCTCGGATGAGCACGTCGCCGCTCCCCATGACATTCACGCTAGCGCGGCGCGCGACCAGATCTCCCGCATCCACGGTCCCGGACCCAGTCACCGACACTTTCTCGTCTTGGCAGCGTGCGTTCGTGGATGCGACGAAGATCTCGCCGGAGCCAGACACCGAGCTCTTGACTACGCTCGCATCAAAGTCAGCGTGAGTCAAGAGGATGACTTCGCCCGAGCCCATAACCGACAGCTCGACACTCTCGGCCTTGCATGTCTCTCCGACGGTCTTGACTTGTCCCGAGCCACCCGTCGAGACGCTCAATTGCTCGAGCGCCTCAATACGGAGCGCCGCGATCTGCATGTCGCCGCTGCCCATCGTGCTCAACTTGACGACCGGCGCCGTGAGTGAGCCCGTGAAGACACGCGCGTCCCCGGACGCCATCGCGGTCGTCTTAAAGTGGTCACGCAGCGAGAGACTCGGCGCCACGAACTGGATGTCACCCGAGCCGACGAGATCGAGTGCCAGTGAGCGCAGAAGCACGTCACTCTGGTTCGCCGCGAAGACCATGCCGCTGCCCAGCACTCGGATCTTGACGTCGGCGTGCGGGTCGTTGGAGACGAGAACCTGGTCTTCCACCACGACGGACGCACTGCCTGTGAGGTCGAGTGACCGCAGCGCTCGAGCCACCGGCAGCGTGACCTCCGTGAGCACATAATGGCGGTCTTTCATCGACTCCTTCAGGCGGATCTCGAGGCCTGTCTGGTCGTGGGCTACGACCTCGCAGAGGTCCGGGACGTCGGCAAACTCAGCCGAGACCTTGACCGAGGCGGTCTCTGCATCTGGAGAGAACGAGACAAAGGTGAAGCCTGGCGCCGAGATGACGAGGCGGTCGATGGCCAGCGCGGTCTTGCCGTCGCTCTCGATGGCAAACGTTTTCTCGAACTTGTGGCGCGGCGCGAGTGGCGTGGTGGCTGGTTGCGTGCGTTGCTCGCGGACTGCGAGAAGCGGCGAGGCGGCGAAGGCGGCGTTCATAGCGAGGCGTGGGCGACGCGAGGCGAAGAACATGCGAGGGCCCGAGAGCGAGCGAGCGAGAGAGAAAATGAGCTCTCGCGTGCTGGCGCGGAGACCGAAGAGGGGAGCCGCCGTCATTCCAATCGGAGTGATGACGACCGGCATTCCGGTGGGGTCCGACCGACATTCGTAGTGGCTGCAACTTGAAGTCACGGTGGGTGCGGAGATCTTGAGAGGTGATGGGAAAAGTGCAGATCTGTGACTTGTGGCGGGAAGCACTGGCGAGTTGTGTGCGGACTCCACTACTCGATGTGCGTGGCCGCAATCGAAGTCTCCCACTCTGATGAAGATCTAGCCGCGGGTGGGAAAAGGTCTCGGCCCCACTAGGTATTCCAAATGACCGGCTAAACGGTTTGTCGTTCGGTGCGGATCAAAGGTAACCTCTCGTGTAGCGTACTGTGTTCGCCTCCCCTTGGGTTGCCGTGGAGCTGTGCGTCTTGCTGAGTCTCCGGTTGGTTTGCGCCCCTGAGGAAATCGCTTATTCGAAGAATCAAGAATAGAACGACAACGCAATGTTAAACGTTTGAACATCACTGAAATTTTGGGGATCAGATCTCGTGACAAAGTGAATGCCTCGGAATCATGGTGCAATACACACTGCAACACCTTACACAGCCGTCGCGAAGCCGACACGTGGACCCGTCGCCGTCGTGCCGTAGTCGAACACGACATAGTACTTGCGCATGAAGACATCGCCAAGAATCCACAGACTCTCACCCGAGCTCTGGAACGCCAAGTAGCACGAGCCATCGCCACCGTCAAGCGTGTAGTCAGCCTTCTGGACCGAGTACGTCTTGCCACCGAGCACGAACGACACCGCCGGACCGGTGCTGCTGCAGCTGATCGTGTACTGGCCAGATGATGTCTGCGTGGCACCAACGGCGCTAGCAATCTTGGCGAGCTCTGCGTCCGGAGCCGCAATGAGCGAGGTTCCCGAGTCGACGATCGCAGGCACGGTCGTGGAGACGACGCTCGTCCTGCCGACCTTGACACCACCGAGGCCAATCTGCCAGTAGCCAGCCTGGGTCACTGGCACGTAGCTAAACGAGCCGGTGAAGCGCGACGGGTTCACACCGCCGAACGTGATCTCGCCACCAGCATCGCCCGAGCCGAGATAGAACGAGAACTGCGGCTTGTCCAGAGTGCCGGCGTCAACGAGCTTCTGGAGCGGACCGGGAATACCGTTCTCCGCGATGCTGTCGAAGCCGAGACCGAAAATGCCATCGAACTGGCCCTGGGTGTACAGGTCACCGAGTCCACTAACGTCAGTCACCTCGGCGAACTGTTGGTCCTCGACCGTGAGGCCACCGAAGCTGATCGTGTCCACAGAGATGAAGCCCGAGACAGGGCCGCTGCCGTACTGGATCGCAAACTCCGAGCCGTCGGCGACGTAGGTAGAAGACTGCGAGCTATCGTAGTAGGCGTGCGATCCAAACTGTTGGTTGGGCACCCAGATGTTGCTCGAACCCGTATCGTACACAACCTGGAAGTTCTGGGGCGGCGTACCGATCGACAGGGTACCGTAGTACTCAGCATCTTGGTAGTCGCTCAGGATCAGATCGCCCGTGTCAAGCGTGTGGATGGTCGAAGAGTTCTTGGCGGACGCAAGCTTCTGCGCCGCGACGTCCCTGAGTGTTTTCATGAACTTTTGCTTGGCAACCTTCTGCACTGGCACGGTCACTACTCCGGCCTCCGAGGACTGGACGAAGAGTGCCGTGGCGATGACTGCGAGGTAGGCGACTGGGCGGAACATCTTGGATGAGTGGCTTGTCTTGGGCTGTGGCTTGGACTGTGGTTTGGGGTGGACTTGAGCCGAGGAAGCAAATTGGGGAATGAGCTATTCGCATGCGAGGAACGATCCACACGCTCAGTTGACACCATGACCTGTGTCAGCGACCTTCGGGGATTGTGGATGGTGAGCCCTGAGACTGGCCACCCTGGCCGAAGCGTTGAGTGAGACCAATGCGCTTCGCATAGATCTTCATCCTCACGGCATCAGACCGGGGCCATACGCCATGCGCAAGGCCGAGGACAGAGCTTTTTGAAATTGAGCCGGGCAGTCCTGGTCAACAAGAGTGAACTGTGCTGAAGCGAAGAGTCTAAAGTATGGCATTCAGAGCGTCACTTCGTCCTTGCACAGTGTCCGAAGCTAACAGGAAGTGCTGCACTGAGCCGGGCATGTTTGTTCGAGTGAATGACCTGGCTTTGTTGAATCCTATCTGATAACGATGCAATCACGGTGGCAAAAACGGGTCGATCCATCAGTCCATGTCACAGATTGTGACGCGCATCACATACAAAGCTCAACATCGAACAGTGCAGTCTAGGGGATTCGATTTTGACCGCGTACAACACATTACCGCAAAACTCGCATAATAACGGCCACCCAAACGGACCTTTTGTATTGGGTTTTTGCTCTGCAAGCCCTGTTTTTCGAAGCGATTCTATTGGCTGCTAAACCTCAACAGAATTTTCAAAACAAGGTGCAAATTCGATATAGTCCGATTTCAGGGTGTAGTGCGGTGATTTCGTTGACACGCGAGAATGTGTGGCTCCGCACGTCCAGCGTAGCTGGCGCCTCGCGGTCATTTTCTTTCCCTCCTCACCATGCCGCGCACCAGACTCACGCTCAAGGAGAAAATCGCGAAGATCGACCAGGCTCGGAGACTGATGAAAACAGGCTCGTCCGAACGAGATGCGTGCACCGCGGTCGGTGTCAAGCGGGGCACGCTGCAAGGCTGGCTCAAGCGTGAATATTGCCTTCGCAAGGCCGCGTCCATCGGAAACCCCAGGCGCGGCTCGCGCGCGACAAAAAGAACGGTCGGAGGTGGCGGCCGTCGGTCCAAGTCGCAAGACATTGAAGACCTCCTTGTCACATTCGTCAAGGACGAGAGGCGTTTGCGGATGAGGAAGACGCAGTCTTCTCTGTCCAAGAGAACGCTTGGTTTGATGAGAGGGTAATGCTAGAATACGTGGATAAGGTTTGGAAAAATATCGTAACCGAACCCTCTGTCCTCATTCTCGACAGCCTCAAAGTGCACAAATGTGAGGCTGTCGTGAAAGCATTTGCCGATTTCGGGACCATGGTCGTTTATGTGCCTGGTGGTGCGACTGGTGTCGCCCAACCACTCGATGTTGGCGTCATGTCGCCGTTTAAACGCGCCGTCAAGCACCGCTACACCATGCTTTACAATGGCAAAAAACCGCCGATCACCGCGCCAGAGCGCCGCCTCGATATGTTTGAGCGCTCAATGTATGCGCTCAAGGCCATTACCAAGGAGACAGTTGTGAACTCTTTCAAGCGTGCGGGGCCCTTCTTTCCTGAAGGCCCACCCTTTCAACAGTAGACTAGTCACCGTGTTTTGAAAATTTGCTCAATACCACGTAGTTGGCTTGTTTTTATCACATGGATGTGATTGGTCAGAAGGAATATCGTTTTAGACGGGTGGCCGCTAAATTGTGCTGGACGCAATTATGCGAGTTTTGCGGTATGTGGTATGGTCCACACTGCATGTATAATAGATCAGTACTGACAATCCAACTCCTGAGACGGGTTGACTTAGCCGGGACCGAGGGTGGACTTAGGCGAGGCCGAGGTTGACTTAGGAGGGGCGAGTTGACTTGAGCAGTAGATGGTAGAAGACCGAATGAGCTATATTTCCTGGGATGAAAATGGTGGGTGTAGGGAGCTAGCGCTACAGAGTTCTGTGTCCTACATGGCCTGGATTTATTCACCCATCAATCGTGGTGGCAGCCATCATTTGTGGCGGCGTCCATCATTGCCCGGCGCTCACAATCCTTGGTGACGCGCCGGCAACTGATTCCCAGGAATCACATGTAAACATAGAGTAAACATGGAGGAACTGTCTCACTCCCCCTCAGCGCAGCGATCCTACATCCCTCTCTTTCCTACGTATGTATCCTATGCTGGGAAAAACTCCCCGACATGCGAGCATGTGGTGAGGGTAAAAACCAGCTTCCTACTTAAGCTCCACCATGCCAAGACCGCGGACGAGATCCCAATGCTTGGTGCTTCCGAGAGACTTGGTGAAGAGGTCTGCAATGTTCTTGTCCGATGGGATCCTCTTGACCTCGAGTTGCTTGCCTTGGAGCTCGTGCATGAAGAAGAACTTGGGGTCGATATGCTTCGTCCGATCGCTCTTGATATACCCTTGTTGGACTTGGGCGATACATGCATTGTTGTCTTCGTAGATGGCGATGGGTGGCAGCTCATTGGTGGTGCCAAGTCCTTTGCGGATAAACTTGACAAAGAGTCTGATCCAGACACATTCGCGGCATGCTTCGTAGAGTGCAATGATCTCAGACTGGTTTGTCGATGTTGCGGCGATTGTTTGCTTCGTCGACTTCCATGAAATCGCGGCTCCGGCAGACACGAACACGTAGCCAGACTGAGAACGAGCCTTGTGTGGATCTGACAGATAACCAGCATCGGCATAACCATAAATGTCGTCAGTAGTCAACAGGGAAACATCACGAGCAAGTTCTCCTCTGCGATACAACAAACCGTAGTCCTTGGTCTTAGCCAGATATCTCATCAGTTGCTTTACGCCAGACCAATGTCTCTTGGTGGGTTCAGATGGATAGCGTGCAAGCACGCTAACGGCGAAAGCGATATCTGGGCGCGAGCAGTTGCCAAGGTACAAGAGCGCGCCGATGGCCTCTCTGTACGGATACTTCTCGCCAAGGACTTCTTCACTGCCGCGTCTTGGGCCGTATACGTCACTCTCTGGCTTCAAGCTGCGCACCACCATGGGAGTCTTAGCGGCTCTCGAGACCTCCCCCATGCTGAAGCGCTCCAGTAGCTTCGCAATGTACGTTGCTTGATGCAACATAATCCCTTTCGGGTTCTGGTGGATCTGCAACCCCAGACAGAATGAGAGTAGACCAAGGTCCTTCACCTTGAGCTCGGCCTTCAATGCTGTCATCACAGCTTCTACTGCCGCGTCAGAGCCCACCATGACGATGTCATCGACATAGATCCCAATAATGGCGATCTCGGCGCCGCTTCGCTTGGCGAACAAGCATGGGGAGCACTCGTGCGTCTGAAAACCACACTTCTCTAAGTACTGCGAAAAGTGCAAGTACCAAATTCTGCCAGCTTGCTTCAACCCATAGAGAGACTTGTGTATCCGAACACATGGGAGCCTCAGCGACTCTTCCCCCTCAACACGTAATCCCTCGGGCACTCTCATGTAGAGCTCGACGTCAATGACTCCATACAAGTAGGCAGTCTCAATGTCTGCTTGCTTCACTTTCATGTCGTTCCTGGCAGCGAACGCTAACAACCAACGAAGGGTTGTCATGGTCATGACTTGCGAATACGTGTCTGAGTAATCGATGCCGAACCGTTGCGTGAATCCTTGTGCAACCAGGCGCGCCTTATAGCGAACTACTTTGCCTGTTTGGTCTCGTTTCCGGTTGAAGACCCATCTGCACCCAATCGGCTTATGACTTGGAGGGCATTCTTGCACACTACCAAACACTTTGCGATTCAGCAACGATTGGAGCTCAGCCTTGATTGCAGCCTTCCACTGTGGCCAATTGGGCGATGCTCGACAATCTTCAATTGTCGTTGGGTCGGCATCCTGATCCTTGAGAGTAAGGAACGTACTCAAGTTGGCCTCTGCAAGCGTATCCACCGACGCACCAGTATGGACATCGGGGTGTGACTCAGCAGGAGGCTCAACAGCAACTGCGCTACCATGAAGCTCGGCTCTGGTCCGACGCTTCCGCGGCACAAGGTCTTTGGCACCTTTGGGGCGACCACGTTTATTGTTTTGTGGCGCCACCACAGTAGCTGGGGTTGGATCGACAGCTACTGGTGCTGGGTAGTTGGTTGCTTCGTTGACCGACGATCTCGTTACGCGCTCAGTAGCCGCGAAGGCATCTGGAGCGTTCTGCGCAATACGGTGGAGATGTAGGATTCGACGCACATCCTTCTCCCCCTGACCGGTGTGTGGGTCACGGTGGGACTCCTTCGTGCGTGACTGATCGAAGTCGAACTGATTGCGGCTGTCATCACCCTCAGTGCTTCCCAGCTTTGGGAATGTAGACTCATCAAACTCACACATAGTGATGTGAGCGACGAACAAGTCACCAGTCTCGGGACTTAGATACCGGATGATAGATGGCGACTGAAAGCCAACATAGATTCCAAGTTGTCGTTTCGGTCCGAACTTAGACTTTTGGTGAGGCGGTATGGGCACATACACCGCGCAGCCAAAGATCCTCAGGTGTGCGACAGACGGCGAGAAGCCATGCGCAAGTTCGTACGGTGACAGAACATTCTCAGCTGACGGTCTGTACAGGAGAAGGTCGCCAGCATGGAGTACAGCATGTCCCCAACACGACAGAGGTAAATTTGAACGAAGGAGTAGGGGGCGAGCTACCATCTGCACAAGCTTCACGAAATTCTCAGCGTTCGTGTTGTGTGCGTGTAGGGTACAGAGGTCTCCAAGGTTATGCCGGACGAGGCGCAGAACTCTTGAAATGACTTCGACACATACTCCGAGGCATTATCGACGCGGACGTTCCTGATGGGGTGACTTGGGAACTGTGCCTTCAGCTGGATGATGGCGATAAGCAGCTTTGGCATCACCTCGTTCTTGGAAGTGAGGAGTTGTACCTTGGAGAAGCGCGCCGATGTGTCCTTCACCACCATATAGTAGCTGAATGGTCCTGAGGGTGGCGAGATGGGCCCACACACGTCGCTCACGAGGGTCTCGAAGTGGCTGTGAGGCTTGAACTTCTCGCTGGAGAACGAATTCTTCTTCTTGTTCGGAAGCTTCCCCATCGTGCAAGGCGGGCAGACCCGAGGGAGACGCGTTGGGATACTAAGAGCACTCAAAGGTATGCCCCGAACGGCCTTGGTAATCTTCTTCAACATTCCTCGTCCTGGATGGCCCATGCGATCATGCCATAACAGCAACGCATCCTTGTCGGCGCGTGAAGGCACTTCTGCAAGGTAGGTGGCGTTGAGCGAAGACGTGGGTTTGATGTGCGAGAAGTATAGGCCATTGCCAGCCTGTGAGCACTCCTCCATCACATTTCCGTCCTTGCCCACTAGCCTTAGACACTCTGCTCCATCCGACGAGGTCGCCGTGTGGATGTGGAGGCCATTCTTCCGCAGATCATGGAAGCTGAGCAAGTTACGAGGGGATGCTGGCGCGTACACAGCCCTTTGGACGTCAATCACAGTGCCATTCGGCAAAGCAATGCGGGCGTGTCCAGCTGCCTTCGCGATCGGACTCGATCCACCCACAGTCGTAACGCTACTCGGTGCTAGAGAGGGATCAAGACTGACAAAGAACTGTTTTTCGTTGAGTATAACATGCGTCGTAGCGGAGTCGATGAGACACAAGGCCCCATCTCCCCCTTCAGCGACTACGCTAACGAAGCTCTCAACACAGTGCGATTCGCTTTCACTGTCATCGGAGAAGTCGGACATGAACGAGACTCTCTTGCCGGAGACTGTCTTCTTGCCTTTTGTACTGTCAGTGGACTTTGCATGCTGAGACTGTTGATACAACTTACAGTGGAATGCAGGCGTATTGCACTGTTTGGCCCAGTGTCCGAACAGCCCGCACTTGTGGCATGCGTCCTTCTGTGATGTCACCTTGCGTCCGTTCCTCGCATGGGGCTTGGCGTTCCGATAGCCACCACGCTTGCCGTGCCGTCCTTTCCACTGCTTCTTGCCTCCGCGCTTTTGCTTCTGCTGGTTCTGTCCACCAGCATCACCATAGTTCACTTCGGGTGTGGAACCAGGTGTTGGGGGCAAGCGGCGCTCATCGTGATTGCGTTGGAGCAGCAAGCCGTGCTTCTCGTCGAGCAACAGCACAGCAACAAGCTTGTCGAAGGTGTCATGGTTCATGCGTCTGTACTGCATCGCCAGGATACGTTCTGACGGGTGGAAAGTCGTCAGAGTCTTCTCAATCTTCTCAGACTCAGTGATCTTGCGATCACACCATGACAGCTCGCTCGTGATGCCATAAAGCTTTGTCGTGTACTCTGTTACCGTCTTGAAGTTGTAAAAGCACAACTTATTCCACTCGTCGTTTAGCAAAGGCAGCATTGCTTGCTTCCGGTCAGTGTCAAACCGAAGCTCCAGACTCTGCCATATCACGGCAGGGTTCTGTTCTTCCAAGTAGTTGAACTTCAAGTCCTTGTGCAAGTGCCTGAGGATCAGGCACACAGCACGGGCAGCATTCCGACGTCTCTCTTCTGCTTGAGCATTGCTTGTAACAGGTACGACAAACGCGGGGTCAACCGTTGCTCCAAGACCATCGGCACAGAGGTAGTTGTACGCCTCAAGTGCCCAAACGATGTAGTTCGTTCCAGCAACATCAAGTGCTGGGAACTTGAGTTTTTCCAAGTCAGACATTTTGGAAACGAACTAAGTGTCTTTTAGAACAAGTTACAAGCTAGTAGTTGACACAAGCGTAGCAGGAGAAGCAGTTCTTGTCGTGCGCTTCGCGCCTCTTCTTCGCAGCTTCGTCGGCGGCTTGCTTGGCAGCGATTTCGTCCGACCGCAAGATGTCGAAGATGGCGGTGTCGACGACTTTGCGCTGGCAGTCCGAATGGAACGGGAGAATACCGAGAGCCTTGACGATCGCCTTCGTGCGGTTGCAGCCGACGGCGTGCTTGTTGAGCTCCTCGACGAAGCGGTGCTGGAGCCGGACCGTGCGCTCGATGGAGGCTTGGAGGTCGTCACGGAGCTTGTCGAGCGCCTTCTGGTCGTCCTCCTTCAGGGAGCGGATGCGCTTGAAGTCGGAGCGCGAGTCGAACGTCTGGGCGTGGCGAGAACGGCGGCGGCACCGGACTTTGACGGTCTTGACGGCTGGCCCAGCGGCGGAGAGGTTGAGCACCTTCTTCGTCTTCGTTGTCTTGGCGGCACTCGTACCCATGCAAGCGGGAATGGGGGCAGGCAACTCGGCTAGAGGCCACGCCACGGATCCACGGCAATTACAGCAGGGGCTTCGGCTTGAACGGGCAGGCCAACGCAGGGACCGGGGGACAGTCCACGGGTCGGGTTCAAGCGGGTCTTGCGCGGCGGGCAGAGGAACGGCGAGAGGTTCGCGTTAGCGAGCGGTCCAACAGCCTGCGCGGGTCGGGTCGGCGAGTCGACGGGTCGGCGAGAGGTCCGGGCTGACGGGTCGGGTCGGCTTGGCGGCGAGTCTCAGTGCTGATAACGTGAGACGGGTTGACTTAGCCGGGACCGAGGGTGGACTTAGGCGAGGCCGAGGTTGACTTAGGAGGGGCGAGTTGACTTGAGCAGTAGATGGTAGAAGACCGAATGAGCTATATTTCCTGGGATGAAAATGGTGGGTGTAGGGAGCTAGCGCTGCAGAGTTCTGTGTCCTACATGGCCTGGATTTATTCACCCATCAATCGTGGTGGCAGCCATCATTTGTGGCGGCGTCCATCATTGCCCGGCGCTCACAATCCTTGGTGACGCGCCGGCAACTGATTCCCAGGAATCACATGTAAACATAGAGTAAACATGGAGGAACTGTCTCAACTCCTGGATATAGAAAGGAAAAAAATGTATAATAGATCAGTGGATAGCCAGAAGCGTGGTGAGCCTCCGTGATCGTTTTGACAGCGATGGATCGGACACTAACCCAGCTCAACGATTCTTCGCCTCAGCCTGAGGCATAGAATCGTTGAGCTAGAGCTGCTGAGGCTGAGCAGATCTGCTTGTGTCTTGGCTGCCCGGCTCAAGCACCTCAATGGATAACTACAGTCTATCACTCTGACACGCTGAGATCTCGTGAGTGGCGGACGGGAACACTCGACTCGCAATCGGGGCGTTATATACCTCAGAGTGCGCCTGTTGGAGCCATGCGCGGCTGGTTCCATCACCGGTGATTGCGTTGAGATCCGTTGACCATGACAGAGTTGCGTGGAGTGGTCCAGTACCATGTTGGTGGTGATGATGATGATGAAGGTGAAGTCTATTGAGCGCAATGAATGTACCCTAATAGCTGTGACTCTTTGCGTTCCTGTGTTACAGTGGGTCAACTTGACTGTGCAGCCAAGGGCGTAAGTCGGAAGCGGCGAGCCCGGGCAGGTCTGCATGGCAGAGCCTACGTGATGGATGATGAACTTGGCTGGATTGCCTTGTGTTCATGGCGTGATTGGCTAGGCTGATCGCCATGGCGTTGTGTGCTCTGACGTGTTGTCGCCAGTGGCGCACGCCCACTCGGTCGGCCAGTTGCCTAGCTTGAAAATAGAGGGCCCGTAACTTGGCGTTCACGGGGGTTCGGTACTCTCGGAGCTGTCGTAGGAGCAGCGCGCAATCTCCAACAACAGTGATGTCGCTCCAGCCATTGTCGAGCGCGGCTTGCAGTCCAAGCAGAAGGCCGTGGTACACGGCTTGGTTGTTCGTGGTTGTCGCATCTGCGAGGCTATTCGCAGCGCTCCAAGGAATCTGAGGATCGGCGTCGTGGGAAAGATCGACGATGACTGCCCCTGCGCCTCCTGGGCCAGGGTTTCCGCGAGATCTCCCGTCGAAGAAGAGGATTCGCGTGACAGGGTCTGCCATTGATAGCTGGAGGGGGTCAATGTCCGTGAGGTCGTCGAGTCGGTCGTGGAAGAGGGCGACGAGACGAGGCGCGTACTCTGGCAACTCCGGTCGGCTGAGACGGAGCGAGAGCGTGTCGAGCACTCGTTGGCAATAGGTGATGTGATTAGCGAACGCTCGTCGCTCCGACCAGGCGCGGGAAGCGTCAGCCATAGTGTTCCGCCAAGCGTAGATGACTACAAGCGTTTCCAGCACGAGCTGCTGCCAGACTGCCTGGAGGATTGGGAACGGGCCATCACCTGTGTCTCCCCAGTACCATGTTGGGGATGGTCTCGCCGCTCTTCACATAACCACTCGCATGCTCGTGGTACGTTCGCTCCCAGAGCGCTCGTGCCTCGTGGTGATCACCAAAGTCTGTGTGCTCGGCAATCCTACCTATCCAGATTCTCACGGAGTTCCTTGTGACGATGCCACTGCTTGGGTGTGCCGCCGTCTGGGGGACTGCGAGAGCCCCCTGCATCTTCAATTGTCCCGCTGGTATGTGCAGGAACCAATGCACGGTGTGTCGGTTGGCGAAGTTGTATGCCGGTGTATTGGAGTAGCATGCTAACCATATCGTGGTGCCCCCGAGTGCCAGTTCTGAGTGTGTCTCACGCAACCGCCATTCAATCTCACTCGCTGGTGCAAACACGTCGTCGACCTGCCACCAACGATGATCCGCGGCTGGCGGTTGTACAGCTAGCGCTGGCAGATATGATGGGTACCCCACCGCCAATGTCCCTGTCTTCCATACCTCGCACACCTGACTGGGGTGGTATTGATACTCAATCGTAGATATCAAAGGAGATGTGATATCATAGGAGACGCTCTTCTATTGAGGTCATTTTTCTTCCCCGTCCATCTTTTCCGTAATTACAATTCTATGCACCCCGTTGGAGTGACCTCCAGTCATGTACTGACAGGCGGGAATTCAAGTGGCGGCAAAACACCCGCAGGCGAGAACTCGAGCGGGCCGAAAATCTGCTCAGTTGCCAAAAGACCATGGGTTGTGGAGGTAGGACCAGCTACATGGATCTTCATCTAATTTGGCACGGTTTGAGGCTGTGCCAGAATTAGATGGAGATCTATACGACACTGTGGCTCTTATTGAGGAGCTACATCAAGCATGGACATCCTTGAGACCATTGTCTGAAGAGTTCGATCTTATCTTAGTATAAGATAACATTCGATAATACATTGATTTTCAGATCTACTGATCCATGGTTGTTGAATTTTCAAAACAAAAGGAAACTTTTCAAAAATCCCCGTGTCACCGTGAGGCCCTTCAAACAGAGTTTTTGACACTCCAGAGCACATAGGCCTCCGAATCATTCACGAGGAGGGATTTGAACCCGGCACGGTAGAACTACTGGGTCGGCATCATCCCACCAGACCAGACTATGACACAACCTTTCACACGACAGTGGTCTGTAGTGACATGAGTCCAGTGTTAGGAGAACAATCTCGTTTGAGATATCAAAGGAGACGCTCCTTTATTCTGGTCGATTTTATTCCTCGCAAGCGTCTCCTTTGATATCTACTATAGAGTAATGCGCGGCGTTCGGTACACACGCTCTCATCACCAGTTGAATGGCACGCGGTATGAGTCGACGAGCAGGGTATGTGCAGCGGGCTGATTGTTCGATCGTGAGGATGTGGGCCGCGTATTCTGCATGCGTAGCGCCCCAAACCAAATCGTGGAGGAGTATTGTATGCACCCAGAGGCCTTGCTTTGCTTCTATCATGGTGCGGTTCACTGCTTGATCCCATCCCGTAGGCCGGCGAAGAGCACGAGCCGGCCGCCCCCGGCCTGCAGCAAGTTCGGCAGCTCTCCCGGGGAGGTAGTATTTGTAACGGTCCACGACCGTACACAGCACCTGCGCTTGAGGAAGCGTGAGCAGCCGCTCCGAGTCGACCCCTGTCGACGAGCGTCAAAGACTTGGCAAAAGGCGAACTGATTGTATTCAGATTATTCGCTTGGGGGAAAATCCCCCTATATCTGATATCCCTGGTATCTAATACCCAGGGATATCACCTACTGGATCTAATAAAAGAGAGTCACTACTTAGGGTAACTTTTCCTCTAAGTGGACCACACACATTATGTACCTACACAACTTAACCTACTTGTGTAACCTTGTACCCCGTTACACCACCCCCCCACCCAAAATGAGGAACACCCTTGTCCCTACTTTAGTAACAGCCGTGTCCTAGAAAAGGAGCACGAGCCTATTCCAGTACGGAATTTCCGATGACCCACACGGAAATGGGTACAGACTTATGGCGACCATGAGCGCGAAGTCGCGTGTCGATTTTTCGACAACGACTGATCGAGAGCCGCAGCGGCTTGGCGCAACACCTCGCTGCGTCACGAGACGCGTGCAGACGTGCGCGCGGTCGCCAGCGACCACTGGATCATGACGATCCCCCAGAACATTTTGCCGTCTAACGGCGGCAAGCCAAAATGGCATGGTCAGACGACCATTGTGAGGCGAGCAGAGCTCGCGGCAAGCCCAAACTTGGCACGCACACTCAGTGCGGTGGGTTCTTGCCTTGTGCAAGCGTACAGGTCTGTACGATGCGATCTCGCAACCTTCGTCTCTTGACGGTGCCCAGAATTCTCTCAGCTGTGGTAAAGCGGCCGAGAATTTTAGGGCACTAGACCGAGGTGATAGGCAGAGACTCTGGGTAGTACCGTAGGAGGCTCCAGACTAACCCATACTATTACTATACTCGGTATCAGCCGCCGGTATTACCGGCGGAACCGATACTGAGACGATTGTGCCATCCCATAGCCGATTGGCTAAAATGGGAGTCGATTACGTAGCCGAAAGCCGCAGTCATCATCTGAATACAAGGGGGATGATCGGCAGGATACTGGCTGAATCGGCAGAAAAGGGGCATGTATTCAGCAGTAGTAATGGGTGTAGAGCCGGTAGCGAACTTAGGGCAGCCGAACTTAGCGTAGGGGTAGCTAGATCAGCTGATGAGACCAAGGTAATAGACTTCCATTTTCACCGCCAAGCCCGCAAGCAAGCCGCGTCGTCTTGTCAAGGAACGTCGCATCAAGGCTCGCCGTCAGGTGACGTTAAAGAAGACCCCGGTGGAACCTGGCTATTGCTGTCAGGGGAAGCCGACGACTCTCAAGCGGCCGACTTGAAGCGCTGGGGCAAGACTGCCAGCGGCGTCGGCTGCATCAAGGACAAGGACACTCGTGTGCGCCGGTGGGATCGTCCCCCCGCCACGACAAGGCAAGGTTACGGTCTCTAGTGCTGGGCACTAGCAGATCTTACGCCCCAAGGAAGCCGCAGCCGTCTCATCGGCTGCGCACAAGTACTCCGAGCCCCTGCGTGTTGAGCTGGCGTGTTTCTCGGCCCGGTACGACCCCCGGCCCAACTCTGCGAGACGGTCTCCTCGCGGAGCTCAGCTGGCCGACCCCAAGAGGCTTCACGACCCTCTGGCTTCCCCTCCCCCGACTTCGGTACCAGAGCGCCCACGGTTCACCCCCACAGCGACTTTCGTGGGGTGTAACGTCTGTTGGTAGCTCACTAGCACCAAGAACCCAAGGCCTGTTGGCGAGTGGTCAGCTGTCACAAGCAGTCGCTGTGCAGTGATTTTGCTGACCCACTCTACCACACAGCGGAGATAAGAGCCAGGGGAAAACCCAAAGACGGACCACGTCATAGTGACCATACTTTAACGCCGTCTAATAGTGACCGATGACGACACTTTTACTCCATTAACGTCAGACGTGTCAATATCAAACGATTGGCTCGATTTTGTGACATATACATTCAAATAGTGACCAACAAGGAGATGTGAAGTGCATGCAAACAAGAGATGATGATGATGATGATGAAAGTTGGAGTCTATTGTGTTACATCAGTGTGAACAACGATAGCTTTAGATATGCAGGGGGGGGGGGGGGGGGGGGGGGCGCTACTGCGCCGGGGCCTTACGTTCAGTGGAGGCCTTCCACTGAAGATAGTCACCTTGAAGGAGGGGTTGAAGTCCTCGCCATTCGGGGCGGTCGGACGGATGAAACGTCTGGAGGTTTCTCTTGGAATCCATCGCGACATTGGCTGCAAAGTCGGCCATCTTGTTGTGTACGCGGAGGTGGTGACGCCACTAGCGTACGTTGAGACGATCAGCTGCGAGCCTAGTAGAGGAGTAGAGCACCCGGAGGTGCTCCTTGGTGGGGGCCGGTATCGAGAGACTTGACGGAGAGGCTGTCGCCGATGACGGTGAGAGGAACCCACCGGTGGCGCTCCGCCGCCTGAAGCCCTGTAGAGAGTCCTTGATACTCAGCAATATTGTTGGTGGTGGTAGCTGTGTCGAGACTCGTGGCAGCACTCCAGACCAACATAGGGTCGGACCCCGTGGAGTCCACGTGAACGACCACGGAGTCGGAACCGCCAGGCCCCGGGTTGCCTCTCGACCCGCCATCGAAGAAGAGAAGATACTGCGGGCGAACAAGAGAGCAAGAGTGAAAAGGAGGAGAGAAGAAGGAGACGCACAGTCTGAGCGATCAACAGAGTAAGTCAGAGAGATAGGTCGAAGCAGATGTGAGGACACTCGAGTGATAGGAAGAGTAAGTAATGAAGTGAGCAATTGACAGGAACAAACACAAACAAATACTTACGAATGGATTAAGGAATAATTGTGATGTGTTAGTTCGCTACCGTGGACACACAATTCGTCGCACCACACACACATCTGAACAATGACAGTCCACTTTGACGCGCCCTCGTTTGTTGCGAATGGATTTCGCTCTTGGTCTTTGGAGCAGACGTATAAGAATGTTCGGTAAACATAAATATACGCGAGGAAGTGCTTGACTAACCAAGCTCACAGTGTTTCACTTGGATTGCAGCAGCGTGCAGTCGCTGAGAGATCCCGTGCCGAGCAACGCGAGGCGCCACAGTTGGTTCCTGTCTAGGGTTTAACCGTCGAGAGGCTGGCTAGCCTCATCCAGCGACTCAACTGAGTGCGTGGAGTGCGGGAATACCCGTGGCAGTCGAACAACGACGTTGCCGGACAACTTCGTGTTGTCGGCCACACGCTCTGGCGTGATGGCTACACCGCAGAGAACTGCTCGGTGTACCAACACCAAACTGAGCCAGCCACTCTGGCTTGATGCGAGCGTTGTCCAACGCAACCGATGAGGTCGGTGGACATTGTCGATGCTTCGACTGCGCCGAACGCGGCGTTCTCGCCATCTTCATGGCCTTCTGCTTGGGTCTTGTACGCATGTCTATAATAGACAGGGACAGTCAACTTGACTGACACGGACCTTCCGTGTGCTCCACTGAGCGTCTTCCTTGAGGAACTTGATACACTTCTCATCTTGATGGAGGTGGTCGGTCCCACCTACTGGAACCATCCAGGATGATCATGTTCGCATGCGCGAACAAGATCAGAGCAATCTTGCCGGAGAACACTCTCATCGACCCAGGAGCTCTGGTTGCTTGGATATCCAAGCCACTTAACCAAGAGCTGGCGGACGCCATTGTGCACACGCACACTGTCGAGAGACTCGACGTGATAATGGCGTTCGCCATTCCTGTCGATCATAGGCAAAGGAGCGCGCACCGATCACAGCGCTCTCCTTCTGGTCTTGATACCAGTGTCGGGGGCCCGACGTGCTCCTTCGGGTTCGGCAAACGTAACCCGACGTCGTATTGACGACGCTGCGGTCGCATTTGACGACCATGTCGAACTTCGACGGGCTTGAGCAAGCCGTGCAGAGCGTCTTGGCGCTTCGCTGCGTGGGTGAACCACGTCACTTGCAGAACCCTGCACTGCGACAGAGTCGCCGGAGGAACCATCCGTGACTGGCACGTACTCGTGCGCGACTGTGGGTGGTTGCATATCGGCGGCAACTCCGCTTGGAATTGTTTCCGACGACTCTTCGTCCGATTCATCTCCATCAGGGCGGAGATACGGCTTGAGCAAGCCGACGTAGAACGTCGGGTGCGTCTGCAACCATGTTGGCAGATCGACCCTGTAGGAGTTTCCACTCCGCTTCAACACCTTGAACGGGCCGATGTATCTCGGCAGCAGCTTCGAGCTGCCCAAGCTGG
The DNA here is from genome assembly GCA_023091665.1 of Pythium myriotylum. Taxonomy (NCBI): domain Eukaryota; phylum Oomycota; class Peronosporomycetes; order Pythiales; family Pythiaceae; genus Pythium; species Pythium myriotylum. Next base: position 2,553,499 of record JALJCQ010000015.1, read on the forward strand.
ACACAGCATTCTGAGACAGGTTCTTCGTGCTGACAAGCACATAGTCGCCTGGCTTGAACACATGCGTGTTCTTCCGACCGTGCTTGTCGGCTTGTTCCTTCTGAACATCTTGGGCAGCTGCCGTCGCGTCACGCACGCGGGTGATGACATTCACACGTGTCGACAAGAACTCGTCGATCTTGCGGCGCTCCGCCGACTTGGAAACACCTTCCAACTGGGAGGCAAGTAATTGCCGAGCCCCCCCCCCCCCCCCCCCCCCCCCCCCACCAGACTGGGCACTGCCCATGAGACAGAGCGGCAACGCTGGGTGTCTCAAACCGTTCACGAAGAACGGCGACAGACCTGTCGATGAATGAACAGAGTTGTTCATGGCGAACTCGACCATGGCGAGAGTATCGCTCCACGATGTGGGATTATCCCCACAGTACGAGCGGAGGATATCCTCGACGACGCGGTTGGCGCGCTCGGTCTGACCATCGGTCTCCGGATGGTCCGTCGTCGACATGTCGAGCCTGGAGCCCAGGATTTGGAAGAGACCTTCCCAGAAATCACCAGTGAACCTGGGATCCCGATCCGATACGACTGAGTCGGGGAGACCGTGTAGTCGAAACACGGTGTCGACGAAAAGTCGAGCACAGTCGAGACCTGTGCAGGTATCCGAAACCGGAACAAGATGCACCATCTTGGACAAACGGTCAACAAAGACCAGCACACCATTGTGCCCAGCGGGCGTCTTTGGCATGCCAAAGAAGAAGTCCATGCTCACTGAGCGCCAGCAGTCGCTGGGGACAGGCAAGCTCTGTAGCGGAGCCTGAGAGTGTGCACTTGGCTTCACTCGTTGACAGACGTCACACGTGCGGACATACCGCGACAACCCACTTGTACATCTTGGGCCACCAAAACCTTGGGCTGAGAAGCGCGTACGTCTTCTCACGACCAAGATGGCCAGCACCAGGTGCGTCGTGGGCACCATGCGCGATCACATATCGCAGATATTCGTCTGATGGGACGACTATGCGAGCTTCTTCGCTGTCCGAGACCTGATACTTCAGGAGACCGTCTTCGAACGTGTACCGATGGAGTCGGGCTCGAACGCGAGGCGAGAGAGACTTCTCCGAGTCTGATGACTTGAGAGCACGAATGATCTCCGCACACTGTGCATCGCCTTCGTAGGCGTCACGAATCAAGTCGTAGACATCAGAAGCAACTGATGTGAGATGGTTCATCTCGTAGTCGGGACGCCAAGAGAGTCTGCCAGCACGTTGAGCCGACCCGGCTTGTACTCAACAGTAAAGTTGTATTCTGAAAAGAATGACAGCCAGCGAGCCATTCGCGACGACAAGTGCGGAGACTGTGTCGCTGTGCGTAGCGACGCATGGTCTGTGTAGACCACGAACGGCAACGCGCCGAGAAGGTGAACTCGAAACTTCACCAAGGCGCCAACAATTCCTTGTCGTGAACTGGATAGTTCTTCTCGGCCGCTTGGAGCTGGCGAGACTGATACGAGATGACTCTCTCGTAACCATCGTGGTCCTTCTGCAGAAGTGCACAGCCGATCGCATAGTCGGAGGCGTCACAGACGACGCTGTACGGGACGGAGTCGTCCGGCAACGCCAGGATCGGCGCTTGGAGAAGACTCTCCTTGATCTTTTGGAAGGCAGCTTCCGTGTCGTGCGACCACGACCACTCAACGTCGTTTTTGAGCAGCTGAGTCAGCGGCCGAGCCATTTCGGCGTAGTTCTTCGTGAACCTGCGCAAGTAGTTGGCGAGACCCAACCACTTGCGTAGGTCCTTCACGGACCGTGGCGATGGCCACTCGGCGATTGCCTTCACCTTCTCGGGATCCGCCTGAACACCGTCGACTCCGACGAAACACCCAAGCACTGGAATCTATTCGGCTCCGAAGATGCACTTATCCAAGTTGGCATAAAGCTTATGCTCCTCGAGGCATTCGAGCACTTGGCGGAGGTGATCCTCATGGAGCGCATCCAGATCACGACCGGGCTCCGGCTTCGTGTGGACGTAGATGTCGTCGATGTACGTCTGTGCGAACGCTCGCAGGGGACGGAACAGATGCGTCACCAAGCGATTGAACGTCGCTGGGGCGTTCGACAGCCCCTGTGGCATCACTAGCCACTCCCAGAGCATACCGCTCGGCGTACTGACGGCTGTCTTGGGGATATCCCCACGCTCCATGAGCACTTGGTAATAACCGTCAACCAAGTCGAGAGAACTGACCTTCTTTGCGCCGGACATCCGGTGGATGATCACATCTTTCCGAGGGATCGGAGTGGACGCAGGAATCGTCTGCGCGTTCAACTTGTTGTACGCGTTGACGATCCTCCACTTGCCATTTGGCTTGCGCACACAGAACGTTGGAGCGCTGTGCGGCGGGACGCTCTCGCGCACCAGGCCAGCCTTGGCTTTCTTAGCAAAGAATTCATCAATGAAGTCCGATTGTTCGGCCGGCAGAGCCCACTGGCGAACGGTTGCATAGCTCGAGCCAGGCTTGAGCTTGATCTCGTGGCGAACGCCACGATCAGGGGGAAGCCCCGCCGGCGGGTTCTTGCTGAGGCAAGTCTCCGCAAACCGCTTGACCAGCGGATAGAACCAATCCTTTGGATTCTTGAGGATGGCCGAACCACGGCGAGCGTCAAACTTCTGACGAAACTCAACGAGGACATCCTCGTCAATCGCCGTCGAGGTGTTGAGTTGAGCGAGGTCTCGCTCAGATCGGAGGATCACAACCTCAGCGATCTCACCAGCTTTGAGGTCGCGGACGAAATGTCCATAGGGAGTTCCTCCAAGCTAGTCAGCTCAGAGAACTGTGGCAACAGTGCCATATCGACCGTGGACGGATCGATCGACGATCCCGTCATCACATCAATGATGTGCACGTCATGCGACGCGTTCGAGAGCGGGAGTGGCTCAGGCATGGGCTCGGTCATATCCGACGACCCTGAAAGCGGCTCGACCGCACGCGGACACGCGACAAGGGGACACATCCCGAAAGCATCTTCCATGCTGGTACTCGGAGGGGGCGGAGACAACTCGATGCCCTTTTCAACGCCGCACTCCACGGCAGACGGCACGACCGTCTCCGGAACACCTGAGGTGTCCATGGCGTTCACTACGCCAATGAAGTAGGCACTTCCATCTTCTTTGATGGGGCTCATCAGCCGGCGGACGAAGGAGGGTTCATCACGCTCCTCAGCTCCGTTCCTGCCGGGAGACGTGCTCCCAATCGACTTGGTCCTCCAGTCGATCCATGGCTCGTGGCGCTCGAGCCACGGCATGCCGAGGATGAGGTCAAACCTCTCATCCATGTCGAGCACTGTAAAGCGCTCGACTGAGTCGAATTCGACAAACGCAATGCGTAGATCGACCTCGATCTTCTTCGTCTCTGCGACGATGCCCGTCGCAAGACGCACCGAGACTCTTCCGAGATCTCGCTCACAAGCTTGAGCAAACAGAGAAGCATTCTCAGCAATACTTTGCTTGCGACCGTAATTGCGCGTCGCACCAGAGTCGATTAAGACTCTGAAGGGACGTGCAAATCCCTTCACATGAGCAGTGACGACGATGAGCTCGCCACTGATGCGCAGCTCATCAACTGCTGAGAAGAGATCTTCTTCCGGGGGCACCCCGCCTTGCGATACTGCCGAACTCGGCGTCGCGGAGCGAGGAGTGATCGCCCCAGTAGACTGCCCCGCGTCTACTGGGAACTGTCGTTTCCCTGCGACGTGGAAGCAGATCCACCTCGGTTTCCCGAGCGCCGCGTTCGACCACGGCGGGCACGACCACCGCCCGTCTTGGGCGGACAATTCCGCTGGAAGTGACCGAACTTCCTACAAGTAGAACACCTGATGTGAAGACCCTTCACGTCGATCGCACGCAAGTCGATCGTGCTGAGATCGACTCCACTGAGGTCGATCACACTCAGGTCCATCGGCTCGATGACCGGTGGTGGAACCGGCGTGACCGGAGGCGGCGCTGCCGGACTCGCGGATAAACCGCGCGAGAGACGCTGAACGTAGTCCTCTCGCAGCGCGACGACGAACGCGTCTTCTAGGAGCATGGGCTCCTCGCGGAAAACCGCAGCCTTCTCTGGACCGGGATCCATCCCTTCCATGAACGTCGTCAGCATGACGTCCTCTGCGAGCGCATTCGCAGCCATGTTGGCACGGAGTTCACGTAACTCCTGCACATACGTGTGCAGCTCGCGGCCGCCTTGCCGACAAGCGAGAAACGCAGCTCGCTGGCGATGCGCCACATTTGGCGGTTGAAACATCGACTTCATCGCCTTGGCAAGTGTTGCCCAGTCGGAAAAACATCCGGGATGCGACGTCTCGCACGTGAGGGCCCAGATCTTCGCCCGGCCCTTCATGTTCGAGATCGCAAAGGCGATCTTTTGCCGTTCATCACGGATACAGCCGGCTGCTGTTGCGAGCTCGATCTCGCGTTGCCAGAAGGCAAGATTGTCGCTTTCTTCACCCGAATACGGGGACACCGTAACCTTCACGGCCTTCGAACGTCGGCGGCACCTGAGCTGGCTGAGTAGCCTGAGTCGCAGACACGCGGGACGTCACGACGTCGAGGAGATACTTCTCGAGGGCTGCCTCGTAGTCGCGAAAACGCGCGACATGTGCGAGGACTTCGCCAGAGCCGCGTCGAAGCAGCTCGATGATGCTTGTTGGGCCATTGATGGCCTCCATCTTCTGGAGATAGCCCCACTGGGCCTCATCCAGATACGGATGGTCTTGACGCGACAGCGTCGGATGGCTTGACGCCATCACGAAGTCGGAAGCTTCGGACATGACGATGTCGGCGTCGGATTGACGACAAGTGCTACCAAGTGTAACGGTCCACGACCGTACACAGCACATGCGCTTGAGGAAGCGTGAGCAGCCGCTCCGAGTCGACCCCTGTCGACGAGCGTCAAAGACTTGGCAAAAGGCGAACTGATTGTATTCAGATTATTCGCTTGGGGGAAAATCCCCCTATATCTGATATCCCTGGTATCTAATACCCAGGGATATCACCTACTGGATCTAATAAAAGAGAGTCACTACTTAGGGTAACTTTTCCTCTAAGTGGACCACACACATTATGTACCTACACAACCTACCTACTTGTGTAACCTTGTACCCCGTTACATTATCCCAAAAATGACACCGAGGTTGTATTTTCGAGTCTGGCAGCCAATGAGCGCTTTATGCAACGTAACCCGGCTCTCTGATTGGCTGGAGAGGACCGTACATCAGCGGATACGATGTGGTGACAGACGGTATTCTTGCCACTTTGGTGTCACATACGGTGTCACAAATCGACTGAAAATGACACCGCAGACACGCAGTTTGCCGAGCCAAACAGTCGGGATTGACACCGCATGAGGCGAAAGCGACCAAGCGCTTGGTGGACGCTGTGACTGCACCCACATTCGGCTGGACCACCACGCAACCCATCCTTACACCTGTGACGCCTTGGTCCTTCAGTCCGTTGCACCAGTTATACCAGCGGTTCTCGGGCACCTCACAACGCTGGCCTCTGCTTTGGGTCGGGACGACCGCAGGTACGATAGTACCAATAGCTCTCAACGCCTGCATGACTGCATGAACGACGGCTGCATGACGTCGCTCAAGCAGGTGGAGATCCAGGCCACACTCCAGTAGATTGCATTTCGTTGAATGTTGCGGGTGAAGGGGGCATGGTTCGATGATGATATTGAGGACTACTGGTTTGCTTATCTAGAAACCAGCTGCCTACCTGCCATTGCTACACACGATGAAGCTGCTCTCGCTCATCTCGACGCTCGCGCTCGCGTCGATAGCGTCGCCCTCGACGCCAACGTACTCGGCGACCGTGCTCATCGACCGCGCGACGATGATCTGCACGCTCATCTCGCCACCGGCTGAGACTCAGCACCACCGCGCCATCAAGACGTCCGCCGACGTGGTCGAGTAGACCAGGCTCCGACAGAACCGTTTTCCTGAAGAACTGCTCGTGCATGAGCCCTACGACATGCAACAGTTCCTCACGGTGCTCGGTGGCAGCGTAGAAGCCGTGACCGCTCGCGTGACCGAACGCTGCACGAACGGAGTGCGAGCTGACCCTGAGGCTGAGGAGACGAAAGCCGTTCGACTGCGCGGGACCGCGTCACGTTCGCTTGCTCACGAAGCTGAGATCCGCAAGCTCGTCGACTCGGGTGATCCGCTCAACCGCATCGACGTCGTGCGCATGGGCGATGGCTACACGGCCAACGAAAAGACCAAGTTCTACGCCGACATGCAGCGACTCACGAACGAGATGTTCACAGGTGACACGTTCGCGCAGTACCTACCGCTCTTCAACATCTGGACGGCCCACGTGCCGTCGGTCGAGTCGGGCATCGGCGTGGGAGGCAAGGCGCGATATCTCCGGGAAGGAGAATCGCGATGTCCTGGTGTCGCTCGTTATCAGTCGGGTGGTGCTCTTCGCTGTTGGTCTTGGTGTCCATGGCTAAACATGCTGTGGCAAGAGTGTGAGTTTGATCGTGGCGGAGTGGAGCCGCCAAAGTAGTTCAGTACGCGTGAACGCGGCTATGACAAGACCGCGTATTGCAGTCGGAAGATCTTATGGAATGCGGTGAAAAGGATGACCCGCCGAGGCTACAGGAATGGATCGCATCATTTATGGAGTGTGCGGCAGGAGACATGGTGGTCATCCACAGATCGACTGAAAGGATCGGGTTACAGCCAAGTGTAACCCACAACGTAACCAAGAATACGGTGTCATTCCCCGTGTCATTTCTTTGGAACACTTACACAGTGATCCTGGTCCGACATTGCCAAGGTTTCCCCTGCGACATCCCTCGCTTCCTAAAGTTCCTCGTGCAGTTGTTCCGTCGTGCTGCAACATCCGGTCTGATGCCGAACCGGTGCTCCTGGGTATCTTCGAAACAATTATCGCAGATACGGCACGTGCAGCTCCACCTCCCATGGAGTCAATGTTTCTGTGCGTTGGTATGCAGAGCGTGCCCGATATCTCTCCAGTAGAATCGCTGCTCGTGTGCATTCCACTTGAGCATTCGCGGTGTGTCCAAACTGTGCTCATGTGCCTCTCTCTGTGTGCCCCTTTTGTCTGCTGACTCTTCACCCACTGTCGCGTACGCCGTGCACGCTGCCTGAATGACCGGTTGCGGCAGCTGGCGCCCGCACCTATGCTTCTCCAAACATGGCTGGTGGCTCACTGGGACACGTGACGCACTGATTATGGTGTCATGTGCCACAATTCCGATCCCGTGCGTCTGTAGCACGCATGACACGCTCGCTCTATTGTGGCGACCCTCCCCGTTTGAATCACCGATGTGTACCGGTCGCGGCTACGTTAAAATGCGCCCGCAACCACTCGTCTATCTTCTTGACCTGTGGTCCCCGTCCACTGTGACGTCGTTCCAGATTATCACGCTACGACCTTGTCGGCCACGTAGTGCCGTAACGCGTACCGGAATGCACACATCTGCAAATTTTTGCAGTCGACCTTCCGATCGCTCCATCCAGACGTCGCGCCCTCGTGTGTGCCACCACTGGACTTCGATCATCACTCCCAGTCCATTCTGATCCTGTGTCACCGTGTCTCCCACCCTGCAGTCTAGCTCGTGGCCACGTAGCTCTGGTCCCTCCGGCCAGATAATGTACTCGCTTACATGAAGAACCCTCCTGGTGCGATATCAATCGGTGATGTCGTGCTGGGATCGGCACCCACCCCACCCTGCTTCGTAGACACCGTGTGCTTGGTTCACACAGCGCTGCGAGAAGCTCCGTCTCCAGTTCCTTATACTCTGTTTCTTGCCTGCGGGACCATCGCTCCTGCTGTGAGAGTTTGCTTGGCGTCCTCAGCTTTGTCCCCGTTCTATCCGCGATGTCGCTAACATAGCGCAACTTCCACTGGTACTTCAGGTTGAGCTTCAGTAGTCTTCGTGACTGCTGACCCTCGAGAACTTGCCATACCGACAGGTCATTTGGACGGGAAGATGCCGCTCCCGGGGGCATGTTCCACCGTGATATAGTCTTGATACCAGTTTGGGCTGCCGCTCTGATCGATTGATGCACCCACTGTTGCAGGTGGCTCGGTGGCTCTATTGGGTTGGCGAGTGGGTGCTCTACGAGCCCTGCCGCGATTTGGTAGCCTCTACGAGGAGATGGTGAGCCGCAACGTTGGAAGAGTTGATCACGCGGAGGGCGAGCTGGGCGCGTGAGCCTATACATGCTTCCACGCAGCTGTGAAGTCCAACTCCCTGCGTAGCGTCGTGAAATATGGCGACTGGTAGACTATACGGTACATGGAGTACTTGTCTGGCCACTTGTCGTATGAGACAGTGATTCGTGGTGCAGCAGGAATGATTTGGCCGCGCCGAAGACCCCGCCCGTCCCTTTTATACCCATGAACACTTTCGAGCTATTTGCTCTCTCCTCAATACCAGCTCTAGTGGTAGCGACGTCAACGATATCGTCGACCAATACAGTGCAGGTGATATGCAGTACTGTGGCGGACTGGCTGCGTGCCACCAGTACTCCGTCTCGCCCGTGTTCTTGGCGATCCATCAATACGTCCATGTAGTACCCGATGTGCCTGATCGACAGTACTGACCCCTGTCCCAGTCCAAACTCGCGGGCTCCGGTGGAGACCCATCCGTATGCAGTCCGGACGTCTATCTCGCGGATAGGAACGCCACCAGGAGTTTGTGGAGCGTTGGTGGTGTTCCAAGCCGTCTGTGTATGTAGTCCATGACCGAGCGTGGGATGCGGTCGCAACACTTCTCACAATCCTTGCTGAGTAGATACAGAGGCCCCCATCGTCGTTTTGCTCGGTCTAGGAGTAGTGTTGTAGCGGGTGCCGCGTCTTGCACGTTTCGGTCACGTTGTAATCCGTGCTGCATCCGGTGGTTGGGTACTCGACTTTCCAAATAGTCACTAACCGCAGTGAACAGTCGAGTCGTCAATGCACTCTGAACCGTAATGGGGCGCCACGGCGGTAGACCAGTTCGCTCCCAAAACCCTGTCGCCTCCGACGTTTTCGGGAGGAAGACCATCTGGCGTCTATTCATGATAGTTGGGGCGTATCAGATTTGACAATTATGTTTACACATCCCGTTCTCGCTGTCAAATAGCTGCGGGTGCGGCGCACCAAAGCTCTTGAGCCACCCCACCGTGTCCTGGTGAGACCCCCTTGCTGACTTTCTTCTCGGCTCGCAACTGTCTGTCGCAGTCATACTGGAACTCTTCCCATGAATGGTCTGGTTCGTTGAACGCTGCGCGGTGTGTGCCGCCTGCCTTGATATTGGCTAGCAACCACTCACGTACAAACTGCGGGAGTTCCGCCTCGTCCTCCACTGCTTGCGTAGTCATGTGCCTAGGTGCAGCCGTCCTTTCATCCGGTGGGATCCACTCGTCAAGAAGATCTTTCATCGCGCTTGTGACCGCTTCGTTGGTTTCGACATACTTCCGGTTGGGTTCTTCACCTACGAACGCCCCTTGGATTGTCACAGGCGGCCCAGGCTGCCCGAGCGTGGCTCGCAGGAGCTGACGCAACTCCCTTTCTTCATCTTCATCCATCGTGATCGCTGATTTGTGCTCGCCTGTACTCGCTTACGTGTTCTCCAGTCTCGCCGTGCCCTCGTCCATGCCGTCCAACCCTCCGCTAACCAGGGTCGCGCGGCTACGATGGTCTTTGGTGGTCCCTGGTTTCTCCAACCATGTAATGCTCTCGCGCCGTCCGCATGAGGACTCGACGCCGGCACTCTCTTTGGCTGCAACACCCACTTGGGCCAATGGACTCGTCAAACCGCAGCCACAATATCGCCCACCCCCGTTGACTCCCCCGCGACTCGGAGAGCCGCCTTCAACTGCCTATAGCATCGGGCCGACCGTTTCATGTCGACTGTTCGGTCGATGTCCCGTCTGGTTTGACACGTTTCTCCCCACAGGTCCTTCGCTGCTGCGTATATACAGTGGTACATGTTCTGGACGGCCTTCTCCAAGCACCACTGCAGCTCTGACTCGTCTGCCGCCGGTGGTGCGGGTTCAATCAGCCTCAGGTGTCCTGACTCAAGCAACCGTTCCAAGTGTTCAGAGAACCCCTGGAATTCCTGCGGCGTTCTCGGTTTGGTGATGATGCATCGGATTGCACGGACTCCGAACAGCTGCTTGTTGGATCGTTGCCGTTTGGTGAGGGACATCACCATGAAGGGCGTACCGACATGGTCGCATTTGTTCAGCGAGTGCAGCCAGATGCCACTCTTCACCACCTCGTGGGCGTCCGCAGCGCTGATGTATAATTCGTCGAGCGCCGTCCGTGTCATTCCGTGGCTGTAGCTGTATCGTGGAAGCGTTCGGTGCCGCACACGGAATGTGGAGACAAGCTGCGTGTCGTTCGTCCATTCTCTAAATCTCTCACTCTCTCGCTGTGCTGCTCGTTGACGTTGTGGTGGTGCCTGCCGGTCGAGCTGCTCATCCGGGAACATGTTGAAGTGTCCTGCCATGATAACTATGTGTCTTCGTTCTCGGGCACCAGGTGCCTCCTTTTCCGTCCATCGTCTTTCGAGCGTTGTCTCTCCTTGGTTCTCCTGCGGTGTGTCTGGACAGTAAGTGGCGATAACCACCAGGGACGCTCGTCGACCAAGTCGGAAGGACGCACTCAGTGAGCGCCCCGTTGGCGAGTATCTGGTGTCCTCTGGCTTCCACCTTGACTCCCACCGTTGCCTATCCAAAAGAATCGTTGCGCGTACGATGACCATCCCCGGCACCCGGCCGCCGGTCACTGCTCTCGTCCGTATCGTTCTTCTCGCTGTCCTCTTCAACCCCGGGTCTGCAACGGCAAGGAAGTCAAGCTGATTTGCAATCACCTATGAGCGCATTTCACTATCGATCTTGTGGAGTATGTCCTTGTTGATATTCGTGCATGCGATCCTAATCTCGAGATCACCACTGCGTTGTAACGGGGTATCACAGTCTCCTATATATTGTTCAGCAAAGTGTTCCCTGCGTCGCTGCATTCTACGCACCACGTCTTCGCTTGCTTCCTCCGTCCACTCCTCGCGCGACTCTGCCGGGCACCACGTACGCTACATCTGTTGCGCTGGTGTCGAGGTGTCGGATATCGTGGCCGTGGCCTTACGACCGTGGCGGACTCCTCGAGTCGCTGGCCTTCCACTTCTGAGTTGCTAGAGTCATCCGTCGACGAGACGTCCCTCGGTGTCGCTGCCGTGTACCATTGTCCGACTACTTTCCCCCCGCCAGTCTGCGTCACATCCACTCCCGTCCATGTGAGTGCAAAGATAGGGGAATTTTCATAAGCAAGTTCATATGCACTTAAGTTAACCAAGCTGCGACGTTTTCTTAGGTAATGTAAGTACACTATGGTTTGGGCTGTAAGTACTCAGGTACTGTGTACATAGCGTTAGGTACTGCAAGTACATAAGGCTAGCTATTGTAAGTACACGGACAGAAGGAAACCAGGAAAGCAGAAGATTCGAATCAATAGAGCTTGGCTTTTTTTTTAGGCACAATGCCATTGCGGAAAATGCCTAAGGAATCAAAGAAGAAGGGCCGTTCAACTGGCCCAGTGCCCAAATGTCCAAATGCAAATAATTTTTGAATCAGCGACCAACATTCGTCGGCATGAGAACAAGATGTTCCCATGCGACAAAAAGTCGGTGAGCCTGCGCGCAAAAAAGGTAGCCAAGAAAAAACGCAAAGCATCCGCAGCCTACTACAGACGAAAGAAGGCAGGGTAGACCCTTCGTTCTCTCTTCGCCGAATTCTCGCCAGAGGAAAGGGTTAAATTCGACAAGTTGATTCATCTCCTGTTCACGTAGACAGAGTCAATACATTTGTGTTTTTGACTTTTCTGACGATTGCTTAAAGTAGTTTTGATTTTTGGGCCTTTTTTTCTTGATTTATCCTCAATTAATTCCAGTTTTATTTTATATCGTATCTGATTGGCCAATATAAAATTGGAAAGTTTACACCAAAAGACAATGTAAATCCTGACTGAATCACACCGAAAAGGACGGAATTCATCTCCAGTTGAAAGGTTCGACGTTTTTTGTTATATGTTGGGAGCTTGAATGCGTCGGTGAAGCTATACTTCACTTAGTGCTTACGGTCGATTGCGTCTAGATATGGCATAGCTCCAGGCTTGGTCTCATGAGGCTTTGACCGGTAGAACGTGAAGTCAGACTCACAGTCGCTTCTAGCAAGCTTGCAGATTAGCCACCTTTCTTCCTTCGTCAGAGAGATGCCCTTGCGGTTGATGTTCGACATGATGTGATATAGGCAGTACCGGTGTCCTGCCTCCGGAAACGCATGCTCGAGAGCTGACATAGGTTTTTTTTGGCGATCCCAAAGCAAAGTGAAATTTGTTGCTTGAGGAAGTGCCACTTTCAAAACATCCAAGAACCATTTCCAACGATCATAGTTCTCCACTGGAACCAGGGCCAAGGCAAACGGAATGACATGATTGGCGTAATCCTTGCACGTTGCAACATGAAACACGCCGTGACTGTTCATTTCTTCCTTTAGGTGTGCGCCGTCGTAGTCGATCACGCGCTTGCACATTCCGAAGATATGACTCGCGATGTTGGGTATAGAACAAGCCCGAAGAGAAGGTGCCGTCATCTTATTTCTCAAATCCTGACACTGATCCAGGATTCTTCTCTTCCATCTTGGAGAAATAGCTCCCCAATTTCTGGTAGCTCTCCACAAGGTCACCACGCAGCTTATCTGAGACCGCCGCCTTGATTCTAGAAACTGCACTCATTGACTGGGATATACTTTTCGACAGCAAGAAAGTCGAGATTGTTGACCCGACGAGGGTTCTGGTTGAATAATCGTGGGCAGGCAATAGCTTGCTCGTCACTAAAGGTACAGGGCGCACCTCGCTATGCGAGCGATTGAGTTTCGCCTTCCCACTTGCCACAAGTTGGAGGTCTAGTTGAAAATCCAACATGCTTGATGTGATTGTGACACAAGTTGATGTCGGTAGTCTTCCACACGCCGTTTTTCCGATAAATATTCATGTAGAAGGGGCAAGTCAGGCTTTCTGGGTCGATTCCAGTGTCGAAGTACTGCTGCCCGTTCAACTTCTTACAACCATACTTTGCGTTCCCGTCTGCACCACCATTTTTGTGCTGTTGTTGACAGCATAGATCTGAAATCCAGCTGATGTTGCAAAAGTCCCTCCATTGACGTTGAATAGCTTGTTGACTAGCACACTGGTCCACACCAAGCTCTCTCTGACTATCATACGCACAGCCAAAGGTCTTAGAGGATGAATTCGAGTCAAACAAAACCTCTGACTTGACGAGCCCCCCCCCCCCCCCCCCCCCCCGTTGCACCTCTACAACATTATCATCGTCGAGACGGAATGGGGCAGAGCCAAAGCTTGTTCACCTTCATTACTTGTCAAGTGAAGATGTAGAATGCAGGAGCCGATTGACCTATGATTAGTACCGGACTCAGTGTTACTCTCAACATTGAGTGACCTGAATTTAGATTCACCGACTTTCTTAGGATTCCTAGGCTGGTTTTTGTACCTGTCTTCGGACGCCCGTCCTAAAATTTCCTCAATCCTGGATTGCCGCCCTGTTGTTGAGACCGGGAAATCCGCCAATCCAAAATATCCGGTTTTTTCGGATTCCCGTCCAAAGAGACACGTGATTGGTAAATTTGGTGGTGCAGATGCAAGAGGTTGAAGCCAGATCTCCACATCGGAACATCAAAAAGCATCTTTTTACGTACTGCTACAGCTAGATGCCGCCATAACTCTGCCTGTCGAGCTGCCGCAGTAACGTGGTGGCAGGTGTCCATCGAATCTGATCGGTTCGGCGAGAGCGGCCTGAAGGCGTTCCACGAGTCAGTTCAAATGCTCTGTATACAGCAGAAAATGCCTCGTCGGCCTGTGCAGGCGTTGGATCACGAATACTCTGAAAAGCATGAACGTGAGAAGCCAACTTACCCATAAAGTAGTTTAGATCTGACAGTCGCTTTCGTTCGTCTGATGTGCCGAAGGTGGAATGGCTGTAACAGACGGAATGGTGGACTCCCACAGAACCAATTCTGCCACATTGTGCACAGAGTGCCATTAGCGAGCTGTGCAGGTGTATTAGCACGAGCTAGTCGCCCAAGATGGGCTCAAAGGGTCGTTGTGGGCTGCGTCTCTGCGCTGCTGGAATCTCTGTCCCCCTTGACTGCATCTCACCGCTTCGCTCGATGCGAGACAGGGCGTCCATTGCGCTGGGCTGCTCAAACAAATCGCGCCCGGCGTCTACAAGGTTCAATCTTGTGAGCGGCGCGCTGGGCAAAGACACAAGCTTCCCTTGTATTCGGAGAGTCTCTGGGAGTGCACGGACAGAATCAGCGAGCTCCCGAATCTCTGGAGCCAGCACATTCATGGTCACCATCAAGCTGACATGAGGAGCCAATGGTGCCGCCAGGTGCGGGCTCACAACTCCCCGGCAGCCACCCTGGCACAACATGCAATGGACACTGGCCAAACGAGCCACGTCTATCACCCCACTGACCGGATTTGCCACGCAGATCTGCCACTGCTCGCGCTCTCCAACTTTCGTCCCTGGCTAGCCAGCCAAGTTTACCCACGGTAACGAATCGGAGCCTGCAACAGAGCCCCAGCTATTTGGGTACATTTATTGCGCTCAATAGACTTCGCTTTCATCATCCACGTGCTTTTCCAGGAGCTCCTCCCCAGTCGACGGCAACCATACGAGGTAGCGTATCACTGAGCCGGTTTATTTTTTTTTCTCAAACTCATACATACACGTGTTGCTGACAACGCGCTCCACTCGCGCTTGCAAGTGCGCACGACGCACTCTCACTTCTGCATTGTGCTACTCCATGGTCGAGTTCGCGTCGGAGTTGAATTCTGAGCGCATATTAATATTGTGGCTTGCAGCCCTTTTGTCGTTTTCGATCTACTTTGGACCGATCTGACGACCTACCCCTTCAAAATCGATCAGATCTGGACTCAGTTTTGCGTGCCTCACCTCGGATCTGCTCAGATGGACTCCTATCTGGACCCTGAAACCTCATTACAGTGGCTGCAGCAGCACGGATCATCTCCTATCTATCAGAGACATCTCCGATTGTCGTTTTACCGGCGACAATCGGAGCACCATTTAATAACTACCAGCACAGCGTTGTGTAGTTGTAACCAGGCTGACCTCGTTACGTCACGTACACTGTGGAGCAGTGTAAGAAGCGCGCAACACAGGGACTTGTGTTGGGTTGGGCAAATGGGAAACTGAATTTATGGATTAGGAAACCTAGAAAAACCTACTCTTTGTATATAAAACCTCGCAGATCCGCCCTCGGATTTCTGCCATCCACTCAATCACAAGACCCTAGCGTGATTGGTGGGAAATCGGGATAATATCGTGGGATATTATCCAATCAGGAGACATCGCAACCAGATGGGTTCACGACGTTCCTATCGGACACCATTGACATGGGTCCGTACCATGTAACGGGCACACCCCGTTACAGTAGTCATGTTCTCAGATTCAGATGGTGGGCGATCGCGCTGCTCCACGTCTACTGCATCCACGTGACCTATGACCTATGTGAGTGGCGTCCTCGGCCCCAGAGTGCGTACGTTACAGCAGCGGTATTCGCGCTTCAAGCGGGCACCAGGGTACAGAATCAACAAATCAAACTGGGTCAAGTATTGACTCCGAATCGGTTAGATAAATCTAGTGACATAGTTGCCTGACAGATCCGATCTGGCCTCCGATTTAAATTGGTGCTCAGATCTACTGCCCCGATATATATTCACATCTTCGATCTGCAAGCCCGAAGTAAGGCTTAGATCGGAGCGACAGAAAGTCTGCAAAGCACAATAATATGAACTTAGATTTCGATAATTTCCATGAGTAAGTTCATAATATGAACTTACTCATGGAAATTCCCTGCAAAGATACAGCAGAAGAGGATGAGCATGAGCGTTGGGAGCCTCATTGTGGCCCTAGTTATTGGGGAGTGCCGGTGCCGCGTCCCTGCCCCTCGTCCCCAAAATCCGGAACATTCAGGTGCCGTGCCTGGTGACTATTCTTGGCACTGCCACGGCTGCTTCTTGCTCGCGGGCTGCGGTGCCTGCAGGTATGTGCTCCGGATGTGGTGGGTTTGACGTACTTCTTGTCCCTTCGTATATGTGTAGTCTTCGTCGGCTCGTCGTGTGTGCTGTTGTTTGTCGGGCTACTACAATGTTGGTGACGTGGTTTGGTCGTGTTGTTCTGCACGCACGAGTTATCGTGGGTGGCCGAGGTTGCCGGCGCTGAGTTCCCCCTCCGTCTCCGGCGGTTTCACCTGCGCACTTCGTGGCAAATTGGGAACTGGAATTGTGGTCTATTGACAGTTGTCCGCGGTTTTGCTTGAGGCTCAAGGCCCCGCTCCGCGCGATACTGATTGCTCCTGTGGAACGATAATAGCGTATGACGACTGCCCTGGCCCCACCAGCCCATGGGTTGCCTCCAGAGTCCCCCTGGAAATGCGGAGGTGCGTGGACAGGCTCGGTCAATCGGCACGGGTGGAAGGTCTAATCGGTGCTCCAAAAACACCTTAACAATCAGTGATCTTCAACGGCGGAGCCCACGCACGTTCAGGTGCTACCTTGCCACCACCGTGCAACCGACACATAGTATGCGTTTTGCTCACAGACAGCACGAGAGCACTGCATCGTGCATAAGAGTTTCAGTGGATGACGAGTATCCGGTTGCACAAAATGAGATGATGATGTTTAGCATCCCTACATCAATAAATTGTTCGTCCACTAACAAAGTCGCGGCCTGTCTAGCCGCAAAGAGTATACCGCTAAAATTTACACAGCGGTCGCGAAGCCGACGCGCGGGCCCGTCGCCGTCGTCCCGTAGTCGAACACGACGTAGTACTTGCGCATGAACACATCGCCGAGGATCCACAGGCTCTCACCCGAGCTCTGGAATCCCAGGTAGCAGTAGCCGTCACCGCCATCGAAGATGTAGTCAGCCTTCTTGATCGCGTACGACTTGCCGCTCAGCGTGAACGAGACATCCGGGCCCGTGCTCGTGCAGCTAACGCGGTAGAGACCGTACGAGCTCACGTACGTGCCGCCGAGGGCCTTACCGAGAGTGGTCAACTGGGCAGGAGGAACAGCGATGAGCGAGGTGCCCGAGTCGACGATGGCACGCACCGTCGTCGAGACGATGCTCGTGGTGCCGGCCTTGACGCCGCCGAGACCGACCTCCCAGTAGCCACGACGAGTGACAGGCACGTAGTTCACAGCACCGGTGAAACGAGCCGGGTTCACACCACCGAACGTGATCTCACCGCCGTTCGCATCGCCCGTGCCGAGGTAGAACGAGAACTGCGGCTTGTCAAGGGTGCCAGCGCTGACGAGCTTCTCAAGAGGGCCCGGGATGCCGTTCTCGGCGATGGTGTCGAAACCAAGACCGAAGATACCGTCGAACTTGCCCTGCGTGTACAAGTCGCCGAGACCGCTGACCGTGTCGACTTCGGCGAACTTCTGGTTCTTCACGGTGAGGCCGCCGAAGCTGATGGTGTCCACCGAGACGACACCTGACACGGGACCACTGCCGTACTGGATCGCGAACTGCGAGCCATCCTTGACGTACGTGGACGAGAGCGCGTGGTTGTAGACGGCGTGCGACGCGAACTTCTTGTTGGGCACCCAGATGTTGCTCGAGCCCGTGTCGTAGATGACCTGGAAGTCCTGCGGCGGCGTGCCGACCGAGAGCGTGCCGTAGTACTCACTGTCTTGGTAGTTCTTGAGGATGATGTCACCAACAACGAGAGGGTTGATCGACGAGTTGCTGGCCTTCTGCGCAGCCTGGGCAGCCTGAGCCTTGATGGTCTCGACGTTAGTGATCTTCTGCACGGGCACGGTGATCACACCCGCCTCCGAGGACTGGACGAAGAGTGCCGTGGCGATGACGGCGAGGTAGGCGATCGGACGGAACATCGTGGTGGGGTGAGTTGGCTTGGCTTGGCTTGGGCGTTTGCTCGAGGTGGACTTGAGTCGGGTAAGGCAAATTGCAAAGTGAACTGGATGCCTAGTCTGGCTCGGCGAGAGAGTGGCGTCGTGGACCCGGGTCATCGGGGCCCTGTGAGGCGGGGGGAAGGAGACGGGGTGTGTGCTGATCGGCCACGCTCAGCACTCTCATCTTGTTGACTACGTGTACTGTACACTGAACTACAACCCTGGACAGGCTCCCGTCTGACCTGACAATACTTCGTGTGCAGGATCTGGGTCGTCGTCGATTGTGAATCCTCTGTGTTTCAAACAAAGGATTTTGCCTCACACACATAGACACACTCCACACATTAATAATGCACGAGCACAGCAATGCTGCACTTCCTGTGTGCGTGTAGTGCTGATTTCGCGAATGCTTCCGGGAGTTAGTTAGCCCAGTTACTGTCTCCACCCGACGGGATATTGAAATGAATACGTCGTAGGTACACACAGTACAGTATGTATGTAAAATGTTCATTTTCTTGGATTTCGATGCGAATCCCAAGTTTTATAATGTTGATCAGTTCCAATTGGAAGAGCCGCAATTTCAGCCCTTGGAGCTGCGGTTATCAGATCGGGGTGTACCACTCTAAGGCCCGCACTCAGACGAATTACTCTTGACTGACTGACCAATTAGTGCAGACTGAGTCAGTCTGAATGGACCAGTAAGGCAACTGATTATCAGTCAGTGACTCACTGATAATCAGTCGCCTTGATGTAATCGAGACAGGACGACAGTTCACAACCTGGCTCACCAGACCCACATTTGCTTCGAACAGATTCAATTGAGCTTCAATGTTCTAACTGGAACCCGTCTCGGTCACATCGCTTTGCGTGTTCGTATGTGCGGACAGCTCCTTGTGGGGGAAGCCCGGACGCCTTCTCAGGCGTCATCTCCCTCGAAGAATGACACTCATGACTGGAGTCGATTGATTGGGTCGAGCTTGTCACATAGAGTGGTACACTACAATCTGATTATCGTCCAGTTTCGCCGTCCCTGCGAAAGTTTCGCAGGGACAGGACACCTCACATCGCCTCGCGTCCCTCCTGGCAGGAGGGACGCGAGGCGATGTGAGGTGGCTGTCACCTTGCCCGAATAGCGCGCAGTGTACAGTGTACGACACCAATAAATACACTGGATGTTGTGTAGACTGAAACTCGTATACGTTGCCACCACACACACACACACACACACACACACACTCGAAACTTCTTGATTGATGCCGTGCTCCTCACAGGTGAACGACATCTTCAGCACAGAAACCTGTCAAGAAGAATGAAGAAGCTGTCATATCCCACCCTGCACGCCACAACCCTGTAAAGTAGCGTAATCAGGTCCGAAGGAAGCCTGTCCAGGGTAGTTCAGTGTACAGTACACGTAGTCAACAAGATGAGAGTGCTGAGCGTGGCCGATCAGCACACACCCCGTCTCCTTCCCCCCGCCTCACAGGGCCCCGATGACCCGGGTCCACGACGCCACTCTCTCGCCGAGCCAGACTAGGCATCCAGCTCACTTTGCAATTTGCCTTACCCGACTCAAGTCCACCTCGAGCAAACGCCCAAGCCAAGCCAAGCCAACTCACCCCACCACGATGTTCCGTCCGATCGCCTACCTCGCCGTCATCGCCACGGCACTCTTCGTCCAGTCCTCGGAGGCGGGTGTGATCACCGTGCCCGTGCAGAAGATCACTAACATCGAGACCATCAAGGCTCAGGCTGCCCAGGCTGCGCAGAAGGCCAGCAACTCGTCGATCAACCCTCTCGTTGTTGGTGACATCATCCTCAAGAACTACCAAGACAGTGAGTACTACGGCACGCTCTCGGTCGGCACGCCGCCGCAGGACTTCCAGGTCATCTACGACACGGGCTCGAGCAACATCTGGGTGCCCAACAAGAAGTTCGCGTCGCACGCCGTCTACAACCACGCGCTCTCGTCCACGTACGTCAAGGATGGCTCGCAGTTCGCGATCCAGTACGGCAGTGGTCCCGTGTCAGGTGTCGTCTCGGTGGACACCATCAGCTTCGGCGGCCTCACCGTGAAGAACCAGAAGTTCGCCGAAGTCGACACGGTCAGCGGTCTCGGCGACTTGTACACGCAGGGCAAGTTCGACGGTATCTTCGGTCTTGGTTTCGACACCATCGCCGAGAACGGCATCCCCGGCCCTCTTGAGAAGCTCGTCAGCGCTGGCACCCTTGACAAGCCGCAGTTCTCGTTCTACCTCGGCACGGGCGATGCGAACGGCGGTGAGATCACGTTCGGTGGTGTGAACCCGGCTCGTTTCACCGGTGCTGTGAACTACGTGCCTGTCACTCGTCGTGGCTACTGGGAGGTCGGTCTCGGCGGCGTCAAGGCCGGCACCACGAGCATCGTCTCGACGACGGTGCGTGCCATCGTCGACTCGGGCACCTCGCTCATCGCTGTTCCTCCTGCCCAGTTGACCACTCTCGGTAAGGCCCTCGGCGGCACGTACGTGAGCTCGTACGGTCTCTACCGCGTTAGCTGCACGAGCACGGGCCCGGATGTCTCGTTCACGCTGAGCGGCAAGTCGTACGCGATCAAGAAGGCTGACTACATCTTCGATGGCGGTGACGGCTACTGCTACCTGGGATTCCAGAGCTCGGGTGAGAGCCTGTGGATCCTCGGCGATGTGTTCATGCGCAAGTACTACGTCGTGTTCGACTACGGGACGACGGCGACGGGCCCGCGCGTCGGCTTCGCGACCGCTGTGTAAATTTTAGCGGTATACTCTTTGCGGCTAGACAGGCCGCGACTTTGTTAGTGGACGAACAATTTATTGATGTAGGGATGCTAAACATCATCATCTCATTTTGTGCAACCGGATACTCGTCATCCACTGAAACTCTTGCACGGTGGTGGCAAGATAGCACCTGAACGTGCGTGGGATCCGTTGAAGATCACTGATTGTCAAGGTGTTTTTGGAGCACCGATTAGACCTTCCACCCGTGCCGATTGACCGAGCCCGTCCACGCACATCCTCGTTTTTCACGGGGACTCTGGAGGCAACTCGGGGGCTGGTGGGGTCACAGCAGTCGTCATACGCTATCATCGCTCCACAGGAACAATCAGTATCGCGCGGAGCGCGGCCTTGAGCCACTTTTCAAGCAAAACCGCGGACAACTGCGCCGAGTCCTGCCGGTTAGTCATCAGACTCCAAGCCGCGAAATCCCTCTCACTGCAAACGTTGGAGTTCTTTTTTTTTGTCAAATACCACGTAAATGCAATCGCATTAACACTCAAGCCTCAAGTCTAGAACAACCGAGGCCATTCAAGTTCTCGTCCAGTCTCGTCGGCGCGATCACCAAAGTGCTGCGCAAAAAATGCTTTGTTGTGCTCTCAAAGGGCAACAGCGCCAGCGTGCTCCACCAATCACCAAAGCTATCCTGCTGCCACCGTGCAACCGACACATAGTATGCGTTTTGCTCACAGACAGTACGAGAGCACTCCATCGTGCATAAGAGTTTCAGTGGATGACGAGTATCCGGTTGCACAAAATGAGATGATGATGTTTAGCATCCCTACATCAATAAATTGTTCGTCCACTAACAAAGTCGCGGCCTGTCTAGCCGCAAAGAGTATACCGCTAAAATTTACACAGCGGTCGCGAAGCCGACGCGCGGGCCCGTCGCCGTCGTCCCGTAGTCGAACACGACGTAGTACTTGCGCATGAACACATCGCCGAGGATCCACAGGCTCTCACCCGAGCTCTGGAATCCCAGGTAGCAGTAGCCGTCACCGCCATCGAAGATGTAGTCAGCCTTCTTGATCGCGTACGACTTGCCGCTCAGCGTGAACGAGACATCCGGGCCCGTGCTCGTGCAGCTAACGCGGTAGAGACCGTATGAGCTCACGTAAGTGCCGCCAAGAGCCTTGCCCAACTTTGTGAACTGCGATGGTGGAGCAGCGATGAGCGAGGTGCCTGAGTCGACGATGGCACGCACAGTTGTCGACACCACGCTCGTGGTGCCGGCCTTGACGCCGCCGAGACCGACCTCCCAGTAGCCTCGGCGCGTGACAGGCACGTAGTCGAAGTCTCCAGTGAAGCGAGCTGGGTTCACACCACCGAACGTGATCTCACCGCCGTTCGCATCGCCCGTGCCGAGGTAGAACGAGAACTGCGGCTTGTCAAGGGTGCCAGCGCTGACGAGCTTCTCAAGAGGGCCCGGGATGCCGTTCTCGGCGATGGTGTCGAAACCAAGACCGAAGATACCGTCAAACTGGCCTTCAGTGTACAAGTCGCCGAGACCGCTGACCGTGTCGACTTCGGCGAACTTCTGGTTCTCAACCGTGAGGCCGCCGAAGCTGATGGTGTCCACCGAGACGAAGCCCGACACAGGACCACTACCGTACTGGATCGCGAACTCCGAGCCGTCCTTGACGTACGTGGAGGACAGTGAACTGTTGTAGACGGCGTGCGACGCGAACTTCTTGTTGGGCACCCAGATGTTGCTCGAGCCCGTGTCGTAGATGACCTGGAAGTCCTGCGGCGGCGTGCCGACTGACAGCGTGCCGTAGTATTCGGCGTCCTGGTAGTTCTTGAGGATGATGTCCCCGACGACAAGAGGATTGATTGCTGAGTTACTGGCCTGCTGAGCAGCCTGGGCGGCTTGGGCCTTAACGGTGTCGAGGTGGTTCTGCTTGGCGATCTTCTGCACGGGCACGGTGATCACACCCGCCTCCGAGGACTGAACGAAGAGCGCCGTGGCAATGACGGCAAGATAAGCGACCGGGCGGAACATCTTGGCGTGGAGGGGTAGTCTGGGTGTTTGCTTGATGTGGACTTGAGCCGGGGAAAGCAAATTGCGAAGTGAGCTCATGGGGAATGCTTTGCTCGGTGCAGAGGGACCGTTTGGGGTCCATGTGCGGCGGGATGGAGGAGACGGGGTGTCAGGTGATTGACCGCACTGAGTGCTCTTGACTTGGAGAGTAAACTCTCGCTTAAACTGATAACACTTCGCTTTTGGATGTGGACAAACGGCATCCACTGTCTCAACTTCCATCTGATTGAGCCGGTCCACGGATTCGTTGGCATGCGTTCGAAAATTCTGTGACGCCGTTCCAATCGCGATCAGTGGAGTTGAGTACAATGCTGCCTTCGTGGGTTTCCGAATGCTTTGTTTAGTACCTGGAAACGTGAGCGATGGATATGTAGTGGTGGACTGGTCAGCCGATTGAAATACTCTTTGCTCACGTTCATGAGGCCACTGATGATGCCGACTCCAGTTGCAAGCCATTAAACAAGTCGAAGCGTTTCCTCACTCTTTCTTAAAAGAGTGAGGAAACGCTTCGACTTGTTTGTACTGTAGCAGCAGGTACAGCATTGTGTCGATCCCAGAATCAAACATTTTTTATGTTCCACTGTGCCATGCGTACTGTACGATTGTATGCACTCCTTCAACGCTGCACATCGCACTTCGGGAAATGGTACTGTACCGTTGTGCGTTCTGTATCTGCCCGACTCATCGAAGCACGACGTGCTCCAAGATATTTAGATGTTGGTCGGGCTCGGAAGACCGCACGGTCACTCGCTAGTGAACACGCGATTATCAGATTAGAGCGTTCCACTCCACGCCAGAGCAATTGCAGCAGATTTGTTGACTGATTACTCCAGATTGGTTGACCAACCCGACTATTCTATCAGTCGACATGGAGTGTCATCCTACTTCGATATAGCCTGTCCAACTTGAACTCGGTTGGATTTCGAGTGTGATACTTGAGAAAGGACCACTGTATGCTCTAAGGGAACCAGCTCACCCAAAAGCATCATTCCAACATGGACCACAGAATTGGTACAAAATACAAGTATGCGCTGACAGTGTGCGGTTGCTTGACCGACCGAAGGCCTGCTCGAACATTGAAGGTGTCACTGAGCACGTCCATTTTGATTTATAGACTCGCTCGAGAGTGAGAAGTGATCCTCTGTAATCTGCGATAGCTCGACCGGAAGTGCAATGACATCGTTCACGTCGACAAGACCATCCATAACCAAGCCGAAGGTCATCGCAAAATCTCGTTCGTCCATTCCACTCTAGCGGTCATACATATGTGTGAACATTCATCCATTATTACTTAAGATCTACTAGACAATACTCGCCACACTGCTGCGACGGTAGATACTGTTCGTAGCGCCTGCTCTGGCTGGGGTTCTTAAACAGCCGTCGCGAAGCCGACGCGAGGACCCGTAGCGGTCGTGCCGTAGTCGAAAATGACGTAGTACTTGCGCATGAAGACGTCACCCAGGATCCAGAGGTTCTCACCCGAGCTCTGGAACGCCAGGTAGCACGATCCATCGCCGCCGTCCAACGTGTAATCGGCCTTCTGGATCGAGTACGACTTGCCACCGAGCGTGAACGAGATGGCCGGGCCAGTCGTGCTGCAGCTAATGGTGTAGAGACCATCCGACGTGAGAGTGCCTCCAAGGGCGCGGCCGAGCTTGGAGAACTGCGACGGGGGAGCGGCGATGAGCGAGGTGCCCGAGTCGACGATAGCAGGCACCGACGTCGACACAATGCTCGTCGTGCCGGCCTTGACGCCGCCGAGAGCGATCTGCCAGTAGCCACGCTGGGTGACAGGTACATAGCTCACAGCACCCGTGAAGTGGGCCGGGTTTACGCCACCGAACGTGATCTCACCGACGTCGTTCGAGCCAAGGTAGAACGAGAACTGGGGCTTGTCAAGCTTGCCAGCCTTGACGAGCTTCTCAAGCGGGCCGGGGATGCCGTTCTCGGCGATGGTGTCGAAGCCAAGACCAAAGATACCATCGAACTGACCGTTGAGATACAGCGATCCGAGGCCGCTGACCGTGTCGACTTCGGCAAATTGCTGGTTGGCGATCGTGATGCCGCCGAAGCTGATCGTGTCCACAGAGACGGAGCCCGACACAGGGCCACTACCGTACTGGATCGCGAACTCCGAGCCGTCCTTGACGTATGTGGAGGAAAGTGCATGGTTGTAAACAGCGTGGGAGCCGAACTTCTTGTTGGGCACCCAGATGTTGCTCGAGCCCGTGTCGTAGATGACCTGGAAGTTCTGCGGCGGCGTACCGACCGAGAGCGTGCCATAGTACTCGGCGTCCTGGTAGTTCTGGAGCACGAGGCTGCCAACCACGAGCGGCTTGACTGCCGACGAGTTGTTGGCCGCGGCCTGCTGCTGGGCAGCCTGGGCCTTGATGGTCTGGATGTGGTTCTGCTTGGCGATCTTCTGCACTGGCACGCTGATCACACCCGCCTCCGAGGACTGGACGAAGAGCGCCGTGGCGATGACGGCGAGGTAGGCGATCGGACGGAACATCGTGGTGGGGTGAGTTGGCTTGGGCGTTTGCTTGAGGTGGACTTGAGTCGGGGAAAGCAAATTGCGAAGTGAGGTCGCGGACAATGGGCAACCAACGCGACTCGTTCGACTCGGACGGAAGGGGACCTGGGGATTCTGTCTCTGATGGACTGTCACTCGGTCTCGCAGAGGCAGGCGGTCGTTGAGCGCGGATGTCTAGTTGGAGCGCAGCCTGATAGACGCTTGGGCGGTTGTTGAGCGAAGCCTGCACTGTCGCTGCCACGCTCCGAGACTGATTACATTCTCGAGTTCACGTCGACGAAACAAGGATCCTGACCACAGAACGCCATACAGCTTGGCAGCTCGAGTGCGTGTACCATACGCATTCTAACCGTGCAGTGTACTCACCCGTCACAATTGAGCCGGGCTGAAAGGCATCGACCGTCTCGTGAGTTGTGCTCGGGATCTTTGACGCCGTTCCATCACCTGCACGCGACCAAGTTCTATGAATTTTCATCCTTTTCTTCTGATTTGACTTGTACTACACAGTCGTCCAGTGTTCAGTAGAAAACAGGTGCTGATGTGGGCGCTGGACCTTCAAGGCTTTGTGGGCGAGTTCTGCAGAGTCCATCTTGGAAGTTGCAAGGGCGATTTTGAGACTGGAGACAGATGTCTTCGGACTGTTTTGAGGAAGTGACTCACAGTAGTATTCTTTGATCTGATTACCGTGCATAAAACAGTTTCGCGACGATCTTGCGTGAATCTAGGGTTGAGTGAGGCGGGCGTGACTGGATCTTGGATTGCCAGATCGGATCTCGGCTTGCTGGATTGGATCTCGGGCTGGGTGAGATCGTGCACAGTTAGGCCCGCCTCATCGAATCGCACGTGGCCGTCTGGAAGAAATGCCGCGACCACAGTTTGCTCGCTCTGACTAAGAAGAATGAGTCGAATGATTGATTATGTGATGTAACAACCAAACTAAAGAGGGTGAGGGTGTCTTTGATTGGCAACAAGAGATCATTCGCCCGCATCATCCTCGAGAGATTGCTGCGCATAAGATGCCTGATGAGGCGGGGAGCGGCCCATTCGTGATCCCGTCACGCCCGCCTCACTCAACCCTAGATTCACGCAAGATCGTCGCGAAACTGTTTTATGCACGGTAATCAGATCAAAGAATACTACTGTGAGTCACTTCCTCAAAACAGTCCGAAGACATCTGTCTCCAGTCTCAAAATCGCCCTTGCAACTTCCAAGATGGACTCTGCAGAACTCGCCCACAAAGCCTTGAAGGTCCAGCGCCCACATCAGCACCTGTTTTCTACTGAACACTGGACGACTGTGTAGTACAAGTCAAATCAGAAGAAAAGGATGAAAATTCATAGAACTTGGTCGCGTGCAGGTGATGGAACGGCGTCAAAGATCCCGAGCACAACTCACGAGACGGTCGATGCCTTTCAGCCCGGCTCAATTGTGACGGGTGAGTACACTGCACGGTTAGAATGCGTATGGTACACGCACTCGAGCTGCCAAGCTGTATGGCGTTCTGTGGTCAGGATCCTTGTTTCGTCGACGTGAACTCGAGAATGTAATCAGTCTCGGAGCGTGGCAGCGACAGTGCAGGCTTCGCTCAACAACCGCCCAAGCGTCTATCAGGCTGCGCTCCAACTAGACATCCGCGCTCAACGACCGCCTGCCTCTGCGAGACCGAGTGACAGTCCATCAGAGACAGAATCCCCAGGTCCCCTTCCGTCCGAGTCGAACGAGTCGCGTTGGTTGCCCATTGTCCGCGACCTCACTTCGCAATTTGCTTTCCCCGACTCAAGTCCACCTCAAGCAAACGCCCAAGCCAACTCACCCCACCACGATGTTCCGTCCGATCGCCTACCTCGCCGTCATCGCCACGGCGCTCTTCGTCCAGTCCTCGGAGGCGGGTGTGATCAGCGTGCCAGTGCAGAAGATCGCCAAGCAGAACCACATCCAGACCATCAAGGCCCAGGCTGCCCAGCAGCAGGCCGCGGCCAACAACTCGTCGGCAGTCAAGCCGCTCGTGGTTGGCAGCCTCGTGCTCCAGAACTACCAGGACGCCGAGTACTATGGCACGCTCTCGGTCGGTACGCCGCCGCAGAACTTCCAGGTCATCTACGACACGGGCTCGAGCAACATCTGGGTGCCCAACAAGAAGTTCGGCTCCCACGCTGTTTACAACCATGCACTTTCCTCCACATACGTCAAGGACGGCTCGGAGTTCGCGATCCAGTACGGTAGTGGCCCTGTGTCGGGCTCCGTCTCTGTGGACACGATCAGCTTCGGCGGCATCACGATCGCCAACCAGCAATTTGCCGAAGTCGACACGGTCAGCGGCCTCGGATCGCTGTATCTCAACGGTCAGTTCGATGGTATCTTTGGTCTTGGCTTCGACACCATCGCCGAGAACGGCATCCCCGGCCCGCTTGAGAAGCTCGTCAAGGCTGGCAAGCTTGACAAGCCCCAGTTCTCGTTCTACCTTGGCTCGAACGACGTCGGTGAGATCACGTTCGGTGGCGTAAACCCGGCCCACTTCACGGGTGCTGTGAGCTATGTACCTGTCACCCAGCGTGGCTACTGGCAGATCGCTCTCGGCGGCGTCAAGGCCGGCACGACGAGCATTGTGTCGACGTCGGTGCCTGCTATCGTCGACTCGGGCACCTCGCTCATCGCCGCTCCCCCGTCGCAGTTCTCCAAGCTCGGCCGCGCCCTTGGAGGCACTCTCACGTCGGATGGTCTCTACACCATTAGCTGCAGCACGACTGGCCCGGCCATCTCGTTCACGCTCGGTGGCAAGTCGTACTCGATCCAGAAGGCCGATTACACGTTGGACGGCGGCGATGGATCGTGCTACCTGGCGTTCCAGAGCTCGGGTGAGAACCTCTGGATCCTGGGTGACGTCTTCATGCGCAAGTACTACGTCATTTTCGACTACGGCACGACCGCTACGGGTCCTCGCGTCGGCTTCGCGACGGCTGTTTAAGAACCCCAGCCAGAGCAGGCGCTACGAACAGTATCTACCGTCGCAGCAGTGTGGCGAGTATTGTCTAGTAGATCTTAAGTAATAATGGATGAATGTTCACACATATGTATGACCGCTAGAGTGGAATGGACGAACGAGATTTTGCGATGACCTTCGGCTTGGTTATGGATGGTCTTGTCGACGTGAACGATGTCATTGCACTTCCGGTCGAGCTATCGCAGATTACAGAGGATCACTTCTCACTCTCGAGCGAGTCTATAAATCAAAATGGACGTGCTCAGTGACACCTTCAATGTTCGAGCAGGTCT
The DNA here is from genome assembly GCA_023091665.1 of Pythium myriotylum. Taxonomy (NCBI): domain Eukaryota; phylum Oomycota; class Peronosporomycetes; order Pythiales; family Pythiaceae; genus Pythium; species Pythium myriotylum. Next base: position 2,582,162 of record JALJCQ010000015.1, read on the forward strand.
TCGGTCGGTCAAGCAACCACAGACTGTCAGCGAGTACTTGTATTTTGTACCGATTCTGTAGCTTTAGTCTAGAATGGGGTTTCTGTGTGAGCATGAATTGTGCTTATTTATCCACATGCGGGAGGCTAGTAGCTTTAGAGAAACAACTTGTTCTTGTTTCCGTCTGGAACAGAAGTATTTCTACAGTACTTCGTACTAGTAGCCATGCTGTCACAGGTGAGGCAATCTCGACTTGCAGAATGACGGGCTATGGCGGATTGTAGCATGCCACCGTCGAATAGTAGAGTAGGAACAACCTCGAGGGAGCTGGATCTCCAATGCACGCCAAGGTGTACTTGCGTGGTTTCGAACTAATCCAACTCTCTGTTGTTTCTTCCCCTCTCCATCCTCCCGCTGTGCAATGAGGGGACATGGTGAGGTGAAACCTCGCGGCGTCGAGTTCAATCCTCAGCAGCGTCCCAGCAGACGCCACTCTGGCCTCGGATAGTGCCAGATGGCTCGTCCTCTGAGAGCGGGAGTAGAGCCGAGAAATGGGTCCGTATGGCAGATTTATCAGGATACGCTTCATGGCTCCAGCGCAACAGCAAGTGAGGCACATCCAATCGAGTTGTATTATTCACCCGAGTAGTTTATCGAACAAAATCTGCTACTAGCGAACATGTTTAGACCGCCGTGGCGAGGCCAATGCGCGGGCCAGTCGACGTGCTTCCGTAGTCGTGAACGACGTAGTACTTGCGCATGAACACATCACCGAGAATCCACAACGGGAGGTCAATACCCTGGAAGCCGAGCAGACAGGAGCCGAGACCAGTGTTAATGATGTAGTCCTTCTTCTGGAGCGTGTAAACGTTGCCGTTGATCGTGAAGGACACGGCAACACCGTTGGTGGTGCTGCAGCTGATCGTGTACTGGCCAGACGAGGACGCCGTAGCACCGACAGCGCGCGCAAGGCTGGCGATCTGTGCCTGCGGAACAGCGATGAGGGAGGTGCCGGAGTCCACGATAGCGCGCACGGTCGTCGACACAATGTTGGTGGTGCCAACCTTGACACCGGCAAGACCAAACTCCCAGTAGCCAGGCGTGGTCACGGGGAAGTAGTTGATGGCACCAGAGAAACGAGCCGTGTTGACACCACCGAACGTAATCTCGCCACCAGCGTTGTTGCCGAGGTAGAACGAGAAGACAGGGGCATCAAGCGTGCCAGCCTTGACGAGCTTCTCAATCGGGCCGGGGATGCCGTTTCTGGCGATGGCGTCGAAGCCAAGACCGAAGATACCATCGAACTTGCCCTGCGTGTACAGAGCGCCAAGGCCGCTAACCGTGTCCACTTCCGCGAAGAGCTGGTTTGGTACAGTGAGACCACCAAAGCTGACGGTGTCCTGCGAGACGGTGCCCGACACAGGACCGCTGCCGTACTGGATCGCGAAGGCCGTGCCGTTCTTAACGTAAGTGGACGAGAGCGCATGGTTGTAGACAGCGTGGGAGCCGAACTTCTTGTTGGGCACCCAGATGTTGCTCGAGCCCGTGTCGTAGATGACCTGGAAGTTCTGCGGCGGCGTACCGACCGAGAGCGTGCCGTAGTACTGCGCGTTCTGGTAGTTGTTGAGCACGATCTTGCCCGTGGTGAGAGGGCTGATCGCCGGCTTGGGCGCGTTCTGGTTCTCGAGCGCCTGGATCGTCAAGGTCTGGGCAAGCTCAGCGTCCGAGATCTTCTGAACCGGGACCGTGACGATGCCAGCCTCGGACTGGGTCGCGAGAGCCGCGGCAATGAGCGCACCGATGAAAGCGACTGGGCGGAACATGGTGTTCTAGGAAGGAAGGTGGTCTTGTGCAGTCGCCGGAGGATTCCAGAATGAGTTTGACGGGGGCCGTCACACAGTTCATCGGGAGTCTGTGAGATAGGGGGTGCCGCCCCCTTTCACGCCTTGGCCATGCTCAGCTTCAAGCAATTCTCTTCTACGTAAACCACGCTGGACCCCGTCATCGGTGGACGGCGCTGTTCTCAGACCCAAAGAACTTCTCCAACTCGCTCTAATCCAGTATCCAGACAAGCTCGTGGTCTGTCCAGATCTGTTTCTCCACGAGGCGACACCGCGAAATGGGTGAGGAAATCTGAGCACGGGACGGATGTGTTGACTGAATGGATACGCTGTTGGTGGCAAGCGTACTGGCTTTGTGTTTATTGGTGGCACCAGACACACCTAATCAGATTGGAGTGGGACACAAAGCGGACATCTTGACTGATCAGACGCTCATCGCAGACCACAAACCAAAGCGGCTAATCAGTCAGGGCCATCGCTGACACGATTGATCGAGGCAACGTGGATCCGCTCGGAATTGCGATTGGCTCGCCAAAATCGTGACGGGCTTGCCCCAAGTCGGTGCGAAATCCTTCGAAGACCGCTCTCTCTCTCTCTCTCTCTCTCTCTCTCTCTCTCCGCTCTCCGTGTGTGTGTGAGTGTGTGTGGTCCCTGAAAGCTTTCATCTCCCTTGGATGCTGATGACGCCAGGGTGTGGAATGCGAGAGAACAAATGATGGCACTGTACCGTAATGAAGATATGTCATTGAACTCACGCAATTAATCTTCGGTAAGAATGCGAGAGAACAAGAAACAGAGCGAGTCTCTTAGATCACTTGATCGCACATCTCGCTCCGTCGGAGCAAATTGATCCGACTTGCCCTGCCCTGTCAACTCAGCACCGAATGCAGGAGCTTCAACTTGAAAGTCCTCCGAAAGCGATTGATGAATTTCACACACAGGTAGTACACCCACCTGCAGGATGCCTATCTGCGAAACGTGGGAACCCTACTATGTACCGGTAGTTCAACGACAAACCGAAGCTGGCCCTTTTTCATTCATCACGAAGGACTGCTGTACAGTATGAATATTTCATATTGATACTGTGTAGTGCAACCCAACTCATAGCATGTGAGTCACTTTCGGATCAATAGGCAAGATGAAGAATCCCAGGACGCTTGATGGTTTCCCCATCCACGACGTGCTTGATCAAGGGCCAGTCCGGCGATTCGCTGATCACTTCGTGGACTAGCTTTCCGTCTTCTTCATAAACCAGCACCGTATCCTCCGACTTTGTTCCTGTCACCGACGGATTCCACGCGTACCCTTGGTTCAATCCAACGACTGCGGTCCCAGAAAGCTGAGGGTTTGCGATCCATTCGCGGCTCTTATAACCGGCGCATCCACCCTGGTGATGAAGTTTCCACTCCCCAGGAAAGCCTTTAGCCTCGTATGCTTCCTGGATTAGACGAAAGATATCTTTCGCGGCAGCGCCAGGCTTCGAGGAAGCAATCGCGACCGCGTCGACGTACGTCGCAGCCTCGTGGCGTCGAACGAGATCTTCGGGGATCTTTGCTCCAGGTGTGCTCGTGAGGTACACCATGCGTGTACACGAGAGCACGAAACCAGCGCGTCGGCCGCACAGCACGATCATGACTTTGTGCTTGATGCGCTTGTTCGTCGGCAACGGGTGCCGGATCGCATCGACACGTTCATCCGCAGCGATCAGAATGACAACAGGAGTGATACCGCGCGTAAAACACTGTGCACTAAGGTCGCTTGCAATGTCCCACTCGGTCATCGTAGGGCGCACTCGCTTCGCGACCAGGCCGATGATCTCCCCGCAGTCCCTGCCTAGTTCGCGATAAACTTGCTGCTCGTACTTGGTTAGCGAGGCACGCAACACGCCGATGCGCGCTTCGATGTCGGCATCTAGCGCATCGACTGCGACGCGCTCGCTCTTCGCGAGATTCTTCGCGACGGTTAACACACTGGGCTGCTCATACCAAGGGTCTTCGTGGAGCTGGGGTCCAATGGGCAAGCCTCAGACTTTCCCGTGCAGAAGACACCAACGCATTGCACTCTACCTTCACGTAAGCTTGGAGTCCATCCAGTTCCTCGTTGATGAGTCGGTGCCCTTCAATCTCATTCGTGAGCACGACGACTTGGTCAGCGTCCACGTAGATCGACCCGACGCCGCCTGTTCAATCGCGCTGTCAGATCCCTCGCCGCATCGTCTGCCGGTGCAGAGGCTCACCTTCGCTTGCCTTGTTGATGAAGCTGCGCCCTCCGCCCGTGATCCACGCGAAGTTGTGCGAGAGACTCAAGACCACGGCGTCGAGCGAGGCGTCGACGAGAAGACGGCGGCTGCAGAGGCACAGCGGGGGTCATTTTCAGCCGCAAGACCCGCGTTCGACAGCTCGCAGACAGCGCTACGCACACGTCGGACACTTTGCGCTGGAAATCGGCGCGGCGCTGCGCCTTGTCGACGGCAAACGCCTCGACGTACTTGCGGTCGTCCATCCCGTGGATGTTCCAGGTTGAAGCTCGGAAGAAGGATCTCTTCGAAGAATTGTTCTGTCTTGTTGTGTACTGTACTCTCTCTTTCTCTTAGCAAAAGCTATAGCCGTTTAGAATTGATTGTAACTACCAACAATAACCTCTATTCATCAATTACAATTGATTGTAACCACCAACAATAACCTCTATTTATCAATAAAGGAAAAGGAAAAGAGTGGATTTTGTGGGTTTGGGATCCAGAGCGAGTGCCGCTCTCGGGGAATTGGTCTCCAAACCATGGAGAAGCACATGCACGCGAGGCCCGTCGATGGGGCCTACGCCTTGTTCTTGGGCGGACAATTGATCTGGCCGGAGACCACGCCAGCCTTGGGCACCTTACCTGCACTCGAGTACTTCAAGTAGCACGCGCTGGTGCCGTCGGCGGTCTGCTGGGCGAACGTGAACGCCTGGCAGCCGGTAGTACTGCCGCATTCAGAGCAGCATTCGTCGTTCGAGACACCCAGCACGGTCCTGAGGTCATTGCCATAGTAGTCAACATCGACCTCTTGTGGAGGACAAGTACCCGGCGACGACGATGGAGGAGCCGCCGCACCCTGGAGCGCGAGCGTGGCCGAGACCGCTCCAGCCTTCGCACGGCGGCCAGCAGCCGACGTCTTCAGGTAGCAGGCGCTCGTCGCATCTGCGGTCGCCGCGATGTACGTGTAGGCTCCGCACTTCGCCGTCTTGCCACACTCGCTACAGCAATCACCAGCCGACAGTCCCATGACGTTCTTGATATCGTTGCCGTAGTAGTCCACGTCGATTTCTGGCGCCGAGCAGTTGCCCGACGACGACGACGACGACGATGGAGGAGCCGCCGCACCCTGGAGCGCGAGCGTGGCCGAGACCGCTCCAGCCTTCGCACGGCGGCCAGCAGCCGACGTCTTCAGGTAGCAGGCGCTCGTCGCATCTGCGGTCGCCGCGATGTACGTGTAGGCTCCGCACTTCGCCGTCTTGCCACACTCGCTACAGCAATCACCAGCCGACAGTCCCATGACGTTCTTGATATCGTTGCCGTAGTAGTCCACGTCGATTTCTGGCGCCGAGCAGTTGCCCGACGACGACGACGACGACGATGGAGGAGCCGCCGCACCCTGGAGCGCGAGCGTGGCCGAGACCGCTCCAGCCTTCGCACGGCGGCCAGCAGCCGACGTCTTCAGGTAGCAGGCGCTCGTCGCATCTGCGGTCGCCGCGATGTACGTGTAGGCTCCGCACTTCGCCGTCTTGCCACACTCGCTACAGCAATCACCAGCCGACAGTCCCATGACGTTCTTGATATCGTTGCCGTAGTAGTCCACGTCGATTTCTGGCGCCGAGCAGTTGCCCGACGACGACGACGACGACGATGGAGGAGCCGCCGCACCCTGGAGCGCGAGCGTGGCCGAGACCGCTCCAGCCTTCGCACGGCGGCCAGCAGCCGACGTCTTCAGGTAGCAGGCGCTCGTCGCATCTGCGGTCGCCGCGATGTACGTGTAGGCTCCGCACTTCGCCGTCTTGCCACACTCGCTACAGCAATCACCAGCCGACAGTCCCATGACGTTCTTGATATCGTTGCCGTAGTAGTCCACGTCGATTTCTGGCGCCGAGCAGTTGCCCGACGACGACGACGACGACGATGGAGGAGCCGCCGCACCCTGGAGCGCGAGCGTGGCCGAGACCGCTCCAGCCTTCGCACGGCGGCCAGCAGCCGACGTCTTCAGGTAGCAGGCGCTCGTTGTCGCGATGTATGTATATGCTCCACAGTTGTTTGTGACGCCGCACCTGTTACAGCATTCCCCGATCGACACTCCGTACACAGCCCCAACGTCGTTACCGTAGTAATCGACGCCCTGCTCCTCTGAGCTGCAGGTAGCAGTGGGAGGGGCGTCGGAAAGCGTCCCGGACACGGCACCTTTCTTCTCGGTGCGACCGGCCGCAGACTTCTTGAGGTAGCAAGCCGTCCTGCCGTCAGGGTTCTCATTAACGAACGTGTACACCTTGCACCCCAAAGTGGCAGCACATGCGTCGCAGCACTTGTCAGGTTGAAGACCGTAGAGCGCAATGATATCGTTGCCCGCGTAATCAATATCCGTCTCTTGCTTGGGACACTTGTCGATCTTGGCAACGCATTGGTAGTACCCAGAGTTCCACGGCTGGCAGTAGCCTTTGTCGCAGCAGTTCATCTCGCGTGGGCGCGAGCTGTCACCACACTGAGCTCCGAGGTTGCTCTGGCATTGTGCAACCACGCCTGTGGCGTAGAGAGCACTGGTGAGTGCGAGCACTCCGATCCACCTCATGGTAGAAAGGCAATGCGAGCGCTGGGGTTGCCGGAGGTAAGCTTCAAAGTCGCTTGGGTGGGGGTTACTTCCACGGGGAAGATTTTGGAATGAGCTCCAGACCACAGGGTCTTCGATCCTCTCATCATGTAGTCCCTTCGTCTCCTCTTGGAGCGGGCAAGAGAACGGTGGCCCCGGAGAGATGGGGGCGACCGGTAAGATGTGGGTCTCTTGCTCCCAAGATCAAGGCGCCTACATTTTGCTGACGAGAGAGGTTTCGAAGCCGTGTCTGCGTCATGGCAGACAGACTTATGATACGCGCCATGAGATTGTACTCGGTTTGGGGTCGCGTCAGGACACTTGATTACTTACATCAACAGAGCAATAAATGCGCGTCGGCTTCAACGAGTGAATATTCATACTCACGAGATTGATAAAATTGATCGTAAAAATTGAACGTCAACAGACTCCGGAGCCCAACTCCGGAACGAGATTACTGTACTCTCGCAATGTGATGGCTGACTTGGCACATAGATCGAGTGACGCATCGAGGAATAATCGGTTAGTATTTTCGAACGCTCGCGAAGAAAGTGTTGCGTTATGCTTTATTGGGTGACGTGCAAGAGTGGAGTCGTGTTCGATTGTACTGGAACCCACCACCCTGCATACACGCGGGGAGCCTTGGCTTGGACGCAGATTTATCTGCATGGATTGGCGTGAGGTTTGGAATTGGGCTTTGCTTGTTGTAATTCACCGTCCATCTCCAACTCGTAAACGACAGTGACAAGACGACGGTTGCGACGGCGGAACGAGTAAAACCACAGCTTAGTCTCTCTGATTCCAGTCAACGTTGTTATCATAACTCGCAAAACTTGGGTTTGCACGAAACCCGAACGGGAGCCATGCCTCCATGACCTAGCACTTTGCAATAAATGCGGGGTAAGTTGACCGTACGAATGGAGGCTGTGACGGAAGCCACAAGCGCCCGGTGAGCAAGGTCAGCCGCACGAAATCTTTCAGCCGTGACCCTTCTACGCGCAGTGTTCGTCGGATGACGACTCGCCTTTGTCTTCCTTCCATTAAACTGTCGGTGAGACGCGAAAGACAGCAGCCACCAAGGCTCGCAGCCACAACGTTTCGCAAAAAATTTTGCGCGTCGCGCATCCATCACCCGACGTTGAAGTTGCCAGAGCGATCTACCTTTCTTTCAAACAAATCTCGCCTTCCCTACCTTGTTATAAAAACCTATCATGAATCCCTTTATATAGGTAGGTTTTATACGTTGCCTGGTTTAGGTTTTATCGGGTGGTGTGACGCGCCAGGTGGCGCCTGAGACCATTGGCTGATCTCGAGCGAGACGGAGCTCCTCATGGGCTGTTTGCGCAGGCGGTCGTCTGTCTCTGCCAGTGGCCCCAAGCTCAAGTTGCAGTTGCTGTAGACGCACGCGGCCACTCCTCCATTGCCCGGCTCCCGCGCGTACGTCACCCATGTCTTCGCCCAACCGAGAAGACTCGCCCCCCGGCCCGCGCGGCGTCGACGGCCTCCAGAGCCCGCCGCTCGCCAGCTCGCCCGGACCCACGACCGCGCTCGGACGCAAGCTCAGCAACGTGACGCTCAGCGCCACGTCCAGCGTCGACCCCGTCGCCGTGCCCATGGCCGCGCAGCACGCGCCCCAGTCGTGCGGCTCGCCGCGCTCGCTCGTCGCGGGCGTCGGCGCCCACGCGCGCCCCAAGTGCCTCATCATCTACACGGGCGGCACCTTCGGCATGGTGCCCGACGCGCAGGGCGTGCTTCACCCGACCAACGGCTTTCTCGCTAAGAAGATCAGCGAGATGGACGAGTTCAAGTTCGAGAATATGCCGCTCGTCACGGTCTCGGAGTGGGAGCACCCGATTGACTCGTCCGACATGAACCCGGAGGACTGGGGCGCCATCGCGCGCGAGATCGAGGCCAAGTACTGGGACTACGACGGCTTCGTCGTGCTCCAGGGAACCGACACGATGGCCTACACGGCCTCGGCGCTCTCCTTCATGCTCGAGTACCTGGGCAAGCCCGTAGTCATCTCGGGCGCGATGATCCCGCTGCACTTCCCGCACAGTGATGCGCGCCGCAACCTCATCATGTCGGTCATGTGCGCCGCGAACCTCACCATCCCCGAGGTCTGCATCTACTCGAACGACAAGCTGCTGCGCGGCAACCGCACGACCAAGATCGCCAACATGTCGGTGGACGCGTTCCACTCGCCCAACTTCCCTGTGCTCGCGTCCACGGGTGTCGAGACCACGGTGGACCAGGCACTTATCCTGCCTTACCCGCGCCGCCGCTTCAGCGTCTTCACGAACCTCTCGACTAACATCTGCGTCTTCCACCTCGTCCCGGGCTTTGACGACGACTGCATCGAGGCCTACATTGCGCGTCACAACGAAAAGGCCTCGAACCGCGGCCGAAAGGCTGTCGTCTTTGCGCTTTACGGCACGGGCAACGCACCGCTCCGTCGCAAGTCATTCCTGCAGCTCATCGAGCTCGCTCTCCAGTCCCAGATCCCCGTCTGCATTACGACGCAGTGTGTGCAGGGCCGCACGCAGCTTGACACGTACGCTACTGGTGTGAAGCTGCTCGAAATGGGCGTTATCACGACGTTCGATATGACCATCGAGGCCACTGTCTCCAAGCTGGCGTACTTGATGGGCAAGGGCTTCTCTGGAGCCGAGCTGAAGACGAAGATGGAGACGGATCTCCGAGGCGAACTCTCGGTCGTCGACTCGTTCAAGGACAGCGACGAGCTCAGCCGCTCCCGACAGTACCGTAAGGCCGTGATCAAGAACTTCGCTGGCCACTAAACTAGATGCTCCATTTGCCATTTGAAGACAGTGAACTTTTCCCATGTTTGTCGGATCTAGAGGGATTTTTAAATTACAAAAAAAGTGTGACTGCAATCTAGTTGAAAAAGTAGGGGCTGTCAAGCACGACGCGGAGATCCAGATCACCGGTCTTCGGCAGCGGCTTGAACTTGGTGTGAGGGAAGCGCAGGCGCAGCTCCTCGTCCAGGCTCTCGAGAAGCGGCTGCTGATAGAGGTTCACGAACTCCTCGCGTAGCCGTCGGTTCATGACTTCGACAGTGCTTGCGTGGGTCCAGTAACTGTCGTGGACAGCGGCAAACGCGATCTTGTCTTCCTCGAGGCACTTCTTTGCGGTCATGAGCATGTGCGTCGAGTCAAGGGAGTGCACAAAGTTGGGCGGGAAGGCTGACTTCTGGCGGCCGTTGCTCACTGGTCGTTGCTCACTCAGCACAAGCAGCACGTGCTGTACCTTGGTTCGCACCTGCTGCGTGGTCGTCTTGCGGTACGGTTGCACAACGGGCAGTCCGAGAGGCGTGATCCACGACATGGCCTGGCCGCTCTGCGCGACCTTGGATGCGCAGTCAGCAAGCCAGTCCATAATATTACGGGCCGACGTGAACAAGTCGCCCATTGACTCCATCGTGATCTCTGCAGCGTAACACGACGCGTGGTAGATCTGGTCCTCTAGCTTCGAGTCCATGAGTTGGCCCTTCTCAAGGAAGACCTCCTCCAAACGAGCTGAGATCTGCTTTCGCGCACCAATGTACGTGACACCGTACACACTGGTCATGACTGTTTGCTTGACAACCTTGCGCGAGATGGTACCCAACAGGAACTGGGCATACTTCTTACGACGCTTCTTTGCCCACAGATCACGAATCTCCTCCTTGCGCTTGCGCTCCTCGGGGCGCTCGCCCTCCACGAACTCTTCCATTGGTGGGATGTAGTCTGGCAACTCCATCGCAGCGTCGAGTTCAACCTTACGCATCACTTGGGTGGCCACACCGGTGTAAACATCGCTCGGGCGGGGTCCTGGCACAAGGTTCACCTGTTCACCGCCACTCAAGTCACGACCAAGCGCAGCGTAGTGCTGCAATCCGTTGCACGACCCATCCTGGTGAACAGGAAGGTTAGACATGTACTCCTCCGGGTTGGGCGACTCGAGCGCGCGCTTGAGCTCAAAGCAAACACCAAGAGCGAGGAATGGATAGTCTGCATCTTTCCACCACTGCGAGGCCTCACTTTCACCGAGAGGGTCGGCGGCTGAAGCAAGGACCTTGTCCATATTCGCCTCAGTGAACTCAACACGCTCATCAAACGAGCACTTGTCCACACCAAAAACGTTGGCCAAGTGAATCTTCAGCCATCGCAATCCGTTAGCGCCGAGCGGTTTCTTGTCACGGAATACAAGCAGACTGCGCGAAAGATCCGAGCCAAGGTGGTTCAAGTTGGGCGGGAGCGGATACACACGACCGCGGAAATCCATGTTGTACGGGTAGTAGATCGCATCTTCATCCTTGAACTCTTCAGCGACTTGGAGCTTGTAGAGAGTATCGCACCGCAGCGAGTGCAGTTCTTGGTTGCGTTGTTGAATCTATATGCAGGACAGAGTCAGTAATTCTGATCGCATATCTTTAGTCGACTAGAAGGGGGTCATGTGGGCTGCCACCAGATTGCGATGAACACAGCGATCAGTGACTGCCAACCGCGGGTTGAGCAGACACGCAGTATTCAGTTCACTGGCAGCGAGCCCGCTATTGCTTGTGAGGGCAATAGCTTTCGTTTTTCTTGCCCCCAGTTTGAACCCACACGACGTAGGAGAGTCATCGTGTGGGCTTGATTCTGGTGCTAATACGGATATCAAATCGGGGACTCACCTTGCGGACCATTTTGTCGTACTGAACCTTGAGCGCCTTGTCGTGTTCGTACTCTTCCTTCCACTCTGGAAGATCGAGGTTTTGACGCTGCGGCAAGTCGCCAAAGCCTCCGCCTGATTCCCAGACCTTGAGAACGACATCGAGTACGTCCTGATTGATTCGCCACGGGACTTCAGCCAGCAAGTTGAGGGAGTCGAGCAGTTCATTCATCTGGCCACGCTTGACACACTCCATCTGCCATGCGGAATCGCGCTGGCGCAGAATCTTCGTATGGAGACGCAGGTAACCACCGTTCGCTACTCCTTCCCACTTCTTCGGCGGCACAAGCATGGGCAAGTAGCGTGCCGTCCATGGAAGAACGTTGGCACTCGGCTTGGTGCTCAGCACCGTATCCAGAATTCGCTTATCGACCTTAATCACACCGGCGCGGCGATTGCGCTCGAAGACGTAGTCGTGAACGAACGCAGGCGAAGTCGCCCCCTTGCCTTCAGCCTCCATTAGCCCATCCGGCACAAAGCACGAGCGCTGGATGCAGTCGATGAGCGCAGCGCCGACCTTGAGGTTCACGCGCTTATCCCAGAGACCGACTTCATCGTTGTATTCCTTCACCTTGGCGAGAAGGAATTCGCTGCTTCTCAGTTGCTTCTGGAGGTTGATCATGTATCGCGGTCCGTATCGTTCCTTCTGGTGGATGATTTCTTCCTGAACCGCCTTCCCCATCGCAAGAGCGACCTTGATGAACTTGGTTCCGCGAGTCTCTTGGAGACACTGGTTCAACATAATGTTCATGCCCGTCGCCGCTAGCACCTCAGGCTTCAGCATGAGGAAAGCCGGGCCGTAGGTGTTGCTATCGAGGGAATGCTTGCTTTCGCGAAGCTTCTTCTGCTCTGCCTCGATGTACTCCTTGGCAGGTTCCATCCAGTTCATGATGAGCATCTTCGCGCTGTTAATGTTGGACGATAATCCGAGTTTGTTGACATTCATCAGAGTCGTTTCTCGCTTGCGGACAGCCATCTCGTAGATCGAGCACTCAAGTCGCAGTTGGCGCGCATATCGGCGACGCAACTCCTGCACCTCCTCCTGGCTGCTGCACTGCGCGATTTGGTCCTCGGGGACCGTGAAGTCCGCGAGCCACTTGTCGACGTCTTCGTCGCTGATGAACGAACGGTTGAGCGCGACCTCGGCGGCCTCGGGCTCGACGGCCTCCGCCGTGTCGAGCAGCAGCGACTCGAAGACGGCCGCATGGGTGTTGGGCGTGAGCTTGGGGCGAGGCTCCATCATGTAGGCGTGCTTGGCCCAGTCGGCGATCTCGAGCACGTTCCCGAAGGCGTTCTTCGGCAGCGCGGCCTCGGTGGCCGGCAGCGCGCTCTTGAGGCGGCGCTGCAGGCCGAGCGGCGGCGCGGAGACGGGGCGGCGCGCGCGCAGCGCCCTCGTGAGCCGCAGCAGAGCGGGCATCGTCGTGTCAAGTGCGAGTGCGGCGGCGCGGATGGCCAACTACTGGTACGGGAGGGGCCGTAGCTCTTCGCCGGGATTGCAAAGCCAAGCGCCAACCAGGAGGTTCTCTTTTTCGACGGTGCGCTCTGGCCCAGCCAACGATGTCGACCTGCACGCTTTCAGCCAATGGTATCGTGTCAAATACATATTCAGCCAATCTGAAACGAAGGACAAGCGGTGGACGACATTTATGATCCATGATCTTAGCTGCAAAATTAATCTTGTTGCGGAATTTTGAAAGAAAGATCTAAGGGGGATCTTGGGACTTTCTCGATAAACCAGGTTCTGGACGGGGCGGTTTGTGGATGACAGTGGGCCAGTCACACCACCGAGGGAATGCCAGGGCTACCCCTTTTCGCTAAGTTCGCATCCGCTGGCTCGTCCGTACCTACCACCGGAGCTCGTCGGTCCCATTCCTGTGACACAGAGATCGAGCGGAGACGAGCACCAAGATGGAGGGCGGCTGCTGCGACCACGCCCACGACGACGTGGACGTGGCCAACGACCCGACGCTGCTGTCCTGCTGCGAGAAGGACCAGCTGGCCTTCGACCGCGCCATGGAGCTCAAGCGCGTGCTCACGGAGCACGACCCCACGAGCCAGAACGTGCTGCGTCGCCAGCAAGTCGTGCTGCCGCCGCCAGAGCCGACTGCGCCGCCTTGCTCGTCGTCGTCGGCGGCGCAGGCGCTGGCGGCCTCCGCGGCAGCAGCGATCGCGGACAAGCTGCGAGCCATGGAGGTCCACTCGGACGACGACGACTCGGACCTGGATCTCGACGACGAGATGGACGAGCTCTTGGCGGCCCGTCGCCAAGAGCTCGCGGCGCAGTTCGAAACCGCAGCCAAGAATGCTGCCGACGGCTACGGCATCATCCTGGAGACGGACTTTGCGGCGCTTCTCAAAGAACTCGAGTCGCGCCCGGAGATCCCACGCGTCGCGTTTGTGCGATCCAACAGCCTCGACAGCAGCCTCGACCACGACATGCTCACGCAAATGCTCATGCTCGCGACGCGGTTCGTCGGCACCAAGTTCTACTCGATCACCGTCAGCACGAACGACGAGGACGCGATGCGCCAGTTGCGCGTGACGACGGCGCCGACGATCGTCGCGTTCCGTCGAGGCCAGCGAGTCGACGCGACGGCCGTGCAGGAGAAGGATCTGGCCTCGGCGTCGGCGTCGATCCTGTGGGAGGCTCGCCTCGTGCCGTGGCTCACCATGTGCAACGTGCTCGAGACGACACGACAGGACCAGAAGCCGGGCGACGGGCCCGTGCCTTTGCAGCGCACGACGTCGCTGAAACGAGGCGGCCAAGACGGTGAGGAGGTCGCGTTCGACTGCGGCGTCGGCGGCTGCCGCATCCGGTTCGCGTACGAGCACGAGCACGTGGGGCCGTCGCAGGAGTCCAAGGCGGAGATCTCTGCCTGGCGCAGCACGCCCGTGTGAGCGCCGCGTTCTAAGTTAACCTCGATCCTTTCTCGCCAGCTCGTGCGTGTCCCATGCTTCTCCATTTCCGTCCACGTCCACGATCACAGGCATGGCAGCAGGCAGGAACCATCGGAATGCGAGTCAAGCGACCTGGAAATTCGAACGGATCCCATCACCTGGGGCGAGACAAGGAGCTGCTAGAAGCCAGTCGAGAGTCGAAGCATGGGGCGATAGTGTCCAGCAGGTCGGATAGGGGTGTCACTCAACTGAATTGTACTTCAGAAGAGTATGTGTCACTATCCAAGGAGCGCTTCCCGCCTGAATGGTTTTCTTCTAAAAAAAGCACGGAAGAATGGGGAATCGGCAATGCGGGGCGGTCGCCACATCGCTTCTCCGCTTCCCCCGCGCGAAAGCGGAACGCGGCACGAACGAGCGCCGCGCGGGCGAGAACCAGCGCTGTCTTCTGCGGCGCGGGAGACGCTCGCCGCCGCCCGCACAAGGACGATCCACTCTGCAGTTGTCCGGCGAGAGCTCAGGACCGTCGAATTGAGCGCATCGGTCGCCGCGGTCGTCGAAGCTTGAAGCGGAAATCGACACTCGCCGCGCCGCCCGAGAGCAGCGTTGTTCCTTCCATTGATCGCGGTCGAGAGAGTCAGAACGGCAACACATCGACCGTAGAGGCAGATGAGCACAGCGCGAACCCGCCGTGCTGAATTCACGCTGCCGTCCGCCGGCGTCGCCTCCTCCTCTTCTTCAACTCGCCGGCGGTCCTCCACGGCCTCGCCCTCGCCGTCTCCTCCTCGCCCCGAGGTCTCCTCGCGTCATACCACGACCCGCGCCATGATGGAGTCTGCAGAGGACGCCGGGATGCTACGCAAGGAGCTGGACCAGCGCCTCTCGGCCTATCTACCAGCCATCGTGCGGCGCCAGCTGGAGCTCGCCGGCGACGTGCCACGCGTGCCCGACACGCACGAAGCCACGGTCGTGAGCATGTTCGCCGACGTCTCGGGCTTCACGGCCATGACCGAGTCGCTCGCGGCGCGCGGGCCTGTAGGTGCCGAGTTTCTCGGGCGCCACCTTAACTCGTACTTCGAGCAGCTCCTGCGGCTTGTATCGAGCGCCGGTGGCGACGTCTTCAAGTTCGCAGGCGACGCCATGCTCATCTTCTGGCCCGAGAACAAGGACGACACGCTCGAGACGTTGCTGCGCCGCTGCATCCAGTGCGCGCTGCGCATCCAGGCCCACCTCCACAAGGCTGAGCTCGCCCCTGGCGTCGTGCTCAGCGTCAAGATGGGCATAGGTATTGGCGGCGCGACGATCGCCCATCTCGGGGGAGCCTCCGACGGCGCCACGGCGCGAATGGAGTACGTCGCTGTCGGTCCGGCGCTCGAGCAGGCGTTCTCGGCTGAGCACCAGGCCGAGGCGGGACAGGTCATCTGCTCGCCGCAGTGCTGGAAGATGGTCGCTAAATTTTTCGATGGCGAGCCTGTGCGGCCCGGTAGTGTCTTCCAGAAAGTCACGGCGGTGACTTCGCAAATCAAACTCGTCTCGCGTCGCGCATCTTTCACACGCGACGACCCACAGCTCCACAACCGGATGAAGCAGTACGTCTCGCGGGCTGTCTGGCCATACCTCGATGCTCACGACGAGTTCTGGGGCTCGGAACTGCGCGACGTGACTGTACTCTTCATCAACGTGGGATTCAGCGAAGACGACCTGGCCAAGATGCTCGATGTGCGCGGTCTTCAGCGACTGCAAGATGCTTTCCGCATGGTGCAAAAGTGCATTTACGAGTATGAAGGCACGATCAACAAGTTCCTCGTCGACGACAAAGGGAGCACCGTCATCGCGGCTTTCGGCCTGCCACCCGTGACCCACGAGAACGACCCGATCCGTGGAATTCTGTCGTCACTCGCGATCTGCGCCGCGCTCGGCTCCATGGGACTCAAGGCCAGTGTCGGTATCACCACAGGTGTAGCGCTCTGCGGCGTCGTCGGCCACCAGGGTAACCGTCGCGAGTATACTGTGCTTGGAGACATTGTCAACCTGTCTGCTAGACTTATGCAGAAGGCGAAGTCCGAAAATGGCGGAGTGATCACAGATGAGGCCACCAAACTGTACACGCACGACGTACTCCACTTCGAGGAAAGGCCCGAGATCTTCGTCAAGGGCAAGAACGACAGCATCAAAATCCACCGGCCGTACCCGCGCATGTCCATCCTCCTCGAATACCATTTGTCATCGACACGTACGGCCGGTTCGCGAAAGAACGCTGTATGCGACGCGCTGCCAGCATCACCACGAGCTATCGCGGCTAGTGGTGGCGGAGCTGTGCGGACGACTCCGATCCCGAACGTGATGGAGAACATGCACCGCGTCCAGGTCCGAGACGCTCAGCGACGTCTATCGCTGAGAGCCGAGTCACAAGCGGCGAATGCACCGCTAATCATCGAGAGCGATGCTTTTCAAAAGATCCGCGAAACGCTTTTGCAGACGTGCTCACAGTTGAACCGATTTTCCAACGGTGGGTCATTCATTCTCGAGGGTGATATTGGTGTGGGCAAGACTGTTCTACTACGCACAGCACTCATGGCATCGCCTGAGGCGGGGAACTACAACGTTTGCGTCGGCACAGCCTCCCCTTTTGCAATCCGTAAACCATATGCAGTATGGGCCGAGATCATTTCCAAGTGTGCGCTCGAGGGCTTCATGGATTCGTCTACAAACGTGATGACACCAGAGACGGCGATGCACAACTTGCAGTTGAATGATTTTTCGCGTGAAACAGAACGACGAAGGCGCATCGCAATGTTTGTGCGCCGGAAGATAAGAGATGGTGCAGCACCCAATACGACGCTTGTGCGCTATGCTTATTTATTAAACAGCATCTTGGACACTAATTTCGAAGAACACATCGACGAGGAATCGACGGCGAGTTACGACGGCAAGGCCAACAGCAGCACTGGAACGATCGAGTTGATTCAACACGGTCGGGGATTTTCACGATCAAGTGTTGGAGCCGTGCGCGTGAGTCCACGGGGTGACAACAACGATGAAGAGGAAGTCAGTTCGCGAGGGCGGTTCGTCACTGATATTGCTAGTCCATCCAAGATTCAAGTCAAGGAAGAAGACATAGCGGCTTGGTTCTTAGGCTTGCTGGAAATGGATCTTGCCAATAGCCGACGAGACAGTGAAGCTACGCGGCCAAGTGTCGATCTCCAAGACACTGGTATGAGTTCGTCATTTTCGTGCGAGCATTCCGGAATGCCTACGACAGACGATGACAACAAGCAGCAGCAGCATGAGAAGGACTGGTGTCCGTCTGAGCTGGATCTTAGTGGTATTCTACTGCTCTGCGCGCTTCACGCCATGTCCCGGGACAAAGTGACGGTCTTCTGCCTCGACAACGCAATGTTTATGGACGATAAGTCGTGGGTCCTCGCAACTATCATCGCCAAATACTTCACCAACTGTATGGTTATCATCGGCACGCGCCCTCCCAGCCTCTCGCTTGCCGAACACACACAGAGTTCGTCCTTTCGGAAGCGTCTTCGTGTCCTCAAGCGCATGCACCCGTCGGTCTCGGTCGCGATGGAACCGCTCGGGCCTACTGAGATTCACAATCTCGCGCTGCAAATTCTGAAGGTTCAGATTATTCCCAGTGAACTTGTCACTATCCTAATATCGCGATCTCAGGGAAACCCGCTCTTCCTGCATGAGATTATTGGTGAAATGCTACAACAGCAAGTGGTACGTTGTGTGATCTCTCACGAGGTGTTCATGACACTAATATGGCTACTCTGCAGATCAAAGTCGACGAGGCTCGCTACCGCTGCTACCTTCAAGTCCAGGAAGCGTGGGAGGATAAAGGTGCGGCGCACTTTTGCTTCCACTGCTACACCAAGTTTGCTACCAGCAAGGATAAACACCGTTGCAAAAGCTGCGGCTACGTCTTCTGTGCGCCATGCACACCTAAAGCCTGCCGAAAGTGAGTCACTTTACCCCGCTTTCTACGCACCGCCTTCACTCACACCCTGCCGTTCTGACTGCCTACAGGAAACTTCCTGGTAGCACAGGTGAGCCCGTTCGACACTGCAGCAACTGCTACACGCTTTCTTCGACGCGACGGCCCAGTTCGGATCGCAGTGTCGCAGCTGCCGCAAGTGCCATCGCTTCGGGTGCTTTCGGCGTTGGGGGAAATGCTGGGGCGCTCGCCAACCCGAAACAGAAACGCAGCATGCGATCGATCTTCCATGCAGATCCGCCGCCCAAACAGTCGGCGCAGCAGGCGTCGCTGAAGAGCCGCATCGCGCTGCGGCCGCCCAAGACTGTCAAGAGCGTGCTCACAACGATGCTCGACCAACTCTCGGTCTCGCAGCGCATGCTCATGAAGACAGCAAGCGTCATCGGATCGGTTTTCGAGGAGGAGCTGCTGCGCGGATCGAGCCCAATCAAGGCTCACCTGGGGCGCTTCCGCCAAGACCTGGAAGACCTCGAGAGGCTCGCAGTGATCCGGCGACTCGATACGTTCATCGCTGGGCTCAAGCAAGCTTCACCAGGTGACTCCCGACCACCGAGCTTCAAAGTCAAGTACGAGTTCTGCCACGGCTTCATGCAGGACGTGATCCGCAGTCAGATGCTGTGTAGCCAGCTGGACAAGCTCAGTGCACGCATCGCCGATTGCCGGGAGCAGCAGGAGAAGGAGCTGCGCCAGCGCTTCTTCGAGAAGGCTAAGGACAGTCTGAGTCGCCCCATGCAGATCTCAGTGCCCGTCCACTCGTCAACAAGCTCCTCCTCGTCATCCTCGGCGGCTTCGCCCTTTGCACGACGAGGCAGCAATCCACACAACGCTCTAGGATCAGTGCTGCGTGTGCGGAGGCGGTCGCTCACGTCGATTGGCGACGATGGCTCGAGCGAAGGCTGTCGAGGGTCCTCTCGCGATACGGGTGCTATGGTACTCGTCGGTCGCTACTCGTCGCGGTTTACCTCGGCATCGTCGTGCCACGACGACAGCCAGCTCACGTACAAATCACTGTCGCCGTCACCGCAGCGCGTTCTCCAAACGGTCCCGACTTTCCTGCGGCTCAAGACAGGCATGGTCTTCGTGAAGAAGCAGTCGAGCCTCTTCTCACACCTCAAGTTCAAGGGCCTAACGAACGCGCGGCTGTGGAAGAAGCGATTCGCTGTGCTCCATTCGACGCGGCTATCACTGCAGTACGACGACGCGATAGGCGCCAAGCCGCGGCAGGGCACGTCGCTCTTTCTGAAGGGCGCCAAGGTGAGCGCGTGCGATCCGGAGGTCGCGGCCAAGGTCAACTGCTTCCAGGTCGAGGTCAACGAGTGGACTAAGGGCAAATACCTCATGAGCTCCAAGCGATTCTTCGTCGTAGGCGTGCAGAGCGAGGCCGAGGTAGAGAACTGGGTCTACATGATCCGCTACGCCATCGAGTCGCTCGAGACCTAAGACACGACCAAGTAGGGCAAGCTAGAGAGGGCAAAACAGTGGCGAGCTCCTTATTGATCCTCCCTGGGTTTTCTCTCGTACAGCGAAAGCAACGACCGCGCCGCTTACTGGTTCTCGTCGTGGGTCTTGCGGATACGCGCGAGCGTCGAGCGCACGGTGGCGGCCGACGGCGTGTTGAGCAGGTAGGCGCCGCCCGCGAGCGTCTTGTGGCACGACTTGCACTGCCAGATGCCGACGACCGTGCGCTTGATGCTGTCCTTGCCGCAGAACGCGCAGTTGTACTTGGCGTGCTGCGAGACTTCGATCTTCTTCACGACCTTACGGAGCGACGAGCCGTAGCGCGTGCCGTACTTGCCACAGATTCCGACCTTCTTCGTGCGCTTGCCCTAGAGTCACAACGCCGTTCAGTCCAGCGCTCTTTTCAACCTCTATTCCTCCGTCGCCGTCGTCGTCTCCTCCTCGCTTCTCATCTCTGTGGGAAGACACGACGCTGTGCAGTGCTGTGGGGGCTGAGACTCGTGCTGGTAGGTCGCTTTCTCTTCGAGAGACCGTCGAGCGGCTGGGCGCGTCACCGCGAGCGGCGAGGCGTCGAGAGGAAGCGGCGGGAGGAGGCGGCGGCGGCGCGGAGAGCGGGCGCGAGGCTCACCATTGTTTCGCTTGATTAGAAATCGGAGAGAAATGACTCCTTCGACGAGCGGATCACCGGAGGTTGCGCCCACGCGATTGACTGGCGCGTGGGGCCTAGCGCGGTTTCTTCCAATTGGAATTGGTCAAACGTACTTTTGACCAATCGCGAGCAGTCTACGGTATGCACCAATGGATGCGGAAAATCTCGGATAAGTACGATTTGGAAGTATACATCCTTCTAGGTACGATGTACCCATGGAAGTATACACAGCTGAGCTGTTGAGAAAGGCAACGTGCTCGAGCTGATCATCGAGGGTGTGGGGAAGAGTGAGACGGCTTTGGAGGTGGTAGTCTACATTGTTGACGATAATAAGGTAAGGGGGGGGGGGGGCTGCTTCCCTCGCAGCATACTGAAGACTAATAACTATCACTATACGAGACGAGACAGAGAAGACAAAGCTCAGACCACGGCCATGCCACTGCGCTGGCTCACGATGGCCGTGCTGTAGGCACTGCGCGACGAGTTGGTGCCGAGGTCATTTGGCCACTGGTAGCTGAGGCCGCCTGGATGGTTGAGCGGCTGGCCTTGCGTCGGGCGCGCCTGGAGCACCGTGTGGTTGGCGTTCTCACCGAGCATCAGTGCGAAGTCGTTGTAGGCCGCAAAGCCTTCGTTCATGGTCTTCTCGTCGCGGTGCCAACGCACCGAGAAGATGAGGCAGTAGACAGCTGAGCTGTAGATGAAACCGATCACGATAACAAGGAGCGACATGATGACCCAGAGCACGACCACATCGCCCTTGGAGCCCATGAAGTTGGCCGACGTAATGCGAGCGGCAACCATGCCACATGCGAAGACCAGTGCAATGGCCACGAACGCGAGCAAGTAGCGCCCGCGCTTGGTTGCTTCCGTTGCGTATGAGCCGATAACAGGCATCTTCGGACCGCCACGGCGCGCGAACATGCCGAGCAACTTGCTGTCTTGGTAGAACGTGACGAACTGTTCGAAGAAGAGAAACGCGACTGGGAAAACAAACGCGAGTAGGTACGAGTACGTGACGAACGACGAGTACTTGACTCCACACTCGCACTCAAGGATCTCGCGTACGATGCGGAACTTGATCTTGGGCGCCGATGCCGGTGTGGTCGTGAACATACCAGTCGTCGTGGAGGACGCGACCGAGGCAGCAGTCGAGGCGCCGTCCGTGCGAATGCACACGGGGTCGATCGCAGAGTCCTGCTGCTGCGTGCATACGCGGAGCACGCAGTTGGTACACGCGAGCGTGTTGTTATGAGCGAGATCCCAGTCGTAATGGTACTTGATCGGGGATTCCGCAAGGATCGAATCGCTCTCGATGTCCGAAGCCAAGGTCTGGAAGGATTGACCGTCGCGACTGAAGTCGACACGGAACTTGAGCGTGTTGACGAACACTCGGTCGCCTTCGAGGATCTTCACCTCCCACGCGATCGGGATCTTGGACGACACGGTGTACACGCCACCGTTCGTAGGCTTGGTCAACGTGATCATGAACTTCTCGATGGTCGCGTTCAGCTCCGCCGGATCGAGGATCGCGTCATCTTTGTTGACACCAGAGCCAGCCGTGTAGTTCCAGTTGGCGCTTGGAGCTGGTGTAGTTGGTGTCGGCGTCTTCTTGCTCGGCGTCGGCGTCGGTGTGGCTGACAGAGTAGGAGTCGGTGACGGGATGACCGCGGTCGTCCCGTTCAACGTGATGTTGTTGTCCTTGGCGTACTGAATGAGCGTCGCAATCGCGCTGATCGCGTCCACAGGCGCCGACTCACCACCGCTTCCGCTGGAGCCACCAGGCGCTGGCGTGGTGTCACCGTCCTCAGCAGCGAACGAGACGCCTCGGGAGACGTGGCCGCTTGCAGTCTCAGCAGGGAGGTAGCACACGAGTCCCAGCGACGGACGGCACTTGCCTCGCGAGGGCGAGCACCGCCAACCCGTCGGGCACTGGGCGTTTGCAGAGCAAGTGGTGTTGCTGGCACTGGCCTCGTTCGGAACGCACTTGGAGTTCTGGCACGTGGAGCCGAGAGAGCACAGGTTCTTCGAGTTATCACAGCTCGCACCGAAGGACTGGCAGTTGACGTCCTCCGCTAGGACTCGGTGGACACTTTCATAAGAAGCTTCCTCCTCCACGAGTTCGTCGAGTAGGTATCGCTGCGTGTTGCTGTTGGAGATGACAGCGACGGAGGTATCCGCCACGGTCTTGCAGCACTCCTTCGTGGCATAGAGACCACAGAGAAAGATCGCGAGCACTGTGTATCACAATTCGACAACGTCAGACGCTACAGATAATAGTAGCAGAAAGTAGCCAAACCAGACTTACATAGAGAGACGACAAGGACGAGCAGGCGGTCCTGTTTCTTGTACGGGTGCCATCGGTGAGACGTGCAAACACCGAGGAACGGGTGCGAGTTCTTCATGTAGATCCACATGTCGGTCTGCCATTTGTTTTGGAGACGGACCTGCTGCGATGCAAAGATCTGTTGCGCCGTGTCGCGGTTGGTCGTACGGAACGTGCCGCGCGGGTCATGGGCCAGGATGACAGGCGCCGGAGGGGGCACTTGGCCTGCAACTGTCCAGCTTCGCTGCGAGCGGTTGCTCTCCGGAAGCACGAAGCTCGTGGCGCGACCGAGCGTCGGCTGCCGGTTGATAGCTGTTGTCGTCGCAGCCCGTCGTCGCTGGAAGTCTGGGCCAGGCATGTTCGGGTCGAGCGTGAGGTCGAATGGGTTCATCACGGGTCGAAGGCTGCCCAGCACAGCGTTTGCGGCCGAGTTGTTTACGTCGCCGTTCAAGAGAGCCTCGGGATCAAGCGTCTTTCGCATGTTCATGTACGTGGATTCCGACACAGATGACGCATAAGCATTGTTCTCCATCTCACGCTGCACAGACGACACATCCGAGGACAATCGGGCGCGTCCCGACTGCCGCGGCGCAGTCGTAGTCGCGTTTGCGTTCTTGGGTGGGTTGTACGCCGACACGGAGGGGCCGACGCTCGCGTCCATCTCGGACGACGAGGACGCCGCGGTCGAGGTCGCGGCGTTGGTGAAGTTGCTGTTCGTATTGTCGGAGAGTTCAGTGGCGGGAAGAATCGGCGTCGAGTCGAGACTAATCTTATCGAACTCGGGCGAGCGAATGAGCGAGTCATTGAATTGGCCGGACGGCGCCGAGCCGTAGCCACTACTCTGGGAGCTGCCGACGCTCTCTCGGTTGAGCAGCTGGCTCGCGAGCTTGGTGAAGTAGCTCGTGCGCAGCGGCTGCTGGGCCTCCGAGTTGAGCACGGCTCCCGCGGCGTCGCTCGAGCTGCTGCCCGAGCTCTGCGCGAGGATCGAGTTGGCGCTGACGCTCACGGACGTGTCGTTGCGCGGCGGCGTGGCTCGGTCCATGGCGAACGGGAGCTCCTGCGACGCGGTCAGGTCGGCGCGGAGCCGCGCGGCGTCCTCGCTCGAGCGCGCGGCCGCGGCCGTGAGGCGCTCGGGCTCTTCGTCGTGGTGGAAGACGCGCGGCATTCGCGTCGTGCCGGAGAATGACCGCTCGCGCGCATGGTCCACTCGCGCGGAACGCCCGCCGTAAAGGGCAGGGCCGTGACCGCCGGCAGTCACCAGCGGGGAGAAGAGCTCCTCATCACGGTCGACTCGCTTGAGGAAGCCAGACCAACAAGTCGGTTCTCGCGGGGGCGCCTTTACCGCCTAAGTGCGCAGTGGGCGGCGCGTGCGTACTTAGAGGCCGCATCTCTCCCCTCGTGATCACCAACCCCCCCCACCCCACCATGGACGCCGCCTTCCTGCCGTGCTCGCCGTGTCCACGGGGAAGGGCGAGAACGCCCACTCTTCTCAAAGAGAGTCGTCCCACATTTCGTCCGCAGAGTCACGACGGCTCTCGCCGCCTCTCCGCTGATGAGGCCCGGCGCCACCTGGGATTTTAATATAATTTCGAAAACTGGAGAGCTGCTGATTAGAATTCATGCATACATGGGTCGGTCACTGCGCCGCTGGATTCGCTGGATTCCGCCGCCCGCGAGCGCCACCTGGACGGGTGGCTGTCATGGGCGCCTTCAACGACCGCCGCGCGGCAGGTGGCAAACTGAATTGAATCCTTTTCGGGGGAATACGGGCCTCGGAGCTGCTCAGAAGCGCCGGCCAGGAAACGAGTTGGCCCGTCGCGTGCACGGCCCGCCACTTGGCAGAGAGGCTGCTGCTGCTCTGCTCGCCGGGAGCGCCGATCGTCGCGCCGCCTTCTCCCGGCGCCGCCTCTTCCCCTTCCCCGACTCGCACTCGCCAAACCGATCGCTCGCTCGCCCCCCCCGCCTCCCCCTCTCCCCTGGCGTCCATGTCGGCTCGGTCGTCGCGCGCCGTCGCGGCGGCGCCGCTCGTGGTCGACGGCGAGCACCGCGCGCGCAAGTGCGGCCGCGCCTTCGCGAAAGAGATCTTCCAGGCGCCGCAGCAGTGGAAGATCATCGGCACGCACCCGAGCGACCACGTCGAGATCTTCGAGAGCGTGCCCCCGATCGGCCTCCCGCCCTCGAACGCGCGCCGCGTGCGCGCCGTGCGCAAGCTGCGCGGCGCCATCGAGGACGTCGAGCACGTGCTGCGCGCCACGCACACGTCCGAGCTCTACGCCAAGCTGCTGCCCGAGCTCTACGCCTCGGGCGGCTGCGTCGCCGACTACGGACTCGTGCGCCACGACACGAACGAGCGCGAGCACACCAACGTGCAGTTCGCCGTCCACCACGCGTCGTTCTGGAACCAGGCGCTCCAGGACCACGAGCGCGTGCACGGGCAGGACCACCACTTGTTCCTCGAGTACACGCTCGCGACCCACCTCCAGCGCACCCAGGTCGCGATGCTCGCGGACGGCACGTCGACGACCGTGACCAAGCCCGTGCCCTCGCTGCTCTACGTGCTGCGCCCCGTGATCGTGCCCTCCTTCAGCGACCGCCACCACGACTTTGAACCGCGCCGACTCGCCAAGAACCAACTCAGTGTCACCTACATTGTGCAGCAAGAGGACAACGACAAGCTCTCGCTCGAGGTCGTGCTCGGCTGCTCTTTCAGCGAGACCGAGCAGCGCGTGAGCGTGCGCGCCAGCAACACGAGCGAGATGTGGCGGCTCGTCGTCGCGCTCACGCGCCTCCAGCCGCTCGTCGATGGCGTGCGGCTCGGGCGCGAGGAAACGCTCCGCCGCACGGCCCCAACGGTGCGCACGACCGAGCTCGCGGACCCGTTCTTGCCGCGCCGTGCGACCGAGTTGCTGCCCAAGAGCGACCGCGGCACGCGCACCCGGAAGAAGAGTCTCTTTGGCAACAGAGGCATCCGCAAGACGAGCTCGGCGGGAATGGAGGCGTCCGACTCAGAGGACGACTGGGACAGCGGTCGTAAGACGCCGATTTCGGGTGGCTGTGCCGTGTGCCGCAAGCGGTTCCACGCCTTCCGGTGGAAGAAGCGCTGCGAGGTGTGTCTGCAAGGTGTCTGCGATCCGTGCCTCTCGACGATCACCAATCCGTCAGCTATGCGGAAGAAGAAGCGCGTCTGCGCCTCGTGTCTCTATGGTGGCACCAACAGCGGCTTCGAGCGCGTCACCGGACTTGCCAGCCACTTGGAGCGTGAAGCGGAGATGGCCGCGCGAGACGTGCTGCGTGCAAGGGCGAGAACGGATGCGCAGCCGCCTCGACGAGTGGAAGCCACTCAACAATCGATCGATAGGTCATCACGGCGGTACACCGCTCCCGAGTCACTCTCCCGTCGACGCGCGCAGACATCCGCGGCACGCCCAGCAACTCAGCAGCCTCCTCCTCCACTCCCCGTGGTCACGCCTACTCCTGTTCAGCCTCCGGCGCCACACTATCGCGCTCCTCCGATCATGCTTACGCCGCCGACACCAAAGGAAGTGGCGTCGTCATGGGCGAGTGAAGAGCAGTCGAGCTACACGAACCCGGAGAGTGAGATAGGTGACGATGCCGGCGAGCTGCCTCCCTACAAGTCCAACTCCTTCTACGACGAGACGGATCCATCAGGTATAGTCAGTGACGATGAGTTCGTCGCAGTGAACCGGTCACGGCGCGCGCAGACAATCGAAATCGGCAATGTTAGCTTCAAGAATAGCGAGAAAATGCGACGTCACAGCCGCGCAGCAGAGATGCTGCTGCCTCAGGAGAAGTCGTTCAACCTCGGTACGGGCTCGACACGCGCTCGTGGCCGCAGCTTCTCGAACGACCACTCCGGAGTTGAGCCACTTGACTTGGGCGAGTTCCAACTTCGTCTTTCGAAGAAGAAGACCGCAGCAACGGCTGCCGCGGTGCTCACTCCTCCAAAGAGATCGACGATGCAATTCCGCCAGCTCAAGACACCTCCAATTAAGTATGAACTAGATTTTGACTGGTTAAACCCTTTCCCCAAGGCACCAGTTCCACAAGGCGCCAAGGAACGAGAACGCATTGACTACATGAGCACTCAACTCAAGCTCAACGCACACACAGCCATGGTATATTTGCGGCGAGATGCAATACTCGAAGAGCTTACTCAGACGGTTGTTGGAAGCCTTGCGACTCAGTGGGACGGCTGCAGCATCCACTTGATCGGGGAGCGCCAGGTCTTCTGCCTCGCATACAGCTACCAGGAACCTTTGCCGGTGAGCGATGATTGCATTGAAGTGGTGACGGAGGACGTCGTGGCTCGTGAAGAGAGCGCGAGCTCGTATGCCTTGTACCACCAAGCTGCGTTTTTCGTTCCAGACTTGAGCAAGGACGACCGCTTCCGCGCTCACCCACTCCACACCGATGCGCACGTTGTCTCGTACTTGAGTTTACCCATCTATGCATCTGCTGGCAGCCGATCCGTTATCGGTACAATGGACCTATGGCGCTTGGACCCAAGCGGTGTTAGCAGCCACATCTCTCAAGACTGGTGGGCCAAGATGGAGCGTATTCTCACGAAGACCGCCGCTAGAATTGAAGAGCTTTCGCTCGCTCATGCTGGCCACACGACGCCGTCTTTCCAGAAGACCCGCACAACCAAGTCCAGGTCCGTGGGATCATCGACCGATTCTCGAGGAAGCACTCGCAAGAGCGAGTCATTTGAGATGGATCTGCACGACCTCGCCGAGGAGCCAGTCTCGCTGTACGGAGAGCCCAAACCTGCTCGCAAGGAAGACGTCGATACTGAGTACGAACTCAACAGCTGGAACTCAAGCCCGGTCGAAGCCAAGTCATCTTCTTACGTTAAGCAACGGCGGCATACGGTTGCTGACCAGTTCGACATTCTCCAGAACGGTTCCTACTCAGACAATCGAAGCTCGACCTCATCATCGCTGAGCCTAGAGTCGACAATTGAGTCTTTGCTGAATCAGGCCAAGCGAACGTCACAGTACGTGAGAGAACATGGCCATGCTTAGATCAGAGTGCTTGATGTTTAGTGTGAGTGAGGATATGCGTCTCGACTGGGGAGGCGAATGACGTAATGAAATTCCATTTTACTAGAAAGACTCGTTCGCAGTCTGATATGGAACATTTCGAAGTAGCGCAGAATGAAGACGACCCAGCAACTCATTGTGTGAGTTTTGTTGCATTGGTCTTCGCGAGTTTTCGCTTCATTAAGAAAAAAGAACCGAATCGAGCGAGCAAAGATCGTCGAGAAGATTTCGCCAACTCCATTGCTATGATTCCGGACTGTTGGTTAGGGGAAATTGACCGAGCCTTGTCGTTTTGAGCCTGGTTGGCCATGGCTGCGATGGGGTCGATTGCCAACAGCTCAGCAGCTAGTCGCTTCTCTGCCTCCTCCTCTTCTTCTTCCGTTCGCATGTTCATTGCAAGCAACTTTTGGCATTTCTCTTCTAAGGTCAGAGTTCTCTTAAGCACTTCGAGTGCGTTGTGGTCTGATGAGACTCCACGCACTTCCTTCGCCTTCGCAGTAGCCTCAGCTTTGGCTCTGGCGTCTCGTGCTGCTTTCCTGCGTTCGCTGTCGCGAGTCTTATTTTGAATGAGACTTTGCCCTCCTCGCATCAAAGCTTTCTGTTGCCGGAGGAGTTCTTCCTGGCGCTGCCGTTCTTGCTCAAGCTGCTCGCGAAGTCGGTCTTCGCGTTCTTTTCGCTTTCTTTCTAAGTCTTTTTGGATTTCTACGCAGAAAGCTGCATCATCCAGCAAACAAATCACGCATTTTTCTTTCGGTCGACACAGCACACATTTAGATTTTGCGTCTTCATCCTCATCTCTTGGTTTGGCGTCCAGCTCCTCCCTCACGAACGGATGAAAAGTTTCCATTTGTTCGAGTATCCAAAGAGCATTGCGATCAGCACGAATAGCTCGCTGGAAACGCTCTCGAACCGTGTCCTTCGAACTGAGCGCGCGACAGATCGCCACTGTCATACCTTCCGCACAGACCACGTCGCTCACTTTTGGTCCATTGTACTCATCAGCGCGTGACCCATTCACGGAAACATTCACAAGACTCAACATCCCGAAAACATTCTCCATTTGTACCCGGACAAACTGCCCCCATGTGTCCACGGGTGGGTTCCAAGCCCATTGAACATCACCTTCTCTCTCAAGAGTGAATGAAGAGAAAACACTGTGACCCTTTGCTTTCGCTAGCGAGTATTTACCACGCTCCTCCCGATCAAACGGGACCTCGCTGATAAGAGCGACGTACTTCATATCTCCAGACACCGTGGACCTTGACGAGCGCTGCGTGCGACGTGTTGAAGAAGATGAACTAGGACGTTTTGTCGATTGCGCTGAAGAATCAGATCTCTCGGTCGACCGCGAAACCCCAGTCAATGAGGTTGACGTACGTTTGAAGACAACAACAATTTGTTCGATGCGGCACATTGTGCTCAACTGGACTTGCCAAAAAGGGCACATCTCTTGCTGTGTTTGCGAAAAAGCCTTGGACGATAGGTCAGCAGTCGTGGCGAGTCGTTCAAGAGCCAGCTCTGCTGTACACGAAGCGTTTTGGCTGCTTTGATATGCGCGGACTCCTTTCTCGAGGCAAAGGTTGCGTGGATACTGATAAAGGCAGCTGATACGAGTCGGAATTTTTATCTGTGGCTCTACGATAGGATGCCCAGTGCATCCGCCCACGTTGTTTCCCCACGTCAGTAATTCTCCGTCGCTTGTTACCAGGCCGGTGTGCGCATTGCCACAACTCACACGAGTTATTACTGTGGAAGAATTGTCGTCGCTAGTGTTATCTGCGTCGTCGATTCGCGGTATTCGTAAGTGCGAAAAGGTCGGTGTGAATCGACCTAGGGCGTGACTGCTGCCGGCCACGTAAACGCGACCCCCTACCACTCTCCCATCTTGTCTGCTCGTCGAAGCCACAGTGATAACCACCGTATGGGCCGTCCCACAGCTCACTTCAACACAGCTCTCGCTAGACAGGGTAGTAACTCGTGTTGGCGATTCGATCACTCCAAGATGACCACCATTGCGCGGAATGCGATCCTCACCGACATCACGCCCGTCTCCTAGACCAAGTTTTCCGCCATCGCCACTACCCCAAACAAACAATGCGCCATCAGTCGTCAATAGCGCAGAATGGGAGGGACCGCATGAAATTCTTCTGACACGGACAGATGAGGATCCGGTAAAGTGGAGAAGAATCGGAGTGAGCGTAAAGCTTTCCACGGCGGGAGGAACTGAGCCAACTCCAAGTTTACCATGAGTCCCAGACCCCCAAACATACACCTCGCCCTGGGATGTCAGAGCCAGGCTGTGGCTGTATCCACAGCAGACTTCACGGAAACGAAGACTCTCCAGCGACGAAATGACCTGGGGAGTATGGACATCGCGATGCCATGCATCGATGTCGTCGTCCCCATCGTTGGTAAGCTCTGGGGTTGACTTCTTACCCCCATTCTTCTCTTTGCGAACCCTGCCTAGGCGGCCGAATGAACCAACGCCCCAAGCATAAAGTTTTCCGGTTTGATGTATTGCAAGTGCGTGTCGAGACCCAACTGAAACATCAATCAATGCTTGATCCCCACTGAAGAAACGTTGAGGGGCACCTCTTGAAGTCAATCCGTTGAAATGAAGAAGGGCATCGTGTGTCTTGAACCCTTCTCTAGCCTGGCGTTTGATTTTCTGTTTTGCTCGAGCAATCTGCCTCTTCATGTCGATATATTCGTTCTCGGTTTTAGTGAACTCATCGCGCTCAATGCGTACAATGTCCTCATGCAGAATGCGCAACTCATTCCAAAGCATAGTGGTTTTCATCAATATGGCCTGTAGGCTCTTCTCACGCCGATCGTGTTTAGCACGTCTTGCTGCCTTGTCTTGCTCCTTCATAAATGCATGAAAATTTTGCCCCAGACATTCGATTTCGAGTTCCAAGCAGTCGCCTAGTTTATCGATCAATTCCATTCGCGTCTGTTTCGCGAGATGAACACCACGTAACTCCAGTGCTACAACGAGATCGTCGACATTCAGATCGGGCTCCACCGTTTCCAGCAGAACTTGATACGACTGGCGCGGATGGGAATTAGGAGGATTTGTTGGGAGCGAGGTTTCTTCTGTACTAAGGGTAGTGATATTTGTAGTGCCCGGCGAAGTTGGCGTCTTCTTTGCCATTGTGCTGTTTCGTTTGGACTTCGTAGCATTCTTAGAGACATCCGTGCTTGAAAGGTTTACTTCTGGTACATCAGCTGTAAGAAGGTCGAAGTACTGACCGAGCAAGAAAAGCTTCCTGCGCTTTTGTTCTTCAGTCGCCAACGGCCGCACTGGCTTGACGAATGTTCTTTGGTACTTTTGGCGCAGGTATAGATCATCATGGTCCCTCTGGTTTTGTTCCGCCTGAGAAGGAAGTGTCTGCTTCAGCATTTCTGTTCTCGTAGTCATCAAACGCAAATCCATTGCCTCTTCTCCGATTCCGCGAAACTTATTGTTCGCAACGTCGGGAGTTGCTGAGTCGTAGAAATATCGCCACTTCCTCACGTTTCCTCCCCAACAAAACACTTCTCCAGAATCAGCGAGTGCGAAAGCCACCGCAGGCCCGACCGCTACTCTTCGTATCCGCTTTCCCCATAAAAACGTTGGTACAAGGGAGGATTGACGTCCTGTAAAAGCTCGAGCCGCTGCTATTGAGGTGATTTTTGTTTTTGTCAACGCAAGGGGTGGGGACATTTTATCACCACGCCCATCATTACTCGGTGGAGCAACTTCATTAAACTCTGAATCTGCTCTTTCACTGCTGCTGATACCACGATCATCCTCGTCATGCACGCCCATTTCGCCCCCGCCAGCACGACTTTTCCTCGGCAAGAGGTTCATGTCGTGCTCAAGAGTTTGAGGATTCGGGTGAACGCGCGACTTCCATAAATCTCGCACGACGTCGTAATCCATGAAGTCAACAAAGTCTGGGGTCAACGGCTCGCCATCAAGCCGCCCAAACAGACCCCGTCCAAACATATAGACTTGTCCAGCTGCATCAATCGCTTCAGAAAGTACAAGCTTTGAGATAGCAATCGACTCGTCCACGAGCCATCGGCGATAAGCGGCAACGCGTTCCTCGTCAAGCGTTGTCGCAGCTTCCAGAAGCATTCGCGTCTCTTGCCTCTCTTCCTCGTTCACAAGAACCTCTAGCTTTTTCGTCAGCGCAGCATGGGTCATAAAACGACTGAACTTTTCGTGACGATTCCGAAGTTCTGCTCGAACATCAACTAATCCCAACCAGACTTTTTTGAATTGATAGTAAGGCATCATCTCGATCTCGGGCTTGAAACCACGAAAAAGGAGTCAGATACGCCGTAAGTGCAATGAGAGCAAAGAAACCACTCGTACATCTTCATGGGTTGCAAAAATGCCTTCGACTTGATCCAAAGGCAGTTTGCGGCCAAGGAACTCGAGTATCTCGATGAAAGTCGCCCGATCGATCGCACCTTGTTCCTCTTTGTCGAACATCTCAAACAGATCTTTCGGTGACAAGGCCTGGCCAGGGGCAAATCCCATTGTGCGATTTGGATTCTTTGGGTCACACGTGTACAAAGCCAAACGGAACTCCTCGAACGATATATGACCGCGACGCATCTTGTCGCATCGCTTGAAGTATGCAAGTGCCTTCGGCTCCGAGAGATAAATGCCCATATCCTTCAGGAGTACTTTGAACTCATCGAAGTCAATGCCGCCTGATCCGTCAGCGTCATACTTGTCGAAGAGCTGGTCACACGAAAACATCGTTAGCTACAGTTTCCGGAGTTTGAAGTCCGACAAATCTCACAGCACGCGGTTCAAGTTCTTTCAATGCTGCAGGATTCACTATCGGATCTTCGTTCTGGACACCTGACTCGCCTGCATTGAGTGTCGCGGACGCAATCGGAATGCCGTCGATGAACACAACGCCTGATCCACTCTAAAGCATGATATCGATTGGCAAAGTCAATTACCGTAGAATCAACTTACGACTGCGCTGTTTTCGGCCGATCATCATGTGATGTTAAGACAAAGACGCCCGGCCCGCACAAATGGAGCCCATGGTAGCTGTGGAGAGAACCTTGCACATGGGGAACGTACTCTTGTGCCGTTACTTCCCTTCACCATTCAATACCATCTATTCATAGTGTGAAGGGTGAGCATAGAACTTGGAGGCGTCATATATTATCCACCATTTCCACCAGCCCCACGTACGGCATCGCCTCCGCAAGTCTCTCTATCTACTTCTTGGCGTTGTAGGCCGCTGCTGCCTGGTTCATGGGGTTCTCCGGAGCCTTCTTCCACTGTATATGTGGACGACAAAGAGCGCAGTTAGCACTTTCCAGAGAGCACAAATGATCAGTTCAATACATACGGCCTCAAATATGCGCTCCTTGTACTGGGAAAGCTTGAGGCCCGGATAGTCGGCCTTCATGACAGGCAGCATTGCCTCTTCGTACGCCTTGAAAGCCTGCGATACAGTGGACAATAAGCATTTCCTCCCTCATCAACTCCTCCGTTTCCACGATCACATACCGCCTTCTGGCGCTTCTCCGGGTGCTTAAGCAGCTCCTTATCGTCCAGCGACAGCACATCCAAGGCAGCGTCCAGACTGCGAGCCTCGCCTTCGACGCCGGCCACTCGGTTGCGGTTCTCGCCGTAGTTTGTGTCGAACTTGATGCCCTTGGCGCTCTCGGCCGCGAGCTTGGCCGCCGCGGCGGCCTCGGCCTCTTTCTTGGCCTGGATCATAGCCTGCGTGACCTTGCCGCTGCTGGCGGGCGCCGCCGGTGCCGGGCGCGAGCCCTTGTTGCTCTTCTTGACCGCGGGCTCGAGCGCGAGCTCCCAGGGCTTCTTCTCTTCTTTCTTGGCCTTGGCCTGCGCCTGGCGGATCGCCGACTTGTTCTCGATCTTGCTCATCGAGTGCTCCTCGAGCTCCTGGAGGCGCTTGAGCTCGGCCTTCTTGGCCTCGGCCTCGGCGCGCTTGCGCTCCTCCTCCTGGCGCTTGGACTCGCCGCGGCTGTTGGCGCCCTTGGACCACTCGGCGGCCTCCGCGGCCTCGGCCTGCGCCTGCGCCTTGGCGTTCTTGACGGCCGCGGCCGCCGCCTTCTTGGCGTTGGCCGCTTCGACCTTGGAGTTCACGGCGCCCTTCTTCGGTCCCATGGTCTCTCTTGTCTTCTCGATCGTTCACTGTCGGCTCCGGTCGGCCCCAATGGGTACTTTATTGATGGTGAACGTGTGGGAATCCATGACATCCGTCCTATTTGGGTTTGTAGACAGACAAGTCGGACGCGTGCCCGACGGGGTGAAACCTCGTCTGCGATCGCAACCTGCTGTTAGGAACCTTCTGCAACACCCCAGACCAAAGGATGTCGAGCAAGGGCGAGTACGCCAAGGCCGTCGGCGGGCGACTGCAGCTCAAGGGAGGCATCCAGCTCAAGTAGGCGCTCGCCGGTCGAATGCGCGAGACTGTGCGCTCTCTAACGGTGGTTTTGCGGCTTCGTAGGACCAAACACAAGAAGAAACACAAGAAGAAGCGCGATCGCGACGAGGACGACCATGGCCATGGAGACGCAGCGCGCAAGGAGGCGAAGAAGCCCAAAGAGGAGTTCAAGATCGTCAAGATGAAGGGAAGCGGGCGCATCCTGTCGTCCGGCACCACGATCATGGGCCAGCCTGGCACCAGGTTCTTGCAGGAGCTGGCTGTGGGCGACGCGCTCATCATTCAACACCCACTGACGCTCACAGAGGAGACGAGGATCGTCCGCATGGTGCTCAGCGACGTGTCGCTCTCCGTGAGCTCGGCGTTCAGCTCGGATCTCGTGTCGTCGACGCCGTTCCAGTACATTAAGGCGCCCCCGCCAGAAGAGGAAGACGCAAACGAGCGAGAGGAGAGCAAGAAGCGCAAGCGTGCGGCCGACGAGAAGCTCGCCTTCGGCACTTACGCTGGAGGTACGGAGGCTGGCACGACCTACACATATCGCGTCAAGAAAGGCGGTGCCTACGGCGGCTACGAGGTCGTGACGGAGCGTGCCGACACCAACCGAAGTCGCGAGGAGCTTTTGGATCTACGAGCGAAAAAGAAAGGTGATCGGCACTGCATGTAGCGCAACACTGTGGATCAACACACTTCTGGTAGTACGCATATCGTTGTATCGTTTCAGCTGTATTTGCGCTTTGGGTGCAAGAGGACCACCGACGCAGGTCCTCACCAAACGATGCGACCTTCGAATGGAGGCTGATGTTGGCCGTTGGTCTTGGCAACCTCAAGCATCCACTCTTCGATGCGGAAGTAATTATCCGAGATGACGCGCCTATCGCGGTTGCAGTAAAAGTCCATGGTCTGTGCGTTTCGAATTCGATCGCGGCTCTCTGCAAAGCGGTTGTCTAACAAAGCGCACATTGCTAGATTGTTTTGGACGATCGCACTTGTCGGAAACTCAGTCTCAAGCAGCTGATAGCCTTCGCATGCTAAATCCCTCCTTCCTAGCAGGTAAAGGATCATGTATCGAAACAGTCGAGCTTTGAGATTCTTCGCTGGGGCGAAATAATAGGAGAGATTGAGTAGGTCTTTGCAATCTGCAAAATCCTCCCCACAACCTCCACCCCACCGCAGCTTGTAATTGAACGCAAAGTACGCCATCCGCGAGTCAGACCTATCGAGTCTTTATCGAAGCTGATTAGATTTTCCTTTGCTTTCAGAGTTGCGAACAAAACTTCGTCCTACCTGAGCGAATGACTCAACAGCGCCTCTGAGTTTTGCCATGTAAGCAGTTGATGTCTCGAGATCACAAGCATGGTCACAAGTGCAGCACCAAACGCCGCACGAGCAGGAGCTGCACAGCCTCGGCTCGTAAGTGACAGCTCCGCTTTGTCTCGACTTCGATGTGTATCGTTCTCATGATCAACTGGGCAATCCAATTGAGCGTTTTCGCGGGTATGCGGCGCGAGGTTGAGGCAATAAGTGAGCCAGTATCCAATCACAGGGACGAGGACTAGAATTGGGAAGTAGGCGTATCGATCGGTGCCCTTAGTGACGATGCCGTGCTGGATAAGGCCGCACGTGGGCAGAAGCATGACACAAAAATGCGTGAAAGCGAGAAGTGACGCGACCCGATATTTGCTTTGCCCTGCAGCGATCCCACCGAGCACTAAAGGCAGCGAGACCACTGCGAGGCAGTACTCTGGGTTCGTCCACAGAGAGATCTCATCGTCAAGCAGTTCATAGTGAGCGCGCAGCTTGGCCGGCCAAAGCACATGGAAAAGTGTCCACGCAGGTGCTGCAAGGGCCTTTACGATTCTTTCGTCGAGTGTCAGCGTTATGACGTCAGCGTGCTTGTGTGCGCCTTCATGGTTCACCACCAGCGTCACGATGACAAACAACACAGCTGCGACGACTAATAGCAGCTTGCTGGTCGCAAATCGCACTATCAGCTTCGTGCAGTGCCCCGAACTTGGAAAGTGGTGTGAACGTGAGCGAATGGAAAGACCAACTGGGATGACGATGAGCAAATCAACAAGGACGCTTGCGACAGGAAGCAGCACGCAAACACTCTTCGAAAGTACCGCCGCGACGAAGCAACCTGCTCAGCAGGACGAAGTCATGACTTGGTGTTCGTTCACAACTGCACGCTCTTTCGTTGACCACTTACCTGCCGCTAGCTGGGTTTCGAGATCACCAAGTGATGGTGCTACGAGATCAAACAGACGATGCCAGTCCGAGGGCAGGTTTTCAGTCTCAGGTGAAGCCCCGCGAGCGGCTCGGGGCGACTTCGACTCGACGCTCTTTAAAACAGCGCGATGCAGCCGTCGACAGTGAAAGAAGAGAGATAGTACTGAAAAGAAGGCTGCAAGTGCATACGGCTGAGCGGATGGCCACCCGACAACCTCTATGTTGATCGGATGAACTGTGAAGACCAATAACGAGCTCAACATGCATCCCGTTTGGTGGAAACCTGGACTGAGTGTGTCGTATAGCTGGTCATCATCAGGCTGTGATATGTGTTGTCTGCCGAGGAATACACCGCTGTGCATGATAGCGAGGACGTATGCCGCCGTCCTAGCAAGTACAGCACTTGTTCCAAGATGAAGTACCAACGTTGCGATACGGAAGAACCTCGAGTCGAGACCAGCCGCTGCGTACACGAGGGCTTTATGCAGCCAGCCTAGTGGTTCCCAGACATTGATTATCGACAGCGTGGCCATTGCGTGGAGGTGGACCAGGGTCAGTCCTTGGTAGACGTTGTTCTCGAAAAAGTTCTCATGGTCGTCCCATATGATCACGAAATCCCACTGGCGCGATGGATCGAGAAGCGGCCACGCGTAAACCGCAACCGCCGCTGCGCATACTGCGCCGACGGCTCCGCGAACTCCAAGCCGCATGGGCAGATACTTTCGGCTCATGAGGAGCTCTTCAAGAAATAGAAAGATCTGCATCTGCTGCTCTGATTGGTCCATCACGACAGCTCAACATCGAATGATTGGATGCAACTCAGTTTGACAAGCCAGCGCATTTCTTCGAACGATGGCCCTGGTTGCGCCGGTGAAGCGATTGCCAAGCGGCGCCAAGATCCCGGTCTTTGGTCTCGGCGTGTACAAGAGCAAGAAGGAGACGTATGAGGCTGTGCTCAGCGCCCTGCGGTTGGGCTATCGCCACATCGACACGGCACAGTGGTATCGCAACGAAGTCGACGTCGGTCGCGCCGTGAGGGATTCGGGCGTTGCTCGCGAAGAGCTCTTTATCACGACCAAGCTCTGGGTGTCCGAGTGGGGGTATGAAAAAGCCACTGCCGCAGTCAAGCTGTGCAACGAGCGTCTGGGCTGTTCCTACATCGATCTCATGCTGCTCCACGCGCCGGGCGACAAAGAGACTCGTGCTGAGACGTGGCGAGCATTGGAGGACCTCCAAGCACAAGGCGTCGTACGAGACATCGGCGTCTCCAATTTCGGTGAAGCGCATCTCTTGAAGCTGTTCGAGACCGCTCGCGTCCGACCAGCCATCAACCAGATCGAGCTCCATCCGTGGTTGACGCGCCAGTCGCTCGTCGCATTTTGCCGCCAGCACTACATCCTCGTGGAGGCCTACTCGCCGCTGGCCAAGGCGACCATGTTCGGCAACGAGGTCGTGCAGAGCGTTGCCAAGGACGTGGACGCGACAGAGGCGCAGGTGTTGCTGGCGTACAGCCTCGCGAAAGACTTCATCACGATCCCCAAGAGCGTCAGTGCGCAGCGGCAGCTGGAGAATCTCGAGGCGCTCAACGTCCGACTGAGAGACGAGCACGTCACGAGGCTCGACGCACTCAACGAGAACCTCGTCGTCGCGTGGGACCCCATCAGCCTCCACGACGTGTGACGCTGGGCTGTCACAGGCCACGAGATCCTTCCGGCTCCGAGACCAGTGCGGTGCCGCAGTTCGGGGAGGACTGTCTCTGCGGACCACCAACCGTTCGACACGACGTAATCGGAGATGTAGTCCCGTGTTAAAGTTCAGTTTAGGGACAGATTGGGGACAGCCTCGCGTTGCTCGATAGTACTC
Source organism: Pythium myriotylum (assembly GCA_023091665.1). Classification (NCBI taxonomy): domain Eukaryota; phylum Oomycota; class Peronosporomycetes; order Pythiales; family Pythiaceae; genus Pythium; species Pythium myriotylum. The sequence goes on from JALJCQ010000015.1 coordinate 2,620,450, forward strand.
TCCAGCATTTCATACATTTAATAAATATCCCAACAATCGATTTCAAGAGGTACCTTTATTGTATGTAGTTTATCACTCAACAAGAGAGGATTTAGAACTCCTATAACGAATACAACCACCACTACCTACCTCATATCAATTACAACAGGTGCGAGCCGATGTCGCCCATCACTCTTCAAGACCTTGTTTGTACAACGGGAAGCGACGCCATTCGCCATCTCCCCCCTCGTGGTTCCCCGATGCTCCCGGCCCTCTGCAGACCCCACGCGCGCTGTGCGGCGGCTCTCGGTCGTCGCGGCTTCTCCGCGTTGCATTCCTCGGCGCCGGCGCTCGACGCCGCCGCGTCGGCCGCGACCACCGAGACCGATCCGGCGCTCGCCGAGTACCTCGCGCGCCCCGTGGCCTTCCCGCTTGACAAGATCAAGGTCGTGCTGCTCGAGAACATCCACCCGCGCGCGGTTGAAGTGTTCAAGCGCGAAGGGTACACCGTGGAGACCCACAAGGCCGCGCTCTCGGGCGCCGAGCTCGCGGAAATCGGCGGCGACGCCCACGTGCTGGGCATTCGCTCCAAGACCCAACTCGACGCCGACTTCTTCAGCGGCGTGGGCTGGCACGAGAACCGCCTCTGGGCCGTCGGCTGCTTCTGCATCGGCACGAACCAAGTCGCGTTGCAAGAAGCCGCGAACTACGGCATCCCAGTCTTCAATGCACCGTTCTCCAACACGCGCTCCGTCGCAGAGAAGACGCTCTCGGAGATCATTGCGCTCCACCGCAAGCTCTTCCTTCGCTCCTCCGAGCTGCATCAAGGTGTGTGGAACAAATCCGCTACCGGCGCCCACGAGGTGCGTGGTACCACGCTGGGCGTTGTCGGCTATGGCCGAATTGGCTCGCAGATCTCGGTGCTTGCCGAGCTTCTCGGTATGAAGGTGATCTTCTATGACCCGGTCAAGTGTCTCCCACTTGGTAACGCGCGTCAGGTTGAGACGCTGGAAGAGCTGCTGAGACTTTCGGATGCTGTCACGCTTCACGTCCCTGCCATCGAGTCCACCAAGAAAATGATCAACGCGAAGACGATTGCACAGATGAAGGATGGTGCCCTGCTAATCAACAACGCCCGAGGCTCCGTTGTCGATCTCGAGGCTGCTGCTGAAGCAATCAAGTCAGGCAAGCTTGGCGGCCTTGCTGTCGACGTCTTCCCCGTTGAGCCGGAGAAGAACGGTCTCTCTTTCGATACTCCGCTGCGTGGCCTTCCGAACGTGATCCTAACGCCGCATATCGGTGGAAGCACAGAAGAAGCGCAGGAGAACATCGCGATTGAAGTCGCCAGCAAGTTGGTGCGCTACGTGAACTCGGGTGCGACGACGACCTCGGTGAACACCCCCGAGTTGGAGATGTTGCCGATCCGTCCCAACTCTATGCGCATCCTCCACTTCCACGAGAACGTTCCTGGCGTACTCAGCAAGATCCACACGGTCTTGTCCGATTACGGCGTCAACGTCACTTCGCAGTACTTGCAGTCCAACCCTCGTCATGGCTACATCGCGCTTGAAGTTCAGAAGATCCACAGTGAGATCGTTGAGCGCGAACTCGCCAAGATCAAGGAGACTATTCTCCTTCGTACAGTCCTCTAATCCGCACCCACGTAGACAACGCTTGACACGGGAGGCGGACCAGGACCGAATACTAGAACCATCGCTCTTTCCGCTACTAGATCACACCACAACTCACAAGCGCAATGATGACTGCCGGCTGACTCTCGAGATGCCACATAGTCTTTGTTTTGCATGCACCCCGCTGCGTCGTGGGCATCCAAAATACAATCCGCTTCTTGGAGCGTTGCATCACAACGTACTTGTCACTGTCGCATTCATTTCGCGACCCTTCTACACTCTATTATCCTACGACGTTATCCATCATTGTTTATCGGTGGGCATCTCGTCATTCAACAGCGAGCGGAGCATCTCGTCCACGTCTACGCCCATAGAATCGATCTGAGTGTCGGCGACACTATCACTCGTCTCACGCCTCGTTTTACGGCTCGTTGTCGTGATCACATCTTCGCCGTCGCCTTCCTCTCCGAAATACAAGTTCTTTCGGTCCGATTGCCACCCACGCAAGTTCATCTTGAGCTGCTGGCGGGCTTCATCTTGGCGGAACTGCTCGACGACATCCTCTGTTAGCCCCAGGAACGACTCGAGCGTCGCAATGACTTTGCAGCCGTGGAACTCGGTCGAGGACACGCGGTCGATGAAGAAGTCGTCGCGATAGAGCTGGAAATGGTGCAGGATCGAGGCCATGAGCTGGTTGAACGCGAGCATGCGCTGCGTCGTGAGCGCCTTGTGGGACCACTGGAAGCTCAGCAGCGAGCGTCGCGGGAAGGGGAACGACTTGAGCACTGCGTGCATGCTCCAGAACGGACACGAGCCGAGGATGCAGCCGCAGGTCTCCATGCTGCGGCAGTCCGTGTAGGCCGAGAGGCGGCGGAAGAGCATGCGGCACTGCGTGTAGGTGCGCGCGACTTCGTGAACGAACGGAGCCGAGGGAGCCAACTCGACGGGCATGAACGCGGACGATTCGCTGTAGCGGCGACTCGTGACCGGGTCGCGCCACTCGATGGAGAGCGTGGTCTGCTCGGTCATCGAGAGTCGGCGTCGCATGCGCTGCGAGGAGGAGGACGACGTGGACGAGAGCAGCGACGGCCGCGCGCGCACGGCGAAGACGTAGGCCGTCGGGTCGGCGGCCCCGCAGCTCTCGGCGACGCGAGGCACGGTCACGTGGATGTCGCGCACGATCGACTTGCTGGCCATGGCGGAAAACCGACGATGGTGAGTGAGCGGTCTCGACGATCTCTCGCGCGGGTGTGAGTGGTGGCGACGAACGCCGTTCTCGCCGACGCTCAACTGCGCGGCTACGTACGCAGTGTAGGTACGCGCTTCTCGCTGGTTGCGACAGGTCGAGATGGCTCCACTCGCCAGTGGTTTCTTTCCCGCCGAGCGTCAAGTCGCGAGTGTCGGAGTTGGCGCGCCTCGTTGCTTGCACGCGTCACGAGTCGATCTGGCGCCGCATCGCGAAACACTGTTTCTCGGCGCGAGTCGCGACCGATCTGCGCGTTTGCAGTTGCGCCGTCCAGCTGCAACACCGTGCAGAGAAGCCGCGCGGGCTCCGGTCGGTGGCTGCCGTGTCGAGAGTCACCTTCCCTCCGCGCATGTTCTCGCGGGTTAGGAGAGCCGAGCCGACGGCGAGGAAGGCGCGCGTTCTCTCTGCCAGGCGCAGCTGCCGGCGCCAGCAACCCAGAGGACCTCCGCGGCGCGCAGAGAAGCGCATGCAGCCATCGTCACGCTGGTCGCGTCTATTTCGTCCAATCGCTTGGGGATCCGCAGCGCCTTCTTCCTGGAGACCTTCTCCGCCTGCACTTCGAAGTTCGGAAAGCCGCACGACTGGCTTCCGGCGCTGAAATGTTGTGATACGTACGTGTACAAAGTGCGCGGTTCAGAAAGTCGAGCCTGGGTGAGGCGATCAGCGCGTGCATATTGGAGGTTACGTACTTCGGATGGGGCGCACGTACATGTATCAGGCAGCCATTCCGTTCAATAATGGAGAGCTCGAGTGATGTGGCATCAAAACGGAATGCTACATCAGATGAGCGTTGAGGATGGGTCGCCACACACGAGAGGGGACGTTCTTCGAACGAGTACATATCAGGGATGTGGCATTCCGTGTGATGCAGAACTGATGTGGCATCACGCGGAATGCCACATCGAGATGAGTCGCAGGGAGGAGCCCTGAGAAGGAACGAATACTCGATGTGGCGCCGACCCGACGTGGGGAGGGCCGTGCGTTTATTACGGGCTAGTTTCATAGAGTAATTCAGCAGGTGGGCTCGCGTTTCTCAGCAGGCGGGATGATCGTGTTCAGGCGTGATGATCGTGTTAAACCGATCGCAATCACTCGTACGTGCAGCCGGTCTGCGGCACCGTCTTCAGGGCAGTGACATCGAGGCCCTTGGAGGCTGCGAGCGCCACGAGTTTATCTGTGACCTCCTGCGACACGACGGGCTGACGACTGAAGAGCCAAAAGCCTTCCGGGTTGAGGGGGCCCACGCCAGGCAAGCAGCCACCGGAAGTCTTGACTTCGGGCTTGCCCACCGTGACGATGGCCCACTCGTAGTTCTCACCTGTGAACGAGGTCTGGCCAGCGACAAGCTCATCGTACGAGCCAGCCTCGACGACCCAGTAGGGCCCGTACAGAAGCGACGGCAAGAAGGTAGGGCCGACGCTGGCCTCTGCCGGCTTGGACGCGTCCTTGATCACACCGTTGAGGGTGGCCGTCGTGCGCGAGCCCGTGACGCTGCCCTTGTTGGCGCCGTTGTTGACACGCACCACCGTGTCATTGCAACGGAACACCTTGCAGGCGTTCGTGACTTCGATCTTGTAGTCAGCCGTCACGCAGAAGAGCTCGTTCTCGGGCTGGTAGATCACAGGGATCTGCTGGAGCGTGTACCAGCGACCGTCAAAGTACTTGGCCGGGTTGAACGTGGCCTTCGAAGTAAAGTCAGCTGGCGGACACGTCTGGGCCGAGACGGGGGCAGCGGCGAGAGCGCAGAGAGCCGAGGCGACGGTGAAGAAGGCACGCATTGGAGAGGAGTGGACGTTTGTAGTGGAGCTCAAATTGAGAAGTGAGCAAGACCTGGGGAGAGCAGAATGTCCTTGCTGGTGACCGATTGGGACCCTCAGCCCCGTGAGGGTCATCCTGGCCGAGCTGCCGCTGTCTCAGCATTGGGCTTCCCGTGGAATTCTCGTGCTTTCCTCGTGGACGTAGACACCCATTAGCTTCGCCGACATGTTCAAAGATCCGCGTTGGTGGGTGCGTACGAGGCATAATCCGTCACAGAGCGTGTGCCTTGGGGACACGAACTGACGCCAGTGTCACCACACATGGCTACACTTCGACAGGACAGATCTACGAAGTACCAGAACTAGGTACTGATCATACGAAATGAAAGATCTGGCAATACTCGTACGACCATTTTATGGAGATAGTCAAATATCTCTACCCTCATTTGCTCCAATGGATGGTTTACATCGCCTCGTCCAGCTCGCAGCGACGCCCAAGCGCGGGCAACAAACTGATCCCTGGAAGCTTCGCCGGTGTTCCTCGAACGAAGTTGGCGCGGTCGGACGATGCAGCGGGCAGCCCAGAAGTTGCACGAGACCGCTGTCCGCAAGCAAATGTTGCAGCGTCTCGGTGCCTTTCTCGCCACGCAACACGCTCAAGGTGCTGAAGGGGGAATAATCCTAGCCTCGTCTCTTTCTGTCGACTTGGACCACAGAAAACCTGCGACAAAAGCTGTGAAACGCTCACCTACGAAGGGCTCTTTTGTGTGAAGAAATGCGAGTTCCACGACGTGTGTACAGGAGTTTTCCGATTGGTCTTCGAGGTTCTGCACCGTTCAGTACACTCTGTGCTCAACCAAGCAGACCCAGGGCGATATGTAGTGGCCATATGTCCTCCTCGTTGAGGGTTTAGAGATTAGTAAAAGCAAAAGGAGTTTGGTTGCTTCGCAGGAGATTAGTCCTCCACTCAACAGGGCACAATACGGTGCCATCTCACCTCAAGTCCTGTAGAAGGTTGTTGCCGTCTGCTCGTGCACCATCAAGTCCGACTGGCCATCATCGCGACGTTTACTGCCACCGCATTTCCCCCACCAGGCGAACTCCGTCGGCGACCAGCTGTCGCAGCAAATGCCCGCTGAACACCAGCGAAGCGTACGGAAGTCGGATCGACGTCAACGTCGAAGCATCTCCAACTCAGCCGCTAACCATAAGACGATCTAAGCAACGCGTTTGTACTATAAGAAGGTACGTGCAAGCATACATTTGCCTTCTCTTTTGAGTTGGTTTCACCCAGTTCTGGATATTCTTTTGACTCGTTCGGTGATGTTCTTGTGTCTGAAGTAACGTCCCACTGTGAGCAATCTGCGACTTGATACCGACACGATCTTCGGCGCCTCCTTCTCGATCGTTGGGTGCCCATTCGTGTGCCATTCCACAATCCACTGCTTCACAGCCATGCGTGCCTTCTTCACCGTCGCCTCGGCTCTTTGCGCTCTCGCCTCCGTCTCAGTCTCCGCCCAGACCTGCCCACCCGCTGGCTTCGCGTCCAAGGCCACGTTCAACCCAGCCAAGTACTTTGATGGCCGCTGGTATGCCCTCCAACAGATCCCTGTGATCTACCAGCCTGAGGACCAGCTCTATTGCGTCACGGCTGACTACAAGATCGAGACTACGAACGTCTGCAAGCTTTTTGGCTGCAAAGATACCGTCGTACGCGTCGACAATGGCGCCAACAAGGGAAGCGTCACGGGCTCGCGCTCGACGGCGGGCCTGAACGGTCTCATCAAAGATCCTAAGAAGCCCGCCGAGGCCAGTGTTGGCCCACGCTTCCTGCCGTCGCTGTTCTACGGACCTTACTGGGTCGTTGAGGCTGGTTCGTACGACGACCTGCTTGTGGGCAAGACCACTTTTGAGGGAGAGAACTACGAATGGGCTATCATCACGGTCGGCAAGCCCGAGGTCAAGACCTCCGGAGGTTGCCTGCCTGGTACAGGTCCGCTAAACCCGGAGGGTTTCTGGCTCTTCAGTCGCCAGCCCGTTGTGTCTCAAGAGGTCACCGACAAGCTCGTCGCGCTCGCCAAGTCCAAGGGACTCGACGTGACCGCACTGAAGGTTGTCCCGCAGGCCGGCTGCAAGTACACGTAGACAGCTACTCCTGGTTATTTTTAGCGCATACTAGTATGGACTCGCGTCGATGGACTTGTCACACTAAGTTTCCATCTCAACAAGTTTCACCATTTGGATCTTGGTCTTGGTCGAATTCGCGTTGGTTGTCTTGAGTCTGGAGTCCGAGATCTTGACACAGTCCGCCGTTGGAGTGTCCATGCTGCTTGCTAATGTGCGTAGTAGTGCTGAGCTCCATTCAAGCGTGAATGACGGCACTTCATACCGTATGCTTCTGGCCGTTGGGCTTCTTTCTCAGTTCGGTAATCTGGAGTGGCCCACATAGTGTTCATTGCGCCGGGATCTTTGATGCGATGAATGTGCTCCGCGACGTCTTCGAGCTGCCCGAGAACCCGCCTAGCCACCATGTCGACGAAGCGCTGCGAAGTGGCATCATCTGGGTGAACTGGGACTTCCGCCGTGGCGGACGCGCCGTCCAGAGCAGGAGCGCGGCGCAAGATGCGATGGAGTTGCTCGCTATGCTCGGCCAAGTGGACTACGACGAGTTCTTGGACGCGATCGGCTCGCTCTGGCCGCGCGCAGCCGCAGTGTGGAGTCGCGCCTTTGGACCCAAGCGATTCCGCCTCGGTGTGAGGATCCAAACCCCGACATGGAGCTGGTCAGTGGCTGGTTCGAGCGCGCGTTCTGTCCAGACCTGGCGCTCATGGAACTGCCTGCTGAGTATAGGCAGCTGCGAAACGAGTGGGAGCGTGAAGTGAATGGTCAAGAGCGAGATATCGAAGTCCCAAGTATTCCGGTGTTGATCTCGTTCACAGAACTGGTCGTCGACCTGGCACGGCAGCTCTTCCAAGCCTTACAACTTGTCACTTTGCACACGACGCGAAAAGAATTCAACCTCTACAAGTGCACGTGGAGGCCGCTGTTCCAGCTCGTTGAGATCGATACAATGGAGACGCTTGAAAGGCTGTGCCTGCGCGACCTAGTCTACATCTCCGAGATCGCTTCGTGCGGAGTGCTCGTCAAAACGTTACCCCTCCTCGGACTCGGTTTGAGCGAGAGTACTGCACTGCCCTTCTCAACCGCATTGCACCGTCTACTCGCTGCCCCTGTTGCGTCTACGCGTGTTCCGTGCAAATCTGTCGCGATTAACTGTTTGGGTTCGCTTCGAACACTTGACGGTATCTTCACTGGTGTCCAGTCAAGCCAGTCGCTTCGCGAACTTATCTGTGCGTTCGACACCGAGCCTGATGCACTCGGTGATCGCGTTCGTGCTTGGCAATGGATTGCCGTTGCAGTTTTTAGTCGGTTTGCGTGCGAATCCCTCGACAAGCTCACGATGGCAACTGTTGATCTGCAAGTTCGAGACATCACCACCTTGGTGCAAACGCTGCAACATGATAATCCTCTGTCAGTGTTATTCCCCACCGCCCGTCTACGTTATGGAGATCTACGAGTAACAGCCGATACATTCCTGCTTGCTAATCCGGAACGACAACCAGACTCTTCTGTAGTCAAGTTCAATGCCGCGTTGCCTGGTCTTCGTGTTCTAGACATGGGAGAAACTTGGCTCAGCGTTCTTCTTCCTGGCTGGGGAGAAGCGTGGGTACAGCGCGATCAAGTCCAACTCGAAACTGTTAATGGGGAGAAAAGACACCGAGGCATTCGGCATGTGATCTTCGACTACGTTGGCAATGAAGCCATGCCTGCAATACTAGAATTACTTCATGCGATCGGTGTTGGCCTCGAGTCATTGACTATCAGCTGGCTCGACCCCGAAGCCGCGATCCCCAACGATTGGATCCGAGAGGCTTTTCGTGCCTGCCCGAATCTTGAAGATGTGCACACCGATAATGTTTTTCTTGAGTCACTGGATGTGTTTCCACGCTGTTACAATGAAGGTTGCTTTCGGGCAAAGCGTCTTTCGATTGTCGTGGTGAGAATAATGCACTGTGAGAACGCGTACAAGTTGTTTGATTTTCTCGCTGACAAGAACCATGCGATGGGAAAGCATTTGCGAGATTTTTCGTTTACATACTTCAATTATTTCCAGCTGTTACCAAATATTGTCACCTCGGCTCTCCAGATGCTTCGCACAAATATTTACTTGTGCCGCTTCGAGATGCATGTTCGATTTTCAGTTGACAATCGGGAGATATCCAGCTGTGATCATGCACAGATTGAGAGGCAGTTCGCGAACTTCGATGGCATGCCTGTAGCCGTCCAAATAGCGCCGCTCCCACTGCTGAGCAAACTGAGCTTTCTCAGTGTGATCCGCTGCCATCCAATGTTGCGGCAGGTAGATATGGGTGTGTTGCATCATGTCTTCAGTTTCGCTGCGGAATGTCGTAAACGCACGGTCGTTGTGCGCCGCTGAACAAATTATTCAGTGAAGTGAAGCATTCCATGTATTTCATTTTACGTTTGGAATAGTAGTAGCGCTTGAAAATCTCCATGCCCGAGGCACAGTCTTCGCGTGTCCACACGTCGAGCAGTGGCAGATCCGGCGTAATTATATAGTTACAACCAGAGTTCGGCGATTCGTGCTCGTTGCAGTCATTTGTGCCATCCATTTCCCCTTGCTTCTGCTTGTGCCTCGCCCACATTGATCAAAGCGAAGACACAGAACAAGCTCGCAGCATTTTGGATCAATGTAAACACAATTTCTTCTCGATTTTACTGATAGCCAATGGATTTCTTTCAGAGTCACTCCCTCGTCGATGACGTCCCGACTGACGTACGAACGACTCCCACTAGCAAACTACAAGCCTACGTGTGGAGCGATGTGAGATCAGCAAGTGAGTTTCGCAGGGGACCCAAGCGTCTTCACGGCGAGGAGACGCCTCCGGTCTACTCTCAGAGGAGCCTGACTCTGAGCGTCTCACCCGCCAACGCCATGGGTTTGCCGTATCCACTACTCGCCTTCATGATCCCGTTTGGCCAACGCCGCATCCGTAGAGTTGCGCTCACCGACGGTGGTCGCACCGTTCCGTCTCGTTCCCGCCGTTGACTGGTTCGGACTTGCGACCTCCTCGCCTTCTCGCTTGTGGCCACCACACTCCAGCAATTTAGCGTCTCGCTTGGTCTTGGTGGTAGGCTCTGTCATGCTAAGCTCGAGGCATTCAGTGCCTGCCACTGTCGTTGCTGCTGGATGGGCTCTCAGTGGATGCTCGAGGTCGATACATCATGCTCGTCACAGATCACCGCCAGCGCTGAGCGGGCGCTGGGGTCTCTGCTGACGGTTTCTTCTTCGTCTTCCGCGCCGCCGTCGTTGCCGCCCTGGTTACAACTTTCGCTGTTGCCTTCACGTTCGTCTCTGGTGGAGCATATGTACGCACTGGCGATTGCGCTGGCAACGGCGTATGAATAGTTGGCTCCTTGGATGCGGTGGAAGCTGCTTGTTGCTCTTTGAGTCGTCACCACGAGCGATGAGGTGGCTTCAGCAACCTCGTCGCCGCCGTGTTCACTTCGTCGATGGCCATGCGCGTCGACATGGCCGCTTCCGTGCTCTGCTTCTCGCTGCGGCGTGCGGTCGTCGGCTGCTCTGCAGTCGCTTTGCTCGCCTGAGCTTCGGTCGGAAATCGAGTTCAGGACTCAGAGCTCAAGTCTCTGCGACATGGCGCGCGTGCGCTGATGGGGAGAGACAATGGAGCTCGTGCAGCGTCTGCGCATCGCGAGACGCGACAGAAGCGACTGATACAGCGGCTGGTGGCGGCGCGTCGCCGAGAGGACCGAGGCGCGGCAGACCATGCTCCTGGACGTCGGCTTGGAGGCGGCGATGGAGCCGGGATGGGGTGGTTGGTAGATGCGCATGCGCTGGGATGGGCTGGAATGGGTGCATGCACTAGGTGCGGTACCAGCATTGTGGTACAACAACCGTTTGTCCGAGATATCTCAGCAGGACGCACAAGAGTTGGCGACTTTTGCCACATTTGAGGGGGGGGGGGGGGGGGGGGGGGGGGGTACCACTAGGTACTAGCTTTCTATGGCTGCTTACTCGAAGCTTACCTCACAACTCTACACGCATTTATGTTCGCCTCGCACAGACTTCAGTTTTTGGCTGTGCATTTATACGAAGTAGCACCGGCCTCAACAAAATTCCTACCGTTTGTCGTATTCCGCTTAGGCCATCGCGTTGAAGTGGTTAATCCTGGCTGATGCAGGTAATTCGTGAATCAAGTTATCAAGATGGTAGCTTCAGAGGCTTTCATGGACTGGTCAAGCTTCAATATAGTCATATTTAACTCAAACATACATCCATGTGTTAAAAAGCAAGCAGAGATTCACGAATGGAATACACAAGTAGTCTCGAGTCATCAGCACAGTTCACGCTCCGTCACTCACGACAACAATTCGCTTCGGTCTTAGTCCTGCATACCCAAATATCAATGTCATCGTGTCTGGGTTGAGTGTTCTCCCAGCTGAACCAATCGTATCCGCGACGCTAACAAAGGCAAGCTTTACAGACAGTGGATGCACGTCCGTGTACTCAATTTTGACAGGTTGCTCGTCATCAGGAGGCATTTCCTTGTAGACTTGAGGGCGGCCGTAGTAAACAAACAAGTGGCTTAGCGACGTCACGTCTTCGACGACACATTGGAGGAGATCAGCAGTGGAGGCCATTGTGAGAGGGTTTCTTTGAGCACATATGCGGAGACGCGACAATGCGTTCCTAATCGGGCCCGCTCCAAGGATGCAGTTTAGAATCTGAACTAGGTGGTGGGTGTCAAGACTCATGTCATGGAGTTCGAGCGAGGAAATGCGGTATCCAGCCACATACAACCGAGCTAACCATTCCATCGAATCGTACCATCCCCACTCACGCGAAGACTTTCCACACTTCGACACCTTGTCACACACTCTCGAACAGTTCGATCGTCAAGAATACTACAGCGAAGACTCAGATGATTCACTTCTTGTCCGAAGAGACCCACGACATCGATGAGAATATCTTGCAGACGATCGAAGCGCCAGTTCATGCTATTTTGTACTCCATGGCAACCAAGCAGCAGAGTACTGATACTTTTGGATGGTTGGGTTGTTTTGGAGTCTGGATCACTGCTCACCATCGCTTCAATTACACTTGTCGAGAATCGATCGACCTCGCAGAAGCCAAACCCTGGCACTAGAACCCGTACTCGGTCATAGGCAGGATCTTCTTGAACGATTATACCGGGCCACGCGCACGGCATGATTACTCGCTCGGAAGAGTTGGTACTGAGCTGTTTCAAAGTTGCTCTCACTTGAATCACCACCTGATTGAGGCTGTCTATATCTCGACCCTCGCTTCTTGACTGCGGCATCGCTCCCCAAAGTGCCGAGGTGGGTTCTCGAGCACTTAGAACCCGTGTCATCGAAGGCACAATGTCATCAGTCAAAGCCATTCGGTCGATATCCAGCGTCTCAACAGTGGAAGATGAATCCGATCGGCGCAAACCATACGCAAGCCATAACCAGAACGCTGCGCCTGCGCGACGATGCCACTCCAGAAAAAGTTCCACACGAAGAGATTCGATTCCATGACCGTGATGAAGTGCAGAGAAAAACGGCTCAAAGAGTAGAGGGGATGCAACGTAGACTTTTGGTACGACGACACGACGCACGGGCTGAATACTCCGAGCATCATATCCCGATACAAAATCCACACTACACAGTGAGCATGAGAGCGAGGCCCACGAAACGCGAAGCGCAACCTCGTTTAGATCAACACCGTCGTCGACTTGAGGAAGTGTGATCGATTTCACACAGACTCCTGTCTTTAGCACACCCACGATGCCTCTAAAGACTGCACTGCCAATGGTGAAATCGCGAAGATCTAGTTCAACTGATTCCAAACACAATTGAACGGGGATCAGATCGCCAGAGAGACTGCGGGTGTCGTCGAGAAGGGTAAGTACGAGCCCCTCAAATTGCCCTAATAGGTCCGCTTGATCCAAAACACGCATATCTCGAGCAGATGGCGAAAACCGGATATGAATAGGTATCTTGAGCGGCCCTCTGCCTTCCGTGGCTGGGTGGAGCTGAGCTGACAACATCTTGTAGAGCTGTACGAAGGGTCTGCTCGGTTCTTTGACGTTGAGCAGACCTTCCAGAACTGAGCGCCAGCGATCTTTCGTGAAATCTGTGCGCTTGTCCAAGTTAAACACGAATTGGCACTGCAGCTTCTCGGTCACCACGTCCATCCACGCTGGCACCTCGAAGCCCACGGCTCGCTGCAGCCTTCCAAGCGATCCATACGGGTCGACGTGCGCCATGACCCTCAGCAGCACCATAACTTCGCGCACATCTCTTGCACTGAGTTTCTCGTCGCACCCATTGACGTACTGCGCCCCGTGGTTGCGCAATTGGCCGTCCCAGTGGACCTCGAGCCACCGGTCGTCGGGCGCGCGGCCGATGGCGACGTCGTGGCTGTCGTGGCGCTCGGCGTCGGCGACGGAGATGCGCCCGCGCAGCGACTGCAGCCACGCGGCGCTGACGAGGCGCCAGTCGTCGCCGTCGCGCTGGGAGGTCACGGCTGCATCCATGTTTCTGAAGTGATGGCCAAGGCAAAAAAAACAGAACCACCCCGAGTGACATGGGAACCAGAACCTCATTTCAGTGACGGTAGCCATCTCCTAGATCAGCTTAGTACATTCCCCTTTCTCTAGTCTAGGCTGGCCAACACCAACGCAACAAACGTGAATCCAGTCTCCAGGATCAGCTTGGCTATTCACCAGTGCACGCGGGATGAATGGCTTCCACCACCTACTGTGAGGGGAAGACACCAGGCAAGAGGAGCAGCTTCGGCTCATCCAAGTGATCTATCCACTCCATCGTCGGCGGGGCTCGAAGATCGATGTCACAATCGAACAATCTCTTTTCAGGACAAGTGGAGACTGGCAAAGAGGGTTGCGCCATTGGCGAGCGATACATGTATTGTTGGCAGCGATGCAATATTGTAGGCGGAGATTCGTTGCGGTGGATATGCCCAGACTCCCACAAGGCTGAGTGAGGAAAGCTTCAAGTTGATGACCTACAGTATTTATTTCAAGTGATGTGAATCCAAACAAAGAAAGCTTCAAGGCACGCAGTTCTGTCGAGAGCGATTGATGCGACGTGATTTTAAAACTCCACCTCCACCTTGGAAGAAACCCAAAACAACTGACATCCAGCTCACAACACTTCCACACCGCTCACAACATCAGCCTCCTTCTTCTCCGCAAGCATGGCTGGATGGAAGTTCCTCGCACCCTCTCACAACCGATCAAATGTACCCATCAGGCTATTCGGTGAGGAAGGGGAGAAAACGAATCTTGAGCTGGAGATTCGCCCTCGTGAACCTCGCCGCTCGCCTGCCGCGCAGTCATCTCTTCTGCTGCGCGAAAGGCCGTGTTTCGTCGCCTGCAAATCGCCTTCTCTTCGTCGCTCGTCTCGGCGTCTGCTTGCCTCACTGTCTCCACGAGCGTCCCCATCAGATCTAGCGAGCAGCTCCGATCAGTCACGCTCCAATCTCATGGCGCGAATCTCCGACCCCTCGCACTGAACCGGCGGTGCAGCATGTGTGTGCAACGTGTGTCCCACGGCTGTGAGAGGGGCCTCCCCGCTGGATTTGTTGGGTACACTGAGGGGTTCTGAGGAAGAATCGCTCCGTCACTCGCCAACTCGAGGCTTGCACGATACCCAGCGGCCATGTCCATGCTCATCCGTATGCGGTCCAAGCAGAAGCAGTGCGAGAAGCTGCTGGAGGCTTCGCGCGAGGGCGACGCGAGTCTCGTCGCCAAGCTGCTTCAGATCGGCGCGTATGCCAACTTCGAGAGCGAGGGTGGCTGGACGCCGCTCATCTGGGCTGCGAGGAATGGCCACTTGGACGTCGTCCGAGCACTGATCGCTGCCGATGCAAACGTTGACCACACGCGAGGAGACGGCTTCACGGCGTTGATGCTCGCGTCCTCCCATAACCGCGAACGCATTGTCGACGCACTGCTCACCGCTGGCGCGATCGCCAACCACACCAGCAACAACAGCATCACAGCGTTAATGCTGGCTGCGTCTCACGGCCACGACGTCATCGTGGAGAAGTTACTTGCGGCTGGCGCAAGCGCAAACCACGTGAGCGACTACCGCAACACCGCTCTCATTCTTGCGGCGTCCAACAACCACACGAAGATCGTCGAGAAGCTGCTGATTGCAGGAGCTAACGTGAACCACGCGAACAACGACGGAGACACGGCTCTGACCGCGGCAGCTGCAAATGGCCACAGCCACGTGGTTCGACTTCTCATCCAAGCAGGTGCAGATCCAACACTGACGAACAATTCAGGTTTTACGGCGCTTCAGTGCGCCGAACTCAACGACAAGACGGGGGTAGTTGAGTTGCTCGAAGAAGGTGTAGCCCCGCGGTTATCTCAGTCGCTACGTCGAACTATGTCACAGACCGTCACAAGCATCGACCTTGTACAGCGATTTGTGCGCAAGAGCTCCGACTCGCGATCGAGCGATGAGAGCCAACGGCTGAGTATATTGAGCTAATCGGACGCGCCGGATCCTGTGGCAGTCCACGCCGCGGCCAAGTTTGGGCGACTTAACGTCCTTCGCTCGCTAATCTCCAAAGGCGCCAGTGTATGCGCTCGCGACACTTCCGGCATGACGGCTCTACACGTCGCGAGTGAGAACGGCCATGCCGAGTGTGTTCGCTTCCTGCTCGCGAATGGTGCTGATATCGAGAGCGTCACAGACGAAAGCCAACTCTCATCAATTGAACTGGCTGTGATCAACAGTCACCTCGATACAGTCAGAGTGCTTCACCATGCTGGTGCATCGTTGCAGATGAGATCGCCAACCGGTAGCACACTCCTACACCACGCTGCAACTGGAAGCGGTGGCTGCATTTCTCCTAACTGAGAGTGCAGGCGTCGACGTCAACACCGTTGATCGACGCGGGAGGTCAGCTTTGCACTACGCCGTAGAAAATCGGAACGAGGCCGTCGTTGATGTGCTTTTGCAGTCTGGAGCAGACGCTAATACCGTCTCGCGCTTCGGAGATGGTAAACCGGCTGAAACTGCTCTCCACATGGCTATTCGGCTAAATCTTGGCAACATCGTAACCAAGTTCCTTGCTCATGACGGGGTAGACGTCACAATCGCGAATACTGAAGGTCAGACGCCTTTGATGCTCGCGGTGTCGCAAGGAAGGTCGGATATTATCGCGTTGCTTATTAGCTCTATCAGCCAGCAGTACAACGAGAGATGCCACACTCTGCTCACAGTGGACAGTGAGGAGCCACCAACGTTCACGGAGCTCGTTTCACTCGTACCTCTCATCACCTCGGTATATGATCTTCGGCTGATGGTGACCCTCGTCTCACTGTGGAGCGATGCCACAGCGCCCCAGAACACTGCATTAGTGTTGAAGTCTGCGCTGGCACACGTAATTGCCAACAAACTCGTACTCGACGACGATGCATGTGTTTTCTTCAAGATGGTGCTCAAGCATTGCGAGAGGGAGAAGCTACTACCCATGAGTGATACACTTTTACTTGACCGACAAGCCGAGAAAATCAATACACAGGCAGCCGACTGGGTAGTAGAACTCAAGAAACAAGTGATCGCCAACAGTTGGCGGCTCGAGGCACACGACGAGAGTCTTCGTTCTGTTGTTGACGGCATCAGGGATGTGCACGGGATGGTTATGGAAAATCGCGCGGCTGTGTTGACCATCATGCACCGACTGGACAGCCTTCAATCCCAAATCACTCACGGAAGGAGGCTTTGCCAGCAACTCGCCGAACAAGCCAAGCTCACTGCAGACCAAATTGATCAGTACCAGCAACGCCTAAAACGTTGCGAAGAAAACATCACAACCGTCGCAGCCCATCTAAACGCGTTTCGCGAAGTGTACGTGAGCCGTCTTGAACAGGAGGAACGCAACAAGAAGATCAAAATGGTATGTGGGGTCATCGCATCAGTGGTTGGCTTTGTTTTTGCACCTGTGCTCAAAGAAATCGCGGACGCGGTCGTGGATGGTGCGAATCCGATCGAACTGATCAAAGCCATTTATGGCGAAGATGATATTGCAAGTTTCCTAGCCGAGAAGTCTGATGATGATGATGCAAGTGAAGTCTATTGAGTTCATCCTGTGAATCCTAATAGCTTGATGGGCTGTACATGCAGGCCTTTATGTGTCAGGATGGTGGACACGAGTGGGCCACCATGGACGAAGGTCGTTGTAGAGCAGGTTCGACAAGGCAGCCCGGCTGTCTTGGGAACGAAGGGGTTCAAGGGGGGTTTCTCCGCTCGGTGTTGTACCGAGTTTGCCGAGACGCCCGGCCATCTTGTTGTGGGCCCTTGGGTGGCGGGTCCAGGCCGAGACTTCGGTGAGGTCGGCCAGTTGACGTGCGGATAGGTAAAGATTGGCTAGTGCACGATTGCGAGGGGGTCGGTGGTCGCGTAGTTGCCTGAGTACAAGGGCGTTGCAGCCGATGACTTCTAGTTGGGTGAGATGACGTTCTCGGGCAGCCCGGAGGCCGACGATGAGTCCTTTGTAGAGCGCTTGGTGAAGGGTAGAGCTAGGTGCGGCGAGCGTGCCAGCGCTCGTCCAGACGATCGAGGCATCACTTGAGGTTGTGTTGACTTCGACGAGGACTGCTCCGAAGGCCGCCGTCTCGGAGGTGGCATAAATGCCACCGTCGAAGAATAGGAGGTGCTCGCAGTCTTGTCGGGTTGAAACCTCCTGGGGGAGGGTGGACGGGGTGAACTGCGTCCACCCTCCCCCAGGAGGTTTCAACCCGACAAGACTGCGAGCACCTCCTATTCTTCTAGCCGAGAAGTCTGACAAGCAAATGCCTCCTCAGATCCACCTGCAACTGGAGAGGTACTCGATCCCAGTGGACGAATTCGAGACACTTCTTCGCGAAGAGGTGGCATTACAACACCCCGAGTACCTCGAAGAGTGTGTGCAGCGCGGTCTTGGGCCCGTTTTAACCGGAGGCCAACTCAGCGTTGCACGTGAGCAGACACCAGTAGTGGACGCAGAAGAAGGAGCTTTGGCAATGCTGATTCGGGAGCTGCGAAGTACACAACACGATCTATCTGTGGAAGAAGCTGCACCCTGGATACCGAACTCATCCGCCTCACTTCCTGTGTTGACACCCCCCGGGGCCTCGCCTCCGACTTCTGCAAATGAAATCACGTCTGAACGCAGCCGTGTGGGTGAAGACTCCAAAGTTTGGTCATCAATAACGCTGACACAAAGTCAACGTGGTGAATATCTGGACGGAGGACCCGAGCGCATTCGCGACGCAGAGATCGTTGGATACACGGTTGTTGGCTCGCGTACCAGTAGAGATAAGAAACAGCTTGGTGTGCCAGTCACAACCCCGAAATCTGGTGCAGACCCAACATTTATGAGCGCACCATCATCCGCAGATTCAGTTCGATCGGATGGTGAAGTGGAGGTCGTGGGTGACTACGAAGCTCTCCCGTACCACGTTGCCGTGCGCTGCAGTCTCGGAGTGCTTGCCAAGTTCGTGGAGCTACTTAATGAGAGAGTAAAGCCAAGCGACGATCCGAGAGCTACCATTACGATGAATCGCGTCGGGGCTGAAGTGACGACCACGAGAGAATCGATTTGTGCTGCCCAGTATGCATACTACATGGGCTATCGAGAAGTCGGTGATGCTCTTGCGGCTCGCATGGGAAATCCCCCCGTCACGACGACTTCTGCTGCTGCAAGTGTTGCTCTGAGAGAGGATGCCCATGACTTCCCATTCGTGCTTGTCGTACAAGAAAGTGAAGGTGACGTCGAGGAGTGCGAAGACTATATCGACGCCATGGACGAAGAGAACGGTGCGCTCGAGGCGACGATCGAAGCGGACGTGACGTGTCAACGTGTGGAAACTGTGCACTGGACACCCGTGGACTACGCGTGCCACCTCGGGTACGTGGAGATTGCCAAGTACTTGTTCAAAGAAATCTACACGGAAGTTCCCATCAAAAACCGCATCCAAGCGATCAAGCACGCGCGAGACCGAGCCAAGGCTGCCGCTGCGCCAGCTTGAGGTCGTCCGTTGTGTGTCATTCCGTAGGTGTACTACTGAGTGCATGGGAGCCATTTCCCGCGAGTCGTGTCTGTATTATTCAATTGAGTATAATCCTAGCCCCTCATATATCGCAGAACTCGCCAACTTTTTCTCCGTCTTATGCGTCCTGCTGACCTCGGATGACGGCTCTGTGCTGAGATATCTCGGTCAAACTCTTGTTGTCCCACAGTGCTGGTACCGCACCTAGTGCATGCACCCATTCCAGCCCATCCCAGCGCATGCGCATCTACCAACCACCCCATCCCGGCTCCATCGCCGCCTCCAAGCCGACGTCCAGGAGCATGGTCTGCCGCGCCTCGGTCCTCTCGGCGACGCGCCGCCACCAGCCGCTGTATCAGTCGCTTCTTTCGCGTCTCGCGATGCGCAGACGCTGCACGAGCTCCATTGTCTCTCCCCATCAGCGCACGCGCGCCATGTCGCAGAGACTTGAGCTCTGAGTCCTGAACTCGATTTCCGACCGAAGCTCAGGCGAGCAAAGCGACTGCAGAGCAGCCGACGACCGCACGCCGCAGCGAGAAGCAGAGCGCAGAAGTGACCATGTAGACGCGCATGGCCATCGACGAAGTGAACACGGCGGCGCCGAGGCTGCTGAAGCCAACTATTCATACACCGTTCCCAGCGCAATCGCCAGTGCGTACATATGCTCCACCAGAGACGAACGTGAAGGCAACAGCGAAAGTTGTAGCCAGGGCGGCAACGACGGCGGCACGAAAGACAAAGAAGAAACCGTCACCAAAGACCCCAGCGCCCGCTCAGCGCTGGGGGTGATCTGTGATGAGCATGATGTGTCGACCTCGACCATCCTCTGAAAGCCCATCCAGCAGCAACGACAGTGGCAGGCACTGAATGCCTCGAGCTTAGCCTGACAGAGCTTGCCGCCAAGACCAAGCGAGACGCTAAATTGCAGGAGTGTGGTGGCCACGACCGAGAAGGCGAGGAGGTCGCAAGTCCGAACCAGTCAACGGCGGGAACGAGACGGAACGGTGCGACCACCGTCGGTGAGCGCAAGTCTACGGATTCGGTGATGGCCAAACGGGATCATTAAGCGAGGTGTGGACGCGGCAAAACCATGACCTTGGCGGGTGAGACGCTCTGAGTCAGGCTCCTCTGTGAGTAGACCGAATCGTCATATGGATACTATGCGTTCGGCTGCAAGTTTTATTGCTCAACCTTCACAATAGCTGATGTAGGCTAACAACCGATCACTACTTCGAACAGGCTCTTTCGAGCTTTATTCATTCGAGCATCTTGCACCACTTATACAACGTCGTAAACACAACCACCGAAACTTTCAATAAGATGATCATTCCAACCAGAACGACCTTTTTTTTAGCTGTGATGGAAATTCGCAACTTCCTAGCATGTCAACTTATCATTGCTGTGTCATTGGATGGCGACGGCTGTTCTCAAAATATACACACACACTGCGCTTTCGGCAACGCGCACCGAACTGGAATATAAGCGAGATGATCTGGCTATCAAGTTGATGTAGAGCTCCCGCTTGACGGTTTGTCGTTTCACTCTCTCTTGTGACGCTCAAAAAGGCGATTTTCTGTCGAAGAGGCAACGGCAATAGTCGAACTGCAATTGGAACTTCGTACGGGAGAAATTCTGTGATACGGACAAGTTGGTCGGTCGGTACATGGGCTCTGAAGCTGACAGTCAAGTGAAGTCTCTCGAGAACGGAGTTGGCTTTCAGCATTGTATGCAGCGATGACGAGACTTGAGGAAGCGGTGTTTCAACACCAGCAATGGTAATATCAAGCTCCCGCAGATGCTGTGCCATTCTGTGGCAGTTGTCGCCGAGCATTGAGAAGAAATCGTGCATCAGCGCAGTATCAGCAACACCGACGCCACACAACTCCAGTCTTTGGAGCTTGCATACACCCTTTTCGTAGTTTCGAGCGAATGAGTCGACGATTTTGATGTGGCCTCCGTGGAATAACTTCAACTCCTCTAAATTCGGGCACGCTTTGAGAATCTTCTCGATCGACTCGTCAAGACCAATCTTGATCTTGTGCAGTTCGATTGACTTGAGGTTTTCGCCCACCAATTGTAAAATGGACACCAACGGTGCAATCGATGAAGCTGTGATATCCTGGAACAATAGCTTCGGTATTGATCGAATAGCCGATCGAGCAGCCAACGTTTCAAGATGTTCAGATTCCGCGTCAAGTACCCACGCAGAGCCCCAGCCAGGAAGTAAAACTTCGTTCCATTCATTCGAAACCTTCTGAAGGACACGGACAACCTGACCCTCGAGATGAATGACGGCGTCCACCCCAGAGGGTGCTTCAGTCTCAGGAGACAGCAACCGGAACTTGGACGCCTTAACGCTTCCGGCGTAATCTCGCCGCAACACCGTCTCAAAACTCTGAACGTGTTCCGATGTGAGCTCTGCTACATTTATGGATGCTTCAATCAGATGGTTCGACGCGTCTCGGCTGAATAGGGCGATCCCGATCCACTCCCATAAGTGGTTGTAATCGGCAGACGTCATTTTCAAGTCGATACTGTTGTGACGCTCACCTCGGACAGGCGGTACATTGATTGCGACTGCGTCGAGCGAGTTACTGTCGAGTAGCGCGGAGTATATAGCCGAGACGGTGCGACGAGGCATCTCAGCAGGAATGACGACACGTTTCACTGCGCCACTCAACTCTGTTTGGCCGCTTACTCCTCGCACCCCTAGAAGTTGCCGAAGGCCAGTCGTGTACAGTTGTGCCCTATCAATTGTGACATCCATTTGATGTAGAGGTACCTCAAGCAACTCGACCCCGAGCGCCGCGATCTGGGCGCTGCTGAGAAAGGCGTTCGGTGACATGCTCTCTGCCACTGAGCCCGTGCTTATATCGGTGACGCGCATGAGCGGTCTCCACTTTTGCCGGTCAAACAAGCGTGCCTTCGACGTATCTCTCGCATGTTGGAGTGAGACAACTTGTAGTAGACTGAGCAATCGTTCCTCGATGGAGCCATTGTGGACCGCCAGCTCAACCGGGATCTCTAGTCGTTCGCGAGGAAGCGGTCGAGGCAACTTCTCACACGAGGCCTCGCGTTGCTGGTAGAGATCTTCTAGGATTGCTCGGGCGCGCAGGTATTCTGGCGACCGCGCGCACTCGGCGCCGTCGACCACGATGCGCGAGCACCACTTGGCGATGTTCACGACGCCGTCGTCGGTCGATCGGAACGAGATCTTCCAGCCGAAGCGAAGCGCGCGTCCGTTCGCGGCCTCGATCCAGGCGCTCGCGTGCTTGGGCCACGCCGCCCCGAGCGCCACGCGCCACGCCGTGAAGTCGATCTCGCCCAGCAGCGTGAGCAGCTCCATGGCGTCGAACGCGCGCAGCTCGATGCCGCGGCTCGAGTCGCTGGCCATCTCGACCCAGACGACGCGGTCTCCGCGCGCGTTCCACGAGGCGGACCACTTGCCCAAGTCCACGAAGTCGCGCAGCACGCGCGTCCACGGCAGCATGAGCGCGCGCAGCTCGGCCGCCATGGTGGTCATTGCTTGTGGGAAGCGGCAGCGGCGATTTTGAGCCAAGCAGCGAGGCCACGGTCGACGACGGATCGAGCAATTGGATGAAATGGAGAGGACCAGGAATTGACCAATTGAGGAATGCGTTCATGGATGGAAGTCGCGGCCAGTGGACGAAATAGGAATCGTTCGAAATCGAAGAGCGGACCATTCTCGGTCTCAAAAGGGAGTGGAGAAACTTGGACGAGCGCCCTGGATGAGTGTGCCCAGGCATTTCGCGGCGAAGAATTCCACAACGCGTGCGGAAAAAGCGCTTCTCTAGATCAGCCGCTGATCGCCCTCCGCGAAGGGATCAGTTTCCATAATTAAATAAATCTGTCGCAGCAGAAATTGAGACTCAATCGCGCAATCCGTCGTTGGGCGCGTGTTCTTGCTCTTGCAACGCGTACACGCCTACGGTCGCGCTAGTACACATGAACATGGGGTGCTAATTTCTGGGAGATACTGTACCAATCTCGCGTTCGAGATCTCGCGAAGGGCACACGATCTTCTGGTCGGTCGCTGCAAGTCAATTAGCTCTTGTCGTTTAGTTAGGCCCTGTTTGGGGAGTCTCCAGACTTGTCTTCTGTGGATGCAAGCACCGTTTGACTACCTCTCCCTCCAATGTGAATGCCATTGTGTCATTGGGGTCAACGATGGGGCTGAATGCCATCGTGAACATCGCAGGCGACGACACCGATAATCGCATCGAGGCCCACAATAATGCGTTCTCGTTACTTTGGGATCGGTGTTTGTGATGGTTGGGTGTACGATAGCACTCGCATGTTGAGTCTAGTTTCGTCCCTCACGATTGCTCCACTCTGGAGAGCATCATCTTCAGCACCACAAAAGCCAGAAGTCACCATGAACATGGCCGCTATCTCCAAGCATTCTTGTTCCTACCCGTTTCTCCTCTCATGACTTTGCTCAAGCGTGTCGCGATCGTTACCGGCGCTGCATCCGGCCTCGGTCGTGCCACAGCACAGCGCTTTGTAGACCAGGGTGCGAGCGTGATTCTATCGGACCTCGCCACAAGCGGAGGCGAGGCGGTGGCACAAAGCCTCGGATCCAGTGCTCGCTTCCATCCAACTGATATCACTAAGGTGGCGGACGTCAAAGGCGCTTTTGATCTGGCCGAGCCGACGTTTGGGCACCCAGTGAATGTGCTGATCAATTGTGCTGGGGTGGGTGGTGTCAACCCAATCCTCGCAGACGACTCGATCGAGGCCTTCAAGAGGATCGTTGATGTCAACCTTGTGGGATCTTTCAATGTGGTGCATCTTGCAGCTCAGCGCATGGCGAAGGCACCGGCAAACGAAGACGGAGAGCGCGGTGTGATCATCAATGTCGCGAGCATTGCTGCCTTTGACGGCGGCATCGCTCAGTCGGCGTATGCGGCCAGCAAGGGAGGAGTCGCTGCGATGACGCTGCCTCTCGCACGCGAGTTCTCTGCCCTGGGTATCCGGATCAACACCGTGGCACCTGGTAGGGGGCGGTTGGGAAAGTGAGAAAAAAGACTGTTGCTGACCCCTTGTCCCGCAGGCTTGTTTGACACGGCTATCCTCTCGAACGCGACCCCGGAGTTGCGAAAGACTCTGGCTGCGTCCATTCCTTTTCCAAATCGTATGGGTCGACCGGAAGAGTTTGCTCGCTTTGTGGAAGCGCTTGTCGATAACACTATGATGAATGGGGAGATCATACGACAAGATGGAGGCCTTCGCATGGGCTTCTACTAGTCGATTCGAGATCTCGTCGATGTGAGAGGCACGAAGAAAGTTCGCTATGTGTATGCGAGTCATTTGCGACAAATGCATTCTCTAATTCACCTTGACTGTGTACTGTGTTTCGTCTGTTCTCTCGGTCTGGAAAGGCTGTCTAGTCCTGCGTTCCCTGGGAGACTCAACGACTTCAAGTGCAGAATAGATCCTTCCGAAAGGTTACTGTAATATGTCATCTCTGATGCCGAAGTGCATCTTGCGATTCCGTCCCACAAGCGTATAACGAGGGAAGTCGCTGTCATCTGGCCCTCGTTGTTCTCCCAGGTCGGCACACCAGTAGAGTTACTCGTACAATAATCGTCTCTCATCGAACAGCACTGGTTGAAAGATGGAGGTCCGTATCCCTGGGTGGGAATCCGTCCAGTCAGCGCAACCCACGTCGACATTGAACTTCAATGCGTGGCACCGGTTTTGACCCGCAGAACGGAAACTGCAAACGGTAAGGTGTGGCTGCACGCCATCTCCACAAGCAGGATGGGCCTTCCTACCCTCCGAAAAACGAGCATCTCTGGAAGTTTCTCGCGCAGATATCTCCATCCTATTCGCACTGTTCAGCGTGATGGTGTCTATCGCTTTAACAAGTCTCCGCTGGGAGTAATCCGTGGTGACTTCAAGACGTTTACGCCCGCACCCATCAAAGCGTCCGGCAGGCTGAACCGCTGACCTTGTAGTCAACTTCAACCTGAGACGCATTGTCTCTTGCCGGTGCTCGAGTTTCCTGCAGCCGGGAAAATGACCATCGCGCCCTCCACGTGGCGAAGTCGGAGAGGGAACCTCTCGTAGAAGGGCGAGCAAGTCCAGCAAAACGCGGTTGGCCACGATGGTCAATACAGTATGATCCAGCGGATCTCTTGAAAGCATTGTACTTGCTGAGGTGATGTGTTCGCTCCACGTTTGCCGCACTGGTCGGTGCGACTCATCAAACAGGATGCTCTTTCTCTCCTTTTCTCGCGAACTTCAGCTGTGCGCCATACTGACGCGGGGACTGAACACCGTCATCGGAGGCCGTGGGCTAGGGCTCATGGAGTAAACTGCGCGGTCCACCTCGCGTGATGACTCGGACCTTGAAGTCTCCTCTGGCCCTGTGCTGCTTCGTCCTTCACGACGGTCCCTCCTGATAGCTTCGCGCCGGTGCTTCCAACACTTCGACATTTGACACCAACTGCTCACCTCCGTCGACTTGTGAAGGCTAGAACTATGCTCCGTGCTGCGACTCGCTTCCAGATTCCAGCCCGTCGCGCGATCCAGAGCTCCGCAAAGTCGTTCTCTGTGCTGGCCTCGTCGAACCCTCTTGCACTCCACGGACGTGGATGCCGCTGCGGTAACTGCAGTGGCCATGGACCAGGTTGCGCATGCGTCCGCTGCCAGTCGCGTGCAATCTCCGTCCAATCGCAGACAAAGTATGACATCCCCAAGACCCAGAAGGCGGTTGTGTTCGAGAAGAATGGAGCACCATTGCAGGTGCACGAAGACTGGCCGGTCGTGCAGCCGGACGAGCTCAAGCCCGGCGAAGTGCTCGTGCGTCTCGCGTACTCTGGCGTCTGCCACACCGACCTCCACGTTTGGCTCGGCGACTGGCCGGTGGAAATCAATAACCCTCTTGTCGGAGGCCACGAAGGCGCAGGCTACGTTGCGGCGATCGGCAAGCACACCAACACCAAGCTCAAGGTTGGTGACGCGGTTGGCGTCAAGTGGCTCGCCAACTCGTGCCTGGACTGCGAGGACTGTCGCAAGGCCCACGAACCGAATTGCGAGACCGCCGAGAACCACGGGTTCACGGTGGACGGCACGTTCCAGCAATGGTGTGTGTCCTACGCAGCGCACGTCACACCGATCCCGGAAGGACTGCCGTTGCCGGAGGCTGCGCCCGTCCTTTGTGCTGGCCTCACCGTGTACAAGGCACTCATGTCGTTCGACGGCCACCCGGGTGACTTCGTGGTGATCCCTGGTGCCGGCGGAGGACTTGGCCACTTGGCCTGCCAGTATGCACGCGCAATGGGCTACCGCGTCATTGCTATCGACTCGGGAGAAGACAAGCGCAAGCTCGTCGAGAGCTACGGCGTCACAGACTTTATTGACTACAAGCAAGGTGGCGCTGTGGACAAGGTCAAGGCTTTGACCGGCGGTCGTGGAGCCCACGCCACGATCGTCGTGGCGTCAGGGCCTGGCGCGTACCAAGACGCGCTGGATATGCTGCGTCCACACGGCGCGGTCGTCATGGTTGGCGCGCCGAAGGACACGAACATCTCGGCGAACGTCTTTGCTTCGGTGGGCCTGTCGCACCGCATCATCGGCTCCTACGTTGGAAGTCGCCAGGACGCTGTCGAGGCGCTCAAGCTCGCGGCCCGCGGCGACGTCAAGGTCAACTACGAGATCGAGAACCTGAGCAATCTGCCGAGCATCTTCGACCGCATGGCTGCGGGCAAAGTGCTCGGCCGGGTCGTCGTGGACTGCGCGTAAGCCACTGTGTGGAAAGGATGCCGTGACGTGGAGAGAGGCGAGTCCAGGAAATAATGCAATCGCGTTTGTGTTTCGTGGTCGTATATCCAATAGGCCCGTATGTAGGTTAGATTCCGATGCCTCTACATCAACGTTGGCGTCGTCTTTGCTGCCTTTAAAGCAGCGAGATGCCTCCGTCCATCGCTTGATGACGTCTCTTTAATTCAATTAATGCCGTGGTCTCAGTTTCAACGTGAGTATTGGGCAAGTTGACTTGGATCAGCTCGCTCGGCATGGTGGACGCCACGCGCCATCAAGCGGGCTCTTTTTCGGCCAACCCGTCGTCATGCAGTCGTGGATTGGTTCAAATCCGCCAAACTGGCGTGTTCTCCGGGCTGAAGAGAGACCATGATCAGCGACGACGTGCGGTGCGAGCTCCACGACCTGCTGCGCCCGTGGCTGCGCGTGCTGCGCGAGCGCACGTTCCTCACGGGCACGCACGACGTGGAGAAGCTCACGAGCGGCGACTGCCTCTGGCTGCGGCTCCCCGCGAAGCGAGAGGTCGACGCGCGCGTCTTCGAGGCGCTCGAGCTGCTCGCGCTCGTCGGCACGGTCGACTATGCGCTCTGGCGGCGCGCGCTCTCGGAGGCCACGGCGGGACGCACGACGCGCAGAGCGAAGCCCGGTCTGCAGGCCTGCCAGGTCGGGTGCGTGCTCTCGATCAGTGGGACTGACGAATTCCCGAACGTGGTCATCGAGTGGTGCGAGCGAGCTGTCGTCGGCGCACTCCGATCGACGGCCTCAAGAGAGTATACACATATGAGGGACTGGCTTGATGGCCTCCACGAACGAGCCGTCGGGGTTAGTTCGAGTCGTCGAAAGCTGGAAATCCCGTTGGAGATCTGGGTCCATGAAGAGTCGTTCGAGAGACGGATGCGGCAACTCGCAGCTGTTGCAGTCCAGCAGCGAAACCGGCACAAACAACCACTTTTCAATGGCGTCGATTGGACGCCTTTGTTTCGAGTAACCAAGATTGACCCCGGTACTCCCGACGTTTTGACCGCGCGTGCTTTCAAGGCCATAGTCGATGTTGTGTCGTGTGGTATTGCAATCGACACGTTCAAGCCAAATGGGATGGAAGTGACTAGTGATAACACCTCTGGCGTAGCAGAGGGACTCACACAGTTGATGGGCTTCTCTCAATTGAAGGACGGTGAGCTCTCCATGCGGGGAGTTGTTAGAAATGTTGAACTCCCAGTATATATGACACCCAAGACAGTAGCAGCTCTGTTTGGAGCCTTACGAACCAGCAAGTCTGTTCGCTCTCTCGCAATCAACAGCCCCCTCTCTCCGTGGCAACCTGACCCAGAGGACGGTCCAAAGATGACCCAAGAGGAACGCGTCCATTTCTGGCGATGGATTGCGTTTTCGATCTTTGGTCCGTATGCGGATAACCGTATCAAGCAAGTTGGTATCGACGTGTCATCAGTATCGCAGGGCGATTTAGAAGGCGCGCAATACCAAGTAGCTAACCCGCATTCAATTCCGGGGTTTCAGTATGATGCTGGTCGAGTGGTGAGTTTAACGCCGAACACCCGGCCTGTCCGATACTTAAAAATCGAGAGGGTCAACCGCACATCGAGGTATGCACTTCCAAGCTTGCTTCACTCAATCGGGGCCCACATTGAGACACTATCGCTGCAATCAATTGACTGCGATGAACCGCTTGATGATTTCATCCGAAACGTCTCCACAGTCTGCCCTCGGCTCCGACGACTCTGCATCAGCTACGGAGCTAAAATCAACTCTATGCAGCCAATCGTTGATGCCTACGAGCGAAGTACGTGGCAATTGCAAAGTCTCGAACTTGTCAACGTGGAAGTAGTCGATAAATGCAGTCTTGCCGATTTCTTTGACACCCTGGCGAGCGACTCCCGTGCGATAAGCGGTCATCTGCGTCGTATCTCATTCAAAGCTAGCCGTGTGGATGCACTGTATCCTGGTCTCCTTGCAAGTTTAGAAGCAGTTCTCCGCTCGAACTTCACCCTCCATGAGTTGGACATATCAATATCGTATGGGCAACGTGTGCGTTTGCATGCGCAAGACTGGAGTTTGATCAACCAGGTCGCCTCTCATAATGGCGAGCCAATATCTCTCCGACGTGGACCATTGGATATTTCTCAGAAGCTCGCGTTTCTTAGCATTGAATCCCATCGAATGAGGTCCGATTCGAGGACAATTCAATCCGATTACTCCCAAGACGCACATCTCGCCCTACCTTCAGCTTTGGTGGCGACTATATTTGAATTTGCTGCGAAGTGCGAACGGAGATCCGTGTCCGTGCGGTTTACTGACTACACTGCCGCGAAGTCCATCGTTTGGGAATGAGATAGTAATTATTTTGTTTCTCTTTCTCTCTCTCTCTCCTGTCTCTACTCCTCAATCGACTAATCTGAGCTATCTCTCCGCACCATGCGGACAGAGTTTAAGCTGTTGTTGTTGCCATATTGCCTCCTGTCAGTAAGGTCACTCACCCGAGCATTCTGTTCCATCCTGTTGCTCAGTTTTGCACGACGGCAACTTCACAGTGTCATCTTACCCAACGAGTAGTCATCCACGATTGCTGCCGAGTGGTAGAGAATTTGCCTTTGGTGAAAACGAGTTTGTGAACTCATCTCGTCAAAGACAGAAAGAAAGCAAATTATTTGCTTATCATTTCTCATATTGGCATATTACCATAAAATGGTAATGTACCAAATATGAGAAATGATATGTTGAAAATAGGTCGATGTGTCGAAATTTACTAAGATATCGAATTAGCAATGTAAAATACATATTTAAATTATGTATTTTACGGTGTTAATTCGATATTTGGTAAAGCGTGTTTTAACACGCTTTACACACAGCGGAAAATAGATATTTCACGTTGACGGTTATTCGAATAATCGGGCATTCGTGTAACCAAATACCGAGAATACAGAGACCATGGCGTCGCTGCTGCCACCGGAGCTGCGCGCGTACGTGCGCCACGTGCTGCAGCCGTGGGTGGACGCACTGGCCGCCGGCGCGCAGCTCAGCTGCTCGAGCCCGTTTGACGCGACGGACGCCGTTCTCACAGTCACGTTCGCGACGGAAGGCGAGATCGACGTGCGCGTCTTCGAAGCAGTCGAGCTGCTGGCGTTGGTGGGCCTGGTCGACTCAAACCTTTGGTTCGAAGCCGTCCATGCAGCAGCGCACCGCCGCTCTCCATGGCTCCGAGTGCCCTACGGCCGATCGTTGCCCATCAAGTGCATCCTTCGTATCCGCCACGGAGAGGACTTTCCAACGGCGATCACTTCGTGGAGTGAGCGAATTGTACTTGGTGGCGTGGAAGGCACCGCGTCCAAGGAGTACACAGCCATTCGAACGTTACTGGAGGCTGTCTGCAAGACGATGGAGCTGGCGAGTGAACGACTTGGCGTGTCCATCGCTATGTCTCGTGGTCAGCTGGTTATTCCCGTTGAGATCACCACTAGCCAAGGTGATTATGAAGAGCGCGTTGCTCAGCTAGCCCAGGTCGCATCGATGCAGTGTGGCCGCACCGGCGTTCCGCCATCACCAATGGAAGTCGCTCTTCCGAGTGACTCGAGTGGACCCAGGCGTCCCTCTGCGTGTCTCAGCCAAGTCATTTCTGCTGCTCACGCGGGAGGAGAAAATGTGTCCGACTGGTGTCCTATTCTGTCCAATTTGTCCTACGATTTTTGGTAAGCTTTCAGGATTTTCGGTCAGGTTTAGGACAAGTGGACCAAGCATCGTGAACTAAGAGAATCTTGTCATTCTATTGAGGATCTGACTCTGGTAGTGGTTCTTCTACTGGAAGTCGAGGAATTCCTGTGGAATAACAATTTCAACCTCTTGGGCATGGGATGGTGGCTCGGCGTGTCCTTTCTTGATGTCCTCAATCAGCTGACTGCGAAAGCTGACAGCGAATGCTGTCAGCTTTCGCAGTCTGAACAAAAGTAGCGAGACTTGGGCGTGCACGCTTGAAACGCTCCCCGAAATCACGATTGTACTTTTCGAGAGGGTTGTTCGTGCGATTTTGGATAGGGATATCATGCTCAGCCATTGCGCTTACGTTCCACATACTCACATCATACCGGCCCATCCAGGTGCACCGGAAGTACTGCCAAAACTGATTCCATTTCTGCTTCGCCCCACTCTCATCTGTGACGGAGCGGACGAAACTGATACCCTACAATAGTCGCACGACCACAATGAGATCTCAGACACGTGAAAAACGGAATGTACATACCTTCTCGATATCGGCTGATGGAATGATGGTCAGCAGGTCCAACTTATTCTTCTGCATGATTTCACTGACTTTGTCGGTTGGAATACCAAGATCAATCAACTTGCGGCGCATGGCCTGTTTGAAATGAAACAAACAGCCAATCACGGTCACTTTCGGGAACTGTTCCACCACAGCGTTGATCAACGCTTGTTCAAAATCACAAGTAACTGTCGCAGGCTCAAGCATTCGATCCGTAGCCACAATAACCGAATTCAGTACACTCCAATAAGTATCCTGGTTCTTTCGGTTGACAAGTGCGTACATGACCGGCACGTAGAGATCCACTGAGGGGTCGTGCACCATGATAATCAAGCACTGAGAAAAGCCGGGAGGAGCCATTTTGAACGTTCCGTCAATGTAGACGTTGCAACCACGATAGCGCAGCAATCGCACCAACTCAGGATGGCCAAACAAAAGGATTCGCTCAATCTCCCCAGTCGCAGTGGTTTTGGCCGAGTTCTCGATTAGAAACGGACGCTTGTCATCGGGTGCGAGGCAACGCAGCGCATTCTCTTCCAGCGCGCGTATAGCGTCACCGCCACTGGCTCGGGCGCGTACAGTCTTCACAATCGAGATCCCTTGGGTCTTAGGAATGATGGTCAGATGCTTCCCCGTGCAGCTTGCGCATCTCGGCCATCACATCTTCCCACACAAGAGTAGGCATTGAGTCAATCCTACTCATAGCCTCTCTTTCCAAAGCAATACGCATGTCTCTGCGAACATCAACTTCCTGGTTTGGAATCGTGGTTTTGCACGTATGCTCGTTCTTGTCAACATAAACTTCGCCCTTCTCAATTGTTCGGGCTTCACAGCCTTTCCGCCACTGTTGACAATACCAGTAGATTGTCCCCGTCTTCTTATTCGTTCGCTTCTTGACGTACAAATGATCGTTTCGAAGCATTTCGCTCACTGAGTACGTGACCGAAGATGGCATCCTCGGTGGTGGCGCTAACAAGAGCTCTGCTCCACCAATTCACCCGCCACGTACCCTAAACCCTCCTAATCTGATATGGATACATGGTAATTACTGTTGTAAAAACGTTTTAGGACACTTTAGGACACTTTAGGACACTTTAGGACACTTTAGGACACTTTAGGACACTTTAGGACACATTAGGATGGTTTAGGACACTTTAGGACACCCTAGAGCCTTGATAATATGTACAATATGTACATATAATATTGACAATCTGTCGTGTTTAGATATTATCTCGTTTTTCAAACGAGAAAATTTCGGGATTTTGGACAGTATTAGGACATTCTGTTGCAAGATATTGCAAGATCGTAGGACAAATTGGACAGAATAGGACACCAGTCGGACACATTTTCCGACATCGCTCACGCAGATTGCCGAGTGCGGGATCCACTTCGACATGTTCTGGCTACACGACATCAAGGTCGAAGAGGAAGCCATGACAGTTTTCACGCGAGGATTACAGATGCTGCTGGCGACAGAGACGCGTGGGCAGCAATTGTCGATGCGAGGCACGGTGAAGGTGATCGAGCTGCCCGTGTTTGTGACTCGACGTGTGGTGTCTGCTTTTTTCTCAGCGTTACGAATTAGCCAGGCTGTACGTACTCTTGCTATCAACCAGCCAGCTATCCGTTGGCAGGAGGAACGAGCGCCCAGCCCCACTATGTCACAGAAGCGGGGCGACACTGAGCGGGGAAGACCGAAGCCGAGGCTAGTTGGGGCGAAGAAGGCTAGACTTGATTGCTCGATGGCAAGTTGTGGAGTGATATTGAATGGGCCCGGGATTCAAACCTCCCAAGCCTTACTGTCTGAGCCACCCATATGGTTTACGTCGTCTCTCCTAACTAATCTTGAATAAACTATACTGGATCTTTGGTCTAGACTCCGTGTACGAGTCAGGACACGAGATGTTCTTAGCCAAACTTATCCTACTGTTTGTATGGGATTACTGAGGTCATCCCTCCGTGTTATAGTTGGGGCTCCGGACAAGAGCAGTCTTGTCCGGCTATGCTGGATTTATCTCGCGCTCAGTATAGTGTAGAGAGGCAGAGTCTATTGTAAGGACTCTGTCACATGACCTCCCTTCGAGAGAAGACTTCCCTTCTTGTTCCTCCAGTACTCGGCGATCAGCCCTGGAATTTGCTTCAAGTTCTCAATGGGTTCCCAAGTGGCTTGTCTCACGGTTTCTCCAAGCCAATGGATCTTGTACTGCTGTTTACCTTGACGTCTGCGGTCTCCAATGACTGCTTGGACCAGTTGTCCTTCTGTTCCGTCTGCAAGTAAAACCTTAGCAGCTTGCTGATGTCGCCTGTCGTCCTTCTGATACAGCTTCAACCGTGAAGTGTGAAATACAGGATGGATTCGAAGATCCTTCGACATAGCGATCTCGTATGAATCATGGTGGACTTTCTTCACGATGGGGTAGGGTCCAACGAATCTTGGTGCCAACTTGCTTGTCGATGCGAAGCCCTTGTGGCGGATGTCCAGATTCTTACCGTCAAGCAATACGAGTTGACCGATCTCAAACTCTTGGTGCTTGCGGTTCCTGTCGTAGTACGACTTCATACGTTCTTGCGCTTCACTCATAGCGTCTTGTGCTTTCCGAAGAAAGACTTCTTGTTGCAAGAGAAACTCTTTTGCTGTCTTGCTCAACTTAGTGAACTCTGGATCAGCTGCAACATCATCCGGCATGTATGGAACATAGCCAAGATCAGCTTCGAAAGGTGACATACCGATCGAAGAATGCACTCTGCGGTTATACGCAAACTCTGCTAAGTGCAAATATTCACTCCAGTCATTCTGTGCTGGATTCACAACTCCTCGGAGATAATCCTCGACGAAACGATTCGTCCGTTCTGTCTGTCCATCTGTTTGGGGACGGAACGCTGATGAGAGATTGTGCTGAGACTTCAGGATCGATGCCACTGAGGTCCAAAACTTGGATGTGAACTTAGAGTCACGATCCGACACAATGGTCTTGGGGATACCATGATCTTTCACGTAGTGCTTCATGAAAAGACTCGCGGTGCCCTCCGCTGATGCAGTCGTCTTAGTTGCGATGAACTTGGCACGTTTCGTCAGACGATCGACAATTACCATGATTGCATCATCATCTTCCTTGGTCTTTGGTAAGGATACCAGAAAGTCCATGGAAATCTCAACCCATCTTCCCGATGGAATACTGAGTGGATTGAGGAGACCTGGCGGTTTAAATTGCCTGGCTTTGTTACGCTGACACATCTCACAAGTGTTCACGTAACGCTGGATGTACTTGGTCATGCGCGGCCAATAGTACTTCTTCTGGACTGCAAGATACGTCTTGTAGTAACCAGGATGACCAGCGGTCAAAACATCGTGATTCTCATAGATTACACGATTCTTCAGATCTTCGTTGTCAGGAATCACAAGTCTGGGATGTTCGTCCTCCATTGTTTGATAGTAAAGGAGTCCGTCGACGACCGAGTGCTTTGGTACTTGCACACCATCAGCCATCTTTTCCAGAATGTCTCGTGTTCGTTGATCTGACTTGTACAGCTTCTTCACCGACTCTTTCACTGAGACGGGGCTCGCTTCAATAGTTGCTACAATCTCGCGGCTTGCTGCTGCATCAAGAAGATCTTGTAGACTAACTTGAGCAGCCTTGTGCTCAAAGCCCGGGTTCCGGGATAACGCGTCAGCGACGTGATTCGTGTGTCCTGGAATCCACTTGAACTGAGGGTGAAACTCAGCAAGTTCGTTGAACCAACGTGCAACTCTTCTGTTCGTTGTCTTCTGTGTCAAGATCGTCTCTATACTCTTGTGATCCGTTTCCACAACAAATGGATGATCGAGAAGGTACACACGCCACACCTTTAGCGCGTGCATGATCGCGAGAAGTTCTTGTTCACGAACAGGGTAGTTGAGTTCAGCAGACTTCATTTTTCGTCCTGTGTATGCGATGGGATACTCTAGCTCTCCCTCCTTTTGAAACAAGACTCCCCCAATGGCGAAGTTGGACGCATCCATCCGGATTCCGAAAAGCTTCGAGAAGTCCGGTAGTTTCAAAACAGGTGGTGAAGACAGGCGCTGCTTGAGTTGCTCGAAGCACGCCAGTTGATGGTCAGAGAGTTGGATTGCCTCACTGGATTTCTTCCCCTTGATACACTCATGAAGTGGACCCGCAAACTGTGCAAAGTCCGGGCAGAAACGAGAGACGTACAGTAGTACCTAGAAAGCTCTCCATCTGCTTCTTCGTCTTTGGAACGGGCCAGTCCTTGATGATCTTGATCTTGTCCGGGTCCATACGCACACCGTTGCGACCGACAAAGTCACCGAGACAAGGAATCTCAGGAACACAGAACTGACACTTCGACAGTTTGATGTACAGCTGTTGATCTTCACATCGTTGAAGAACACGATCGAGAGCCTCGAGGTGCTCGTTGATGTCCGTGCTTTTCGTGAAGACATAGATGTCGTCGAAGTAGATGCGCATGCAATCGCGCAAGTCGCTGAAGACACGTTGAAGAAGACGGTTGAAGGTGCCTGGACTCCCGCTGAGTCCCATTGGAGTTACCAAATACTCAAACAACCCATCAGGCGTTGAAAACGCCGTGAATGGTATATCTTGTTCTCTGAGTTTTACCTGGTAGTAACCCCACAGCAAATCCATGCACGAAAACCAGTAACTACCAGTCATGGCGTCAAAGGTATCTTCTTTGCGTGGCATTGGAATAGCAGGCAACACTGTGTTGTGGTTCAACAGACGAAAGTCGTGGACTATTCGCCAACCAACAGGCTTCTTCACACAAAAGGTTGGTGCCGAGAAAGGAGATGTACTTGGTCTAATGATATTGGCTTTGACCATTTCCTTCGTCCATTCTTGAATCACCTTGCGTTGCTCAGGGCTCTGGCGCCACTGAGGAACGTGAATAGGTTTCGTACCGGGCTTGAGTTCGATGACATGTTCAATACCCTCCCGAACAGGCGGAACAGTGTTCGGTAGTTCAGTTCGAAACACTGTATCACGACGCTTCCACAGCACATCATATGCTGGGTTATCCTTCAAAGCGTCCCACCCTTGCTGCATATACCTAGCAGCCTTTTCCGAGTCGTGTGGATTCACCATAAACACGCACTCGACATCTCCCTTGCGCAACTCTTTGGCAAGTTTCTTCATGGAGATGAACTTGGTCTGACCGAATTCTCCATTGTGACCGTGTTGACGATAAAAGTTGAAGATCTCACGGGTCTGAGTCTGTCTCGCTCGACGGCGATTCGCAACAAAGCGAGCAGGGCGCACCGTTGGTGTACGAAGACGTAGTGGTGGGTCTGGCGCAGCTTGAGTGCGAGGCGACAGTTGGAGAGTTTTCCAGTCAATCTCGGGGTTTTGCTCACGGAGCCAAATCATACCGAGAATCACGTCTTTGTCCTCAGGGATCGGCATGACCTGGAACTTAGACTTCATGGCAGGGAAACCAGGAACCTCAAGATTCATTTCAGCAGTGCGACGGGGTCGATGCACCTTCTGACCAAATCCAAGATCAACTTCCATGGTGTCTTGTTTGTCTTCGTGCACTTTGAGGTTCAATGATTGTGCCAAATCTTCCGAGATGCCGTTTAGACTACAACCATTATCAATGAAGATAGATACATTCTTCTTCTTTTCCGGCTTGTCATACGCGAGTGCTTGTACTTCAAGAATCGCATAGAAGGCGCCACTGATGTAGTTGTTGGCTTCCTTCTTCTTGTCGGGACATTCAGGAGAAATGTGGCCCTTTTTCTTGCAAGCGTGACATGTTGCATTCTTCTTCCAGTCATCACCCTTCTTGTCGTCTTGGGACTTATGACTTTTCTTGCCTTTCTTCGACTTGGTCATGACTGCGGCCGTGTCGTGATCCGGCTTGGAAGACTTCTGCCCTTGTAGTCTGGCAGATTTCCCGGAATAGTGTGCGAACTCGAAGTTCGTGGCAATCTCGATCGTATCATCGAGATTCTTTGGACTTTCCTCCTTGATCTTGGCGCACGTCTCTGCGCGTAGACCGTTCTGGAAGTAAAAGCGCTGATCAAGATCCTCGATCCGCTGTTGCGCTTGCGAAAGCAAGTCCTGGAACTTCGTCACGTAATCGTGAATCGAAGCAGTTTGCTTGAGTTCAAACATTCGCTCACGGAGGTTGTACTCGAAATCAACAGGCTTGAAGCGCTTACGCAGCTTCTCCTTGAAACGTTCCCACGTCTTGTTTACGCCGTCTCGCGCGCATTCTGCGGTAAAAGTCGTCCGTACCCAATTCTGTACAGACTTGCCGAGGTTTCCTGTAATCTCTTCAACGAATGCAGAAGAGTCGGCTTCCATTATCGCGCGCTTGAACGCATAGTAATCCTCCGTGTTGAATATCCATAATTCGACGTCTTCATTCTGCTTGCCTTCATACCCTGGCGGTTCCTTCTTGCGCGATGGCCCTTGAAGGTTCAGCATCTGCATGAACTGTGCTTGCGACTGTTGCATAAACGCTTGCATACTTGCTTGCGATTGCACATTGTTCTGCTGCATCATCATCATAAACTGGTAGAAGAGAGCCGGGTCCATGGACGGGGCAGCAGCTGGTTGCGCAGCTGCGGCTGGTGCGGCCTGCGGTGGCACAGCCTGAGGTACTTCTGGCTGATCCATCTCTTCTTGTGCAGCGGCCGGGCGTGGGCGTGATGCAGAACGTGCACGCTCAACGTCTGGAGTGTCGTTCGATCGACTTTGTTGACGGGGACGTAAGTTCGGTGACTCACGCTCAACTTCTCGGGATCGACGTCCGGACATGAGAAGTTGGACTCCACTTGCGTGTTCACTTGCTTACTTCTGACTTGATTCTACTCTACTTTAACTAACCTAAAATGAAGGCTAAAGTTGAAGAAAACTAAATTTTGAAAAACCTAAACTATAATCTAGTTCTTGGTCTTCTTCTTCTTCTTGTTCTTGTTGAAGAGGTGAATGGAGTGATCGAAAGTGCTTGAAACGACCGTTTGCGTCTTGTCGATGTGGTGCAAGAGCAAGTTCGTGGTCGACTGCAACAGGTTCCGAGTCTCGTGATCGAACGAGTCAGGGATCTCGTCACGAATTAACTTCACGAGTTTCTGTTGCTTAACCGTCGTGAGCCAAAGGTCGTGACGGAGCTTATCAAGCTTTTCGAAGTTCTGAGTCAAGCACTCAGTATCGTATTGGAAAGGGTTCTCGGGTTCACGAGTTTTCCGCTTCCCCATCAAGTGTTGCAACACTATCACAGTTCTATAGCAACGGATGTGGATCTAACGATCGTTAGAGGGCAGCTAAAGGAGAGTTATTCTCTGTGTTTTCGATGGCGGGATAAGTGCTCTGATGAGGCACGTAAGGCCGCGGACCCACCGAAAGAGTCTCCAATGTGTGTGCCACACAACGACGTAACCACACCAACCAGCTACGGAACGTAACAGATTGTGCGCGACGAGATGTTGGTAACCGCCCTCGTCAGATGACGACTTTGGTTGGTTTGGCCTAGCCTGGGTAGCCTGGCTTAGCACGAGTTGGCTTGGTCTAGTCTTCCGGATGCTAATGGAGCTTCCCACTATGTGGCCACTCCAGCAAACCGAGCTTGGCGAGGAAGGGGACCGACGAGCGCTACTATGTCACAGAAGCGGGGCGACACTGAGCGGGGAAGACCGAAGCCGAGGCTAGTTGGGGCGAAGAAGGCTAGACTTGATTGCTCGATGGCAAGTTGTGGAGTGATATTGAATGGGCCCGGGATTCAAACCTCCCAAGCCTTACTGTCTGAGCCACCCATATGGTTTACGTCGTCTCTCCTAACTAATCTTGAATAAACTATACTGGATCTTTGGTCTAGACTCCGTGTACGAGTCAGGACACGAGATGTTCTTAGCCAAACTTATCCTACTGTTTGTATGGGATTACTGAGGTCATCCCTCCGTGTTATAGTTGGGGCTCCGGACAAGAGCAGTCTTGTCCGGCTATGCTGGATTTATCTCGCGCTCAGTATAGTGTAGAGAGGCAGAGTCTATTGTAAGGACTCTGTCACACTTGCCCTGTTGTCTCCCTCGACATTCATTTAGCTTGATATCCAAAAGGCCTTATTTGCACTATGCTACATTTCAGTCAGACTGACAGTACAAGACCAATCTAACGGATAGGTCTCTGAGCGTCTGCCTGGTCAAGATGATGCCCATGTGACTGGGGTACTCTACTGAGCCATCAGCAGTATCGAACAACGGCGCGTTGGGCAACCGGATGTTCAACAAACGAGATGTGGCTCACATACTGTTCGAGTGGACCACAGAGTCGTACTCAATACTGGGTATACAAGCTTCGAGCTCTTTTTCGTATGAACGACAAGTTTTCGATTATCGTCGTCGAGCCAATTTCCTCCACCCCTGAGCAGGAAGTCATATCCTCGTGCTTAGTCCAAGCTCCCTCTGCTCCCCGACCAAATAACGTGCACACTTATTTATAATAAACGAATGAATACAGTCTTTGAACCCGTTTCTATATGAGCAAACCAATAGACGTCACATGAATTGTCAATTTGTCATAAACGAATACAGCCTTTTTGTTGGCCCCAAGACCATGTTCACCTCGGTAATCACCGCACTCTCTGTCCCTTGGCTGATAACTATAGCGAGGACGGATCTCATATAGTGAACGTCTTCGTAGATTCAAGAAGCGATGAATCAACGCGCACGGCTGGGGACGAGAACTTGACGCTCACGGCCCACGAGCCTGAGGCGCCACCTGTGGCCTCACTGAGATTCGCGACAAACTGGTCGCGGAACTGCATCTGCTCGACGTCGTCCTTCAGCCACCTCACTGTGTACTTCTCCTGAGCCGCAAGCTCTGGGAATTTGATCTTAAACGGGTCCGAGTCACTGCGCAGCTGCGCAATCGGGAGCGCCTTGACTGTCGCGACGTTTGTAGACGGGTCTACAGATACTTCATCAATTTGCGAAGCGAAGATAAAGAGCTTTATCCGCAGATTCTCTTGGCAAACCGGGCAGAACTTCGTCGATTCCATGTTGCGCACGAGGCAGCGGTCGTTGGTGG
Source organism: Pythium myriotylum (assembly GCA_023091665.1). NCBI lineage: Eukaryota > Oomycota > Peronosporomycetes > Pythiales > Pythiaceae > Pythium > Pythium myriotylum. Next base: position 2,660,345 of record JALJCQ010000015.1, read on the forward strand.
GGCGATACGACTTCACGTTGTCCTCGTCCCACGTCGGGTACGCTCCGACGTAGTCCGGGTTATCCAACACAAATGTGGACTCGTCACCAAACTCACTCAGCTCGAATGAGCGAAGCCGCTGAATGATCGTGTCGTTGAACGGGCCATTGCCCGTGACCACGACCTCAACGGACCTGCCGATAAGCCTTCCGTAAGGTTTCGATACGTGTAAAACGAGCGGTCCTTCGTGCCCTTGGATTTCTACGGAAGCGGCTCGCCGTCAAGCGTGATGTTGATCGATGAGTCCTGGTCCGCGCCCGAGATCGTGAAGAGGGCCTGCCAACGTGAATAGTTGCCACTGGACGTGAACGGAATCTTGTACGGGCCATTCTTGAGATCGTACCACATGCGGTTGGTGTATGTCAGCGCTCCGTTCTCCTCGCGGATGTTCTTCGGCTTGGTGAGCCACTCCTTCCAACCAATGTTTGAGAGCGATGGCGCGTTGTTGACGCCTGTGAATGGTCCACCGTCGTACTCCTCACCCACGAGACCGAAACGGTGTCCCATCTCGTGGCGGAGCACCGTCGTGCCGGACGTCTGACTGCGCGTGGAAATGATCCAATAACCACCAAGGCCTCCATAAAAGTCATCGTTCCCGATGATCACGGGATAGTCGCACGCATAGCTACCCACGACGAAGCAAATGGGAAGTACATCGTCCTCCTTGGACGTGTACACCGTGCGCAGCTCTGTGCCACTACGGTAAAGCCCGAACGTCGTGTCTTTCGGCACGCCGTTCACACCAATTCCAGACTGATTCGAGGGTACGAACACAGCCCAGATGTTGAAAAGCGGGAGATACTGCATGAACGTCTCGCCACTGAACATCTCGTCCGTGAGACGCTGGATATCGCTGAAGAACTTGTCCTCCTCCGAAGCCGTGTACCCATCGCCCATGAACACGAGATCAGCGCGGTTTGTTGGGACACCGGAGTCCACGATCTTCTTGACTGTCGATGAGAGGTTTTGGAGCGAGCGCTTTGCTGGTCCCGCCGTGACAAGACCACCAGGGCAACGCTCGGCGACGACAGCTGCGACCGACTCTTCACTGGCACCGAAGAGCTCGATTCAGACCTGGTCAGTGGAATCCGCAGGCAGCGACTTGAGCTCCTCGAGGTTGATGCGGTTCTGGCGCACCGTGCGTTGCTCGATGATATCGGTCGGTTTCCTCACGAGGCGGTGGATCTGGGTCTCCGCGATGGGGTTGACGACCGTGCAGCGAGCTTCTGAACCAGCACGCTGATCCAAGAGGACTTTGGTCGAGAAGGTCTTGGTGATCTCGTCAGCGGAGACGAGCGCTAGTAGTCCACCAAAAGCAAGGACAAGCGAAGATGGCGATAGCATCGTGAACGTGGCGAGGACTTGGTGTCTGTGCCGGAGGTTTCAGAATGGGAGATGTCAGCACGCCACTGGTGTGCGTCCTGTCCGCCGGACGAATAGAGCTTCCCTGCTCTGATGACTGATCTCTATCACGCCGAAGAATTAAACCCTACTAAGCGATGAATCAACCCTATGGATTAGTGCCATATTCATCGCTGCAGCTTCTGATGTTATCTAGTGTAATGGATTGCATTCGCAAATGGTTGAACTCAATACAGTAGACTTTTCTTGCGTAATCATCGCCATATTTGTTGCTGATACCGTACATGATCGCGTCCAGATGTACCACCTCCGGGATTATCAGAATCGACCACTGAACGTCACCCATTTGACGCCCGGCGTCCTTCCGTTTCGCAATGTTACCTACGAACAGCGTCATCACATAACTCAACGCATCCTAGGCGTGCCACGATATACGTATCCGGTGCGATCGTGCCTCTGGTGCCCACACCACATCAACCAGAGTGCATTTGTCTGTCAACATCCAAACAGTTCATGTATGGAGACCGCCTACCCTCACTGGCTCCTGGAATGTGTGACCGCACGACAGCTATGGCGTTGGATTCTTACGACGGGGATTCTAGAATCTTATCTTCCGTATCCGCTAACGCCTGCGACGGCCATCGACTCGCCATTGACATCCTCTGACTAATCACGTGAGGCGTCACGCTACGTGTGATGTGGATGATAGCATTCTCTAAATTCATTCACGGACACCGATCAGTGTTGACCTTGACGATGTACATAGAGTGCACTTTCCAGCGTCGTACGCTTCTCAGGTTCTCCGCCGATGACGACCGTGCATCGCGTGAAGAGTTTCTTTACGTTACCCCAGTTCGATTCACCACCGCCGACCTCTAACCTTCCTGAACAAATTTTTGGTAGTTCTACACGAAAACTAGGTATTGTGGGATTCGACTTATTTGTCCAAATGAATAGCAAATCTGGCAGATTTAGAGCTTCAAATTGCGTATATAACCCTCAACAAATGTATAAACACGCGAAGTAAACCCTGTTAGTTTGACAACTGCATTCTTGATCCCCGATTAACGCGTGGTGGCTGCTTTCAAATCGGTTGGACGCAGACTTACTCTATACTAGATGTCAATATGTATGCGATCTCATAATGGATGTGCCTTTATTAGGAGCAAATCGTGGAAGTCCAACAAACTGGAGCTTGGAACCTCACGTTAGTCCGACCGAGTGACACCCCCGATTTCTCCCGCCGCCGCCTCTTCGCTCGACAACGAACCATGGTGCATCGCGGTGGTAGGAAGAGCACCAAGGGCCAACATGCGCAAAAGAAGCGCTTCAAGCGCAAGAGCTACTCGTTTGCGCTAAAGCATCAAGTCGTTCAACACTATTTGAGTGGTTGGTCGAATGAAGCCATAGCAACACGCTTCCTCAACAATGTTGAGTGACAAGTGGTACGTAATTTAGTGTTCTCGTGGAAAAAAATGCTGCGCGCATCGCCAAGAAGGCAAGTCGGAATTGAACCCGGCGCAGTGGCGTGGCGGTCAGTTCCACACCACTAAACCAAATCCATGACCCAGTCTAGGTGCCACATAGTGACATATGGAAGAGACACCAATCTAGAACTCATACTGGACGCTCCATTATTTGGAGCGAAAATTTGGAAGTGACCATCCACAATGACATCTAGTAGAGAGTATGCTTTTCGACCGCCAGAAAGCCATTGCCCGAGCGGCATTCTGCCAGAACAAGACTCCAAATCGTCCACCGGCCAATTAATATGCTCTGCAGTCTCACAGCGAAGGTAGGCGAGATTGGGAAGACCAGCCGCTCCTCTATTCCTAATGCGTACGTAGAAATGTGTTCGACGACGTGGGGCGGGTACGACGTCCGCCGACCGCGCGCCTTCGCGAGCACGTGACCGGTCGTCTTGAACTGCTTGAACCAGCGCCCCACAGCTCGTGACGACACTCCTAGAATTTGAGCGACAGTGGCCTCTGGCACGGCATATGCGTACACGAGCGTCACTGCCCGCCACCTAAGCTCGCTCCCGTACATGGGCCTCTCCAGAAATCCCACACCACCACAATCTCCGATTTCCAATGACGTAACCGATTCGTACCCTTCATAACCCTACTTTGTAACCCTTATTTACACCCGTTTCGCGCGGCAGATTAAGACCCTGGTGTGGGCGGCAAATAACTCAAATCCCACAATACTACCACATTCAGTAACACCACACACGGAAACGCGTCCTTCTCTGCAGTATGCAGACGAAAAGAGCCCCCCGAGTCAGACCGCAACTAGGAGGAGCCATGTTATCACGTTTGTTGAAGATTGAAGACTGCCTTAAAGCAGTGTGCGCTATATCGTAAGAGCTGGAATTCTCAGAAAGGAGAGGCAATTTGGCGTCGGAAGCCACTGGCTTGCTGGCGTCGCATCGACAAAAGCCCATACCAGTACAACCCACAAGCCCTTCGTCGAACCCGGCTCCCAAGCAAGCAAATCTATACTTCGAATATGATTTTCTTGCTTCGGGGCCTACTTTCGGCCTAATGCAATGCTCCCTCGCCGAGCTTTCCTCTTGGATTGGCACAGATAAAGCATGGATGTGCTGTTGGTAGGTGGACATTGTGTCTTGAATTCAAAGATTCGGTGAGATACCAGTCCACTTTGGGTCGCGGGCCATGCCCTTGCGCGATTGCTCATTCGTAACAGCCTCCCTGCTTGCTCGTCAGCCTTCGCACACCCATCCCTTACGGACATCTGGTATGCGACTCGTGGTAGTTCCATTAGCGGGAAGGAAGCGTAATTTCGTGGCTTGGAAAACAAACTTCGATTACTGAGAAGCCGTACACAACGATGTACAAATATCGCGGGATAAATTACCACTCAACGCAGGATATTCCTCAGGTCCGGCTCAACGAGAAAGGTTCTGTGCGTAGACGGGGTCGAGGCAAATGCGAAGATATCACCCATCACTGATCGATCCAGCTCCAGCATCCATGGTTGACGGGCGCTCAAGAACGCGAGACGTGACAGAAGTTGGACTGGATTCTCTGGCAAAACTTCTCCATGGAATGCCTCGCGATCGAAGAATTCCTGTGAGTATCGGTAGAGCGTGCTTGAGGGAGTTGACAAGATATGGATATGTGTCAGCAACTTGTTCTGACTAAGAACTCGCCGCATTGTCTCGCCCGTTCGCCATCGAAAAGTTCGGCACAAACCACCGCCACCAAAACGAATTCTCCGAAGCGTAGTCTTGATGCGCTCATCGGTAACGAGTGCTGAAAGAAATCGTTCTAGCTCCGCAATTGGGAGAACAACCGCATTCAGATCGAGAGAAGATAATCGACAAGGCGCTTGTGCATGAAATGACTCCAGAAACGGTCCAGTAGACATCAAGATCCCTTTTGATATTCGGAGGTTCTTGACGCTTGGGCAATGCTGATACACGCCCCTCACCAAGTCATCGTCGATAGCAATTGAAGCAAGCGAGGTAAGTGAAGCTCCTAGAAGTCGAAGGAGGCGTGACACTTGATGACGGGTCATTGGAGATTCCAGTGCGGTTGAAAATGAGTCCACCATGTCAATTAGGAGGGCTTGCAGCGGTATTTTCTGTAACGGTCCACGACCGTACACAGCGCCTGCGCCTGAGGAAGCGTGAGTAGCCGCTCCGAGTCGACCCCTGTCGACGAGCGCCAAGGACTTGGCAAAAGGCGAACTGATTGTATCCAGATTATTCCCCTGGGGAATAATCCCCCTATACCTGATATCCCCGGTATCTAATATCCCGGGATATCACCTACTGAATCTAATAAAAGAGAGTCACTACTTAGGGTAACTTTTCCCCTAAGTGGACCACACACGTTATGTACCTACACAACCTAACCTACTTGTGTAACCTTGTACCCTGTTACACCCCCCCCCCCCCCCCCCCCCCACACACACACACACACCCAAAAAAGGAACACCGTTGCCCCTACTTTAGGAACATTCGTGTCCTAGAAAAGGAACACGAGCCTATTCCAGTACGTAGTTTTCCGAGGACCCACACGGAAATGGGTACGGACTCATGGCGACCATGAGCGCGGAGTCGCATGTCGATTTCTCGACAACGACTGATCGAGAGCCGCAGCGGCTTGGCGCAACACCTCGCTGCGTCATGAGGCGCATGCAGACGTGCGCGCGGTCGCCAGCGACCACTGGATCATGACGATCCCCCAAAACTGGGCCATTTTGCCGTCTAACGGCGGCAAGCCAAAATGGAATGGTCAGACGACCACTGCGAGGCGAACAGAGCTCGCGGCAAGCCCAAACTTCGCACGCACACTCAGTGCGGTGGGTTCTTGCCTTGTGCGGCCACACGCTCGGGCGTGATGGCTACACCGCAGAGAACTGCTCGGTGTACCAACACCAAACTGAGCAAGCCACTCTGGCTTGATGCGAGCGTTGTCCAACGCGACCGATGAGGTCGGTGGATATTGTCGATGCTTCGACTGCACCGAACGCGGCGTTCTCGGCCTTCTGCTTGGGTCTTGTACCCATGTCTACAATAGACAGGGACAGTCGACTTGACTGAGACGGACCTTCCGTGTGCTCCACTGAGTGTCTTCCTTGAGGAACTTGAGACACTTCTCATCTTGATGGAGGTGGTCGGTCCCACCTACTGGAACCGTCCAGGATGATCATGTTCGCATGCGCGATTAAGATCAGAGCAATCTTGCCTGAGAACACTCTCATCGACCCAGGAGCTCTGGTTGCTTGGATATCCAAGCCACTTGACCAAGAGCTGGCGGACGCCATTGTGCACACGCACACTGTCGAGAGACTCGACGTGATAATGGCGTTCGCCATTCTTGTCGATCACAGGCAAAGGAGCGCGCACCGGTCGCAGCGCTTTCCTTCTGGTCTTCACACCAGTGTCGGGGATCCGACGTGCTCCTCCGGGTTCGGCAAACGTAACCCGACGTCGTATTGACGACACTGCGGTCGCATTTGACGACCATGTCAAACTTCGACGGGCTTGAGCAAGCCGTGCCGAGCGTCTTGGCGCTTCGCTGTGTGGGTAAACCACGCCACTTGCAGAACCCTGCACTGCGACAGAGTCGCTAGAGGAATCATCCGTGACTGGCACGTTCTCGTGCGCGACTGTCGGTGGTTGCATCTCGGCGGCAACTCCGCTTGGAATTGTTTCCGACGACTCTTCGTCCGATGCATCTCCATCAGGGCGGAGATACGGCTTGAGCAAGCCGACGTAGAACGTCGGGTGCGTCTGCAACCATGTTGGCAGATCGACCCTGTAGGAGTTTCCACTCCGCTTCAACACCTTGAACGGGCCGATATATCTCGGCAGCGGCTTCGAGCTGCCCAAGCTGGACACAGCATTCTGAGACAGGTTCTTCGTGCTGACAAGCACATAGTCGCCTGGCTTGAACACATGCGTGGTCTTCCGACCGTGCTTGTCGGCTTGTTCCTTCTGAACATCTTGGGCAGCTGCCATCGCGTCACGCACGCGGGTGATGACATTCACACGTATCGACAAGAGCTCGTCGATCTTGCGGCGCTCCGCCGACTTGGAAACACCTTCCAACTGGGAGGCAAGTAATTGCCGAGCCCCTCCCCCACCAGACTGGGCACTGCCCATGAGACAGAGCGGCAACGCTGGGTGTCTCAACCCGTTCACGAAGAACGGCGACAGACCTGTCGATGAATGAACAGAGTTGTTCATGGCGAACTCGACCATGGCGAGAGTATCGCTCCACGATGTGGGATTATCTCCACAGTACGAACGGAGGATATCCTCCACGACCCGGTTGGCCCGCTCGGTCTGGCCATCGGTCTCCGGATGATCCGTCGTCGACATGTCGAGCCTGGTGCCCAGGATGTGGAAGAGAACTTCCCAGAAATCACCAGTGAACCTGGGATCCCGATCCGATACGATTGAGTCGGGGAGACCGTGTAGTCGAAACACGGTGTCGACGAAAAGTCGAGCACAGTCGAGACCTGTGCAGGTATCTGAAACCGGAACAAGATGCACCATCTTGGACAAACGGTCAACAAAGACCAGCACACCATTGTGCCCAGCATACGTCTTTGGCATGCCAAAGAAGAAGTCCATGCTCACTGAGCGCCAGCAGTCGCTGGGGACAGGCAAGCTCTGAAGCGGAGCCTGAGAGTGTGCACTTGGCTTCACTCGTTGACAGACGTCACACGTGCGGACATACCGCGACACCCACTTGTACATCTTGGGCCACCAAAATCTTGGGCTGAGAAGCGCGTACGTCTTCTCACGGCCAAGATGGCCAGCACCAGGTGCGTCGTGAGCACCATACGCAATCACGTATCGCAGATCTTCGTCTGATGGGACGACTATGCGAGCTTCTTCGCTGTCCGAGACCTGATACTTCAGGAGACCGTCTTCGAACGTGTACCGATGAAGTCGGGCTCGAACACGAGGGGAGATAGACTTCTCCGAGTCTGACGACTTGAGAGCACGAATGATCTCCGCACACTGTGCATCGCCTTCGTAGGCGTCACGAATCAAGTCGTAGACATCAGAAGCAACTGATGTGAGATGGTTCATCTCGTAGTCGGGACGCCGAGAGAGTGCGTCCGCCAGCACGTTGAGCCGACCCGGCTTGTACTCAACAGTAAAGTTGTATTCTGAAAAGAATGACAACCAGCGAGCCATTCGCGGCGACAAGTGCGGAGACTGTGTCGCTGTGCGTAGAGACGCATGGTCTGTGTAGACCACGAACGGCAACGCGCCGAGAAGATGAACGCGGAACTTCACCAAGGCGTACTTCATCGCCAACAATTCCTTGTCGTGAACTGGATAGTTCTTCTCGGCCGCTTGCAGCTGGCGAGACTGATACGAGATGACTCTCTCGTGACCATCTTGGTCCTTCTGCAAAAGCGCACAACCGATCGCATAGTCGGAGGCGTCACAGACGACGCTGTACGGAGCGGAGTCGTCCGGCAACGCCAGGATCGGCGCTTGGAGAAGACTCTCCTTGATCTTTTGGAAGGCAGCTTCCGTGTCGTGGGACCACGACCACTCAACGTCGTTCTTGAGCAGCTGAGTCAGCGGCCGAGCCATTTCGGCGTAGTTCTTCGTGAACCGGTGCAAGTAGTTGGCGAGACCCAACCACTTGCGTAGGTCCTTCACGGACCGTGGCGATGGCCACTCGGCGATCGCCTTCACCTTCTCGGGATCCGCCCGAACACCGTCGACTCCGACGAAGCACCCAAGCACTGGGATTTCTTCGGCACCGAAGATACACTTATCCAAGTTGGCATAAAGCTTATGCTCCTCGAGGCATTCGAGAACTTGGCGGAGGTGATCCTCATGGAGCGTATCCAGATCACGACCAGCCTCCGGCATCGTGTGGACGTAGATGTCGTCGAAGTACGTCTGTGCGAACGCTCGCAGGGGACGGAACAAATGGGTCACCAAGCGATTGAACGTCGCTGGGGCGTTTGACAGCCCCTGTGGCATCACTAGCCACTCCCAGAGCATACCGCTCGGCGTACTGACGGCCGTCTTGGGGATATCTCCACGCTCCATGAGCACTTGGTAATAACCGTCGACCAAGTCGAGAGAACTGAACTTCTTTGCGCCGGACATCCGGTGGATGATCACATCTTTCCGAGGGATCGGAGTGGACGCAGGGATCGTCTGCGCGTTCAACTTGTTGTACGCGTGGACAATCCTCCACTTGCCGTTTGGCTTGCGCACACAGAACGTTGGTGCGCTGTGCGGCGAGACGCTCTCGCGCACCAGGCCAGCCTTGGCTTTCTTGGCAAAGAATTCATCAATGAAGTCCGATTGTTCGGCCGGCAGAGCCCACTGGCGAACGGTCGCATAGCTCGAGCCAGGCTTGAGCTTGATCTCGTGGCGAACGCCACGATCAGGGGGCAGCCCCGCCGGCGGGTTCTTGCTGAGGCAAGTCTCCGCAAACCGCTTGACCAGCGGATAGAACCGATCCTTCGGAGTTTTGAGGATGGCCGAACCACGGCGAGCGTCAAACTTCTGACGAAACTCAACGAGGACATCCTCGTCAATCACCGTCGAGGTGTTGAGTTGAGCGAGATCTCGCTCAGATCGGAGGATCACAACCTCAGCGATCTCACCAGCCTTGAGCTCGCGGACGAAATCGTCCATAGGGAGTTCCTCCAAGCTAGTCAGCTCAGAGAACTCTGGCAACGGTGCCATATCGACCGTGGACGGATCGATCAACGATCCCGTCATCACATCAACGATGTGCACTTCATGCGACGCGTCCGAGAGCGGGAGTGGCTCAGGCCCGGGCTCGGTCGTATCCGACGACCCTGAGAGCGGCTCGACCGCACGCGGACACGCGACAAGGGGACACTTCCCCGAAGCATCTTCCATGCTAGTACTCGGAGGGGGCGGAGACAACTCGACGCCCTCTTCTACGCCGTACTTCACGGCAGACGGTACGACCGTCTCCGGAACACCAGAGGTGTCCATGGCGTTCACTACCCCAATGAAGTAGGCGCTTCCATCATCCTTGATGGGGCTCATCAGCCGGCGGACGAAGGAGGGTTCATGACGCTCCTGAGCTCCGTTCCTACTGGGAGACGTGCTCCCAATCGACTTGGCCCTCCAGTCGATCCACGGCTTGTGGCGCTCGAGCCACGGCATTCCGAGAATGAGGTCAAACCTCTCATCCATGTCGAGCACTGTAAAGCGCTCGACTGAGTCGAAATCGACAAACGCAATGCGTAGATCGACCTCGATCTTCTTCGTCTCTGCGACGATGCCCGTCGCAAGACGCACCGAGACTCTTCCGAGATCTCGCTTACAAGCTTGAGCAAATAGAGAAGCATTCTCAGCAATACTTTGCTTGCGACCGTAATTGCGCGTCGCACCAGAGTCGATTAAGACTCTGAAGGGACGTGCAAATCCCTTCACTTGAGCAGTGACGACGATGAGCTCGCCACTGATGCGCAGCTCATCAACTGCTGAGAAGAGATCTTCTTCCGGGGGCACCCCGCCTTGCGATACTGCCGAACTCGGCGTCGCGGGGCGAGGAGTAATCGCCCTAGTAGACTGCCCCGCGTCTACTGGGAACTGTCGTTTCCCTGCGACGTGGAAGCAAATCCACCTCGGTTTCCCGAGCGCCGCGGCCGACCACGGCGAGCACGACCACCGCCCCTCTTGCGCGGACAATTCCACTGGAAGTGACCGAACTTCCCACAAGTAGAACACTTGATGTGAAGAGCCTTCACGTCGATCGCACGCAAGTCGACCGTGCTGAGATCGACTCCACTGAGGTCGATGACACTCAGGTCCATCGGTTCGACGACCGGTGGTGGAACCGGCGTGACCGGAGGCGGCGCGAGAGACGCTGAACGTAGTCCTCTCGCAGCGCGACGACGAACGCGTCTTCTAGGAGCATGGGGTCCTCGCGGAAAACCGCAGCCTTCTCAGGACCGGGATCCATCCCTTCCATGAACGTCGTCAGCATGACGTCTTCTGCGAGCGCATTCGCAGCCATGTTGGCACGGAGTTGACGTAACTCCTGCACATACGTGTGCAGCTTGCGGCCCCCTTGCTGACAAGCGAGAAACGCAGCTCGCTGGCGATGCGCCACATTTGGCGGTTGAAACATCGACTTCATCGCCTTGGCAAGCGTTGCCCAGTCGGAAAAACCTCCGGGATGCGAGGTCTCGCACGTGAGGGCCCAGATCTTCGCCCGGCCCGTCATGTTCGAGATCGCAAAGGCGATCTTCTGCCGTTCATCACGGATGCAGCCGGCTGCTGTTGCGAGCTCGATCTCGCGTTGCCAGAAGGCAAGATTGTCCATTTCTTCACCCGAATACGGGGACACCGTAACCTTCACGGCCTTCGGACGTTCCGGAGGTGCCGGCGATGGCACATACTTAGCCGTCGGCGGCACGTGAGCTGGCTGAGTAGCCTGAGTCGCGGATACGCGGGACGTCACGACGTCGAGAAGATACTTCTCGAGAGCTGTCTCGTAGTCGCGAAAACGCGCGACATGGGCGAGGACTTCGCCGGAGCCGCGTCGGAGCAGCTCGATGACACTTGCTCGGCCATTGATGGCCTCCATCTTCTGGAGATAGGCCCACTAGGCCTCATCCAGGTACGGATGGTCTTGACGCGACAGCGTCGGATGGATTGACGCCATCACGAAGTCGGAAGCTCCGGACATCACGATGTCGGCGTCGGATTGACGACAAGTGCTACCAAGTGTAACGGTCCACGACCGTACACAGCGCCTGCGCCTGAGGAAGCGTGAGTAGCCGCTCCGAGTCGACCCCTGTCGACGAGCGCCAAGGACTTGGCAAAAGGCGAACTGATTGTATCCAGATTATTCCCCTGGGGAATAATCCCCCTATACCTGATATCCCCGGTATCTAATATCCCGGGATATCACCTACTGAATCTAATAAAAGAGAGTCACTACTTAGGGTAACTTTTTCCCTAAGTGGACCACACACGTTATGTACCTACACAACCTAACCTACATGTGTAACCTTGTACCCCGTTACATTTTCGTCGGCGATGGACAATTCAACTGAAGGATTATGCTCGCCCCAGCACGTCGCTTTTTTGAAGCCAAGCTTGGCCAATTGACTTCGCAAAATCCAATTGAGGGCACAAATAATAACGCGGCACTTCGACCCGTACAGCTGTCCATCAGAAATCCTCGTTGATTTTGCTGAAGCGTGGTTGTAGTGGTATTTTCTTCAGAACTGCTCAGCAGAGTAATCATGACACCTTTGTTCAGCGCGACCTGGAACCATTGGGCGGTATTCGCTGGGTTCGACGATTTCGATCGAGTTCCTGTGACGTGCCACAGAATCATCATTGGGTCATGCGCCCGCTGAAAAGAATCTACGTAGTCCACGAATACGCCATCAGTAAAGTCGACCTCCTTCAGTGCGAGAGACGTGACGGACGAAGTAGACTCGCAGCTGAACAATGCGAAGGCCAACCAACTCCAGAAAACTCTCGGTGTCTTGGGTCCCACGCGAACAATCGTAAGTCTTCGAACACCGCGGGCGCAAAACAGTGCAGAAAAGAACGGCAAAATTAAATCTTCCTCAATTGAGGAGACGTTCCATCGTAAATGATCAACAGTGACTTGAGATAAAAGTAGGGCGTGCAAAAGCGAAGTCCACGCTTGCATCATTTCCAGCCGAACGAAGATTGCCTCCTCCGTGTCCACGAGCTCCAGCGACGGACAGAGTGGAAGTTCAAGCAGATGAACTCGAACACCAGTTGTGAGGAGATTGTTCAGCGCGTTAAGCATTTGAGCTGTCATCGTGACCGCACTGAGTCGGAGAATCACGCCTTCCAGCCGAAGCGTAGTTCTCCCTGCGTTCTGATTGCTGACCCGCACGATCTCCGCCATGGCATCGATCATGCGGACAACGTGGTTGATGTTGGCCCCAGCAGCAGCGTAGGCAGACAACCGAATCGACACTCGGAAGCCTCGATCACATGGAAACTCACACTTCCTCGCCTTGGCAAGCCCGCGGAGTTTGGCGCAGGCATCCTCGAACTCTGCCGACGCACTTCCATCGTCATCAATAAACATTTTGTGGATCTTGTTCACGACATCGAGACATTGTCCTGCTCCAAATTTGATCTCAAACTGCCGTGGGATCTCGTGGGTCTCCAAGTGGATATCTTGTGGCACGCGGAAGCGCCGCGAAGGGAGCTGCAGGAACTCGCCGGCCCACGCCTCGTAGTCGATCTCCGCGGCGAGCGACGTCACGTACAGAGCTTCTCGAAGCCGCCGTGCGTCCGATTCGACCGATCCCGTCTGCGTCGTCAAAAATGGACGCACCTTCGGGACCGTCGGGATCCACCAGTCGCTCGGCTCGCGGCCGATGCGCACGTCGTGCGAGTCGCGGTAGCCGGCGTCGCTCGCGACGAACGAGCCGTCGAGGACGCGCATCCACGGCGCGAGGAACGCGCAGTCGTCGGGCAGCGGACGGCTCTGCAGCGCTCGCTCGCGTGGCGACGGTGCGAGCGACTGGTCGTCGGGCCGCTCGCCATGCACGACGTGGTAGTCGTAGTAGATCTCCTCGTCCGCGCTGTAGTCGCCGTCGTAGTCGTCGCTGTAATAGTCGTCCGAGTCGCTCGCTCGCTCCAAGTACCTCCATCCGCGCAGCCGCTCGCGCACGAAGCTGAAAAGCGCGTCGCTGTAGTCGCCGTAGTCGTCGTCGTAGTAGTCCATTCCCAACGGAGAGAAACGCGAACTTAGCCCTCCCGAATACAGGCTCGGGCCGCCGCATCCCCCTCATGCTCATGCGACGAGGCGACTCCTGCATGTTTTAACCCCTCTACTCCCAAAATCGGGCCACCGAACCGAGAAGCTCTTTGTCGTAACTTACGACATCCGTTTGTACCTGCAGATTTGTATGGTGGAGACTATCCACATCGGGATAGGTGAATAAATTCTCAACAGGTTTTTCAGACTACGTCGTCACATTTACGGCATAATTCACGGGGCCCGAGCAACGTATGTCGTAACTATCTGGGAATCAGAAAGCAGTCAACACAGATGTGCTGCACACAGTGGCCCAACACTTCAGAATTTCCGACATAGCAAGTACACTAGATCAAGAAATCAGACACTTTAAATAGCTTATCGCACACTCATCAGTCGATTACAGGAAGTCACCAGAGTCGCTGGGCTCGTCATTCTTCAATTCTTCGTCAATGTCGCCGTCCACGAGCTGCAGTTCGCGCCTCGCACGAAGCTGGCGCTCTCGACGCGTAGCTTTGTGAGCGCCGGTCTTTTGACCTGGGCGGCGCAGTACGAAGCGCTTTCCAAGGTGAGATGGAACGCTCTGCCCGCATGAAAAGTCCTCATGCCAAATGTCAAAACAGGTCTTGAGCACGCCCTTGTACTCGCGTCGACTTTTGTTGCACAGCCAGCATTTGGCGTCATCTACCGAGCATTTCTCGCAGAAAAAGGTTGTTGCAAAGGATTTCTTCTTCGGGTCTTCGCGCAGAAGCGCGCACACCTTGCACGACCGCTGACGACGCTTTTGAATTCCAGAGACAGTGACCCAGTCTTCACTTTGTTCAAGTTTATGCGAAAGCGCGAGCGAGGGCCGCTTGCGCTTGCGCTGTTCCGGCGGTGGCGTCTCCACAACACCGGTAAAGTTCACGTCCTTGAGTTGAAGTAGTTGGTGCATTAGCACTCCAAACCACGCACCACGTTTCATTGGGTTTGCACCGTCTAGTCGTGCAGCCTCTTTATGAGTAATATAGGCACTCACGAGCGCGAGATCAACAAACCCCAGGAAGAGGCTCTTATAGTACTTGCGGAAGCGCGTTGATGTTTGTAGCGAATAAGTCTGCAGCCGGAGCTGATCACGTACATCGACACCACCCATCCAGCGCTGATAATCCGTCACCGGCGCTGGACAGGGGACGCTGATTCTGCCGAGGCCCTTGACATGTCGTGTAATTTCAGACTTCGCCATCACAGAGCCCGTGCAAAGGAAATGAACGGGCTTTCGATCCCACCAGTGAAACGCAAGCATTGAAGGGACAGCCAGAGATCTTGAAAACGTAAATTGGCCCCTCGGAATTGACATTGGTCGCGTCTGGCGTTTCTCCTTCACTTTTGGGTCATACCCGAGGCGATTTGTCATGATCGTGCCGATCATATACACACACATGCCGAGCAGCTCGACAGCAAGAAGAATTGACGAATAAAATCGATCCACGACCACCGCGTGGTACTTGAGTCGATTGTTTTCGAGCACTATTTTGAGATTGCGGACGACAGCCGCGGCACCAGTCTTGTGGTCGAATGATGCATCCGTGTCATCGTCTATCTTTCGGACGTAGAGTTCGAATCTAGTATGATACAACATAGCGCGTGAGTCCAGATCATCAAAAGGGCAACTTACGACATTGTTGGTTTGGCCTCGAAGACTTACCGGAAGCAATACGCAGTGCGCGGGTCACATGTCATAAACATCTTTGAACCATAGCGGCGGGGTTTATCTGGCATAAACATTCGCGTTGTGTTTCGCTTTGATGTCGCTGGAAGGACTCCTTCATCAAAAGAGAACACAGCTGGAAGCGTCCACCCAGAGAGGAAGCGTTGCTGCATCTTATCCACAACTGGTCGCAACTTCCAGATCTTATCACGTGCGTGGTCTGCCTCATTATCAACGAAGTGGAGATCACGGAGAATGTCTTGACAACGGTTGCGAGCCATGAATCGCCCAAAGTTCCCTGCGGGAACAACAGCGTCGTCGGTCATCGCTCAGTGCGCAGAGAACGATCGCTTTTGCGGGCACAGCATGCGCCCAATCAGCAGGCCAATCACGTGTAGAATTTCCTGAGGTTCATACGCAGGCTTCGTTTTGAGTCGACGCCTAATCTGCTTGAGGGTCTCTTTTCGTTGATCTGACTGTTTTGCTCGAACATCAACTGCTCGTCGTGGTATTTGTTGGAGATTGTACCGGTTAGTCTCCTCGCAGATCATTACCCACAAAGATTTCGGCATGAAATAAAAGAACGTTTCGAGAGGTGAATGACTGAGCCGTCGAAGACCCACGACTGGTCGAGCCTGAACATCTGCGTTCATTCCAGGGTATGCTGTCACACTCATGTCGTCCTCAAACGTAGACGAAGCTGCGGACCACTGTGTACCGCGTAGGGCTTCCTCCCTCTTTTTGATCTCTTGGTTATCGAGTCCACTATCACCAATACGAAGCGAGGAAATAGACGCATCGTCCATAAGCGCGACTATCTCATCATTGGGGGCAAAATCATCGTCAGAGACCAGATCTGCTGGCTGCGGGTCATCATCTCCGTCTTCAACGTTGTCATCTTCACTACCTCCCGAGCTGAGACTTTCGTAAGCGTCAGCGTTCTCGCCTTCTGCGAGATAATTCGGGTCGTACTTTGCCGATGTCAGTATTGTGCGGGTTGTTTGGGGTCTTTGTTGTGGCTCTTCATCGCTCTCGTCTGCCGAGGCTTCTGATAGGAGATGGAGACCAGCGGCGGCTTCGCGCTCGTTTCTCTCAAGATCGCTCTCGGATAACCCAAACGCTCGTGGTACAGCTGCTTGAGATAGATCAGCACTCTCAGGTTCAAAAACTGCGTCTAGTGTCCTTTGTGAGAGCTGAATGGTCGTGTCTATCTGAGATGCGCGAACATCGGCCTGGTCGAAGAGTGTTCCATCCGCATCGTGCGGACTAACGCCCGTTGTTGCACGACTAGTGTCGGGAACGGAATCGAGTTCATCTCCTGGCGCCACGTCATCTGCTTCGTCATCAGCTTCTCAATTTTCAGTTTGAGCAGATGAGAGAACATATTCAAGAACAGCATCCTCTCCCACAAGATGGTGACCACCATCGGGCGTGGTGTACGTCCAAACATTCGCGAGACCCGTTGGTCGCTTTGCCGACCAGCCTTCTGCGCGTAGCCGCCGCCATAAGTGTTTGAAGTCAATATCACGCGCAGTGACTGGAGAGGTGCGCTTATCTGCGGCTACATCACTCGTACGCGCTTCGGCCGCGACCGCCTCCACGCGTCTTCCACGCGTGCTTCCACGGACGCGAACCATCGGTCGAAGAATGCGAAATGAACGGTTCCGCGGCCTCGCACATCCCGCTCATCACCGTCCCCTTCCCGCACTTCGTTTAGACCTATCCCTGTCCATTTTATGAACTTGGCCCAATCGAACTGCGACATCTTCTGCTCTTTGGACACCAAAAAGTGACTTGGATAAAGTATGGCGTTTTGGGGCTCTGTTGTTTTGTATCGGATATTTTCAATGTCGTAACTTACGACGTTGGGAGTAGAGGGGTTAAAAGACATCATTCACTTCAAGGCGAGAAGCAGCTGACCGGGCACGACACCCGACGGGTTCGTCAGTGCCGTGGGCACAAGAGTGACAAGTGAGACCAGGAGACTAGACAACTGCACAGAGGGGGAACAGGGAGTCTTGAAGCGACGTGGTAGCTTCCTGCAAGCTCCCGCGACGAACCATGGAGTCGGCTTGGCACTGATACGGGCAACCGCGACACGTCGAGAACGGCACACGAACCAGGCGTTCGAGGATCGGCTCAAGTATTCACGAGTATTCAATCGCTCTTGTCAGTCGCAACGAAAACTGTCCACAACGTACTTGCCGCTGAAACGCAGATCCAACTCCGCCGCCAAGTGTGCCACAGTGGGAGGAAGTGAGCCACTCCAGAGTGTGGCGCTGACATGCTGGAGGGATATGCTTGCGTACGGCAGGGTTACCCCACCTTTTTGCTGGGGTAATGGAGATGTCGAAATTCGCGAAATAAATTCTAGCTCGTTGACAAGACCATTTTGAATTGACTTCCGTCTGCCTGTGGAGACTTACTATCTTCAGACTAGAACCATCTTTAGGTTGCCAACCGAATTTGATCCTACTCATGAGAGCCTTGCTCGAGAAGATATGTACGTGTAAATTAGTCGCTGGCGAGGAAAGATACACGGATAGATTGGTGATAGATACGAAACTGTTTGCGATGCAGTTTCTCGAGTAAGAGGGGCTGCTCAATACTCCCAACCACGTCACTGTAAGGCCACGCCCGATGAACCGTTCTGCCTCCGTATGTCGAAAGCGTGTATCCACCCAATCACTGCATCTACCAGTATCTCTTCTTTCGCTCACCTTAGGAACGTCTGCAATGTCTCTTCTCTCGTGATTGAGTGTTGCTGATCGATTAAAATATTCCACGCTGGCAGATTGGAGGGCGCGTGGAGTTGGCCAATCAGTAACCGCTACTTTGGTGATCACATGATACCGATACTTCATGACCACGCTCAATCCTCG
This sequence comes from Pythium myriotylum, assembly GCA_023091665.1. Lineage (NCBI taxonomy): Eukaryota > Oomycota > Peronosporomycetes > Pythiales > Pythiaceae > Pythium > Pythium myriotylum. The sequence continues at coordinate 2,678,581 of JALJCQ010000015.1, forward strand.
ACAATGGGGTGCTGGCACCAAGAAGCGTCGCTGCGGACCACAGCCTTCGTTCAGGTATCAATACCTGGCCGACAGTTGTGCTCACCACTTCTCGTTTCGCCGCTGACCAAGCCGTACGATGGCCTCGTCGCCCAAGGCTCACGAATATGTCGCGCTCAAATCGCCGACAAAGCATCGCGATACACAGGAAGACAGTGCCACGTCTCCAGCAGATCAGCCCAAGTCGCTCGTGCCATTCACGTCGCTCTTCCGATACGCTGACCGCGTCGACGCGCTGCTGTTGTTGGTTGGGACGTTCAGCGCTGTAGTGCTTGGTGTATCGCAGCCAGTTGAGGTCATTTTCTTTGGTGAATACGTTTCCGCCTTCAATGCAGAGACAGCTAAAACCGACCCAGACGCATTCATTGACGGCGCTAATGATGTCGCCTTGAAGTATGCGGTGCTGGGGGTCGTGGTCGTCTTGATGGCTTCCCTGCAAGTGAGTTGCTGGCGCATCACGGCGTCCCGCCAAGCCAAGCGCATTCGTAGCGCATATGTTGGCGCTATCCTCAAGCAAGAGATTGGTTGGTTTGACTTGAACGAGCCTGGTCAACTGTCTACACGTGTCGCCGACCTCACAGTCACGATCCAGGACGGCATGGGTCGCAAGGTCGCGGATTTAATCCAGTTTGCGTCGATGATGTCAGGCGGCATAATCATCGGCCTTGTCAAAGGTTGGGAGCTCGCTCTTGTACTTCTGGCATTCACACCATTCATCGCATTGTCAGCTTACATCTCCATGAAAGTGTTCGTTAAGTCGGCCCACGTGGCGATTGACTCGTACAGCGATGCTGGATCAGTCGCGCAAGAGTCTCTCGGCAACGTCCGCACAGTCCACATGTTCAACTTGATCGGCGAATTCGTGTGTAAATACGAGGCGGCATTGTCCAAGTCAGTCCAAGCGGGCATCAAAAAGGGCATTGCAATCGGCTGGGGCTCCGGACTTGTCTTCTTTACGATCTTTTGCACGTACGCCTGCGGTATGTTCCATGGTGCACTCAAAGTCGTCAACGACCGTCGCGACGGCTGTGAAGGCAACGGCTGCTACGACGGTGGCCGAGTTCTCACCGTGTTCTTCAGTATGACGATGGGGGCGATCGCGCTAGGCCAAGCCGGACCAAGTATCGAAGCGATCTTCAGCGCCCGAGCTGCGGCTTACGACGTCTTTGCAATTATCAATCGAGAAACAAAGATCGACCCAACCAGCGAGGACGGTCGCGTGTTGCCAAATGTGACTGGGCTAGTTGAGATCGACAGCATTACATTCACATATCCTTCGCGCCCGAACTCGATCGTTTGCAAGAACTACTCGTTGTCAGTCAAACCGGGAGAGACAGTGGCGCTTGTCGGACCCAGTGGAAGCGGAAAAAGCACGGTCGTTTCACTGCTCGAGCGATTCTACGATCCTACGCGCGGAAGCGTGAAGCTGGATGGCGTTGACTTACGTGAACTCAATGTCAAATGGCTACGGCAGCAAATCGGACTCGTCGGCCAAGAGCCGGCTTTGTTCGCGACCTCCATCCGCGAGAATATTCGATACGGACGCCCCGATGCTTCCGACGAGGAAGTCATCGAAGCCGCCAAGATGGCAAATGCCTATGACTTCATCATGGAGTTTCCTCGGGCTTTCGACACGGAAGTCGGAGAGCGCGGTACCCAGTTATCAGGTGGACAGAAACAGCGTATTGCGATTGCTCGTGCCATTATCAAGAACCCATCGGTTTTGCTTCTTGACGAAGCAACGAGTGCTCTCGACACAGAGAGCGAACGAGTAGTTCAGGCCTCGCTCGATCGGCTACTCAATACAGCGAGAAGAACAACAATCGTCATTGCCCATCGCCTCTCCACGATTCGTAACGCGGACAAGATCGCGGTCCACAGTGGAGGTGCCATTGTCGAGATGGGATCCCACGATGAACTGATGCAACTTCCTCACGGCCATTATCGCCTCCTTGTTGAAGCGCAGAATCGTAAGCAGAATGACAATGTCGACGAGACCATGGAAGAAGTCTTCGACATGGATCAGTCGAAGCGGGTCAAGTCCATCGTCTCTGTAGCATCCGCGCCCGCCGATCACGATCAACACGCGAAGACTATTGGCTCAGTCGACGAGGTAAATGACGAGCCGGTGGTAGCGAAAGGGTCGATGCGACGTATCTGGCAGATGAGTCTTGAGGACTGGCGTTTCCTTCTCATAGGCAGCTCTGGAGCAGTTGTGAACGCCTCATTATTTCCAATCTGGGGCATTCTGCTCACGAAAATTACGGTGCTCTTCTTCGAAGTCGACAAAACGCGCAGCGAAATCTTAGAGGAGGCCAGATATCGCGCTCTGGGATTCATCGGTCTTGGCGTAGTTTTCGGGCTTTCATTGACTATTCAGCACTACGGCTTTGCAGTGGCCTCCCAGCGACTCGTTGCTCGAGTGCGGCTCGCGACATACCAAGCGATGCTTCACCAAGAGATGGGGTGGTTTGATCTAGACACCAATGCTTCTGGTGCACTCGTGGCTCGGCTTGCTACTGATACTGGCACCCTTCAAACATTGACTTCCGACACGCTCAACCGCGGTCTCGTCAATGTGACGACGGTGTTCATCACACTGATCATCATCTTCTCTGCTAGCTGGCAGATGACTCTCATCGTGCTCGCAGTTTCACCTGTATTGTACTTCGCCCACTTGCTTCATGAATCCAAGATCAAGGGGACTATGAATACAAAGGAGAACAACGACGCTGACAATGCCGCAGGTGCGCTTCTGTCGGAGTCAATCGGATCGATCCGTACGGTGGCTTCGTTTAGTATGGAGACAACGATACAGAGAGCTTACCTCGGATACCTTAGCGTGTCGGACTCATCAGATCGCAAAGTGGGTGTGATAAGTGGCGTCACGTACGGGGTCTCGATGGGTGCGATGTGGATGGTGATTGCACTCATACTCTTCATCGGAGCTAAGTGGGTCGCGAATGGAACTGTGACATTTGAGAACATGTACATGGTCCAACAAGTCAGCCTCCTCTGCATGTTTGCAGTAGGGATGGCCATGCAAAACCTCACCGACAACGCCAAGGCAAAGAAATCTGTTGCACAAGTTCTCACAATATTGGATCGCACGCCAGCCATCGACGCGACCTCAACCAACGGAGAAGTGCTGGCCACAGTTCATGGGGATATCACATTCACAAACGTGCAGTTCGCGTATCCATCACGTCCCGACACGCAAGTGTACAAGAATTATAACCTTACCATCCAATCTGGCCAGACAGTCGCACTAGTCGGAGCAAGCGGTAGCGGCAAGAGCACCGCGATCGCGCTGTTGGAGCGGTTCTATGATCCGTTGGCGGGGCAAGTGATGCTCGATGGCAAAAATCTTCGGTCGCTTCAGCTGCCGTGGCTTCGCGAGCAGATCTCATTGGTCAGCCAGGAGCCCGTGCTCTTCGCTGGGACGATCGCCGAGAATATTGCGATGGGGAAGCCCCATGCAACACCTGACGAGATTGAGGAAGCAGCCAAGCGAGCCAACGCGCTTGATTTCATCAAGAACTTCCCCGAGGGCTTTGCGACGCGCGTCGGCGATCGAGGAGCTCAAGTCTCGGGCGGTCAGAAGCAGCGGATCGCGATTGCCCGGGCGATTCTGCGAGATCCACAAGTGCTGCTACTGGACGAGGCGACGAGTGCGCTGGACAGCGAGAGCGAGCGCGTCGTGCAGGCCTCGCTGGATAAGCTGCTGACGCAGAAGAAGCGCACGACCATCATCGTCGCACATCGGCTCTCGACGATTCGCCACGCAGACGTGATCGCCGTGACGCGGGACGGCGAGATCGTCGAGTTGGGCACGCACGACGAGCTGATGGCGCGAGCGAACGGCGTGTACAAGTCGCTGGTCGGGCACCAGGCTGGCTCCGCGTAGACTGGCTCGAGAGGAGCGCCGCCGGTGGATCGCCTTCATGCCATTGAGCTCTTCGGCGGAGCAAGCACTAAGTTCGCATACTGCTTTAGTAAAGTTCGATATGGCTGTACCCATATCGAATAGCAGAGGCTCGATTTTGAGCGAATAAGAGTGCTTCTTCTTGAGGATTGGCTATAATGCGTTCCGATCAACCTTTGATGAGAAAGTGCGGCGAGATGGCTGCGAGTGAGACGGTCGGTACTCGACGAGCGTTTTTACGTGGAAAATGTGCCAACACTTTGGAAATTGTTGCTCTCGACTACCGATACGATAGTAACCTAGCCAACCATTGAACATATGAAAGGAACAAGACGACTAACAGAACGATATCTTGGACTGGAACCATGTGGGCTGTGCCAGAAACGTCGTTGCAGTTGAAACATGCACGGGCACATTAGTAGACCGAACCAGAAAAGGTCGAGAAGATTTTTCGATCTCGATGCCGCGCAGCGTAGTCGAAGATGTTCGAGATGACGGCGCAGTCGAGTCGAGAAATTGCTGTGCTCTTCTCTCTCACAGCACTCAAGAATGCAGTTTTCTGAGATAGCCTCAACGGCTTGTAGGGGATTGACGCAAGGGTATCCATGTCAACGAAGAGCGCCGGGTTTAGACCGTCGAAGTCGACTGTAAGCTGGATTAGCCGCTTGTTATTCTTGAGCATTTTGCGGAACGCCGAGACAACGAAGGCATTTTGATCCCTCGGTACTTGAACAAAAACAAGAGTAAGATGTTGCAGGCTCTGAGTGAGCGAGTAACTTGCATCAGTCAGCGTTCGGATCAGAGTCATGAGTTTCTCGTAGTCGATAGAGTTACAAATTTCAAGTTGGCGAAGGCGGATACTGCCAGATTCAGCGACTCGGGCAAAAGCGGAAAAATCGTTGAGATCAGCGACGTGGGGTAGCTTGATCGTTTCCAACCGCGGGCATGCACGAGGCAGTTGAAGACACCACTCGTCCACCTGATGTAGACCCCTTCACTGCCTAGCTCGATGGTCGTAACACTGTCCTTGACGGTCTCAAGGAACGACATCACAACAGGTTTCGTTCGGCCTGACATGTTTTCGATCGTGACCTTTCGAATTGAACGCCTTGACTCGCCGAGCTCTGCTTCATCGTTCTCAGACACAGCGTCTTCCTCCTTGACCCAAGCATGGCCACATCCTGGAAGTACGACAGTCCACCACCATCCATCGTCATGCTCCCGGTGGGTGAGAACACGCGCGACCACTTCCTTCTCGAACTCAACGCGACGCGCTTGAGGGCTAAACTCGTTCGGCTTCGTCAAGTAGAAGCAACGCGAGCGGATTAACAGACGGTGCTTCATGCTCTCGACTCCAAACACGAAAGCAAGCGGGTCATCTGCGTCGATCACTTCCCGCATCGCTTCAACATCAGCCATACTGATCCAGCTCGCGTCCAGAGACAACTCTCGTATCTTGTGTCGAGCATCACGGCTGAAGAACGCGAAGGCAATCCACTGCCAGAGCTTGCGACGTTCTGCAAGCTCGCTTGTGCTCATCAAGGCTGGGTTGAGTTGAATCTCCAGTTCGACATAGTCGAGCGACTGGGAAATTTGAGCAGCAGAAAGCAGGCCCAGGTGGACACTTGACCAAGGCGAGTCCGTAATACTGAGACTCTGTGCTCCTCGCGAGAGGGTAGATTGAATTTTTGTCTCGACGCAAAACACAGCACGCAAGGACCTCACCACCGGTGAGGTAACATCCTCCAGCTGGAAATCTCGGACCTCGGATATCGGCACACCATGCTGAACGATACGTTCCATGATTTCGAGTGCTTTTGCGCTCAGTGTACACCGATTGCGATTGGTCAGGCCAACCTCCATTACACGAGAGCGCAGTCTTCTTGTCAAACCATCTGTACTCTCTTGATTCAACAGGGAGGCAGCCGCCCGGCTCGTCACTACTGACTGCAGCAGCCGACGAAACATGGTATCTTGAGCCTCTGTATCCGTTTCTTTGATGCTAGCTTTCAAGAGCAGAGGAACTGGTTGGACTTCGAATTCATCTGGATTAACAGGGAGCATTGCCAGCACGCGACTGTATAATCGTGGTAGGAACTAGACGGAGGATCCAGCCCGAGAATCTGCTGGTCGACGACAACTAATTCGGCACTGCTGCAGACTTGGATCTCAAGGGCGCAGTCAAGCCGATCAAGTAGGTCTGGATCTACCTCATCAAGCCCACGTGCAGCTCCTATTCCGGCAAACAGATCTTTCCACAAGGTTTCGTCCAGTTGACGAAGCATCCGAAGCCGAAGCTTGGCGACGCTCTCGACTGCATCAGCAACGCTGATTCCGTTACTACGGGAGCGTTCCGTTGAAGTCACGACCAGGGCGTAGACTTTGGTTGCGGAAGCATGAGCTTGCCGCCGTGCCCACGCGTAGTCGTCGAAGTGATACGTGCTGCTGGGAATCTTCTGGTCAACCTTCAACGCATCATAGAGCACACGAGCAGCTCGCTCGCGTGGATTGCCGCCTTGATTCTGCATCACTGTTCAATTGAATAATGATTGACGGAGGATCCTTTCGACGGGGAGCACCATCCCACAATTTGTGCTCGCATGAGGATTCACATCTGGGATTCAGCCAATCGACATGCCGAACGAATAAACCCTCCGCCACGAACCTTTCGAGTGTGTCCCTTTGATGAGTGAAGTATAACCAGATAAATCTGGATACTATTGGGTCATACTGACCCATTTCTCAGCTTTACTCTCGCCCTCAGAGGACGAGAACCACCCGACACTATCTGAGGTCGGAGTGGCGGCTGCTAGGACGCAGCCCAGAATAGAACTCGAGGCCGCAAGGTCTCATCCCACCATATCCCCTGGACTACCGTGCACTGCACGGTGGGAGGATGGAGAAGGGAAGATAAGACAGAGAGTTGAATTAGCTCTAAACCACGCAAGTAAACGTTGGTGTGCTTTGGAAGTTCCAGCTCCCACGACGGTGTTCCTACCCGACTATTCGACGGAGGCATACTACAATGAGGTAGTCCCCACAACGCATCATCGTGGGGATGGTCAAGATCCGCACAACAAATCGAAGCGATCAGCCGCCAAGTGTACAGTAATACTAGCTGTTAAGCAACAGCCGTTGCGAATTGCGACCGAAATCAACGGGTGAGTGAAGCTGAGTCTTTCTGGTGGTTTGACAGGCAAATAGAAGGTTTCTTGCTTGAATTGGTGGGCTGGCTGGACCTTCATCGAGAGTTTCGACTGTGCACATTCTCTGACTACATTGGCATCGCCTTGACGGACATGATCGTCAAGCCCAATCACTGAACTGGTTTGCCGCGGCGATCGACGAAGAGAACTTGTGGAAGAACAAACCTATACAATCAGTAGCATTTCTTCGAACCGCGTACAGTTCGATACGAAAGAAATGCTTGATCTCCACCATATTGCAGTGGGCGAAACAATAACAGAGCCACCATTTGCTGTGTCTGCTATATGCTTGCTCCGTTATGGTAGAATCTGGTTCGGACGCACTGATTGTCATGACGACGCACTATCGCAGACTCTTCGACAAGTTGCTGGCTATATTAGTAGAAGCCACATCGACAGTTGCGCATTCGATGGGGGGCTGCAAACTCGAAGATGCTGGTGAGGACTCGGCTGTCGAACTGTCCAAGTGCTGAGCCTGTCAAAGAGGCCTCCGAAACAGCTTTCAGAACAAAGACCTTGCTGGAGATAGCGAGCGGGGCATCGCGAACGACGAATTCATCTGTGATGGGTTCAATTGCTTTGCTACCAGGGCCACCGAAGCTGAAATCCACAGACTGGAGGCGTCGATTGAGCCGTAACATTCGAAGTATGGAAGATTCAAATGCGTCGCCAACTTTGCTCGATACCTCGAAGCTCATCCACAAGTGAAGAAGATGCCTCGTGAGTGGATGCACAGGGTTACACAACACTTCCAAAAAGTCGAATACGTGCGCCGACTCAACGTCGAAGATGCAGGCCATCTGTAACGACTGCAGTTTGCAATGCCCGGCGGCGGACGAGTCAATAATCGTTCGCAGGTCGCGCAAACGAAGCTCCTCGCTCAAGTCCAACTCCTGTAGATTCGGACAGACCATGAACAATTCTTGGCACCACGCGTTGAGCTCACACGGCTGGAAAAAGTCACTTATTTCCAAGACTTGGAGGCGCCCCCCTATCATCTTTAGAAAAGCGAGGTTCGACTCCTTGTTCGCCTCGGTCATCCCTCTGATGTGCACGGTTGGAGGAGACCCGGACTCTTCTTCGGTGCTACCACTTTTGTCCTGTATCTTGACATCAGTAGGGTCTACCCAGGCAATCCCATGCCCCGGGTACAAAACAACCCAGAAGACTGAGCCTGAGAAGCTCGACACCGCCCCCGCGACTCTCACCGTCAGTGCCTGTGGCTCCACTTGGATACTCGGTGAGTTTGCTACACGTCGACTCGTTCTCAGGTCCGGTCGTTCCAAGTAGAAGCGCTCGGCCGAGACCCATTTGGGCGTCACTTGGTGGGGTCCATCGCTGAGCACAAGCTTGGATGACGCGAAGAGATGGCGCACGGGATCATCCGCTTCGAGGATCGCGTGCGCCGCCTCAACGTCCTCAGGAAACACGTGCTCCGAATGGAACGTGACATGCCAAATGCGATGACCGACGTCGGCGGTGAAGAGCAGAGCGAGGACCCACCGCCAGTAGAGCTGCCGCTGCTCGGCGTTCGCGTACGTGGGGCTCTCCACGGTCGCGCTCGTGAGGACTTTCTTCATCACGATGGGGGCCATGTGCTCTGCCATGCGACGCGCGTTCGACGGCGCGTAGAAGCGGAGGCTCACGCGCCTCGTCGATTTTGTGCGCGCCATGGCTTCACGCGAGGAGGTGCAACTGATTCTGGGAGGAAGCAGAGGGGGCGTTCTATTGAAGTGAGTTGCATCAGTACCCATCGTAAAGCCAGCCATGGTGCGCATCCGAGCAATGGCGCGCGGCACGAGCGTCGTCTTCTCGTCGCCGCGATCGCCGCGGGACCTCGCGACGCAGTTGATGGCGACGGCGATGAAGAGCCGCGCGACGATCGCGGTCGTGCAGAGCCCCACGTACAGCGCCGTCGCGCAGCGCCGAGAGTACTGGCGCTGGGTCGCGTGTCTGCTCTTCAGCGGCGAAGCGCGCAAGGGCATCCAGGAGATCGTGTTCACGTCCGATTCGATCGCCGCGGACGATATCGTCGGCGTGCAGGAGGTGCTCCAAACGAGAGACCCGCTCAAGCACGTCTTCGCGTCGTCCAGACTCGCGCGAGAAGCTTCCACTGAGAGTCCTCGGTGGGTCTCAGCGACTCGCTTCTATTTGGACCGTCCCGACATCAAGATCAGCAAGCGCACTGGAGCGAAAAAGGCAGAACTTCGGTTCGAGCGACGCCCGGAACCGCTGACCGCACGCGTCGTGGGCACGGCGACCGACTACGCAGGCAGCATCTACTGGGTAGTGCTCTATCCCGACGACGGCGTCGCGTGGGTGCGACCAACAGACTGCAAGATCGTCGACAACGGCGATGGACCGTGTTCGCAGCGAGAGCAACCTTATGTCTGCATCGACCACTTCTCCGATGCGAACAGAGATTCGAGTCTCCTCTTTCTACAAATGATGGGCGAGCGAGTCGAGAACCTGATGGTGAAGGGCCACGGCGACGTTAGTGAATGGTGCCAGGAGGCATTGAAAGCATGCCCAGCGCTAAAGAAGCTAGAGCTACAAAGTGGCGTGACGGTGCGTAACCTCCGCGTGTTTGTCAGCGCGTCGAGCGAAGGGCTCTGCCATGTCAATACGTTGGCGATCGCCGACCCGTGCGATGTCGAGTCTGGCGGTGTGAAAGAGCTCTTGACTGTATTGTGCGACGCGTCGCATCCATTGGCGAGGTGTCTTCAGGGCTTAATTGCCTCTATACGCGTTCCTTCTGAAGCGAGCACGTCGTTCGTAGAGTGCGTCCAGCGCCTGCTACTCATCAACCGCCGACTAAATTCCATTTATCTCACATTGATCGGTGCAGGAGGTCGCGGTCTAGAATCGTTGAGAGACCATTCAACTGTCCGTGCTGGACCACTTGCGATCTCCAGTAAGATCTCGTTTCTCAAGGCTCTCGCGATGTCGCGAAACTCGGCATTCGGATGCATCGACGCCTCAGTGGTGACTCGCATTTTCGAGTTCGCAGCGCCACACCGACCGCGAAGTTTTCTTTGTCTGTGTCGTAATGATTGACGTTGCTGGGAGCCGAGCAAGAATACCCAGGTTGGTTGCCCTCCCACTCCGACTAATCGTACTCTCGAAAGAGAATTTCCATGTGAAAGAAGGCAATGAAGCAGTCGGGGCAAGACGTTTGCGGCAAGCTATGATCGGTCGATGGGAGCACCAAACTTGGAAGGAGCAACAGCGGAACGGAAGTTTTCTTCGCGTTCGATGAATCCGACGATATCAGCACTTGACACCCGCGTGCTTTCTCTCACTTTCCACTTTGACGCCTATGCTACGCTGTGGTCCGATCCAGTCTGGCAAAATGGCGTATGGTCTCACTCAGCTATTCCCACCTGGGCCTCTTCAACTCGGATGTACCCATATCACGATGTGAAGGGTCGGGGGAGGAAGATCGTCACTCTATTCGACCAATCGCATGCGTCGCAAATAGTGATAGGCGCGAATCCCCATGGATCTCACGCTGACTGCCACGTGACCGAGACGCGCCGCCATGGCCGAGCGCCTGCGGGAGGCCATCGTCGCGCACTGGGGGACCCACCTGCACCGTCTCAGGATCCATGTCGTGCGCGACGGGAGCGGCCATCTGCCGGCGCCCGAGGCGACGTGGTGGCTCGAGTGCTTTGTTCCCGAGAGCGCCACTCTCCTGCAGCGCGCGAGCGAGGGCGTCGCGCTGCTGCGGATCCTCGGCAAGATGGACTTCAAGGAGCTCGTGCTGGCGCTTGTGGACCTGAAGCTCGTCTCGCCGTGGGTCTCGGCGTCGGCGTCGCGCAGTCGCGGCGCCGTTGGGCTCGCTGTCATCGTGAAGACGCCCGACCACTTGCACGTGCTCTCCGCGTGCGTGTCTGGTACGAGTCCAGTCTCAGACAAGTTCAAGCAAGTTGTTGGTGGCATTGCAACCTCGATTGAAGTGGATCCTCGCATTCAGGTTGTTGTCCACGTCAGCGATGAGTCGAGTGAGCCCGATCGACGGCAGGAAATGCTGCGTCTGGTGACGCAGCTCGCAAGTCTCCACCACTGCCGAGAAGAAGCTTCCACTGTTTGCAAGGCCCAGCGCGGGAGGGTTTTGATCGAGAATGCTGCGCTGATTCGAGTCCTTGGCGTGAACTTCAGTTACTCACTTTGCGGTCCATTAGAAGTTGACTTGTTGACGCAGCTGATGGCCATCGTCAAGCATGGAGTCCGCGTTCTCAACTTCCAGTCGCTTGACCTCGCCGGGGACGACCTCTCTCTACTTCCTTTGCCCGAATTCTTTCACGTTTTTCTCCCCGGACCCGGCTCCCCAAACTACAGTGACGTTAAATCGATCATTCTCTCGGATGCCACTCCCGTATCGTTGGTTCCCGCTGTGCTCTCGGCTTTGCACACAAATGCGTCGATAGAAAACCTGGTGATCGAGTCAAAAGGCAGAAAGTCTGACGTAGCTGAAGAGGAAATCAAGCGTCGACAACACCTCTGGCGATGGATTGCGTTCGCAGTGTTCAGTCCGAGTGCCCAGCATCGCATTCGTGATCTGCGTATCGACTTTGCCATAGCCAGATGCGTTGATTTTGAGTGCATCCAGGGAGTCACCACATCATCTAATCCACTAGCCGTTCTCTTCGACTCAGACAAGTCTGTCTCACCGAAGCCAGTGACCGCTTCGACATTTCATCTCCAAAACGCGCATTTAATCGACAATACCTCCAACGTAAACGAGCCTTCTGGGCATAAGGTCTTCCACTCACCTGTTCCACTGCGGATCTTCACCACCGGTGTTTCAACAAAATGGGGAGATCTGACTCAAGTGCTTCTACCAGGTTATGGTCTAGCCTGGGTTGAATCCGCGAATGCTGATTGCACGCATGGTGATACGAACAACCGCAGTTCGAGCGCTCTGTTCCGATCTCTAACACTCGATAACCTCGCAGTTGGCGCAAGCATCTCCTTGCTACGTGCTCTTCCTTGCTCAGTGAGATCCATTGAAATCGGATCAGTTGCAGACACAAGTCCACTTGATGATTGGTGCCGAGCTGTATTCCCCCTTTTTCCCAGGCTCAAAAGATTGGAACTCTCAAACAACGCGGTGGTGAAGCGTTTGAACACATTTCCTGAGTGTGCGATGAATGGCACCTGCAAGCTGAGCGAGCTAGTAGTCAGCCAAAAATTCCCATTCGATTCTGAAGACGTCAAGCAGTTCCTCATGGTGCTGGGAGACGCATCCCACCCACTTACAGCCTCGCTTGACCAACTAGAGCTTCACCTCACTGATCAAATCGGCTATAGAGGCGATCTGCGTTTGCTTAGAGCGGATTTTGACTCTCACTTCCACCGGATGCTCAACAACAACCGTGGATTGTGTAAGGTTACCCTTGTACTTCTCGCCATAAGAGGCACGGAGGAAGAGTATGACCAAGAAGTCGCAGTTCGTCCGGCTCCACTAGACATGAAGCGAAAGCTGGCATTCTTAAGTGCTTTAACCGCACATCTGTCATCCGGGACGTCTGCTCTTGTGAAGTTGGATTGCAGCATTCTCTCGAACATTTTTGTCTTTGCTGCTGAGAGACGCTTCCGCACTGTCAATGTCGTTTACGAAGGCGGTTTTTCGTTTGAAATGGGAGACAGTTTTCGATAACAGAAGTTCACCGGCCTCTAGCACTGCCTCCGTGAAAGTGTTCGGTTTTGCCGGATACTGACTCCATGACTCGTCCGTGATCTCACACATTCACTGGGAAGACTCAATCTCCACAATAATTGAAACCAATTTCTTAATCGCATGACGAATCCTTGCTGCAAGCTGAAACGCATTGGATACTTGTTGGAGGATAGCATTATGCAGGCACGTTTCGGGATTGAGTGTCGTGAGCTAGTGGGGATCGCTTTGGTACTCGTTTGTGCCTTTGTGTCAGCCTTTGCAGTTCGAGATGATGGATTTGATGTGAAGTGCGCTTGCACATTGCGATTCGTGTCCATCCCCACTGTTGAAGGGGCATCCCCTCACTAATGGCAAATGATTTGCTGAGAATTTATTCATTGGCAAACGTTGCTGCAAAAAGAAAACGCAGCATGTTCCCCACATATCTTCAAGATGGACCACCAAGCGACTCCGAGGGAGCGAGCCGCTCGTTTGCTTAGTGAGGCTCTGACGGCGGACAAAGCGGTAACCAGAAGTGCATTCTTCTTCGACAACAACATCTGGAGGGAGCGCAAAGCGTTGGGCTCGAAGGTCTGTGCACTGCTTGCGACGTCTACCGAACACTCGCAGTAATGGTATCAGCATTGGAGCTGCAGTCGAGAGCATTGCTAAACTTGAGCTGTTGCGTCGCCTTGACATATGCTCCTGGAAGGAATTTCTAGCCGGGATAAAAGGTTTTGATGATCCGGACAACCTTGATGCTTACGACGATCTTCCGCGCGTTGGTTGTGGCCTCGAAATCACGTTCAACAACGCCGCCGATTTAGATCTCGTCGATCAGCGTGCTAGGACTGGATCCTCCCTCAAGCTTCTACAACGAATTGTACAGTCGCGTGGTGTCAATTCTACCTGCCGAATCGGAAGGGTTCGAGGTCGGACCAGTTCCTCTCATACTAAAATTCGACCTGGAGACACAAGATGTTGAGGCTCAAGGTTTCATGTTACGTCGGCTACTCCAGTCTGTTGCGACGGATCATGCGTCCAATTCCCTGCTGGTAAGAGAGTGCCACGGTCCGTCAGAAACATTGCACTCTCGTGTGGTCGAGGTTGGCGCCGCCTGTTGTAACACAAGCGGCGTCCAACACATAGAACGTTTGTCCGACATGGTGTTTGGATTTCTGAGTTTCGAAATTTCGGACCAGAGGAGACTTCAGCATCAATGGTGAAGTCTTTGCGCATCATTGTTTGCGTTCCAACCAAGAGCAAGACACGTTCAACCCTTGCAGGAGCCCACAGTCTCCGTGTTTCGGACTCTTCCTCTTCGAGTGTTAATCGGGGGCCAGTCACTCAGCTATCTCAAGCTCGAAGTTAAAAAGAACCCAGCCTTGTTGAGCAGAAGCGAGCTTGCGGAACGGCGCAAGCTCTGGCAGTGGATTGCCTTCGCGTTCTTCAGCCGCGATGCTCGACACAAGATCCGAGAGCTGTCCCTGGACGCGAGCTGGATCAGTATGGTAGACATTGAAGCGATCCGGGAAGTGATCAACGCAGATGACCCGTTTGCTTTCATGTTTGGAGTCGAGAGCATGAAACACCGTCTGTTAATCCGCTCGCGATGCTTCTACTTGAAGAAGCCGAGCAAGTTTAGCCCTCAAGCGCGTCGCCTTGAGTTCGAGAAGAAAGTGGTCGCTCGTGTTCTCACCCACCGGGAGCACGACGATGGGTGGTGGTGTACTGTCGTACTTCCAGGATGTGGCCATGCATGGGTCAAAGAGGAAGACGCTGTGTCTGAGAACGATGAAGCAGAGCTGGGGGAGTCAAGCCGTTCAGTTCGAATGGTCACGATCGAAAACATGGCAGACGGAACGATCCCTGTTGTACTGGCGTTCCTTGATATGATCAAGGACACTATTACGGCCATTGCACTTGGGACAAATGGAAGCGCGGTAGAAGTCGACGAGTGGTGCGACCAAGTTTTTCTTTGCTGTTCGAAGTTGAAGACACTCGATTTGTCTCACGTCGGCGATTTTTCTGTCTTCGCTCGCAGCGCTGAAGCAGGTCATCTTCGACTCCGCAACCTGAAGATCTTTAATTCAATTGATCTTGCTCAGCTAATGGAATTGATTACGGCGCTCGCGGACCCGAGGTGTGCAATTGCTCAGACCATGCGAAAGGTTTCGATTGGGATTGTCGGAGTACCCGACACAGAGAGCCAGCCCTTGAATTTGGTGTTACAAGCGATTCTTGAACATAACCGACGATTATGCAGCTTTGTGGTCACTTTTGAAGGCTACGACGTGGTACCATTCGTTGGCGCAGGCGAGACTGCTGTCGTTCACTACGGACCGCTGAAGCGTGCGCAACGAATCGCTTTCTTGAGTGCTGTGAGGGCGAAAACCACTGCGATGTCAATGCTGGACAGTTGGGCGATCATGAACATATTCGGCTACGCGGCCCGACTCCGAGATCGCAAAGTTCATCTCAGCTACCTATGACTGAGCCCTTTCTCGCCTTGTGTATTATAGCGCAAGGATCCCCGGCTCAGTTGGCTCCATTTGCCATGTCTGCGTATTTCCGTGGTCATTCACAAGTTTCATTTGTACCTGATAGGACTAAGTTTGCATTCAGCATCAGAAAGGAGTGCGGTTCGTGTTATTTGTTATGCAAACGTCGGAGAATGCTCATATCCCATCCACGAAGTTCTGTTGACCATGTCGCTCGTGATCCTGGAACTGTAGCCATATCGGGTGTCAAAGCATCCTCTTGCACAGTCTCATCGCCTGAGTCTCATCCATGGCGCCCACCAAGAACCTCGCTTACGTCTCGCCCGTGCGGCACTTACAGCGAAACCGCTTGGCGGTGAAGGCTTTGTCGAGTTGGTGACTGTGGATCGCGACGGTGAATGGATGTCAAGCATCGTTCAACATGGTGTTATGACACCTCACAACCGTTGTTGACGACTTCGATCCATTCAACGGCGTTTCTGACCACCCAACACGACGCTATCGCCAATGTGCGTGCGAGAGTTTAGGCGAGGGCCCGAAGAAATGTCCGCAGTAGCTTTCGACTCATTACTTGCAGCAGTTGGCGCTTATGATCATGCGCTGAGCCAGTTTTGAGCGTTTTGACGGTGATCATGACACTCCAAAATCGTTCTGTTTGCAGCTGAGGAGGGGTATCTAGAGAGCAGCATGTGTACAACACCTATCACTATGGCTTCGCTTCGTTATCATTCTTCAAGAGCATCTCCACCAGTGATATCGACCACTAACGATAATGGGTCAGTATGATCGAGCGATTGTACGGAGCACCAATTGTCACTGACAACGGGCGAATGGGAGAGGGGATAACGTGGAGAGGGTTCATGTGCTCCAGGAACCTTGGGAGAGAGGTCCAAATTCTTGGCACCTACAGGAACAAACTGATCGTATCAAAGTTGATCAATGAGCGGTTGAATCCATGAGTATACGGTTCGTCGACAGGCCACACTTCATCTGCCTATCTTCAGCAACCCTCAGATGGGCAGATCTTCAGAGGAGACGGGCATTGAACTTTTTGATGAAGCTGTGTCCTCAATGACCTATGTCTTCGCGGCGATTAGGTGGGATTCCGGCCAACCAGTGCCCTTGAGGAAATCTGTGACGTCAGTGACCTGATTTGATTGGCTGACGAAGTATCTGACGTGGCCATTTGACATGCCGAGATTCGCTAATCGAGTCTGCCTTCTCACCATCGCTGTCCGTGCTCTGCTCATGCGACAGGGCTATCAACTCTCCTCACTCTGTCGCATGAAGAGCCGTGTCGGTGACGCGCTGTCTTACTAACTATTGGACCGATTCCCGTAGGGATTTAGAAGCCTTCCTAAAGCTAAAATTTCGGGTCTCGACAATCTAAATCTTATTTGGGCCGTCAGACCCCCCTCCTCAGATCACAACCCCCCCCTCTCTAGATATTTAGAAGCCTCTAAGCGGTCGAAAACCCATACCCTGTGCAATTCGATTGAAAAGCTGTTTGCAGGGGATGAGCTCAAACAAGGGACACGGCGAACAAAACGAGGGATTGGAGCAAGAACGTTGATCAACCCACAAGGGACTCGCTCTTCAACGCTCCCAAGAAACCCGCTTGTCGGCAACCGGCACGAAGAGCCTCCACGCGACGGCAAGCGCGACCGTGGCGGCGAAAAAAGAGGTCCGCGCGCGCAAGCCTGGCGCGAAAAGGTACAGTGACACGGACGCGGAGGCGCTCCTTAACTGTGTGAAGGCTGTTCTTCTAACACGCAGCACGCAGCAACGAATGAATGCGGTCCATCAACTTTACTGGAACGAGCGCGCCGTGCCGAACGTGCGCAGCCGTGCCACGTCCGCGATTGGCTTGTTTACCAGCTACGTGGAGAGGAAACATCGAGAGCGACAGACAACTGAAAGCCTCCCCTCCCACGGCAGCTCGCGGAAGTCAAGGCAGAAAAAGATCGCGAGCGAGTGCCGACTTGTCTCTCATGTCCAATTTCTCTAGTACCAGAACGACAAGGCAGCGACCTCGATCGCCAAGCCGTTCCACTGCATTCCGAGTGAAATGCCTTGGAGAAGTGATGCTCCAAAACAGCGATATTTTTTGGAATTTGGACGGCGTGTTTTCTGCGGGAGTCGCTTGTTTTCTAAATTTTAGGATAGAACGCCGATTTAGCTTTAGGAAGGCTTCTAAATCCTACGGGAATCGGTCCATACTGTTTGTCCAAGCAGTACCAACCAAGATGTTACCCTAGGGCTAAGATCGCAAGGCTCACCGGTCTCCGGTCTCTTGCATGTGTAAACCCCACACACTTCTCAACTTCCCAACAAGCTCTCAACCATGGGATCCAACAAGTGGTTTACGCTTGAAGACGCCAAGACTGCGTTCAACCTCTTCTGCTATGTCTACGGCATCGGTACCCTCGGTATGCCGACCAACTTCGCACGTGCCGGCCCCGCACTCGCAGCTTTCGCTATTATCTTCATGGGGTTTGCAAATACGCTTTCGGCTGTAATGTGCTCTAAGGTCTTGCTAGTCGCCCCGGAGTCGGTCAAGACCTATGGTGATCTCGGCGAATGGTGCATGGGCAAGACAGGCCGCTGGCTCGTTCTCATTTCTCAGATGGGCGTCTGCTTCATTGCTCCGTGTGCTTTCCTCGTGCTCGGCGGCATCTTGCTCAATAGTCTCTTCCCTGGCGCGTTCGAAGACAAGACCTGGATCGTACTGATGGCATTGAGTTGTGCGTCAGTGTGTCTCACGCCGACACTAAAAGAGGGAGCCGGGACTGCACTCGCTGGTTGCCTCGGCACTCTCATCGCGGATGCGATCGGCGTTGGCGTTCTGCTCCACGGGATGAACGGTCACCCGAGCGTTCCGACGTCTGACATTTCGTTCGACCAAGTCGCCACGACCTTCGGTAACCTCTCGCTTGCCTACGGTGCAAGTGTGTTAGTGCCGGCTCTTCAGCGTCAGCACAGCGAGCCCGAGCGGATGCCACGGGTGATCGTGGTTACGCTCGGACTCATCGCGTGCCTCTTCATCACGTTGGCCGCGACGGGATATTCGGCGGTTGGGTGCCAGATCGCCGGAAATCTCCTCTTCACCATTAACCCGGATCCAGTGAGGGGTCTCACAGCACTCCGCTTCCCGGTCAACAAAGGCGCCGTTGTTCTCGCGTACCTGTCCATGCAGCTCCACATCTCAATCGCGTACACGGTAATTCTCCACCCGGTGTTCTTCATCGTCGAGCGCCTCTTCCTCGGCATGCACAAGGTGAAAGAAGAGGCCATTCCCACCACCGACTACATCACCGCATCGACCCCAAACGACGAGGACAAGACCCGCCACTCCAAGAGCATTGGCCTGTCCATCACTGAAAATGACAGCGTCGAGCAGACCCATGAGGACGAGGCGGCTAGTTACAAGGGCAATGCCTACAAGTACATTCCGGCACGGCTCGTGATCATCGGGCTGCAAGTGGCCATGTCAATCCCACTGCGCGACCACTTTCTCGATCTCACGGACTTTATCGGTGCGTCGGCGATTACGGCCAATTGTATCATTATCCCCATTGTCTTCTATCTCAAGAAGCTTTGGTCGACGATCCCTCTCTGGGAGAAGACTGCGGGCATCGCTGTGGTCATCTTCTGCCTCTTCTTCGGCATCTTCGTGACCATCAAGACGGGCAAGACGCTCTTCAACCCGGCTGCCGCTGACCCTAGCGACCCTGTTTTCCCATTCTGCCACGCTGAGCACCAGTTTGCTGTCTACTACAACGCCACGGCCGTCAAGCTAGGCAACCAGTAGGAAAGAATTCAAGATGGGAACAGATTGTTTGGTAATGGATGAGATCATGATAGAGGATACCGGTACCTTAAGAAAATTTTGAACGATCTATTGGATCGTACAAGCAGGACAAGCTGTGCGCGAAAACGCGCGCGTGACAATCGTCATCGCAAGTTTGCCACCTGATCTACGGTCCACACATAAACGCGGGTGAAGGCGTGTTTTCGACTTCATTTTTCAATAATCGAAACGTTTTATGCGAAGATGTGTCCTCTCATAAGCCAACCGCGTGAGAAAATTGAAGCTCAAGCGGAACGTTTTTTGCTGTGGATTGCCTGACAACGGAGACTGGCCAGTCCAGATATTGCCTGCCTACCCAGCGCTCGGTCGTTTTGTCTTCGACAACTTCCGAGGAGTCACGAAACATCGCAAGTTGTTGCGTGCAGATTTTGCTCATGGGTTGCACAATTGGCATCGATAACCGCCGATCTAATCAATTTCCCGATTGTCTTGGCAAGAAGAACCAACCTTTATCCAAGAGTCTTGAACATCTCCGAACATCCGCTTTATAGATGCAAAAAAAAAAAAATTCGCATCTGTAAAGCGAATGTTGGCTTCAATCGATGCCTCCTCGCATTTTCCGATGAAATTTTGGAAGTCATCTCCACACTAACTCTAATTTGAAGCTGGTACGATAGCAATTCGATCTGGTCAGCTCGCCACTTCGAGCGAGTTCGCGTTCCTTAGCCCGACGAGCCGTTTAGCAACGTCGTTGGCTTTCCAACAGTGGTAACGGTCCCAGAACAATTGAAGGACACGCCAGCCCTAAACTATCGAAGCGGGCTTTTGCTCAACAATCATATTCGATCTCGTGCAATCAGCTCAACGTAACCAGGACATGCCGTCCTCTCTGTCACCTTCTACTTTGTGCGGAAAAATTGGCACTTTTTATCGCTGTACACCAGTGACAGATCCAGAAAAAATACAATTATTTTGCGCAAATAATTGCTTTGGATCTACTGATACTTTCCTTCGTGTTGTGTTCATTCGCTGGCAAGATCCTTGAGGCGGTTGGAAAAACTCAAGAAAGATCTCACCACTTGGCCGAAAATGGCTCCAGCATTTGACTCCTTCCCTGTTCTATGGAGAGACTCAAGGACTTCTTGTGTGCGTGACACGATCGAAATCAGTCCGTCGGACTTCGTCGAACATGACTTCACCACTGGGACGGTGAAGATCCTCTCACAGATCTTGAACACCAAGCTTCTAGCGATGATGCCGCCTGAAGAACAAATGATTCCCCAGGTCGCCAACGTTCTACTTTACGGCGCAGGCCAGGACAATTTCCGTAGACTCGATGCTCTGATTCCTGAGCTCTCTGCAAGCTGCCCGCGACTAATGTTTGATACTTACTTGCATGACCGGAACAGCAACGAGTTCCGCGTCATCGTGCGTTGTATGAAAACTGGGGACAACGTGTACTTCAAGTGTTACCCTTCGACACAAGTAAAAGGTGTGACAAATGCTTTTGCCTGGCGCGTGGGGGCCCCGAGAGGTTCCTTACGCTTCTTGTATCATGATTCTCCACTGCGCGATGACATGCTAGTGCAGGAGGTTGTTGGATCTGATGGAATCATTCAGTGTCATCCGGAGATGGTTGGAGGTGGCCCGATCCATTTCGCCAATGTCTCTGATGACGACAACCTTAGTAAGCAGAAGCTGTCGGAGGAAGCGCCTAATTGGAGGGTGTGCGACGTGGGCCTCAACGTCGAAGGCATATGCAAGTTCCGAGAATGTCCTGCATTTGGAGAAATGATCGTTCGCCAGTACAAGTTCGACTCATTTAACTTGATGAAAGATGGTAAAATCAAGTGCCCTACTTGCCGCTCCGACGTCACTCCGCTCACGTGTGGGTTCTACGAGTGCTTCTGGAAGTTCGAAGGCGTCCAGACGACCACCGGAATGCGAATGACGTCGCCGTGGAAACCAGCCTTTGGAAACAAATACCATCGCTTCGACGCTGACGAAAGCCATGGCTCTGTCTCCTGGGCAAGCTTGCTGATTGTGGCCAAGCCCAAGGAAACACTTGTTGGTGCCATGGCTCCAGTGAGGCGATCTCGCGGACGGCAAAAGAAAGCAACTATCATGTGCGGAATCTGCTGGAACCGAATCAAACGCACTGCGGATCAACCCGCGAGTACAACTACATGCCGGCACTCATTCCACAAGAAATGCATGGACAGTTGGACGCTGTGGTGCAGAGACCACGACTCGCTTGGTTGCTGCCCACTATGCCATCTCCCGTGATGCAATGCTGTGTATTTTTCCTTTTCTTGACACAAGCAAAATACAGTTTCCCAAGTATATCAGCACCGAAAGATTTGCATTTCTACGCTGTTTCGGGTCGTAGGATATTCAAACGTGAAGAGAATTGTCAATCGCGCAACGAAGGCAAACTGCCAAAGCACAGCAGTTCACGCGATTCCAGCATGACACGCTGTCTCGACACTCCAGCGACGCAGACACCGAGTCAAACCAAGCCCATCACCACCTCAATCATTCATTTTATCCTAGGAATTAGTACAATTGAATATTCTCTATTAGCAATAAACAACAAAGTCCGTACAGTGTACAATAACATACTCTCTACAACTCCATTTCCGCTTTCAGTGGTCGTATCCTCCCCTGCACCCATCAACAGAGGCCGTGTATCCACGTGCGCAGGATGATATGCGCATCCCCCACTTTCCCCCCCCCTCTCGCAACGTCAGCGATGCGCTCCGAGCCCGAACTCGCGGCCTGCGCGGCCGAGCAGATCGCCGCGCGTCTCCAGCGCTGGTACGCGCCGCTGCGCGAGCTCGGCGCGCTCGGCTCGCTGCGCAAAGCCGCGACGCGCGGCGGCGTCTGGAGCGTCGAGAGCCCCGGGCCGCTGCGCGACGCGGCGTCGCCGCTCACCGACAGCCTCGCGCTCGCGAGCGAGGGGCTCGCGCTGCTCAACGCGCTCGCGCGGATCGACGCGCGCGCGTTCGCGGCCGCCGTGCTCGACATCTGGAAGTGCAACGCCGAGCTCGAGCTCGTGGCCAAGCTCGCGGCCGAGGGGCAGCTCGTGCTGGGCGTGGATCTCACTGTGCGACGCGTCGACCACCTCGCGCAGGTCGCCGAGCGCGTGCTCGGAGTCGATGCGCCCACCGAGCACTTCCAGGAGGTGCTGCCGTGGGTCGAAGCTGCACGTTTGGAGAAACGAGTGCCCGGGATCCGTCCGACGAAGTTACGCGTGCGTCTCAATTTGGAGTCGAGACGCGAGCTCGACTGGGCTTTCGCGGTGCGGCAGCTCGTGCAGCTGGCGATCGCGCAGAAGAGTCTCGGAGAAGCCGGCGTCGACAAGCAGCTCGAGGACCGAGCGACGACGACCCGGCTTCAAATCGTCGAAGTTCGGCTTTGGACAAGCGACGGGCTCGTGCTGCCGTACAAGACGCTGATCTACTTCTGGCAACTCGCGCAGCTTGGAGTCCACGTGTTTAACCTCGCTATCCCAAGCCTGGTCTCGCCCACAAACGACAAGCGGAGGATGCTGGAGGCCATCACGACGTTGGTCTCGACAGCAATGAGCTCCACTCCGTCACTCGGCATCAAGAGTATCAACATCGGAGACAATCTTCCTGAAGCATCCCTCGCTCCTTTCTTCTCGGCTGTACAAGTTAGTACTTCGATTGAGTCAGCAACGATCGTGCTACAACAGAACCCTGCCCATTTGAATGCCAATCGCCGCGAGGAGAGAAGCCAGCTGATGCGGTGGATCGCTTTCGCGCTCTTCAGCCGACACGCGTCGCACAAGATACGGAAACTGGATGTGAATGTGAGCTACTGGACAAGGGAAGATGTTGACGCGATCAATGAAATTCTCGAAAGTGACACGGCGGCAAACAGGTTTTTCAACGTGAATACGCCGCTGTCGATCTTCATCGAGGCGTCCAGGTTCTACCTGAACGAACCTGCAAGATCAAATGATCAAGCCGCGGACACGGTTTGGACTTCTCGTGACCCGTTGTCGGTGCGTGTGATTGAACGAGTTGACAACATGTGGTGGCGTGTGCTCCTACCTGGTTTTGGTGTGGCCTGGGTGAACTACAACGATAGCAAGTGGATTGGTCAGGTCGCTCCTTTTTCTCCGAGCTCCATCGCAGAAGTGGAAATCCTAGTGGAGTACGATACACTGGACGAGACGAAGGCCTTCTTGAAAGCGATCCGACGAGGGCTGAAAAGTATCAAGCTCCTTGAACAAGACACTCCCATGGACATAAACGAGTGGTGTCGAGATGTACTTCGCGATTGCACTGAGCTGGAGCGGCTGGCACTGTCATCATCATCAGTTTTTGATGATGTGAATATTATTCTCGACGCCGCTCTGGCTGGCCAGTGCAACCTCCGCTACCTATCCCTCGGGTACGAGCCAGAGCAACCGTCAGATAACGTGTTTGCACTCTTCGAGGCACTCGGTGACAGTGAACACCCACTTGCAAAGACCTTAGAAGAGCTCGTTATCTTTGTAAACATTCCAGATGATCGTGTATCCAACTTCGCCGAAATATTGAGCGCAATGCTTCAAAAGAACCGTATGTTGCACTCGCTGGAACTGTTTACTGGCAAACCGCAACAGATTCCGGTCTCATATCATCAAGTTGCCATTCGTGTCGCGCCTTTAATACTGCGGAGCAAGCTCGCCTTCTTAAGCGTCATTCACGACAAGCACGGTGGTGTTGATAGCAACTCTGTTTCATCCATATTCCAGTTTGCGGCGCAACATAGAACCCGACAAATCGACATTAAGCAATCCTAGAATTGTTTACTACATACAGCAAGAGAGTTTTCTCTACCAGAAAAACCCGATGCTAGTAGGGGTGCAAATGATCAGTCATTTACACCACAACTTCCAATTTTGTGGTATCAATAAGGCAGGATTGCAGAGTCGACAACGAACTGGTTTGCTTTCACTTTGTGAGTGTGATTACTGTAGTCATCGGATTTCCACCCTACTAACCAGAAAGGACGTTGTAGACGAATGGAAGACGAAAACACCAGTGATCGCTGGATTTACTTGCTTCCACGGACGAGATCAACTATCAAAAATTCCTAACATGGAGCGCAACTGATGTGCTGGGCTTTGTGTAAAACGCAGAAAACTGAATATTTGACTTCTCCTCTCACTCAGAATATCTGCCCAACACCCAGGCGTCGCCAATCGTTCGAGATTCATCTGCACTTATAGTTGCCACTGGAGAATGTTCACAAATGTGAGCCCACTGCAAATTCGTTGACCAGAAACTGAAGATGACTCGAACGACCATTGAGTCGAGCCTCGCGAGAGGATCAACGGAGTTTGCTCTGGAAATCACGCTTAAGAGAGCACACTCACTGCGTGTCAAGCTGGGCGACCTTGGAATATCTTCCAGAGCAAGCCGTTGGCAGCGTGTCCTGTCTGCCGTTCGCATTCTTGTAGAGACTCGAGAACGGTTTTGACGCGGGGGCACACGCGCGATCAATGCCGACTGCAGTGACGGCATATCCTCCAGTAAACGCTTGATTCCGGTACTCAGACTCTGCTCCATCGAATCGTCTGCGCTTCTGTCTACCAAAACGTGGAGCCGAAGCAAAACTAGTCCGTAGTGGAGATTAATGAGCATTTTTGCACAAGAATCGAACTCATTCTGACAGCAAACAAGGCCCAGTGATCGTAGTTGAGTCGATGCTGCGAGCAATCGCGGAGTCACTTGTGGTTCGTACTGGACGAGGTCCAACGATCTCAAGCTCGCTACGTCTTCGATCCGAACTCCACCATTAAACCACATAGATCCAAGTGAGCAGAAGTGCCTGAGCGTTGGGCTGAACAATTTTAGCAGATCGCCGCGGTACTTCGATGGGATCTCAAGATTCTCCACTTGAAGTGCTGAAATCTTCGTCTTTGGATGTTCCGGAACTGGGACGCGCACCTCATTTTTCAAGTACGACGCACTCACTGTACCGAATCCAAAACCAGGTACCATAACAATGGTTGCATCGGGAATGAGCTCATTTTCGGGAGGCTTGATGTCGCACACTTCGACGAGAGTTCCTGGCGTCAAGGCCGTGAGTTGTTTGTTCCACGACGTGTACACTTGTGCCCGCTTTACGATTGACGCGGTGCGAATCTGGCGGCTGTCAGGCGTCTTCGATGGCTCCATTGAAGGGCGCGTTAGTAGCAATACCGTTGCCAACAGGTTAGAAGAGTTCGCTACAGTTGTCAACACGGACCAGTCAACATCCTCAATTGGCTGTGGAGCAAAGCGGGGGTGCTCAGACTGTCGTTTCCCTGACAGAATCAACGATTTCCACTTGGAGATCTTCGAACGGGGATGGAAAAGGGCATATGCTAGCCAAACCAAATCAGCTGTCTGGTTCACACACATGCGAAGCTCTCGAAGGGACGTCATGAAGGGGATCATCGTACACACGCTCACTATGTTTGGCTCAAAACCTCGGTTGGTTCCTTGAAACGCATTTACGAGGTCAAGAACTTGCATTCGTCCAGTGAAAGGACTCCCATGGAACCCATACGCATGCCGGAGGTAAGGTTGGAGATGATGACTCTCCATGACTGTATGGCTTTGGGGGTAGCTCGATCCTCTGAAAGAAAATGGAAACCGGACTTCAACTTGAATCGAATCAGGGACCGCCGCGCACAGGTCGCTCACAGCTTTCATCTGAACGAGTTCAATCCCACGCTTGGTGTTCATGTCCACCACCTTCCCGAGGAGCATGATACCGACCCATCGAAACGGCGACGTATCGGACGAGATGGCTGTTCGCGCGTACCGTGATATCACTTCCAGCACGGCTTTAGTCGATGATATATTGGGTTCAAAGCGCATGTGCGCAACCCACTCGATCGGCTCCTTCGGCTCATTGCTGTAAATTTTCAGCATCGAGATGTCACTCTTCGCCTCCTCGCTCACTGCGCACTCTTCGCTCGTCAATGAAGAGAGCAGTACACTGTCAAGTGGCGGTGTGTACGAGCGCAAAAGCAATCCCGAGAAGACGATGCGTGGGAAGACGCGGGTTGTCGCTCGAGTCGTGAAGCAGTTGAACAGTTGGGGCACCAACTCGTCGGGTTCCTGGATCAAATCCCACCAGAAAGACGCGTTCTCGCGCAGCGCAAATCGCGGACAATGGGCCACGGCTCTGAGCACGAGCAACGTGTCGCAGATGGCCTGTGCGGCTTGCGAGTGGATGGAAACATTCGATATTGAATGAAACCGCGGCGAATCGATCACGATTGTGTCATAGCTGCGCGCGAGCTCCGCCGGCCGCCGCGAAGACGCGAAACGACAGGCCACGTGGGCACGACGAAGCCGTGCGATATGGCGCGCCGCGATCTCTCGCGCAAGCTCGTCGGTGAGCTGCTCGCTCATGGTACACGAGTTGGGTGGTCTCAGGTCTGTCGAGGTGGCGAGTCTCATGTGGTGGATTGATGGGGTCTAATCCGCACTTAACGGCAAATGAGCTCGTCTTCAAATTGAAGCTGGGGAAGTACGCATAAATTCGAAGTCGGATGGGATTTGCGTGTTCGAAAATTTGAAGCTCCACATTCTGAAAAGCGAAGTCGGTTTTTCGAGAGGCCATCGCGTTGCTGAACACGCTGGTGAAGAGAGGTCTAGACAATTATATGGGATCTATTCGACATATCTGCTTGGCTAGATTGGGCATCCTGACCGAAACAGTAGGGGGTGAAAATCCGTTCAGCATGATGGTTTTCGACCTCAAGGGAAATCTCGATGTGGAAGACGACCTCACCCTCTCGCGAGAACACCGCCTAAGTGGCTGAGACCAATCGCTGTGACTGTGCTTTAGTTCATGATGAAACTTGACTCGATTCAACTCAGGCTCAGATCCCAGTGAAGCTCGTTACAATCGGCAATATGCTCCAACAAATGTTCGAGCCAATGTTTAACGGTGTCGTAGCACCTGGCGTAGAGTACGAGCGATATGCATAATCTCTGCGCTACGAAGGAAACTTGGTGACGATTCGCACGAGGATTCCAATTGTTCGTTGGCTCGAGTGCATGCCACAAATCGCTCCATTTTGGTATCACCATCGTCGATTTCAAGTTTGTAGTGTTGATGTCGTTGCGTTTGGCACGCTGACAAGTTCTGTTGTCATGTTGAACGTCTTGGTTGCGGTGCAAGTACTCATCTGCGTACTGGAAGTCAACGAGCACGTTAGAAACCTCTTTTAGCTTCTGATATCCAGTATTACCTACCACATCGCTCACTCTCTCGATTGATCTTCAAGTTTGCAGAAAAAAAAAAAACGATTCTCGTCCATGCATGCAAGTATATCACGTTACTTCCTTCACATTGAGTTCCCGGTGATCTTTTCCTTGATCATAGGTAAAGGTCCCGACAAAATCATGTCCAACAGTTCATGTATGTCGCTCGTCATCCTCGCTCTGCCGTTCGAAATGCGTTCGTTGATCACTGTGCCAACCTTCTGGATAACCTTTCCGTTCTGAATCTCCAACTTCTCAAACAAACCAGTGGCGTGCTCACGAATTCGCTTGGTCCCACGTTTATACCCTTGAGCACGAATGGGGAAGACCTCGAGGCGGTTGATCTGGAGGCGGCGCACCATTCAATGCACGCACTAGTGCACAAACGTCGCATGAACTCGTTTTTCATCGGAATGGCTTCCTTCTCACGATCACAAACCGCGGACTCTTCCCTCAAGTTCGTGAGAATCACATCTACTTCCCACGAAACTTTTCTCTGGAATCTTCTCGTTGTCCACCTCCAAGATGAGACGAGTGACGAGTTTACGTGGCGCTTCTCGGCATAGTTTTCTAGTGTTTGACACTTCTCCTTCTGTATGATACTGGAGCTTGCATCAAGCTCCGCCATCTTGCACAGTCCAACAACACGTGCTGGATGTTATTCAGATGCTGGTTCTGTCGAGGAGTCACTGAGCGACATAGCTCGGATATCCGCCAAGAGCTCTGTTTGGCCGACCATCTTGCATCCGGCGCTACTATCAATTTCTCATTTTACGACAGATGTCTTCCTCGCATGGATTTTCTTCGCGTGCATCCATCAGAGCTCAGTCGCCGTCTCCACGTGCTCCACGCGCCCTCGTCTGGCAGTGAGCCATTCTTCGCCGCTTTCATGAGCCCATGTTTCAACCAATCGTAGCTTTCTCTACGAGACCAATTTCCCATGCCGACAACTCTCGCCGCGACGGCGGTCGCGAGGGAGATCCGTGTGCGCCTCCGTCGCTGGTACGCGGCGCTGCGGTCGCTGGGCTCGCTGCAGTCGTTCCACTCGGTGCGCCAGGCGCTCTGTGACGACTCCTGCGAGCTCGCGCTCTGGAAGATTGAGAGCCACCCGACGACAGCGGCCGCGGCCAGCTACTTGCGAGCTGCCGAGGACGTCGCGCTGCTCAACTTGCTGGCGCGCCTCGATCTCCACGAGTTTGTGGACGAAGTCGTCGAGGTGTGGACGTTCGTGAAGGCGATCGAGGATGTGGAGCAGTTTGTTGGTAAGAACGTGGCGATCGCCGTGCAGCTCAATGTCGTCAGTAACCACAGTCTCGCGGCGATTTCTGAGCGGATCATCGGCGTCGACGCTCCATCGTGTGCGTTCCAGGAAACGTACGCACTCGCGAAGAGAGTACTTCAGGAGACAGGCACGGGTGACGTTTCGGAACCGATCCCGCTGGTGCTTTCTGTGAGCTTGATCTCTTTATCCTGCAGCGACTGGGATTTCATGCTTCGTCAGATCCTTCAGCTCACAGTCACGCAGTGCAGTTTGCCAAGTGGTCCAGGCCGCGGCCAACGACCGTGCGCTTTCGAATCGTCGACGTAGATTTTGTGTCCAAGGGGCAGGCCGTGATTACTCTCAAGTCGTTGGATTATCTCCGCCAGATTGCAGAGCTGGGTGTGCGCATCAACAACCTTCTGGAATGTGACCTTGGGGCTCACAGCGATAATGCACAGCAGATTGTGAATGCCGTTCGGGTACTTATACCATCGTACACTGGATCGGGATGCTCCTCAGCCGGGATAGAGGGGATCGAAGTCGGAGAAGACGCAACGCTGAGAGCCCACCAAGCCCTCTTCTCTGCCATTCAAGTCAACAAAACAGTCGAACGCGTCAAAATCACGATGCATCCTGAGGCGAGGATATCGCAAAATCGAGACGCCCAGGTGTCGTTTTGGCGATGGATCGCGTATGCTCTATTCAGCCGACACGCCGACCACAACGTGAAAGAGCTCAGTATATCGGGTAGCGATCTCAGCGAGGACGATGTAATTGCTATGCGCGAAGTGCTCCTCGCACAGAATCCGGCCGACGCCGTGATTGGCATGGGTCACTTACGGACAGAAAAGATATTGGCCTCGCGGTTTTACCTCAACAGACCTGATGAATGGCGTCATGACGAAACAAATTCATTCTGGGAGTCAGATGAACCACTTCAGATTCGTGCGATCGAGCGACCGGATGGGATGTGGTGGCGCGTGATTCTTCCGGGTTGGGGTCAAGCATGGGTTCACACTTTCGATGCGATGCCGAGCAACGAACAAGCAGCAGTAACAGAAAGTGTTGGATCAACGATTCGCTCCGTATCCCTCGACGTGTCCGAGGTGAACGAGGAGGAGACTCTCTTGTTGCTCCAACTCGTCAGTCGCGGTCTGAAGAATCTTGAAATCACTGAAGCTTTCGGGATTTTCAATGCTGACCGCTGGTGCAGCCAGGTACTACGGTTATGCCCGGATCTGGAGAGTTTGGTACTACGGGAAGCATCGAATATCACGGACCTTAACATATTTGTCGAAGCAGCGCGCACAGGATACTTTCGCCTTCGACTACTCTCGGTGGAGGCTGATCCGGATGAACTTTCACTCGGAGTAAAATCTTTCTTCGAGGCGCTGACAGACCGGGAACATCAAATCGCTCGGTGCCTTCAAGAGCTATTTCTCGTGCTTTGGATCCCTGAAGAAGAAGAGCAAGATATCATTCTGTTGCTCACCAGAGTGCTTCAATTTAATCGGCGTCTACACACGTTGACAATCTACTTCGTGGGATCTGGGCCAGATCGAATTATTGTCCCCATTGATGACGTCGTGATCCGCACTGCACCGTTGGCTCTTCGGAGTAAGCTTGCGTTTTTGAGTGTTGTGTACGGCCACCAGTTCACACAAACATCAGAAAGAGTTGACAGCGGGATATTATCGTCAATATTCCAGCTTGCGGCAGAATCTCAAGCTCGAAAAGTCGAGTTCAGAGCGGCCTGAGGGGGCTAGCAAACGTAATTCACACTAGAAAAGCTCTTCAAGTTCAGAGGTGGTCTTAAGTATGAGTTGAAATGAGTTCGAACCGTTGACTTACTCAGCTCAACCTCATTTTCGTGCTGAAGGGTGGTTTCATTTTCGATTCTCGGTATAGGAATGAATAGCACGGTTGTCATGGATTCGGAAAGCACTGTTCGATCTCACATATTGGACTCCGGTGCATCTACTACACGTTCCCAATCGACCAAGAGGTGCCACCTTTGCGAAAATCAAACTGCAATTGAAGGGGAGAAGCTGGCAGAGGATTGCTACACCTACAAATTCAACAGCGCAGGACCGAGAGAGGCGTCCTGTTGTTCCCGTCTGCTGCGGTGAGGTCGGTGATAAGCCCTTCGTACTCGACCTGATAGTTGTTGGCGGTGCGGTTTGCATAGGTCTTGGCTGCGGAAAAGCTGACGCCCACGTAGAACTTGTCAGAAACGTCACGAACAACAACCGCCCCAGCTCCCCGGGCCCTGAGTTTCCTTGAGATCCGCCGTCGAAGAATATTAGGTTCTGTGCTGCTGGATCGTTGCAGCCTGCCGAGACCCGAGGTGTTCCTGAATGTGTCTCTCGGATCAGTCGCATGGCTGTGGCTGTGTGCGGAGTTGCTGCGCTTGCTTTCGTTCGCCTCCACCCCAGGTCTCTCAACGAAGTCGCCAAGGCTGTTAAACCCACGAACATGAAAAGGAGCTTTGGTCCGACTTGTTAAATACCTGTATCTCATGATAATGTAGCTAATCTGAAATGAGAGGATACACATGTAGCCATGAACCCCGTGGAAGGTCAGCGACCACAGATTGGACTGATCAAATCGCGACCGAGTCGTCAGAGGATCAGATCGAAGCATTCTGAAATGGCAACGTGCAAAGTCAAACGTATCCCATCTGTATTCCAACGAGGAATCTCTGACACAGAGTCGAATCTAGTTGAGCCCAAAAGGTCCACAGCAGCTGGCACTCTTCGCTGCTCATACGCCACTTCTCATCACTGGTACCGCAACCGCCAAATGGACAAAGAGTCTTTGAATGGGTTGGTGACGCCAGCAGCCAGGTTCGTGCTCCTGTGGGTAAACATTGCAAGATATTTATATCGCAGCTGTGCCTCGTCACCTGGTCGCAAGCTGCTGCTTTGCCCCCTCAGCTTCTCTCCATCTTCCTTCAAACTACATCTCGTAAAGCAGATGAACAAAAAGCACTGAACGTTTTGCTCCTCTACCATAACTGCCTACTGGTCTCGCTCTCTCGTCCTCATTCTGACGGGGACACGCACAGATCAGTTTACGACACACCGCTTCCGAAGCAAAAGGACCCTCAATGATGGAAGGCGATGGGATCGTCCTGCTTGATCCGGAGCAACAACGAACTTTGTACGGCAACACGCTCCGAGCTGTGGAAAGCGCAGAATCTCTCTCGACTCGTCATCGTCATCATCAATCCCACGACTCACAGACGACAGTGAGCAATGGCAGCACAGGCAAGCAGAGTTTCACGACAACGGGTAGTACCGGGAAGAGAAGTATCGCAACGGCCGGTGGTAGCCCCCGCACCAACTTCACGACTCGCAACGGTGATCGACCCCGCATTCAAATCCCACCAACTCACCTAGAAAGCTTCCAAGAGGATGGAATCAACGACCCATGGATGTTCGAGATCCCGCGAGAATCAACCAGCGCCGAATCAACCGCCGAGAGAGAAAGCCAGGACATGTCCATGAAACTCGTTGTTGCTGGCATTGCTGTTGGCTTTGCGTTCGGGATCCTTTTCCAATTCTGGAAGATCTCTCCGGTGGCTGCTCAGTGGGTCAACCTTCCATGTGAGCTTTTCCTTCGTGCGCTCCAGTGTGTTGTCGTGCCGTACGTCTTTTGCTCGGTCGCAGTCGCTATTGGGGATATTGTCTACGTCGGCAAAATCTCGATCGTGGGTTTTCAGACTGCGAAGATCTTTTTGACCTTCTGGGTTGCCACTACAATCATGGGTATGACGATCGCAATGTTGTTCCGACCGCTCTTCCGCCAAAGCAAGATCGACGGAGCGACGCCGCTTAACGCAATCAAATTCTCATGCGATAACAACAACGAGACTCTGACCATGCTGAGCAATAGCAGTATCTCCTGCCTGGCAGACGCCAACATGACAGCGCCAGAAGTGACCTTTGTCGTCAAAGATGTCGAAAACGTTCTCGCGAAGACAGCGACTACCAGTGCAATGCTTGGACTCAGCGATCTACTCTACGTTATGATTCAGTACACCGTCTCGGCGAACCTTACCAACTCCTTCATCAAGAGTGAGCTGCTCTCGATCATTACATTCTCGATGGTGCTCGGCTCGATTGCTGGCCGAAACTTCTTTCGTAAGAGTCGGCGAGTCAACTACTTGTACTTGACCCTCCTTCAATTACGGGACGCGTTGTTCCTCATGATGGAATGGATCATCGCAGCTACGCCGATCGTGCTCGTATCGTTCATCGCATCGTTCATGGGCGCCAACAGCGACTCGCTCGGGAACTTCCGCCATGCCTACTACTACGTCCTCGCTGGGATATCTGCAGCAGTCTTCCAAATGGTTATTCTGCTTCCATTGATCGTCTTCTTCATGACGCGATGCAACCCGTATAACCACATGCGGAAGATGATGCGAGCTTATGTCTTCTCTCTGGCGTGCTCGTCATCAATTGCGACTACTCCTGTAACCCTTTCGTGCCTCAAGCGAGCTCGGGTGTGTTCTCAGTCACTTTCCAACTTCGTGATCTCGATCGGCGTCTCGTCGAGCACTAGTGCCATGGGGTTCTATTTGCCCATAGCTGTCACCTTCCTTGCCGAGTCATCTGGCCAAGAGCTCACGGTCCCGCGGCTTATCGGAGTCTTTGCGCTGTCGATCGTTCTGTGCGTGGGCACACCACCTATCCCTGCGGCTGGCATCAACATGCTTTTGATCATCTATCCAGTCCTAACAGGTGCAAGTCAAATGCCACCGAGTTTTACTTACCTCATCGCCATGGACGTCATCGTCGACCGCTTTGCGACGCTCTGCAACATCAACGACGACATCATGGCGGTCAAGATCATCGCCGAGAACACAGACGAGACCGTCACGCAGGAGCACCTCGGCGAACGGTCCTAGATACTTTCATCCTTGAATATGAACCAATACATCGTACTTGACAGCACTATTCACCTGAGATGCTTCCTGTCGACATAAACGGAAAATGGACTGCACAAGAAGGCAATCTGGCCGTAATCGACTTTGTGGGGCTTTTTCCAGTTGGAATGAGCATGTAAACAGTGTAATTGCAATTGTGATTTGCTCACGAGGTGTCCGATTTAGAGGTGGATTCGGATTTCCAGATCGAATCCGCAGCAATTTGGATTTGACCACGAGCTCAGAGCCCACTTCATGGTGAATTCTTGCCACCAGTACCACCATGGACATCCTTTGTCCTTCTTTCGTGCACAAAGAAGACTGCCGTAAAACAGACACGACCACCGACTTTACGGGTTTCGCCACTATCCCCACCAATTATTGGTTATAAATCCACCTTCATCCATATGATTGGCTGAAACACCTTCTTGACCTCCTCAGCAGCTTCCTCGGGTTTCTTCCACGAGCAGACCTCCACGATGGCGTCGACCGCGAGCTTCCGCCTCCTGCGGCTCGACCGCTCGTGGATCGAGACGCTGCGCGCCATGCGCGTCCACGCCGTGGAAGACCCCTTCGCGCCCTCGCCCGCCGTCTGGCTCCAGTGGGCCTTCGTCGGCGAGCAGCGCGGCAATCTGCTGCGCTGGCTCGAGGCCATCGAGCTCTTCGTGCTGCTTGCGCGTGCCAACCGCGAGGCCTGGCGCGCCGCCGTGCTCGATCTGCGCAGGTCGAGCTATTACTCGTTCGCGCGCGCCTGGAACGAGCTCGTGCTCGAGCCGCGCGAGCTCCCGCGCGTGAGCGGCTACGAAGTCGTCTGCTCCGAGACCGATGACGCCGAACACGTGTGCGATTTCCTCGCGTCGCGTGTCACGCAGCGCAACCGCACGTCACCAGAGTACAACCACATGCGCTCGATTTTGGAGGCCGAGATGGGCGCCGAGGCGCGCGAGATCCCTGTGCAGCTTCGCTACAACCCACGGCGACCGTGGAGATCCAGCATCGTTGGCCTGTTACCGCAGCTTGCGGCTCTTGCTAAGTCGCAGATGGAACACGCTAGTGAAGAAGAGAGTAGCTGCACGACTTCATCGAGGAAGTTGCGCAGCCGAGTCACGAGTGTCTATAATGAGATCAGCACATTCACTAGAGCTGATGAGTCGTTTTTGCGGCTCATGGTCGAGATCAAGACCAACGGCATCGACTTTGTGGACCTACCGCAGCTCAACTATGCATCCATGCCCCAAAAGAGTGTGTTTTTGATGACGGCACTTCAGCAGCTACTCGGCACGAGAAGCAGCGGCCACCCCGGAGGTGTCCGGCGCGTCTTTCTCACTGACAAGACACCTGCTCCGATCGCCGAGGCGTTGCTTTCGGCTGTGAGAGAGAGTCCGTCGGTGCACGAAGTCTACTTCAATTTCGAGGAGGCAGTTGATGAGGCTGATATTGTAGAGCGACGTCGTACTCTCCAGTGGATGGCCTATGCACTCTTCAGTGCCGAGGCACAGAATCAGCTGTCCAAGATCACGTTGCGCTGCCGGTTTCTCACTCCTACACACGTTGCTATCTTGCAGGATGTACTCACTGCGAACGCCCCTCTCGAAGATCTCTTTCCAAGTAAAGATGCTTGTGCTGTTAGGCATACCCGTATTTCGACGTCAGGAATAACTCTCAGCGACCCAGATGACGAGAACGTTGTGCTCTCAGTGCTTGGCGATTTTGAGCTCAATGATTTGATTGTTCTTGGGGTGATCAAGGATTGGTGGAGGGTACTACTTCCTGGGTGGGGTCAAGCCTGGGTTCGAAAAGGCGATGCCCACTTGTCCGCACACCATATGCCCTCGGCACCGCACAAGGTTCGCTCAAACATCCGACTAGAGCTAGCGCAATTCGACGTGCAAGGTGTCGACTCGATGCTGTCTTTTCTTTGCGTTATCGGATCCTGTGTCGTGAAGCTTCGTTTGCTTGATCGTGAGAGGGCCCTCGATTCATGGTGCCCCGACGTCTTCGACGCGTGCCCAAATCTCGAAGAGTTTGTGCTTTGGGAGGCTGTGCCTGATCGTCTTGCTGTTTTTGTGGACAGTTTTACAGAATCTCGCTGCCTCAGACTGAAAAAACTTTTCATTGGCGTTGAGCTTCTCACTGAAGCAGCCCATCAGGAAATTATCCAACTCTTTCATGCCCTCTCTGATGCCCACCATCCTATGGCAAGAAGACTTGATGCCCTCGAAATCGACGTGTTCTGCACAATTGAGGGGAATGATATTGTCGACTCGAATGTACTTGACGTAGTCCTGGACATGCTCGACAAGAATGTGCATCTATCTCGGCTGAAGTTGTATTTGCCGTTGGCTAGCACAGACATGGGCGCGATGCATGATATATCGGACGCATTGATGATGCATCATGCTGTGCCGATACCTTCTCCGGTTGCACCACTCGGGCACCGCGAGAAAGCTGCCTTGTTGAGTGTTGTGTGGGGAAATCATGAACACCTCGGTCCACAAACCAGTGCAATGGCGGGGTTCGATCAACGGATTCTCTCAACGATCATCGGGTTCGTACCAGACCGCAAGATCCGCCTAGTTCACGTCGCGATGCCTCGTCCAGCAGAGCTGGCTCAAGAATGAACAGCATTGGATAATGCAACGTCGATGATATGCTGCAGCGTCGAAGAAGAAGAGGAAGTGTCATTTTGTTTCGTGAGGACAGCATAAAACTCTGAGGCAAGTGAAGAATTGACCATTTAATCCCATTCCGTGAGGCTCGATATCATCTTGATCCGACCAAGAACGCTAATTACTACAAGCATGAAAGCCTGACGATGGTGGGTTGCCATGTTCGACCAGCTACCAGAATAGAAGGTTTCCGATATTTCCTGCAGTCGCATTCAAATCTTTAGAGGCGGGCTCCAGCGCTTATTACTCGTCGATTGATCTCTTTGTCAACAACACGCAAAATTGGCATCTCATGCTGGTCTCCGACTTGCCACTTTTTTGTCGTTCAGACCAAGATCATTTGAAGACTCGCGATCGACAGCGAATCTTTTGAGTACGCTTCATCCAGGCAAAGTGCGATACCCTTGATGATGAAATCTTGTGTTGACGCCATTGATGCGGAACTAGTTGACAGTGAGAAGCTGTGGTGGTCACTATCAACTCGACAGCATTTGAACTGTAGCGTCGTGGGATGGGACTCTTGCCGAAATCAATAGGAGTTTATGAGTATCCCTCACACGTACTGTGCATTATTTTTCGAATGCTATCAAATCCTGTGCGAGTCTACTGCGGTGCTTGCCAACCACGTGTATTTCTTTTCAGCTCAACGGCTCTATCGGTAACGTATCATATTTTTTATCCCCCTCATCTCCTCAATTTTCAACATCAGACTGGTTGTCATTCGCGGTTCGCAACCTTGGTCAAAGAGCCCCTCCCACTCCATCCCTCAGCTGTTACCGCTAATGTTCGTGACGGGTTTAGCTCCAGGTAGAGGACACTGGTCTCACCCATCCTCAGCTCGTTCCAGTGCCGAGCTTTCTCGACAAAGCTCGGCCCACATTGGACTTTCCCCTGTTGACACTTGCGTATTTCATCCCTTCTCCCGCTGCTCACATCGAAACCCGCGACGCAAAAATATCAGACAGGACACCCAAAACGCCCCCGGTCAAGTTGCCGTGGCGCCATATCTTCTGCCACGATATGGACAAAACCCAATCAAGTTCCTATCCACACCTCCCACCACAGTTCGTAACAGGCTTCGAGTGTCCTGGAGCTCCTCACGGGATCACGGGATGCACAGCATGGCCAAGGTCCAGCGCAGCAGCGCCTCGCGGTGGCGCGCGCTGCTGGCGCCGTGGCGCGAGACCGCGTCGAGCCTCGCGCAGCTTCTCCACGCGCCGACCGAGCCCGATTTCTGCTCGGACGTCGCGCTCGCGCGCGGCGGGCGCGTCTGGCTCGCGTGGGAGCCCAACCGCGAGCCGGAGGCTCTGCGCAGCGAGCTGCAGCTCATGGAGCTGCTGGATCTGCTCGCGCGCGTGAGTCGAGAGGCGTTTGAGGAGTTGGTCGTCGTGGTCTGCGGCGAGAAAGAGGCGCGGCAGCTGCTCTACCACACGACGCGCAGCGACAAGGACGAGATTGTCAACTTCCGCTTTGGCTACCACGTCGACGTCTCGTACCGCGAGATGCTCGCATCGGCAGAGATCCAGCGGCTGCTCACAGGGTATGGCGACGCTGAACACGAAGGGACGTTTCTGGGCGTGAAGAAGGCGCTACTGCAAGCGTGGAAAGATACCCACGGCGCTGACTTTGATCGCCTGGAGAGCCCTGTGCCGATCATGCTGGACTGCGCGCAAGTTTCGCTCGGCTGCGACACGCAGTGGCTCTTCCGTCTTGTTCAAGTCATCTCTCTCCAAAGCTCAGTTCTCGTAGATGCGATCAAGCAGCGAGACACAGAGCGTGAGGATGGGCTGAGAATATTCACATTCGTCGATACCGAGCCAGTCTTCCGGGTACAATTTGTGCGGATTAGTTTCAACAGGGACTTGGATTCGCCACGGCAAGCGCTGACTTTGTTGGCGCGAATTGCTGAGCTCGGCGTCGAGATTTCCTATCTTCGCATTCGATCCATCTATCTGAGTCAAGTTGAACCGGCTACAGTTGTCCAGTGCCTCCACGCGCTGTTCGCGCCAACACAAAATCCCTCAGTTCGCTGCTCAACTGAGGTTTCCATGCCTGTGGGAGGCGTTCGCCATCTCGTACTGGACTTTTTCGTGGAGTACTACGTCTTCCGGCGCCTCTGTTCGGCTATCATGCACAGCCAAACCTTAGCGGAGCTAACTCTCGTCGAAGATCCGCAGATTCAGGACGAAATTGAAGCGGAGGAAGATGATTTCTTCTCAGAGAAACGGATGCGATGGCTTGGTTTTACATTGTTTAGCTCCGACAGTACGCACGTGATCGAAACACTCCGGTTTCCTTCGGATGCATTCTTTGCGACCCGATTCGCAATGTTTGGATTCATTGCACAGCCTCCCTTTTCAATTTTGAATCTTGACCTCGATTTTATGGATCGGGATCTTGTGTTGTTTGCCGATGTACCTCGTCTCACCGAGGTGTGGCTTCGGCGCCCACAGGCACGAGCTCCACGGTCAGGAACTCCTTTCGTACACTTCGGTCAAGGATTGGAGAATGTTCGAGTGCTTGCTCGAGAATCAGAGGGCGAGACACAATGGATGGTAGTGCTTTTGCCCGGATGGGGAGAAGCTTGGATCAATGCAAATCATACTACCTCAAGTAGAGCTTTCCATCCTGGTCTTCCTCGAGGAATCTCTCATCTAATTGCGGAGGGCGTCAGTTCAGAGGCAATTGGAGACGTGGTCGATCTTGTGAAGTCTATACCAACACCGATATTGAAACTCAGCCTAGTGGGGAGAGATTCACAGCTATCAGCTGTCAGCCTAACGAAAATGCTAACGGCTTGTCCAGAGTTGGAGGAGCTTCATCTTTGCAACGTACTACTTGGGAGTATTGGCCCCATATTCGATGGCTACAAGGCGAGATCGAGTCGATTGAAGACGCTGTCACTTTCAAACATGAAGCTGCCGAAGACTGATTTCGTCGAGTGTTTTGTTACTTGCATCACAGACCCTGCACACCCATGCCGAAGTCATTTACGCGAGCTGGTTGTCGAAAGAGTTTTCGGTGATGATGCATATGGTGTCGGTCATATTCTCAACAAGCAGTTTGCTGAGTTGCTAGATCGGTGCCCCCAACTCTACAAGTTCCACATTATTGCAGCGCAATATTTCACGACAGACCTTGACGAGAACGCATTCCAGTTCCAACAAAGAGACGGTGAAAACATGGGGATTTGTCAAAGGCCCCTTCCTATTGCCAGCAAAGTAGCGTTCCTTAGTTGTCTGAAGGCTGGGTCAACTTCCATGGCAAGTGACGTTGTTGCATTGATACTACAGTTTGCTGCGGTGCCTGTTCTCAAGAAGTGTGCCATCCACTTCGATACCCGCGATGGTGATTCGGACGAGTCAGAAGGCTCGGGTGAGGAGAACTGGGCAGAAGGATGGGATGAAGAAACTGGTATCTACTAAAATTCGAAGTGTATTCCCTTCCTGGTCAGGTCGAGCTCATAACATCGATAATGGTGTGGGTCATGTTCTGTTCGTTTGAATTGTCCACCGAACGCGTCATGAATAATGCAGCGATCAAATTAAAAGAAACGAAGCTTCGCAAGCTCCTAGGTGCATGCTGCCGCAAAAGAAGGACGAAAGATGGCAACTCGAGAAACGACCACTTGCTCATGCTACTATTGTGAGTTATCTACGATCGCTCCCCAAGTAGTTCCTGTGTGACAGTCTCATCGGTGTTCTCAGCGATGATCTTGAGAGCCATGATATGGCCGTTGGCGTTGCAGAGAGTCACGATGCGATCCACGATGATGTCCATCGCGACGACGTAAATGAAACTTGGCGGCGGCTGTTCAGCACCAGTGAGCTGAGGATAGACGGATATGAGGACATTCAAAGCAGCCGCAGGAACTGGCGGGGTGCCCATGCACACCACGATCGTCAGGACGAACAGTCCAAATAATCTTGGAAGTGCGAGGTCGACTTGAGCGCCAGACGATTCAGTAAGAAATGTTACAGCTATAGGCAAGTAAAACCCCATGGCGCTCGCACTGGACGATACGCCGATCGAGACGACAAAGTTGGATAGCGACTGCGAGCACGTTCGAGCTCGCTTGACACACGAAAGTATCACGGGGGTTGTGGCAATCGACGATGCAGTCGCCAAGGAGAAACCGTAGACTCGCACCATCTTTAGCATGTACTTGTATGGGTTGCTTTGTGCCATGAAGAAAACAATCGCTGGTAGCACGATGCCCATCTGGATAACTGCAGCACAAAATACGGCCAACAAGAAGTGTATAGCAGGGCTGAAGTTCTCGACCAGGTGACTGTTTTGATGTGTTCGCGCCATTGTCGATGCTATGAATGAAACAAGCAC
The DNA here is from genome assembly GCA_023091665.1 of Pythium myriotylum. NCBI lineage: Eukaryota > Oomycota > Peronosporomycetes > Pythiales > Pythiaceae > Pythium > Pythium myriotylum. The sequence continues at coordinate 2,719,211 of JALJCQ010000015.1, forward strand.
CAGAGGCGTGGTCGCAATGATCCATTCCATCATAAGGAAGAGTGCGTTGCGTAGCTGGAGCAGTGTCATGTACAAATAGTTGACGCGGCGACTCCTCATAAAGAAGCTGCGACCAGCAATCGAGCCAAGCACCATTGAGAACACGATGATCGAAAGCAGGTCGTTCTTGGTGAAGGACTGGGCAAGATTCGGTGAAACAGAGTCTTGGATCATTTTGTAAAGGAGATTGTTGAGGCCGGGGATCGTGGGGATCTTCGTTGCTTGTGTCGTGAAGACATTTCCGACCTCGGTGACAAGGAAAGTTGTTTCCTGCGCGGTATTGTTCACATCCGATGCCGTGCAGGAGACACTCCCATTGCTAATTACCATCATAGTTTCATTGTTGCTGCAGGTGAAGTGGACGGCATTGAATGGAATAATGGATGACACCTTTTCAGCATGGAAAACGGGGCGGAAGAGCGTCGCAACAGTCATACCAACAATCGCTGTGGTCACCCATAAGGTTGCGAAGATCTTGGCAGTCTGAATACCCACGATCGAGATCTTGCCGACGTGGACAATGTCACCGATAGCAACTGCAACCGAGCAGAAGACATATGGCACAACAACACACTGCAACGCGCGTAGAAAAAGCATGCACGGTAGGTTGAGCCACTCAACTGTCGCCGAAGACACCTCCCAAAGCTGACAGAGGGCTCCAGCGATAACACCGAGAGCTACACCGGCTACAATAAGCTTAATTGCCACGCCTTGATACTCCATCTCGGAGTCTGGTTCGGTGGCTGTAAATGATGGGGGGATCTCGAATACCCACGTGCTGTTAGCAGTAGTCCCGTGGAAACTCTCGCCATGTGTAGGTGGAATTGAGATGCAAGTTCGACGACGACCACGAGTGGTGAAGTCTGTTCGTGGGCTCCCCACCATAGCGACGCTCGGTTGACCCAAGATAGCGAAACTAGGATTGCCTTGACTGTCATCGCTCTCCGTCGTCTGCGAGCCGTTTGACCGGTGGTGGCGACTCTGACTTGACGGCTGCGACGCACTTTCAACTATTGTGCCGTTACACAACGACCGCTGCAGCTCTGGCTCGAGTAGAATGACCCCGTCTCCTTCCATCGCTGTGGGCTCTTGTCTTGAATGTGGCAAGTTGCAAAGTGTTTGATTCTGGTACAATGAGTCGGAGAGGTTGACTGGCTGTACAAAACCGGAACGGACAAGTTCTGGTAGAGAACATATGGGATACATTTGACGTGCCGCACTGGTATTCCCATCTGATCTCTGTCATGAGTTGACGAGTCGGACAGCGAGTTGACTCATCTTGCAGCTGATACTATGTAGCGCACCTGCACAAGTCCACAATCCTCCCTCATTCTTGACCGGTATATTAAACTACCCTCACCTGCCTGCAAAATGTTCAAATCGATTTGATCGTCGCCAGCTGGAGCAAGCACATTTAATTGTGCGTCAGCTGGCGATGGTCAAATGTTGTGATAAGTTTTGTTAAATTGAGTGAGACGACAGACACCGCCAAAATTAATAAATTGTTTGTGTCAAGAGGTGGTTTTTCTGAACATCCATTTTCGTTTCTGATTGATGATCTGTGCTTGGTTGCTGGACTCGACAACGGACTCTTCAAATGTAGCATGCAAATTTCAGTCTCGTAGAGCTTATCGCAGATGTACTAAAGTTTCTCCTGCCCAACTGGGTGGTGCCCGCCATTTTGGCGAAGGCGCACAGATGGCATTTTCGAACGCTGACTCCACTCTTTCTTTGCCACCCCCTGCCGCTCGAGGAACGCAGCTGGACGAGTGTTCAAACCAACTTACGCTACCGACCTCTTCCACGTTCCAGTTAACGGGTGATCGTGGATGCCTACAAACCCAAGAGTAAAACCAGAACTTGCATTTGGCTGAGCAACATGCCCGAATTTGGTGAAGGTCGTCTCGGTGGTCACTGGAAACTTTTGGGGGTTGTACGACCTACATTTGGTTGCCATCCATCAAGTCCCGGAGTTCCGGCGCGTTGGACATTCGCGCGAATTTTCAAGACAATTGGTGCAAGCTTCGAGAAAGCATCAACGAACCAAAGTTGAGCTGAGAGTTACTTCACCGCAGTACGATATTCATCAGTAACGATTTTAAATCGTTAATGACTCACAATTATAATTGTGAGTCCACTGATGGACGAATGCGAACTCAAGACGTTACAAACGTTGCAACGCGCTGAGGAATGAACTTCGCTGCAAACTTGAAGATCAGTGCTATCGTGTCCTCGTTCAGTTGGAACCGCACCGCTCGTGACTTGGACGGACCAACCACCACAACACTTAGGAATGCCAATTTGTCGCGCATTGGGAGGGACGGCATGGTTAGACCGTCTTGTACTGCAAAGAGTGCTTTGTACTTGTCGTGTACATCCGATTCGCTCTCCCGATGTGCAATGACAAATCTCTCAAGATGGCGAGTCGTGGCTAATTCGATGAGATAGTCATGTAGTCCAGCTGCATGACCTTTCATTTGCACACAGTCAATCGAGACAGAATGTAGAACTGGAGCCATACGCGGAGTGATGCAAGGCTTGAAGAAATTCAGGCGATTGATGCGAGGGAGTACGCTGCCCGCTACAAGACGGATCGTCTCGAGTGCACGCCCCCAACGCGAAGGGAAGAGCGTCTCTGGCTGAATGGTGTGCCTGAAAAGCTCTAAATGTTTCAAATTTGGGCAGGCTGCGAAAATCTTCATCAAAGGCAGCGGCGACTTGCTCAAGTTCCCATCCCACTTTAGGCGAAGTGTCGTGAGATCTCCGCCCAAGAGCTTTAGGGTGAGAATGACCCACTTCTTGTCTTGTTCTCCATACGTGATCGTCATTGAGCGGATGGGATTGTTGACTCTTCGTGCCGTTGGCGACTCTTCAATCACATCTTGGCGACGGACACGCGCGAAGCCAACGCCCGGAATCAGTACCTCCACGCTCTCGGAGTCTCTGCCCACCACATGACAAGAGGCATCGCCTTGACCATGGTATACTGTGTTTGCTGCAATTGTTGCGTCAAAGGCCGTTCCAAAGATCTTCGTTTTCGCGTGGACGCGCACTATTGTTGCATCACGGTCGATCACCACTCGCTGACGCGGAATATCTCGACGATATGCTGCGTGTAGAGCTGGGTTCTTGTGGTGAATCAACTCTCGTAAATCCGAGTAAAATGTTTTCCACATGCTGTTGAGGTGAAGTTCAACCTTGTGAATATCGTGTGTTGCAGTGCTGCTGAAGAGCGCAAAAGCAATCCAGAAAGTGGCGTAGTCGGAGCGAGACATGTCGTAAGAAGCCACAAAACTTCGCAAGGTTTGATTGTGAGCCAGCGCTGAGAACGTCGCGATGAAGTGAGATTGCTTCGTCATCCTGTAAGTAACTGTCGGGTGGCACATCAGAGAGAGCGGACACGGCGGACTCGTCTGTGGGACATGCATCCGCCATAGGAATGACCCATAAAAGTTGGTGTTTCTATCCGTCCTCGGAGCTGTGATCTGAATGTTGAAGAGGGGTATCCTGCGCCCGACGCTGCGATAGAAGTCTCTTAACTCGTTCGACTCGATTGAAGTGCCCGTGCTAAAACCGAACGCGACGACGGAGAATTCGGGTCGCTTTGCAGAATCAGTTGAGTTTGTAATCGTCGCAAGCTCAAGAATCTCTGCTGGAAGCTTCATCGTGAGGTGGCGATCGGTGCAACGCTGGCAACGGTTCCAAGAAGAAAACTGAAAATCAAAGAAAAAGCGAAGCTGCACCGGTGAACTGTACGGGATCGTCGTTTGTAGCGGTCTTCGAATGGCCCAGGCTTTGTATTCGTCAGAGCGATCTTGGTCAGCGATGGCGTGGACGATATATTGCATGGCTTGTGAGGTTGGCACGGAGCAGGCCTTGAAATTCATCTCGTATCTTGGACGAAGCCCATAGAAATACTCGTTCGGGCAGCCTTTTGAACGAAAAGTGTGGTTGAAGTCAATCAGGTGGAGCAACAAGTCCCAGCACGAATGATTGTCGATGTAGGAGAGCCAGTCGAGGAGTTCGATGGCCTCAATAACTTTGATCCAATCAAAAGGTCGCGCGACCGTTCCATGAGTGTCGATGCAAATCCAAAGCGAGTCATTGAGCTCATCCCGATGCGTCCATGCTTCTATATTGAGCGAAAGTCGGTCTTGAAGCCACACAGTCCAGTGCGACAACTCGCTGGCCCAATCAGTCCACTGTTGGTCTTGGTCTTTCATGGTAAATGTCGATTTGAGCATCCTTCGTAGGTTCTCTTGACTGAGATCAACCGTCACTCATGATTCAAACAAACACTCTACGGTAAGTGAGATGCAATGAGATATGCCGCAGGAAATGTTCGGAGAAGTCGCGGTATCTCACACTTCTTGAGATAAATTCTGTTGTCTTTTCTGTTGTTGGCGAGCCAGCTGAGTTGCTGACTGCGGGGTGAGGTTCGTTTCTTGATATACGGTAGCTTTTGAGTTACCGTATTCGAGTAAATAAAATCGTCGAGTCTCGATGATACCTGGAGCTTGGTCTACAACCTGTAGCCTCTCTTCCATGTTGTTCAAAGTTTCATCCTTCAAGAAGTTTCGTCTTCTCGCATTGTGTTAGTCGTAGTGTGATGCAGATGCACCACAGATCAGACATATCGACAGGCATTTGACTCGACCGTGCATGCCGACGACAAGTTCATTCCTGGAGCAGTCGTCGGAGTACTTTGCGTTGTTGAGACTCTAGTGTCTGAGGAGTAAATGTACATTCGTTTCGTTCTCTTGACCGGAGCTCTTCACGAGCTTTGATTCGTCTTTGGATGGAGACTTTGCTTGACTGAGAAAGTTTAAACGGCTTCGGGACAGTATATGATCGAGGCTCGTATGTGTAGTTTGGGTTAAACGCCTTCACTTCGCGTTGTCTTTGCTCTTCCTGTTGCCGCTTGGCCTTGTCTCTCAATTCCAAAAATCTTCCCAAACCTCGCACTACCACTGGGTTCTAACATTTGGTTAGTGTCTGCTTGCCGGCAAGTCCAACAAACAACCAGACATACCCCCTCGTAATTTTCGCTATCGCCTTGTCCGCACCTTCGCGTTCGGTGAACATTGGGCTGGAACGTACACTGCTCGAGCTCTTTCAGCTCTAGGACATTTCGTTTTGCTTGGAGCTCTTTAGCTCGTTGCTGGCGTTGAAAATCAATCATATGAAGAATGTTGTCGGAGCGCCATAGCGACTTGCCGTTCTGTTGGCGTTCTTTGACGAGCAGCTTGGATGTACTGCTACTTTTTGGCTTCGATCGTGAAATTAGCTTCGGGCGAAATGTGCATTCGGCTTTCTCAGCCTGTTCCATTTCTTTGGCAACACGTGACCGGAATTGTTTCCCCGCAAAGTACCGCTGTAATTCATGACGGCGGGTGGCTCGTTTCGCAACTTCAGCTTTAGCTTTTTCAGCGAGAGCTTTTGAAACGGAGTTAATCTCGGGTTTAAAGGTAAGCTCTTTGTTGGCTTCTTCTCGGAGCCGCTGTCTATAGAGCTCTGATCTTCGTGGTTCATGGTATATTAAACGATGAAGTCGCTGATGAGAAGACTCATTGGCAAGATCGGGCCGCATCTCCCGCAACACTTTGTCAGCGTTGCCGATGTTTGGTCGAAATGTGATTTGTTGTTCTTGCAGCACATGGTCTTCAAGTGCTTCGAGGTTCTCTTGCTCCACCATTTGGAAATAGTTCTGTCTCGACAAAAAATCGAGTTTGAACTCTGGCCGTTGCTCTATAAGACGGTTGCTCATTTTGCTGATTTTTGGAGCGAAGGGCTTTTCATCAAGTGCGTCGTAATACTCTTGCACAGCTATCCTTTTCTCCGCCAGCTCTTCTGCATCAAGGACAAGTCGATCAGTTACTTTCGGTGGACGAAGCGTGGAATGAATCATGTTCTCATTGTGATGACTCAGTTCGGATGGATTTGCATGTATCTTCGACGTATGTCTCTCACTCAAGACGGCATCCGCTATCTCACGACTGCGAGGATTGATCCGAGGCATGAAAGTGTGAGCCCCATCTTCACATGCTAGCTCCTCCCGCATGCGCTGAATATACTCGTTCTAGCATGCGCCAATAACTCAACTCAGGTGTGTCGTGCTTCCTATGACGATCGCACCTACCTTCTCGCGCTGGATATCATCGACTCGCTCGTGAATCGGCCTATAATCTGTCTGTTTCAAAAGAATCTTTGATAGCGTGTTAATCTTTGGCTGGAATGTACATTCGCGCATCTTCTCTGCTTCGAGCATGCGGCGCAGTCGTTCTCGAGCTTCGTACTTTAACGTGACATCGAGATTCAGACGGTCAATTAGACCTTGACTTCGCTGAGGTCGTGATGTGTCAGATCGCTTACGATGTCGTGGGCTCAGAGTTAGCCACGGAAATGCATTTCCGGCGGATCGCCGTCTAATACTGAACTGAACTGACTTCTCTGGTTTCCTTTGGCGGCTTGAATGCTCGATGGCTTCAACGTGAAGGGACTTATGTCGCGTTAAAAAAGCTGGTCGAAATGTACATTCCTTGAGTTCTTCCATTTCTCGCACTAGTCGCTGCTTCTCACGCTCAGCAAAAACATGCGTGCGGGGCTGCGCAAGTCTATCAATCCGAGAACTTCGTTCCAAAGTTTGCGAGTGTGCTGGGGCCAGATCGCGAGTGCTCGTGCCTTCGTCCACAGTTGAAACCAGTTTCTGTTCATCGGTTTTGCTCCGAACGACGGCTAACTCTTCGCTTGAACGAGATTGATCTCGGTAGAACTCATAATGCATTTCATGTCTAGCCAAGTCCTGGCTGGATGCTTTTGGATACGCCGGCATTGGGTCGTTGTGGTTGAGCAATTTGGAGATGTAGACATCTGCGTGATTATACCAACCATCTCGCCGCCCGAAAACCTTCGAGAGAACGGATCTTGCAGGGAGGTTGGTGTTCTCCTCCAGGGTCGGACTATCTTGGGTCTGGCGATAGTTTGTTGGCTGAGTAGTAGCAAACTCGGGGGCGTCATCATCCTGCGCATAAACGTGGTCGGGATCGGGCCCACTGGCAGCAAACAAATCCAGCGCAGTTCGCGGTCTGATGTCCTCCCCTGCGGGGCGCCCAATAACGTCGGATGCGTAAAAGACCTCCCCGTCACCTTCGTCTTCGCCATACCCTTCGTCAAGCTCATCACCCATGTCACCCGATGGACTCTCATCGGCGCGCCCATAACATTGGGAGCGGTTCAGCATGTCCGTCTCCTCCTCACCCTGACGCCACAATCTATCCCCTAGTTTTGATTCATTTATTCCCGCGTGCTCTTCGATCTTCGCAGCAACACAGAAATCGTCATCAAGCCTGCTCGACTGGCGTCTTCGCGCGGATCCAAGGATCGCCGCTTGTCGGTCAGTCGACAGTTTCGCGAGGATCGCCTTCCTTCGGTCTTCCTAAGCCAAGACAGAACACTCGTGAGCACGTGGGGATTCCCGAACGCTTCCAGGCGCCCACACACAGAGATGGCCGGCCGGGCTTTCGCAGGGCGCTTGAAGAATGGCCTGTCGCTGGCTGCGAGCGGCGTCCGCGTCTGCTCATCGCGCGATGCCTCCGCACTCGTCAGATACGCTTCGGCGGCGCGCAGCTCGGCCTCCACGAGGCTCAGGTCGACGCCCTCCATGTTTCCCTTCGGAGTTGTCGATCCCGAAGCGACACGCTTCAACCTGCGTTATCTGTTACCGCTATCATTCAATACAGGTTGAAGTTTGAGTTGCCGTGACCATCACTCCGGTTCCCCCTCACCTCGGAGGGGAGTTCCCCAAACAAACTCGAAACGAAGATGGCGGGAAGAACGCAGTGGAGCGATCGGATCTACGACTATGAGCTAGGCCTCATCCTAGACGATGAGGCGACGGCCGTGGACCTCGACCATGGGCTCTGGGTGCACTGCCGACGGTGGGTTTTGATCGAAGTCGGTTAGTCCCATACTCACGGTCTCCGCCATAGCTGTGACCTCCAGATACATACCAAGACGCCGTTCAAGTTGACCCGTTGGGCAGCGCACAAGCAAACTCGGGCACATCGGGACGACGAGATCGCCCACCCCAGCAATGAGCAGCGTGGTACAGCGCAGTACACCGAGGGAACCGATGTTCGTCGCCCAGAAACAGCCAAAGACTGCTTGGTCTCAATCCGGCCAGGTGCGGATGAGAGAGCAAACGAAGACGCAAGAGCAAAAGACTTGATCCAGAAGACAGCGATGCTGGTATCGGAACAACAAGGCGACATTGACGCCTTGCGTGAAGAAATCGAGGAGCTCAAAGATGTGATCCACGATTTACGCAGGAGCCACGTGCCAGGAGGTTGCTCTTCCCGCCATCATTTTCGTACACGACACAACACCAACTATCGGCTGCTCAAGGATGAGTGCAAGCGTCGACATTTTCCGTGCGCATGCAATGGTAGTAACCAAGAATCACCGACTACCAGCGAGGCCGAGATCGACATGTTCGACGATGAAGTGCACTTGATGCAGGTAAATTGACAACGCCACTTATCTAGACAAAAGACATCTTCGAACACGTATTTGAGCGCGGCGGTAGCGGCGCGATCAGAAAAACAACTCTCTGGTCTCACTCTCAGTTTGTTCCATCGGGCAAGTCGGGCACTTGAAGCGCCTACAATAGAAGAGAAAGCTAGGACCGTCTCTAAGTCGTGCAACTCTCACTCGAGTGTTTCCTTACCTTGTCATGTTGAAAGAAATCTTCTTGACACAGGCTTTGCAGATCACGTGGCCACACTTGAGTAGCATCGGAGGATTTGATGGTGTGCTCTCCTCTTTTGACACCGGGCACGAAAAGACTGTATGGAATCGGTGTTCGTTGGTAACGGGGATTTCGACAGGAAGTTCGTCAAGTGTATCCCAATTAGCAAGCTTGCTGTCCATGACGTTAACGAGTTTTCTCATAGCTGGGAGGGCGGTTACACCAGCAGATAGACTGTAGGACATAATGCTAGAGTGAGATTACACACTACCGGCACATTGAATCAGCATCTTACCATGTGTCCAAATATGCACGATGTGGCACGCGATTCAGTCGGCAGCATGCTCGAACAACTCCCTCTCGAATGTGGTCCCAACGGTTAGGGTCAAAAAGGTCCTTGTAGGGAGACTGGCTGAAATTTTGTTTGTAGATTACACATGTCATCAGTCGACCAATATCTGGGAGAGATGCAGGTTAATCATCGATATCGAGAAAAATACACAAACCCCAGACCATTCTTGTGCGTCGCGTGGAATGGTGACAGTTCCTCTCCAGCCATTTTGACTGCGTCCATGACATCAGAGCAGCTCTCAAGGAGGTCGAGGTACTTCAGTCGAACAAGTTCAAACTCGATATCAATATGGAGTCTTTGCAGCTCTTCTCGGTGTGCACGGGACCATCTGGCGATGCAAGACATCAGCTCCTAAATCGTCAGTTGCATTAACACCCCGAGAACTACTCACTCTAACGCAGGCGTCATATTCTTCTGTTTCAAAGCATCTGTCATAGCGAAGAGCTCCACAAAACAGGCCCGATAGTTGTTTGGTAGCTGGATACCAGCCTCCTGCACGACCACAAGTACATCAGAAATCTCAACGTGGACTTTGCAGCACTTCAATACTTACAGCGCACAACGCATCGGCGGCTGCAATCTGTCCGTCATGGTAGAGATACTCAGCGATCAATTGGCAAACGATCTGGTGATCAGGTTCCTTAGAGCGACAGATCTTGGTGATGTCGCTACTCGACAACTGATTCTATCGTCAACAAATCGAACGCAGTTTCCAAGAAATCAACCCTCTGATCACACTCACCTTATCGATCTGCTTTCCGTACTTTGCCAATGCAACATGCAGTGCTTTGAGCTCGTCCGCAGCGGCTTTATCCAGGTTCAGCATCTTGACGCGGTCGACAAACTCTTGCACAATATGCTCCATCTCTTCGTCGCCTTTCTCCACATTTCCTGCCGGATCCGCATTCACTGTATCTGACTTGTTCTCGCTCTCACTCGTGCCTTCGTGGACGCTGGCGGCCTCGGCGCGCTCCTCTGCAGCCTGAGACCGTTGGCGTTTGCGTTTGTATTCTTCCTGCTTCTCCACGAGCTGCGCTTTCGCTGTCTCGACTTCCGTGAGCAGCAGATCCAACTGGTGGTGGATCTGGTCCGCACACGCGCGTTGGCGCTTGAGCACGCGGCGGCCTTCGTCCTCCAGTGCCTGCATCTTCCACCCAGTTGTGGGGACCTCGAGTCCTTCTTCCATTTCCGGAGCCACTTCAAGATGGGACCGTAAGATGTGACTCCCGCCACCGTTGGGAGAAAGGAACTGAACCACTAATGTCACCAACTGGGAAGGGCAACTTTGGCCCAACACTCACTTCAATGGCATGGCATGAGGAACGGATGGAGTGACATCCACGAGCTCAAAAATGGATATTCATTCGTTCACTTGGCTTAGTTACACGGGCACTACTTCTTGGCGAGGAGCGAGAGAATGAGCTGCATGTAGTCGTCGTGGCGTCGTCGCGACTCTTCCCGCTCCTGCTCCCAGCGACGCAGGTCCTCCTGGCGACGTGCTCGCTCTTCTTCCCACCGCCGGCGATACTCCTCTCGGATGGCTCGCTCTTCTTCACGGTTGCGGCGTTCTTCTTCGCGACGCTCGAGCTCTTCGGCTCGGCGCCGGCGGTCGTCTTCCACGTTCTGCAGCAGTTGCAGCTTGATCAGCTCGAGCAGCTCGGTCGCCGATGTCGTTGCACCATTGGAAGGGCCTCCGCGACGATCTGCGGCCTCTGCGACGCGGTCGTAGATTGCCTGAGCACGCGAAGGCGTACTGGACGGCGGTGCTGGAGCCACGGTCGCCATCGGGGCAGCGACCGTAACCGCCTGCGTCGGCGGTGGGTTCGCGTTCATCGGGTAGTATCGTGGGTTGATTGCGACTGCAGGCTGCGGTGCGCCCGCCGCGACGGGAACCGAGACCGTCTCTCCCGTACTCTCTCGTCGTCGCTGCGCGCCGTTCACGGACTCGTCGTCCATGTCGCCTTCCATCGAGTCCGGCTCCGATTCTTCGTCTTCGTCGGGCACATCGCCGCGGTTCTTCATGCGGCGCTTGACGTTGACCGCGCGCCGCACGTCGGGCGCAATAACCGCCTCGTCGCCGCCCGTGAAGAGCCGACAGAGCGCCGTGAACTTGCGGCGCAGCGAGTTGGGCGTGCGCTTCAAGCTCGGGAACTGCGTGTTGTGGAGCCGCGAGACGGCGCGCCACTCCTTGTGGGTCACGGGCAGATGCTCTTCGAGCAGCGAGAGGAAGAACGAGACCTCGGGCGCCGAGTAGCCGGCTCCGCGGCCGCCGCCGCCGACGGGGCGAGCGCGCTTGACGGCCGCGACGGCCGCCGCGGGCTCGCCGTTCTCCTCGTCGTCACGGCGGTGGACAGGAGTTGCCGCGCTTTCCATGGAGGGGCTTTTGTGTTCTCGACGAGCGCACAAAATGGGAATCTGTGGACCTGGTCACAAAAAAAGCGACGCCCAAAAGAACACCACGACGTACTTGGTTAGGAGATGGAGATGGTCTATTTCAGTGCATCGACGGGCTCAACAACATAATCATGCAGAGGAGCAAAAATGCAGACACCACCGTCAGCTCGAAAACGCGAAATGTACGAGCATCCAGTTAGGCTTCTCATGCTCGGGTGCATGGGCTGAAGTGATTGGCCATTGGCGGCCAGTTTTGTCAACAGGAGAGTGTAAATTTTTCTGCTCGGGAGTGCCGAGTTATCTTCTTGCGAAAGTCACTACGAGCAACTTCCACTCAAATGCTCCTCTTAAAGGCGAGAGAGTCCGGAGATATCGTCTCGCCCAGCGAAAATGTGTATTGGACAGAACCAGTTATTGTACGCGCTTAACCCCCTGACTCTAACGCCTGTACAGAGGCGGATTATTACTTGAAGCACTCCTTTATCATCTATCTCTCTTGAACAATAGCCCCGAGGTGCACCGTCACGAACTCGTTCAGTCGTATTCGAATCGATCACACACGGGTGGAAAAAGCTATTGAACTGCCTACTCAGCACTGTTTAGCTATCGTGTCGACACGACGATGCCTTGAGCTTGTCTTCTAGTGCATACTTAGTAAGATATGACTGTGCAGCACGTTTATAAACGCTGCTGTTGATGGTGGACCATCAAACGATCGAAGGCAGCACCAAATCTGCTGGTTGTGATGCCGCTGATGCGTCGCTCGGGTATCGCCGCCAGTGTGATAATCGACTGCACCATTGGTGCGTCAAGCTTGTACATGGCTGCTATTTTAGTAGCTGCGTTTCGTGAATCTCGCTTTGCTTGCTTGCTTTCTCGGTGTTCATCACCGCAGGGTGTAACAGCACTTAGAAAAGCGAGCTTTTGGTGACGGGAAAAAGGAGCCCTCTCGACGCATACGGGTTCGTTGTGGTGGGAAAGAAGGCGCTCCTTGTACATGTCGAAAATTGCCTGGGAGCACTTGTCCATCTCGCACCGCACAAGCCGGTGGTTCTTCTCCAGCATGTCTGCGTATAACCCGACGAGTCGATTCGTCTTAGAATCTCGCTCAGGTGCATCGACATGCAAACCGACATACAGTTGGCGCAGCGATTGGGTCAACGGCCTCGACGAATCGCTCAGCGTTGCAAAGAGTTTGGCGTAACTGTCGGGGTCTTCGGCACTAATGGCGTCCAGGCACAACTTCTCTAAACGCCAACCATCAGTGGATGGCTCACAAAGCCAGTCAAAGTTATCAACGCGATACGATGCCAAATCTAATCGCTTGACGTTTCGACACGATGACCGCAAGGCGTTGAGCAACGTTGACCCCATCGATTCGGATTGGATCTCTAGCGATAGTCGCTCGAGAGGCTCGCCAACGAGTTCAAGCAGCTCGATTACAGCTGGCACAGCAACGTCGGTGATGTTTTCTAGCTTCAAAGTTCGAATGCCATGGCGCTCGCGACGGGCCATCGGCTTGAGATCAATCAACTCGCTGCGCTCCGTCCAACACACACCTGTACCCGGTAGCAGAATTTCGATATAATCTTCGTCAGCATTATCTCGAACGACTTGGTACGTGACACCTGGCTCGCGGACTCGTAGTGCCGGAGTGTCCGTTTCATCGGGTGGGATCACGCGGTGGTGGCCAAGACGAAGAAGCGCGGATGGATTCAGTGACGCCGACATCGCTGGTCCAAGCGGCGCGCGGTTGACACTCGCTCCAGGGACTTTCTGGAACAAAAATGCTAACGGGTTCGTATGTGATAACACTTCGCGGATCGCTTGTACGTGGGGTTTCTCTAGTACTTCCACGTCGAGAGCGACGGTGTGGATGCGGTGGTCGGCGTCGCTGCTGAACAATGCATACGCGAGCCACGGCCACCACACATTTCCATCGGCTGCAATTGCGTTCTCTTCGGGGAATGCCTCTCGAGCAAATTCCAGTGTGCGCAGGCTGCCACTGTGGGCTATCGCCGTACAAAACGCACGGACGCCAGGAGCATCAAAGCCGCCAAGACGGATCTTAAGGTTTTCGATACCCAAGTCGTCGCGGCGGCCACGCCACGGAGCAAGCTGGTTGAGCAAGAACCCACCGATGACGCTGTGGTGTAGGCGCTCATGCCACAGCATCGAGAGTGTCACATCCGACATGCGCATGCCGAGTTTGCCGGTCTCGTTAATCATGTAAAGCAATATATTGCTAACCGGGTGTCTCATGAGCCGGAACCGAAATGACTCGATTGAGAATGGCCCACGCGTGGGCACATCAGCGTTTTCTGATGTCGAGGGGCGTTCATTTCCAGAGTTAGTTACCCAAGTGCCATCTCGAGGAGCTTGCGTGACGTTTCCATTTTCTTCTTCTCCTTCGCTACTGTCTTCGTTTCTTTCATCTTCGCTTTCTTCGTCGTCCTCTGCGTCATCTCCTTCGTCGGCCTCATTGCCTTCCCCATTCTCATCCTCATCGTCCTCTAGCCCTGCATCTGCCCCAGCCTCCACTTTGACCAGCAGTGACGGATCGTGGTACGCGTACGCAATCTGCTTGAGCTGCGTGAATACGTACCCGGTCTCGCCCTCGTCCTCAAAATCCATGGCGACGTCAAACTCGAGCGAGAGCTGCACACGACCGTACGTCTTGCGGTCCAAGTCACGACCATGCTTCTCACGGAAAGCCTCCAGCAGCTTTTCCTTGGCCTGCGAGTATTTCGGCGACACGACTTCGCTTTCGATGATCAAGCGGATGAGACTTTGCGCCGTGTCGTCTGTTCGGTCGATGATCTCCTCGCCATCCACACGCACGAGAAAGCGCGGCCGGATCTCTGTACCTTCCGGAAACAGCTGCGCGCCATACATCTCCAGCGTCGTCTGCAGGGCCACGCGCTCGAACAGCAAAGTCCACGCGGCCGCGTGGTCCACGCGAGAGAGCAGCTCGATGATCTCCATGGCCTCGATCAGCAGAGACCAGACGGCCGGGTTGTTGCGTCGCTCGCGAGGCGCGAGCACCTCGATCCAGACGTCCCGCATATCGGAGACCGTGGCCAGCGGCGGCAGCTTGAAGAGCAGGAGGGCATCGCGAAGCGCCGCGAGCCATGGCTTGAGCAGTCTGCGCCACTCCGCGAGCGCCGGCGCCGGGGAGGGAGCAGACGCGGCGTCCATTTGTTGTTCGACTGAGCCGTCACAATAGCCACCCGGTTCCACTTGATCAAGTACATCTGCCGCTGGTGAGGAAATCGATTGGTGGGGGTTTACTGATTGAAGCGTCGAGGCTGGTGATGGATGGTTTGGCCCAGCGGTTGCTTCGTGGCGTCGTCACATTACGAGCATGGAGATCAGCCCACGTGATACTCGTTGGCGAAGAAATCTACCACTCGGTCATAAAGAGTAGATTGATGATCCACTTGACGTCTTGGTCACCAATTTGTAATCAGTAAGCGCTTCTCTGCCCAACAAGACAACGCTGGTGTGACCAGTCATGAAAGTTGAGAGACTTCGCCAAGGCTTGAATAAGACGGAAGACCTTCCCACGCTTATACACTTCTGACCAGAAGGTGCCTTACTTCGGATTAGCAGATCCTTCACGAATTCTATCGTCTCGAGTCTCGCTGCTGTCCTAACTTATCGTGCTGCTTCATCTTCACAACTTCATCTCGTGACGCACGCCACAAGACTGGGACGCCGGTGAAATGCGCTAAATTACTGCTCTTATTTAATGAGTCAATGACAACGTATGCTATAGCTGGAGAGCCTTGCTTGTTGTTTAAACCTTCTCATGCGCCGATGACGCAGCAGTGGCGACGTTGGGGCAGCGACGCGAATGAAAAAATCCTCGTCATGACGTTGTCGTTGAAGAGTTTGTACGCGTTAGGAAAAGAGCCGGAAAGGATGGAACTCAGGAAAGCGAGTTTGGCTGGCAGAGGCAATGGAGCTTCTCGAGGTCCAGCGACTGGCTGACCGTTGAAGGATTCGAAGCGGTGCTGCATTTTGAGTGCTACACCGTCTGGATAGCCGCGCAGCACGAACCGCTGGAGATTTTGATTCTTCGAAAGCATCTTGACTGCAGCGTATGCTGAATCGATATCACCTTCATCTTGCTCACCCATGAAGAGATCTTGAAGCGAGGCGTGAAGAGCGGAATCTTGTTTGCCAAGTGAACTGTAGAAGTCCATGAGACTATCGCGATCAAGGACATGGCAACGGTCAATGACGAGAGAGTGAAGTGACTGGGTGAGACTAGACTCAAGAAGCGGCTCAAGGGTTTCAATGTCAACTTGGAGCAAAGTCAGTCGCTGTAGATTCGGGCACGCGGTCAATATCTGTTCTAGATCATCCCCGAACAGTAGTGAAGCTTCGACATCCGGTGACTCGGGCCCAGATATCGTCAGTCGCCGAAGCGGTTCACCCACAAGCCACAAAAGTGCGACAGCAGTCGTAAGGCTCGCCTCACTCGTCGAAACTGGAGTCAATGATACGGTTAGGTTTTTAACGAGATGGTTGGACATTCGAAACGGCTTCTTTGGGGGTAAGGTCGGAAGCTCATTGCTTGAGTATGACACGAGTGGCTCTGACTTGCTTGATGCAACCGAAATTAGGCGAACATCTTGTGATTGCGGAAGCGGCGGGCACTCAAGCACGGGCGAATCTTGGCCTGATGCCGCGAAGTCGAAGAAGAAGATGCGATATAACTGGATTGGAACGAACTCGATCACGGGAACTCGATTCACAACGGGTTCGAGCTGACCTGGTGAAACAGCCACGACGTCTTCGGCGAAGTGCATTGCAAGTGCGTCACGGACAGCGAAGATATCTTCGAAGGAGCTTAATGTGATTTTGAAATGAACGGAATCCACGTACTTCGGCACGTGTTTTCCGAAGAGTTCAACCACGAGTGACGCCAGCCACGCCTCACGTTCTTCATCGCTTTCGATTTCATCGGAGAACTTGAACTGTGTCAAATTGCGGCTGTCACAAACGCCATTACATATCGCGTTGCGTTGGTCGTTGGGGATGGTCACAGGGTAGAGCGTGAGGCTCTGGAGTCCTCCGCGCAGTTTCTGTGGCACATTCATCCCTGGGGCTAACCCAATGTCGCGAAAAAGCTCAACATACCTCGTCGAGGTGCTCACGTCTTGCCACGCCGCAAAAGTAAGCGAGGAAACCCGCATCTTGATCATGGTGTCGATGATTAGATGCAGCTCCTTGCACAGCAGCACGCAGTCGCCGAAGTCGAATCCGAACGACTCAACCAGAAATGATGAGTCATCCCACGCGCGCGCATTCTCCAATGGCTGGTACTCTTGAAGAAAAGCTGCCAAGCAGCGGATGGCTTCCAGACATTCTAGCCTCTCGTCGTTGTCGCTGATCGGGTCGTCCTCGAACTGAAACTGGCACGTGAGCTCAATACATTTGAGCTGGAAGGCGCTCTCGCTCACATTTAAATCAGCCAGCATGAGCGCCTCGACATGGCGAAATAGCGGCGAGTGGTTCCACTCGGCGATGCCGAAGACAACGACATCAAAAATCTCGGTGATTTGCTCAAAGCCTTCGGCGAGGTCAGCCTCGAGAAAGTGCAACACATACGTGGGCCGCACGTCATGGAGGAACGAGATGGGGAACGCGACTCGCGCGGGAGACTTGTCGCAGGCCTCTAGAAGGAACGCCCAGCAGAGGCCTGGATCCAGCGTGAAGAGCATGTTGAGCAGCTCGAGCGCTTCGAGCACAGCACACCAGAGCCCGCGGTCGTGGCCGATGCGAGCCATGGAGACGTTAACTGTGAGCGATGCGAGGTCCTCGCGCGTCGGCGCGACGTCGTACACGGGCGACAGCGAGAGCGACAGCTTGCCGGCGATCGCGCGACGCCACGGTGCGAGCTGGACCCGCCAGTTCGTGGAGGGCGGTGGAATCATGGCGCTTGTAGGGGGTCTAGAGCGGCTTCCTGGCGTCGAAAGAAGCCGAATGACGGCTCGTTCGATAGAGAAAGGAACAGCGTACAAGGCGAGCGCCAGGCGCGACGCTGCCGCCCCGTCCGGGACGAGCAGAGACCATCGAGAAAGGACGCCACCTCGGTCTGGTCGACTGCATCTTCTCCATTGAAGCACCGAGACACCGCGAATCAAGATCTACATTTATAGACAATACACGGGCGTTTACTACATATATGCACGGACATTGGACTCTACTCACGAGAAGATCTGTATGGGTGCCGAGTTCCCAAGACTTGCTTGGGAGAGCCTCTGGCACTCTCTCTGTCCGTCACACTCGTCTGGTTTATCCCCGAAAGCGTTGCGAGCGCATGGCAGTCGACACTTTGGCGACCAAGTCGTTCACGAAGGCGTTCCAATCAGCGTCGTTGGTGGTCGTCGTGACTGTGGCTGGAGCCGATCCAACTTGCTCGAAACGCGTTGTTGACGATCCGACGGTGTTGACGATGGTGACCGTGCCCTGTGCTGAAGGTGAAGCACCAGCCTGGCCGTTGGTTCCCGGTGTCGATTGAGGGGCTGCGGCCGGTGGTTGAGGCGCAGGAGGTTGAGCAGGAGTAGTGGCAGCCTGGGCAGCCGTAGCTGCAGGAGTTTGGGCGGTAGGAGGTTGAGCAGCTGGAGCTGCAGGAGCCGGGGCGGTAGGAGGCTGAGCAACCGGAGCTGCAGGCTGAGGCTGCGGGGCAGGTGCTGGAGGGACAGCCGCTGGACAAGTCTGCGTTGATTGAGCAGGGAAGTCCGGTGTGTACTGTACAGCGAAATCCGGCTTGCTGCCCTTTGTCCATTTGCAGCAGGGGTCTCCGAAAGCCTGGCCAACGGTGATTCTCGACCCAGGGAACGTCTGAGCGCAGAGCGAGGCGGACCACGTGCCCCGGAACATTTTACCGAATGGAGTGAATCCCGAGCCAGCATGCCCGAGTGCTTCAGGGAAGGCGCTACCGTTTGGAAGACCTTGTAGGTAGCTTCGCATGCCGTTGGCAGAGTTTGGGGCAGATGCGATGGCGGTGATGGCGATGAAAGAACCAGTCAGCTTCATTATAGCTGAGTATCCGTCGAGTAAATGAGGTCGTGGAAGGGAGGAGCCAATTTGGGAATGAACCTGCTCAAGGCTAGACTTGATCTTCTTCACCGCATCAAGCGAGCCGAGACCCTGGGAGATCAAGGGTTCGTTGGCAGACAGTGATCAACCTTGCATGTGGAAACAACGCTTCTCCGAAAGATAAGGATTACCTTTCTTTCCTTTTCGTCACAGAAGAAACACGACGCGTTCGTTGTGGTTTTTTTTTGCAGCTGTCAAAGCCCCAGTACGCCAGTGGGACGGCGAGGACTGGGGTGACATTTCTCTTCCTCTTCGCATTCTTGTTGGGCCAAGAGACCACGAGCAGCTGTGTTCAACATCATAGAGTGCCGTTCAATATAAAACAGATGCAAGGCACATTGTGGGCAGAACTGGAGCTTTTAGGTAAAAATGGGATTATTTGTAAAAATTAGGAAAGCGTGCTGAAGAGTCCGAGATCTCTCCACCGCCTATACACATTCAGTTCCTTTTGCCGCAATGAAGAATTGAATATTGCTTGCTAGCGACAGACGAGCAAAGTGGGTGGCGACAGTGTCGATAGCAAGCTAGACCACGTGGAAGAATACGAACACTGACGAAACAACACTTTAACTGTGACCAGTCGAACGGCGAGTACTCTAATCGTCCCCCAGTAGCCGTGAAGGTTAGCGAAGGGTCAAGAATACCATCGCTGCAGTCTGAGGCCACAACTTGCAAACTCAAAATCCCTCCGAGTTGGCCGAAGGACCGGCAGAGTCCGTTGATTTGAACCAGAAGTTTGGGAAAAGAAATATTCAGGTCAGTTTAGGAAAAGAAATATTCATCATCGTCGAGGACCCACTGTGGCACATAACGCGGTTTGCTCGCCGTCGCGTGTTCTTTGTCTGGGACTGTCAGTGAGTACTTTCGGGCTGTGAAATCGAGATGGTTGACATTGAACATGGCCGACTCCATGGCAACGCTGATGGGAATCCACTCGACTTCTTCCTGGCGCACGAACTCGGGCAACGTGAGGTAGTAAGGGCCGATCAGCGCCTCGGCTGTACTCCCATGCTTGATTTTTTGCTTTCCACAAAGACGACATTTGCACAGTAGATCCACATAGAGTCGACCGATTGTCTTGTTCTGAAGCATACTGTGGTAGCTGAACAGATACACCACCCACAGTAGCACGAGAAAGAGCTGATTGTGAAGGCTCTTTAGCGCACCCATCTCGAGGCGCAAGTGATTGATGGCTGTGATGATCACCGATCCAACGAACGTTGGAATAACGCCAAAAATGAATATGGGCGAAATGAACGGACGAGCGTAACGAGTCGCGCCGCGTAGGATGAGGTGCTGGCAAGTGAGACTATAAAAATTGTACGATATCGAAATCAACCGTAACACACCGATAAGCGACTTCAAGTGCTCTACGTAGACTCCGGGCTTGCACTTATAGTATGGTGAGTCGCTCGAACGAAGTTCGAAGCCTGGCGTCCAGAGGTCCACACCATTAACCCACCACGTACAATTGCTGTCAGCTGCGCCTATATACCAAGTCACAAGATTCAGCCAGAGTATCACCTTCGATAGCTGGATATTGCGACCGTGGGACACAGTCGACAGGTTGACAGTAAAAACGCTGTCTAACAGCTGAGCACTTGTCTGGCCGTCACAAAGCCCATTTACCTTGACCATTCGCACCGCTCGAATTGCGACAAACAAGTTTTGCATGACCCAAAATGAGAATACTGTGCAACCGAGGAGTGACACCAGTGCATACACATTCACCAGCACTTTCTCGGTCCCACGACTGAATGTCGTCGTGATGATCGTGTTTGCACCGCTCGTCAGCAAGTCTAGAAACACATTTGGAAACGGCTCGTCGCCAGCCTGAGGAATTCTCCCTCCAAGAACGCAAGCGGCGACCGCGCCAGGATTCGCGACGTTTGGAATCTGGAGGTACTCAAATGAGGTATTATCGCTCAGTTTGACAGGCTCCAAAATCTTAATAGAGAGCACGTCTTTCCCAGTGCCCTCTCCAAAGCATCGCCAATCAACATAACCTTGACGGTTGATTACACTTTGTGAAACCTCGCGGTCTTGACATAACCCGGACCGATCGAACGTGGCCACCCATCCTGCTGCGTGAGCTGGCTTGCACAGGTCGAGACATCCATCACGAGCAAGACATATTGTCGAGAGTCGAGACTGCACTTTCGCAATCTCGGTAGGATCCGTGACATTCTTGTCTTTTATCACACGAGGCATGAAGTATTGCCCACCGTACGCCGTTAGCACACTGGTTTGCGGAGCACTTTCGATATAAACTGGATCAGGATATTTCTTGAAGCTAGTCGGGACGAGATCCCATTTCTGGCAGATTCCAATCGTTTCACTTTTCGCAACGGAGTATCTCTCCACAAACCGGCCGTCGGTCGCCTTATTGTCAATGTGCATACCGATAAAAAGGTACGGTGCGTTGTATGCGTACTCCGAAACCTTCAGTGCAAAATTCTCTGCGGTCTCACCAACAAGCCACCATAGACGTTCACGACCTAATACCAGCGCATTCAAGTCGGGCTCAATTGGTTGGGTACGCTGTGGAAGCGAACCTGACATTTTGCTGAATCGAACTCCAGACTTTTTCCCTGAGAGGTCCGTGAAGCCGTCATAGTAGCGATACTCGGCGTATAATCCTTTTCTACCAGCGAAACCTGTCGGATCCAACGAATAGTTTTTCGCCAACTCTTGAGTGAGGACGTGGAGGCCTTCATCTCGACCAAGTTTTGACACCAAGTACTTACGTCGCTCGAGACATCCATCGAGATCGGGAAACACTAAGTTCTGGTATACAAGAGCGCCTTGCTGCACGTACGTGTTGTTTGGATCGTAAGGAGACTGCCATTCGTAGTTCATGAGCTGAAGAACGTCGATTCCCTTCAAGCACATGACCGCCTCTGACACTTCATTCACTCGGCAGCTCTTTTGTTCCTTGTAATTGTTGCCGGCATACATCCCGGCATGCGTGCAATAGAAATCCATTTCTGCGTTGATTTTCTCAGCTTTTTGCACCAAACTTGTCCGGCAAAACAAACCCACGTATGGATCTTGTTGGAAATCATCGAGGTACATAGCCCACTTGCTTGCTCGGTTGAAGACAACAAAATCCTGGTACATATTGATGAAGCGTATCGGCTGACCTTTTGGTCCAGTAAACTTGACACCAGATACATCGTATAGTGCTCGCGCATACTCGTAGTCGATCTCGGTGGTCCAGTTGAGATTGTGACTGAAGACAAGATCATCTCCTGGTAGACCATAGAAGCTGAGAACGTAGGATTTGAAGGGCGACGCCAGATTCCAGATGATACTGATGATGCAGGTCACAAATTTCAACCAGAAGTTGTAGCGCCGAATACGACTGCGCTCACCGATGGCATGCCCCAATTCCTTGAAACTGATCGAACGCCCCAGTGAGGTGGCGCATCGTGTCTCGGAATGAATCGAGAGGTCGAGTTTGCTCGGACCCTGCGTGTCGTCGATCTTTGCCCGCCTAGCCCGCGTGCCAAAGGCATCATTCACGATGACTCGAGGTGGGTACGACAACGATTCAGTGACCGGTTGTACTTGGGTGCCTCCCATGGGCTCGGTATCGTCGACAGCGTCGGAGACACGGTCGTGTAGCTGGCTCTGGTCGCCAACTTTAGCGTTCATGTGTCGGTGTATTTCGGTTCTGGGCGGGCAGCCTCCAAACGTGCGCAAAGTCTATGTCTTGTCGGAACGAACAGCAGAAACAACGTAGAGTCGTTCACAGCTGCTGGAGAAGCGTTACTCCGTTTGTCGTCAAGCAAAAGCTCAACTGCCATCCCCACCAGACCACTTGCAAGCGGAGACCGTTATAGATAAGGAAAAATGTGGGTTGCGCTGGGAGTTGAGCCGTTTTGCACTAGTACGCTCATGCCAGAGCGAGTCGCTCACGAGCGTTGTCCTGAGTGTCGCCTCCGCGCCGATTCGCGACGCTCCAAAGTACCCGTGAAACGGACGAAATGCGATTCAGTCTTACCGTGACACAAATTGTGTAGTTGGTAACACACAATTTGTGAGTCGAGCGGATGCACAAGCTTGATTAAGATGCCATGCGTGTTCCCATCAATAAATCGTTTCGCGTCTCCGCGGCGGTTGTTGCGCGGATTTTGGTGCCTCACCAGAAGGGAGCTAGCACATACGAGAGCTCACTCAACCCTTCCATACTTCCACGAACGGCTCTTACTTCTACTCAACGCGGGTAAACTTGTCGACTCAGTAAGCACGTTGACGTCAACGGGCTCTCCTGAGAGCCGTGGCCGTTCAATCTCTGAAAGCACCCACCGGAGCCTTCCCGTGGCTCCCACCAGTCACTGGCTGCAACTGAAACGACCACCGTGGAAGCCACTACGTGTTATTTAGAACGATTGGGACGGCCTTCTCGCTGTGCCAAACGTTCCCATATTGAGCCAGACTAATCGTTGGCTGGGTTGGTGGAAGGTCTCAGATCGACTTGTAAACAGTTAGCTGAGGGTGTTCGTGCGATCTTTGAATGAGTCTTTCGGAGAGGGTGGCGGGCAATCCACCTTCTCCATTACTTATAATACAAATGCATTATACATTTATACCTGCGTATAGTGATGCTATCTCTATCCCATATATATCAATTAAGCATCATAGAAATAGATACCTTTCAATATACATCAAGAGTTTTGTGCACATACACGAAGGGAATACGGGGATCTGCAGGAACTGGATGGGCGCGTGCTGGCCGATCCGCGAAACTCTACGGCGCTGATGCGCGATTGTAGATATAATACCTGCAGTCGTTTTGCCATGGAAGCGCCACTTCGAAATTCTTGATCCAACCGGCACCATGAAACACGATCGATTACACTCTCAGCTCCGGGCCTCTCCAGGAATCGTCCTACTCGAAGACCAGGATCTTCACGCGTATCATCTGGAGTCCTCGCAGGTGAGCAACTCGTCAAGAGTTGAGCTACCACTAAACGAGAGCAAGAGTTGCCGTCACCACTTCGCGAGTCTCTCAGGGTCTCAAAATCGGTCTTTTCGATTCAACGAGAGGTCACACGACGCGAACTCGATGGACACGATTCCTTTTTCCTACGGTGCACTCCGGTCCGGTGGTACTGTCAACGTGCTTGGCAGTCGTTTCATCGGACTTCCATTAAATTGGCTCCTTATTGGATTCTTTGACGGTGCAGTGGCCTCGATCGTGTCCCCTTTGCTAAACAAACACCTCGGATACTCCCGGGCACAGATGAACGCAGTACAGGCATTGTTTGGTGTGCCTCGGTCATTGAAAGCCCTTGTGGGTTACCTAAGCGACTGTGTCCCCATCAACCGGCAGCGTCGAAAGCCATACATGATTATCGGATGGATCATCTTGATGATGTTCATGGTCACTATTGCCTTCTTCAAGGATCCCACTCCATATACGCGTGGTGGTGTCATCGTTTATAACGACGCTGCATCACAAGGCCCACGTTACGTGATGACAATTTTCGCTGGCATGTTCGGACATTTGTTGTGCACTGTGGCGTGCGAAGGGATGATGATCGAGTTTGCTCACCGGGAGAGTGAGTACGGGCGAGGTCGTGTGCAATGTCTGTGTCTGTTCTCTCGGTTCGCAGGCGAAGCTCTGGGGGGTATCTCGACTTCTCTTGCATTGAACAGTGAGCAATTTGGTGGTGCGTTCGCCACTGCTGTGCCACTGCAAGTGATCTTTGTAGCGTATGCTCTGCTAGCTGTCGGTGGCCTCGCGGTGACGCTCTTTGTCGTAAAGGACGAGAAAGCTTCGACAACGAACCAACGGTTTATCTCCCATATTCGCCGCGTGTGGGACATTCTTCAAAAGCCTACGATGTGGCAAATTGCAGTTGCCGGTTTCTTTATCAGTGTCGGAATATCTTTCCGCCCTTTTGAATCCACCAGTGCGTACGTTAACTGGCTTGGGGCGACGACGCTCACGCTAAAAGCCACAAGCGCCATGTCCAGTGCGGGTGTGAGCATGGCCGCAGGGATATATCTGGTCATCGCATTGGACGCGAACTGGAGACTTGTCAGTTTTGCGGCTGTCAGCGCCGGTTTACTCACCATGGGACCGGTGGAAATGTTAACCGTGTACGACGTCTTCCGTAGTCTCGCAACCAGCCTGATTGCACTTCAAATCGGAGCCATTCTTGACGGCGTCATCTTTGTCGTGTACTTGCTCGTGGTCGTCGAAGTCTCAGAACCAGGGTACGAAGCTGTGACTTACGGTATCCTCACGACCATCGCGAACCTTGCAATCATTGTCACCTCGATGGTGAATAATCTTCTCTCTAGTGGTCACGTTTCTTCCACGGATCTGCAACAAGACAATGCAGCTGTAAGAGAGCATGTCATGCGTGAGTTCGTCGCCAAGTACGCACTACGTGTAGTTGCTATGCTGTTCGTGTGGTTGCTACTCCCACGACAAAAACGGGAACTTCGCAGGCGAGCTCTCGAAAGCCCACCGAATCTCGTGCCTCCGATCATACTTCTTGCTTTCTTCGCACTGCTTTTCGGTACGTGCATCACTTCAGATATGATGGCTGTGTTCCCGTCAACCTCCTGCTTGAAGTTCGCTGGTGGATCTGGCTGTTAAAAGATTTGACAGCAAGGGAGATCACACAATGAAGCAATGGTGCTGCGGAAACACACAATCGTATCGACGGGCTTTAGCAAAAGCATACTTCTGTAAACCCTGATGGGCATATGCAGCTGGACAGCTTCACAAGATGATGATGATGATGAGGGTTTTGATTATGACGATGAAAGTAAAGTTTATTGAGCGCAAATAGTTCTTGGCGAGGGCTGATCGGGTTGAGTCGGCCGGGAGCATCTCCGATTTTGGACGAAGCACTTGTCCAAACCAGACGCAGGTTGCTGTGCACAAGACTTCAACCAGCGTTACTGCACTCACAACTCACATGGTGGGAGCGGGTTCATCGATCGAGTTATTCTGACCACCAACTAGTGCGACAATTGATTCGTACCTTTCGCTTCAGAATCGTGGGGCAGGGATACGGTATCAATCACGTTTTGTCTCCCTGCCTTGATGCAAATGAAGTCTATTGGGTTCATTCCTGCCTTGTCGAGAATATTCAAGACAGAGTCAACTAGAACCATTTCTGGCGATCACTTGGACGATTTATTTGCACGGGTAGGCACACATTCCAGCATCTCCCGATACGGAGTCGACAGAAGCAACGAAACTCTACAGTGTCCACATTTTACTTTGTAATATCCTTACAAGTAAAATTATGAATTCAAAGCAATAGATCAAACTTTCATCTCCAAAAACCTATAAGCCTCTATTATTGATAGTATGGGGATGCGCGTGAATCGAATTAAATTCATCTGCAATATGATCGGCAGGATTGCGATGGGCATGTTCCAGCCGATCGAATGCTACCAACGGGACTCTACTCCACATTCGTGCAACTGTGAATGCACGGAGGAAGACGTCGTCATTTGGTCGAAGTGAGGTCATTTTGGCAATCGCGAGCTTCCCAACACCATGAAGCACGACCGCCTGTTGCACTCACTTATCGGCACTTCTCCTGGTCTCATCCTACTCGAAGACCAGGATCTCTACGCATACCATCTCGAACACGAATCGTCTCAAGTAAATGACTCATCGAGAGAGCAATCATATCGCGAGAGCAAAACTCGCCGTCACGACTTTGCAGCTCGCTCGGGGTACAAACACCGAACTATTCGACTCAACGAGCTGTCGAACGCCCCAAGCTCGATTGATACCATTCCATATCTTTACGGCGCCATCCGGCCTGGTGGTGAGATTGAACTTTTCAGCAGCCGTTTCATCGCACTTCCGGTAAACTGGTTTCTAATTGGTTTCTTCGACGGTGCCGTGGCCTCGCTCGTTTACCCCCTGCTCAACGTGTACCTAGGGTACACCGGGGCTCAGATGAACGCGGTACAAGCACTGTTTGGGGTACCTCGTGTGTTCAAGGCTGTCATCGGATTTTTGAGTGACTGCGTTCCCATCAACCGCCAACGCCGGAAGCCGTACATGATCATTGGATGGTCTATTTTGTTGGTTTTTATGGCCGCGCTGGTATTTTTCAACCGACCCTCGCCACACAAGCTCGCTGGAGTTGTAGTGAACAGTGACGCAGATTCACAGGGCCCGCGCTTTGTGATGACGACGTTTGCTGGTATGTTTGGTCATTTGTTGTGCACGGTGGCGTGCGAAGGGATGATGATCGAGTTTGCTCATCGCGAAGGCGAGTTTGGTCGTGGACGTGTGCAGTGTCTGTGCATCGCATCTCGGTTTGCTGGTGAAGCGTTTGGTGGCATCTCTACGTCACTTGCACTAAACAGCACTGAATTTGGTGGGAGCTTTGCTGCTGCTGTCCCGGTTCGAGTGATCTTTGCGGCATACGCATTTCTTGCGGCTTCTGGGCTTGTAGTCACGTGGCTCCTCGTCCATGATGAGAAGACACCGAAGTCCAGTCAACGCATTGCCTCTCAACTTCGTCTCGTGTGGAATGTACTTCAGAAGTCCACAACATGGCAGATCACTGTCGTTGGTTTCTTTGTCAGTGTCGCGATATACTACCGGCCTTTCGACGCTACGAGCATCTACGTGACCTGGCTTGGTGCCACGTCACTCACGATGGAGGCTACGAGCGTCATGTCTAGCGCCGGCACAAGCATTGGCGCGTTGCTATGCTTAGCAGTCGCGCTGGAAGCAAACTGGAAGCTCACAATCTTTGCCGCCGTCAGTGTCGGTTTGGTTGTTGCTCCACTGGTGGAAATGATGACTGTGTACGACGTCTTCCGAAGTCTCACAGCTAGCTTGGTTGCACTTCAAATCGGAGCCATTCTTGACGGCGTCATCTTTGTCGTGTACTTGCTCGTGGTCGTCGAAGTCTCGGAACCAGGGTTCGAGGCAGTGATCTACGGTATTCTGACTACCACCGCAAACCTCGCCATTATTGCCTCCTCGACGGTAAACAATATTGTGGCCTCTTCAATCGATCTAAGGCATAACACCCCGGCTGTGAAAGATCACGTCATGCACGAATTCCTCACCAAGTATATCTTGCGCGTCGTCGCAATGATATTTGTGTGGCTACTGCTCCCACGACAGAAACGGGACCTGCGAAGACATGTACATGAGGGATCATCCAATCTCTTGCCTCCGATCATCCTCTTCGCGTTCTTCGCGTTACTCTTTGGCGCGTGTGTGACCTCCGACATTCTTACGGTCTTCCCATCAACCTCATGCTTGAAGTTTGCCGGTGGTGCTGGCTGTTGATACGACCCAGAAATGAAGGAAGATGATGCCGTCTACTGTGTATTAGTTCGTATTGCTGTATCTAGTTCGCAATGTACATTGAATTCCGTGTATCCACCCCACGTACTGTTGTGGCATCAATCCACTCCCATTCGTTTCCACAACCAATTCATTCGGCCCACGTAACCACTGCAACTTATTCATGCGAAGATAACATCTTTGAGGCTAGCTTTAGCGACTATGTGGACAGGCCTCATAGTATTTAGTCGCCTCGCGAGCCAGCCTCGTGGCCAGCACCAGCAAGGTCTATGGCTCGATCGAGGTTGCGTCCAGAGAGTTAGTGTTGCAGGGGGGGGGGGATCTCGGCTGGTTACGCTCCTTCGCTGGTAGAACCTGACACACCCACCAGCGTCAATGATTTTTGGAAGGTGGGCGCAGTGTCGTCAACTTCCTCGAAGGAGCCCCTCTCAGTCCTCAGGTGGCCGTAAATTGTTGCGGTGTCCGCAAAGTTCCACTCTCTGACGCTGTTCCTGGCCGACCGAATATGGTTGAGTACAGCACAAGTCGAGATTGAAGTCAGCCTGGTCGCCCGGGAACGGCAATCGTTGAGTACAGTTCAAGAATAGTAAGCTTGATTACTCAGGAAGGCATCGCGGATTGTCAATCCGGCTGCAACTGAAACGAATCGACTCCAGCTACTGCTGCATCTCACTCAAGGTGGCACCCTGTAAAAAGCAGGCATCATCTGGGGCTGTCTCGTACTTTCATCCGGTCACTGCGCCTCAACTGCGCTCATCAGGCCATTGAAACTGCGCAGATAGACAGTTTTGATGCCCGCAAACGGAAGCGGTAGGGTACAGATGATGATGATGATGGTTATCCTGGTGATGTCTATGCGCAATACGAGAGAATCCTTATGGCTTGAAGCGATACAGTACAGCACACCGATGTCAGAATTAGTAGTCATCGATCGGCTGGAATGTCCCTATGTCATTTTGATGGGCGCATGCCAGCCGATCCAATGAGAAGATCCAATGAATTGGTGCATGCAGTCAATTCGTCCTCCTCAATCATAATACTACTTGAACCTGGGGACATCTTTGTGTTATTCCTCATATTGACAATCGCGAGGTACTCACCACGATGAACCACAACCACTTCAACTCACTGCAGGCTTCGCCAGGCGTCGTACTGCTTGAAGACCAGGATCTCTACGCATACCACGAGTCTTCTCACGTTATCATTGCACACACACCCGAGCGCTCGCTGCAAGAAAGCAAGGATAACCTTGATTCTTTCCATCACGCACGAACGATCCGTCTCTACGAAGTTTCAAACGCCGCTACCTCGATGGTTGCTATCCCCTTCCTCTTTGGTGCAATTAGACCAGGGGGTGTCGTTGACGTGTTTAGCAGTCGTTTCATCGGGCCCCCGCTCAACTGGTTCCTTCTTGGCTTCTTCGATGGTGCAATAGCCTCGATCCTGTCCCCACTACTCCACATATACCTTGGGTACACGCAAGTACAGCTCAATGCAGTCCAGGGACTTTTTGGAGTACTGCACTTGTTTAAAGCCGTCATGGGGTTTCTGAGTGACTGTGTCCCCATCAAACATCAGCGTCGGAAGCCGTACATGATCATTGGATGGATCATCTTGACGCTCTTCATGTGCGCCATCGTCTTCTTCAAGAATCCTACTCCCTACAAGCGCGATGGTGCCATTGTTCACGGTGATGCTGCCTCTCAAGGTCCACGTTACGTTATGATGGTGTTTGCTGGTATGTTCGGGCATTTGATGTGCACTACGGCATGTGAAGGGATGATGATCGAGTTCTCTCACCGTGAAGGTGAGTATGGTCGAGGTCGTGCACAGTGCATATGCCTCTATTTTCGATTCGCCGGTGAAGCTCTTGGTGGGATCTCGACTTCCCTTGCTTTGAATAGCGCTGAATACGGTTGTGTGTTTGGTGCAGCCGTTCCAATTCAGATTCTGTTCGCTACGTACGCATTGCTCGCAGTGATTGGATTAGCGGTGACGCTCCTATTCGTGTGCGACGAAAAGATCCCAACAAGTAGTCAGCGATTCCTTTCGCACCTCCGCCGAATCTGGCATATACTTCGGAAACCAACAACGTGGGAGACGACTTTAGTGGGGTTCTTCGTCAGTATCGGCATTTTTTACACACCCTTTGATTCGGATAGCGTGTACGCAGACTGGCTCGGCGCCTCGTCGCTCACGATCGCATCGACCAACGCGATCTCGAGTTCGGGTTCTAGCCTCGCTGCGGCACTGTATATGGCGGTCGTGCTGGAAAAAAGCTGGAGACGCACTATCTTCGCGGCAATCAGCATGGGTCTACTTATTTCAGTTTTAATAGACACGTTGACCGTGCACAACGTCTACCGCAGCCTCGCCACCACAATGGCTGCCATGTCACGGCCACGCTCGACGGGGTGGTGTCACGGCCACGCTCGACGGGGTGGTGTTCGTGGCGTATCTACTCGTGGCCGTGGAGGTTGCAGAGCCGGCATATGAGGCTGTCGTTTACGGCATCCTGACTACAGTTGCCAACCTCGCCGTTGCTGTAAACTCCATGCTCAACAATGTTGTGGCGACCCATCACACATCGGTCAGCCTTGCCCAAGATACACCGACAGTGAGGAATCATGTCATGCGGGAGTTCCTGGCCAAGTACGTGCTGCGAGTTATTGCGGTATTCTTTGTCTGGCTGCTACTACCACGGCAGAGAGAGTTACGAGTGCGATCTGTACACAACACGTCCAACCTCGTGCGACCACTCATTCTCTTGACGCTTTTCGCACTGCTCTTCGGCGTGTCCGTGATGTCGGACGTACTCGCGCTTTTCCCTGCGACCTCATGCCTCGTAATTGCGGGCGGAAGTGGCTGCTGAGCAAGTTTTATATTTTTAAATGAACAACAGTAGACCAAATATTTGACGAGAACGGAGCTACATTGCCAATACCATGCGATGATGGTGATAAAGTCTATTGAGTTTAACTGGTCAATCCTAACAGTTCGGCCGGATTTCGACTTTTGAAGCTGATCGCAACTCACGGCGGGAGCCGCGAGGCACGGAGTGGATCGTTGCGTAGCAGCTCCGAGGGGTCAGAATGACCTTCCCGGGTGGTTGGGTGGCGGACTTGAGAGCTATATATCCTGCATGATCGTGGGCTGTGTCTAGAGAGTGTCCACTTCTTGGAATGAGAAGGACGGAAGGAAGATCTAAAGGGAGACATCAACTTTGGAGCCTGCGGATAATCCACACGTTCCAAGTTGATATCTTTTAGATCTTCCTTCCGTCCATTTAAATCCAAGACGTGCTTCCACTGGATGAGACAATATGATAAACTCAGAGAATGTGATGAAATTGTCAACTTCTCCATCTCCACCACGTACCAGCCAATCTCACTGGACACCTGACCAAGTAAATCAATTTCGCCAGACTCAAGGGTATATGAGTGATACGTGAGTCTACAGCTACTCAAAGCGAGCAGCGCCGAATGGTGCTATGTATCCCCTTTTTAACGAAATTTGAAGCATCGTGACGTTGGGCATCACGAAGCTTTCAAAACGCCAAGACGTAGTATACGATATCTCTGATACTGACGATCGCATACATTTCAACGAATGGCAAAGATGAGTGTCCAGAACATACACTGTACTGCGCGGCCACACACGCAAGCACTCCAACAGATCGTTGCATCCATAAACCTATGGATGGCGGTTGAATTCAAAACCAGAAGCTCCAAAAAAAGCTCTTGACGGGACATCAATATGATATTGATGATTTACATTCAATGAATGGCAATGCTGAACACCTGACGGATGCAGCCCCCAACAACTCATCGCGAACGTTTTGCCCGTGTACTTCCAGTCGGTGATTGAGGCCAGAAACTTAGCAATCACTTGACGATTCGAACTTGAGTGCAAAGGATTCTACACCAAGTTGACAATCACTACGGCGCGATGACACCCAGGTGGGCGCGTCTCCACGCCGCCCAGTGTGGCCCTCCCGTTGGTATCGTGCTCCTCGAAGATCGGGATATCAACGCCAACAATCGAGAACAACTCGAGCTACCACTGGCTAACGCTACATCAAGGGCTGAGCCGCCACGACATGAAAGCAAATATCATTGTGACAATACACCTCACCGCGGGGCCAACGAAGCGCGACTTCACCGCCTGTACGAAACCCCAGCTTCCGAGAACTCGCTCAACACTGTCCCATTTCTCTTCGGTGCTATCCGACCCGGCGGTATCGTCGATCTGTCCTCCAGCCGCCATGTTGGCCTTCCTCTGAACTGGGCCATTATTGGGTTCTTCGACGCTGCTGTCGCTGCGATATTGTACCCACTGCTCTGTGTATACCTTGGGTGCAGTGGGGAGCAGCTAAACGCAGTGCATGCACTGTTTAGTGTACCGCGACTATTCAAGTTCCTCGTTGGATACCTTAGCGATTGCTTCCCCATCCACCGTCAACGTCGGAAGCCATATATGATTATCGGATGGATCGTCTTGATGATCTTCATGGGCGCCATCGTCTTCTTCAAGCATCCTACTCCCTACATGCTCGACGGTGTCGTCGCGAACAGTGACGCCGATATACAAGGCCTGCGCTACGTGATGATGATGCTTGCTGGTATGTTTGGACATTTGTTATGCACAGTGGCGTGCGAAGGGATGATGATTGAGTTTTCTCATCGTGAGGGCGAATATGGGCGAGGACGAGTGCAGTGCTTGTGTGTTTTGTCACGGTTCGCCGGCGAAGCTCTTGGCGGAATCTCGACATCCCTTGCTTTGAATAGCGCTGAATTTGGTGGCTCGTTTGCTGCTGCAGTCCCTCTCCGTGTTGTATTTGCAACGTATGTTCTCTTCGCAGCTACAGGACTCGCAGTGACGATGTTTTTCGTGACTGATGAGAAGACACCGATGAGCACTCAACGCGTCAGCACTCAGCTTCGTCGCACTTGGGACAATCTTCAGAAGCCAGTGGTATGGCATATCACAGTAGTCGGCTTCTTCATCTTCGCCGGCATGTACTTCAGACCTTTCGAGTTGACCCAAGGGTACCGAGATTGGCTCGGGGCCTCATCACTCACGATCCAAGCCATCTCAGTGATGACAAGCCTAGGCAAAAGTGTTGGTGCTGCAATCTGGTTGATGTTCCTACTCAACGCAAACTGGCGGAAAACCGTGCTTCTGGCGAATGCTGTCGTGCTGCTTGTCGCGGTACCGGTAGAAATCATGATCGTGCACGATGTCTACCGGAGCCTCGCTGCCACTTTGATCAAACATCAAGTGGGCGCACTTTTTGATGGATTCACTTTCATTGTGTATATTCTCGTCGCTGTGGAAGTTGCGGAGCCTGGATACGAAGCGGTCACGTATGGCATCGTCACGACGGTCGGCAACCTCGGGGTCGTGATAACAGCCGTGTGCAAGAACCTTCTGACCTATGCGCCAAGAAGACTCACGCCTGAGACAGCAGAGATACGGAACCATGTCCAGAATTTGCTTCTAGTGAAGTATGCGCTGCGCGTGGCCACGATGGTGGTGGTGTGGCTATTGCTGCCGCGCCAGAAGCGCGAGCTGCGTCTGCGATCTCTCCATAGCGCACCGAATCTCGTGGTGCCGCTCGTGCTTTTCTCGGTCTTTGCTCTTCTTCTGGTCGTATCCGTTACGTCGGACCTGCTCGCAGTCTTCCCGTCGACGTGGTGCCTGGCGATCGCAGGTGGACGAGGCTGTTGACCAGCTCGACGGTCTCACAATGACTTTTAGCCCGTCGCTTCACCGCAATAGAACAGGCGCGTCTGGATCAAAGGGATTTGGGACGCAATCGAAGATTGACAGGTAATACGTAGTATGAATCAAAGTTCTGAGAAGCGAACAAGGAAAAAGAGTTCAAAGCAAAGAAGGCACATGCGTAGAAGTCAAAGTTCCAGAGATGTGTGTGTGATGATACGGTTTGGAGCCTGTTTATGGTTGAAAACTGCTTTTAGTGTGGTCCACGTAATTATGATATTAGGCGGTTCACACTGTTGTGTGCACAAACCGTTGGTCCAATGACTGAGGCAGTCGTTAATAGTGGCAGAGTCGACTGCACGAGTAGTCAGATCAGATCGGGCAGAACACGAATTCAAAGCACGACTGAATTATGCAGTGTTGGACGGAGTTGACGTGCCTCTTGTCTAAAAATTCATACGAGATGTACCGAGCTTGTAACGGGGTGTGCCCGTTACATGGTACGGACCCATGTCAATTGTGCCCGATAGGAACGTCGTGAACCCATCTGGTTGCGATGTCTCCTGATTGGATAATATCCTACGATATTATCTCGATTTCCCACCAATCACGCTAGGGTCTTGTGATTGAGTGGATGGCAGAAATCCGAGGGCGGATCTGCGAAGTTCTCTGGATATTTATATCCAGAGTATAGGTGGGATCCTACTCGGGTCCACTTCCTTCTATTAATTCATTATTATCCATAAACGATAGTATCGTCTAATGGAAGAAAGCAATATTATATTTTTAGAGTCTCTTAAAATCGATAAACTCTAAGAAACCTCAACAATTTTTCTGGATGTCTTCTCTACCGGCCTGGTGCAACATTCACGTTGGAAAATGTGACATTTACATTCGTTCAACAATCGTTGCATTTTGGGATTTGCGACTGCAACTCCAGTCTACGCGAAAACCGCATTGCACTGGACTCCATCCGAGAGAAGATTTATCTTTTTCAATGATGAGATTTATCTTTTCACAACCGAGGTGCTCGACATACATGTGTGCACCATCAAGGCTCGACGTGGAGAGATTTGGAGGGAACTCATTAATTCTATCAAATCGGGTTGGGTTAAACACTCCCCTTCCTCACAGGCGCTTCCTCCGCGTGAGGCATGGGCAACTTCTGGTCCGAGCAGCCACTCGAGATCGCGCGGAATGATGATCTGTGGGGGCTCGTGGATCTCACGACCATGGTCGTCCACTTCCACGACGATCCCCTCAACAGGAAGCCTTGCAACGAGTGAATCGACTTGCGCTTCTCGCGATTGCAATCCGTACAGAGCCTGAAAGGCAGTCGCGGCTGCTCGTACTACTATGGTCGTGTGATTCCTGCTGTCGTGCTGCCTCGGGTTCGGTGAAGACGAGAATTCTCAGTTGTGGAAGAATGTGTCCCGAGCACGATTGGGTCATCTGAGCATAGTCGAGAACGCGGCCCAAGTTACAAATACTCAACGTGTCTGACGATCTGTTGCCTACATGGAGTGCTCAGCCTGTCAACAGATCTGTCGTGGTCATCTCTAGTGGGCCGAGGACGAGCAAGACTAGGCCTACTCACTGAGCTGTGCGCCGGTACCCACAGCTGAGCTGGCTGGCAATAGGCTGAACTGGCTGAGGATGCCAAGGGGCGCCTATTGAGGCCTTCAGCGAGGAGAGGACTAGAACACGTATAGTAGACACATTGGATAATGCCATGGAGAAGGAATGCAAAAAGAGATCCCAGGAAGTCGAATAGTGTTTAGACCTACTCCATCATCGCCCGGATGTCAACTCGAAGAGGTCTCCTTTAAAAAGTTCTCAACGCCGACATTGTTCCGACGTAACGTTACATGTGATTGCTTGTCTCTCACGTTCGGGCACACCGCACGATGCAAGACTTCGAACAACAGTATTTCTAATTCTAAATTGTCACTACTCTGTTACGGGCGCCAACTCGCCTGTCGAAAGAGTATTCGTTGGCTCGAGTTTGAAGTTTGAGCCGAAATCGTTCCCACATCAACCTGGTGCCTCACACATGGTGTATTGGGAATGTGAGATTGTAAAACGGCACCACAGTCCGACCTTGTTGGTATACTTCATCACTGCAGAATTCGATACTCGAGGTCAATTCCAATATCCAGAGCTTCCCGTGCGGATGCGCGGCATTGTTTTATATACAAAGAGTAGGGTTTTCTAGGTTTCCTAATCCATGCATTCCGTTTCCCATTTGCCTGATCCAACACAAGTCTCTGTGTTGCGCGCTTCCTACACTGCTCCACGGTGTGCGTGACGTAACGAGGTCAGCCTTGTACAGAGCTGCTTCCATGTGTTGTTCAGTGGCTTATGTCACGGAGAAGAAGGAACTGGCGGGGTTTGCTACGGCGATCATGAGATGGTCGAGCGATGCCTGCCGTGCACAAGCGTGACGTGTGACATCAGCCGTGGGTGTCATGTAGTGTGGAAGGTCCTGCATTGTACAGTACAGGGCCGCTGGCTCGTCCTCGTCAACGTGTGATGATGTGCGATGCCTTTTCCCCAGTTAGGGAAAAAGATTTAGACTCAGCCAGTATATAAAGGCAAGCAAATATGCACAGGCTGAGCGAGCTACGACCCGTTGCGACAAACGCAGCTATGGTTTCGTACCTCACATTGTGTATTCTTTCTTGCGGAGCGGTCCTTTGAAGCTTAAGCAAAGGTGATATACGTCCACCAGGCGCCTTCCACACAACTACGGCTAAATTGCTGCCAGCTCAGAGCAGTGGATATACTAGAGAGCACCAGGCTAGCGCGAGGGTGCTTGGTGGGCGAAGCCCAATCCTGCTAATGTGATGATGAGCAGTTTTCTAAAGAGTTATACCCCTTTCAATAGATTATCGTATAGAATGGAGGTAACATATCGAGTGTTCACTCGTTGTAACGCAATAGACTCCAACTTTCATCATCATCATCATCATTCATCGAGTATTCTCAAATAATAATAATAATAATAATAATAATAATAATAATAATAATAATAATAATAATAATAATAATAATAATAATAATAATAATAATAATAATAATAATAATAATAATAATAATAATAATAATAATAATAATAATAATAATAATAATAATAGTGTAATTTCAGATTTTTGTTTCAGGATTTACGGATTCTCAGTGATGAAATAATTTGAAAATTTGACATCATGCTGTGGCTCCAAACTTCCACTGCACTACTCGAGTAATGGTGAACGATTTCATATTTGCCTTACTGTTCATCCAGTGAAAGTGTCATGTGGAGGTTGTGCTGATATGCAATATGCTTCATATTCTGGACTAATTGCAATGTCTCGTCAATACTGCGCCTTTCACGCTCATCAACTCGCGCATTCTCGACGCTATCAATCTCTTTCGCTCGTTCTGACTTTGTAAGTTGTGCGAGAGTAACTGGTGCTGTAAGATACATACGAGAGCGTTCGCGTACTCGAGAAAGAACAACATACGCCAAACAATTGCTTCTGAGTGCTGTGGGATTGAGGACCACAGAGTTGCATGTTTGTCCTTGTACCTTGTGAATCGTAGTAGCATAGCCCAATCGTATGGGAAGCGCTGTTCGAGTTAGCTTGTACGGGCCGTCGAGCTTGGATTTGAGGATTGCAGTCTTGCATGTAATTGGCACTAGTCCTTCGATATGAGAATGGTATGATGGCCCCTTATAATCTGGAATTTGAATGAGTGCAATTGGATAGTGAGATGGGGATTCGTCGTCACTGATGATATCAAAAACGGTTCCTTTGGTTCCGTTGCACAATCCTGCTCTTTGCTCGAGGTTCACCGTGAGAATAACCGATGCACCGATACACAAGTGGAGTTCGCGTCGCAAGTGTTTCGCTGACGAAGGGGTCATCGATTCCGCCTCTTGCAGCAGCGTCAGTCTTAAGTGTGGGTCGAGAGAATCAACCGCGCTTTTATCATCGCCTCTTCGTGTTTGAACGTTGTGTTGAGCTCGGATTGTGCAGACTGGCTTCTGCAGTCTGCGCAGAGCAAATTCGTTTGCTTCGTCTACATCCATGTTTCGATAAGCAATGTATACTGGACCCTGCGTTTTGTACTTCGACGGTGGTAGAGGTTGAACACGAGAATTGATCATATCAACGTCTGCTGTCGTGACTTGCCCATCTCGGACTCTTCGGAGCATCTCGTACCAAACTGCATCGTTAACTCCACGATTTTGTTGCCGTAGCCGAAAGACAAATGCAATTTCTTCCCACCGCGTGCGTCCCAACTTTTCTGACTCACTACTGAGCTGCTCGCGAGGCGTCGTTAAGGGACTGAGGCTCACGGGGCCAAGTTGACATGGATCTCCCGTAAAGATAATGTCTCGTCCACCGAATGGAAGATGGCGATGTTTTGGAAATAGTTCTCGTAGGCGTTGGTCAATCCAGTTCATCATCACGCTCGATATTACACTGAACTCGTCCACAATGACCAAGTGGACGAGCTCATAGTCGTTCTGGAGTCTTCGAAGTGTTGCCTGTCCTGGTG
The DNA here is from genome assembly GCA_023091665.1 of Pythium myriotylum. Lineage (NCBI taxonomy): Eukaryota > Oomycota > Peronosporomycetes > Pythiales > Pythiaceae > Pythium > Pythium myriotylum. Next base: position 2,757,440 of record JALJCQ010000015.1, read on the forward strand.
TGGTCGAAACGAGCGGGATGTAGTCGCGACGAAACATTGAGCCAGCTTGGCTTGGTAGTCCCAACGCAGATGTTAGTGTTCGACCTCCAATCAAATGAGCTGCAGAACCCTGGTGAGCCATCAGTAAGACTCTTTTTCTGGCATTTGGGGAACCGAACACCACTCGAATGTCGTAGAGAATCTCGCGGATAAGCCACGTCTTGCCTGTTCCTCCCTCCCCGGATATAATCATTTGAACCGGAGGGCACTCATTTCCAGTTGATTTAGTGATTTGGCGGCGTCTACTTTGCAGCATGGAGACTGCAAATGGTTTCCACTGATCTTCGGTCATGGGGATGTCGCATTCGTCCGTCGGATACATGTGGGGTGCGCTATATGAGTGGATATTGTTAGATTCATGTGTCGTCGATCGCGCGAACGGGTGAACAATGTCATCAAGGAATCTACGGGCTCGACAGATATCACCAGTAGAGTAGTTGAATCTGGACACAAATCCGTTTGTCACAAAGTCTGGTGGCGCGATCGAAACGTTAGCATTGGCCCTTTCAGTACGTTCAACAAGGCCAATTGACCACTCTGGACTGGGAAGTGCGATGTCTTTGTGTCGAGAAGCTGCGATCATGTTTTCGCGACTGATGCTATTGTTTATGTGGTCGACCCAGTCTGACTCTCCACTCTCCTTCCAGTGTACATATGCTGCACAAACTTGTTCATCATTGGTAGGCAAGTCGGACAGTTTGCGCCAAGGTTTGTGGAGAAACAGTTGCCCATAGCAGTAGTCAGCATCTTGCTCGTCAGTCTTGTAGCGTGGACTGAGGCGGATAACCTGCTTCCTTGTTCGCGCTTTAATATATCCTTGTCCATCGTTCATTTGCCAGCGCTGAAGACGCTGTTGAGGAGTGGGTGGTACATTTGCCACTTCATAGCACTCGCAGAAACTACAATATGAGAGGCCGTCAAACATTGCACAGCGTGGTCATTGCATGTATGCATGCTCAAGTGGTTCGATAGTGATGCCACTTGGTTTGTGGAAATTGTTGAGTTGAACTCGATAAAACCGGCGGTCGTGTCGAGAAACTTTGACTTTGATCACCGCTCGTGACTTGCTTGTCAAGCAAAGAGTACTTGATAGGATATACACAGCTTCTTGAGCACTGACTTCGCGTATTGCGAGCGTGGCATTTGCAGTTCGCTTCAGAATTCCTTCATACGGCGTTCCACAAGGCAACTTATTGAGTGCTGCCCCAATTGTCTTCCGAAATTTGACCGAGTCAGGTTCGGCTTTGCTGACATACGCTGCAGTGTACTCTGTCGCGCCGTAGGCATTCCCAATTATCTTGATGTCCATATTTGCTCTCCAACAAGACAGCATGGTGGGATTATAATTGTTGACTGTCGTACAATCCCGTTTGTGTTCAAATGTTACACGAATATCTCCACGCGTCGTATCCCGAACTACAGCAGTCTCTGTCTGCAACGGCTTAGGAAACCCGAAACGACACTTCCCGTCCCGCTGACACGACGAACGTGTAGAGCAGATGTGAAGCTGGACACGCTCAACAACCGCTGCAAGATCATCTTGCCGTTTCTTCTTACAATCAGGGCCAGCTCGGAGTGGAGGACGTAAACATAAAGGATCAATTGAGTCCGATAGTGCAGTGTCCGAAGTCGAATTGTGAAGACGAAGGCAAGACACAAACTTATCAGCATAAGCACTGAGCGCAGCACAACCCTCTTCGGTCTTGGACAACTGGAGGATATCTGGTGCATTTTTCACCCAAAGGAGGGCATGAACGTGTGGTGAACCTCGATGCTGGAATTCAATGCGCCAGAAAAAGTCAATGATTTCACCTAGTGGCTTCTCTTCACCGCACAAAATGTGCCGAAAGAACGCACGAAACCTTCGATGAAAATGCCGTGCAGCGATGTCGGGGTTCTCGTTTAGATACTTTCGCTTTTGGGCGGGACTCAGAGAGCCAGCTTGCTGCAAGGTTAGAGATGGAGCGCAGGCTCGATAGAAGTCTGGCCATACAGTATCAGCAGCACTTCGCGTCACGAAAAACGTAGGCCATGGCGTCTCCATCACGGGATTCCCTATCATACTCATCAAATCGTCCCGGACGTTAGCCCAGTAAAGTCCAGTCCCTCGAACAGACCGAAAGAATGGTCTTAAATCTCTGAGATAGCGAGCGATGTCGTGACGCTGAAGTCGAGGAGCTTGTGTTCCGACCGATTGGTGACTCTCTCCATTAAGTTGATCCAGTATGTTTCCTTCGTCAATGACGTCACTATTCGATGACAATGGAGAGTGGTGAATCTGACGCAGCAGCCCATCAATTTGTCTCCGTTGGATCAAGTTGAGACAGTAGAACTTAAACGTTGGATGACGTATGAACCGCCTGTCATGCCACACCATAAGATGCGAGCAGTACTCGGCTAGCTTGTACTGATGGCGACGGTTTTCAACGCTTAGAATCGGATGGAAACCACCCAAGCCGTGGGGGAAAAGTGTTGGAAAGCAGCACTGAATCAGCAGTTTTGTCGTGTATTCATTCATCGGTTGATCGGAAGCCGGCATTAGGAAAGCCTCGTCTTCAAGTTGCCCATCAAGTGCCTGACGAATACTGTCTTCTTCTCGCTCGGTGGTTGGGTTGTGTTCAAGTACAAACGTCTCGTTAAATCCATCATCGACTGTCAAATCGCTGTCTTCAACGTCTTGGAGTTGATTTACGTCAGGATCATCTATAGCAAGCTCGACAGTAGGGACATCTATGTCGTTTGGAATTGACGATAGTACGTCTTCATCGATCACAACGTTCGAATAGATTGGATTATTTCGGATGAGCCATTGTAGCGCTTCGCGAAGTAGCCACAGACGAACGTTGTAGTAAGATTGTGTTGACGTGCTGCCTTTCTTTCTAAGGCGGATGACACCACATCGATCAACTGGACGTGGCAGTTTTGTCACAACATCGTATGCGTTGTTCCAGAAGTTAATCGAGTTCCCTTTTGATGCTGACTGTCCAAAATGCCCCAGACAAAACCACGTTTTGAAACAGATGCCCAAACCAATCATTCGCGCCTCCATGTGGTTCAGCGTTGCCAAGCATGTTGGGACCTCAGTGATCGTGAATCCGCTTGCGCGACTGAACTTTGGAACTTCACGTTTTGCGAGCGCGTTGTTACATCGAAGGCAAACACAAACAAACTCACAGTTGTTGCTTTTTGTGATACCTGCTGGTATGAGCCCACGTTCAACACCTTGTTGTGTCTCAACCGACAGAAGCTCAAAACGTGGGTCGGTCGGTGTGTATCGAATGGTCTTCGTGTTGCTCGGTTCAACGAGCTCTCCGCACACAGAACAAACTTTGGAAAGCGGTGAGTCGATTTCTGCATAAAAGCGTTCTTCGTCCTTTGCACCATTTGTTTTTGTCGTAGGGAAGTTTTGATTTACAGCATTGCGTTTGAGCGTCTTCGTGATCTCATCAAGCCTGTTACGTGATGCAGCCGATTCCAGAACAGAACTGCTCTGCGCCAGTGATTGCCTAGCCTTTTTGTAGTGTCTTGCCGAGGCGAGTCGAGCTTCTTTTGCCTCATCATCCTCGTACTGTCGCTTCTACTTCTTGAACACACCATGGGGTCTCTGAAGTTGTTGGACACGACTTGAAATAGTCCGATTCATCCTTGTTAACAAACCAAAGAGATGTGATTGTGAACATGAAGATTGCAGGTGTTCTGATCTATACCGAGAACGACACGATACGGAACTTCAAGGAAAACGCTGGCAGAATTATTTTAAACGTGTACTACAACATGTTAGAAGAGGCTCGACATGTTCAAGTTTAAATTTGAACTTACGAAAATACGGGTTTGCGATGTATTATCAAGCAATAACATTCATGGAACTGAAAGAAACAATAGGTCCCTACCATCCTTCACCCACCACGCCTCACATCTTACTCGACTCCTTAAGCTTACGCTTCCCCTTTGCCTGCCGCTCTTCGGGCTCGGTCTTTGTCAGGAACCGAGCTTGGATGGATCCTTGGGAGATCCCACGAAACAGCTGTAGACTGTGCACACCTTGAATGACGTACGAGCGGCCAGGCAGATAGTCGGCACCACTTGGATGGTCGATGGTCTGTTTGCGGGACTTCCATACCGACAAGCAAAAAACGTACTTGGCTCGGATACTGTCATCGAACTGATCAAGTAGCTCTTTACGCTGATCGAAGTCATTGAGTTGGTTCTTCTCAATCATGTCGATATGCCAGCACGATTCGAACTCTTGCACGCCAAGTACGCTCATGTCCAGAGTTACCTTTATATCCTTCGAAGGTGTGTCGTTAGTGATGAATGCCACAATGTCGCGCGGACGGTAGAATGTCCTCTGTGACGTCGCGACGTGCAACGCATACTCTTGCTTCAGCTCTTCGAGGCTCATTGTCGAGTGAGCAGGTTGGAAAACACAAACGCGGCTTCTGATGCCGTCTCGGGCTTCATACTATCGATGTTCATCCGGATAAGGTTGCCAGTTGCCTCGTCACACTCCCACAACGTCCATACCTACACTACTCGTCTCGTGATGTGCTGCCTACTATTGAACGCGTCGATCTCGCGGAGCTGCCGCTGCCCGCTACCTGCTGCCCGCTGCCTGCTGCCCGCTGTTGGTGTAGTTGTCTGTTCTCCCGAGACAGAACGCGACACACGACGGTCGCCACGCTAGTCGCTCGGTGTCGACGGTCCAGTGCTCTCAACTTCAACGGGGATCTCCCCTTACTGTGTCGTCTGGCGTTAGCGAGCGGCTGCCTCGTCACACTCCCACAACGTCCATACCTACACTACTCGTCTCGTGATGTGCTTCTGTGTAGCCTGGTGTTAGCGAGCGGCTGCCTCGTCACACTCCCACAAGACCCATCACGGCTGTTTTTGTAATTTTTCCCGATGATATTCTGATCGTTGTTAGTAGGAATCGGCGTTCTATCACTCCAACTTCCATTTAACGATAGTGGAAATACCAATGGAGGTAATAGGAATCGTGTTGGTCAAAACGACAATGCTGTAACGCTCTCCAGTCAGATATGGAATACAGAGTTGGACGTGGCACGTCCAAGACAAACGCCACGATTTATGATGAGCTTGCTGACACTTGCTGCGAGCAGCACCGATCCTGGAACGAAATCCTCGAGTCTACTGGCGCCAACGATGTTGAGTTTGAACACGTATCGGCTTTGAAGATCATCAGGGAGTAGACTGAGAGCTGTAACAATCCGTGCAACGTCCCTCATCAGCGCGCTAGAGTCGATTAGAGTCACACACAATCCTCCGTCTCCAGGAAGAGAGCAAACGTCGACGACACACATAACGATGTTCACTGGAGGACAGGCCTGATGGTCGTACATCTGAATATAGTCTCGCAGACTGGCAACTTTCTGAAAGCGCGGAAGCCGGCGATCCATGGTCTTCGATCGAGGATTCTCAAATGATAATGTAGGCTGCGACCTGGGTGCTGGGCAAGGCGCGATAACTTTAAAGAGAAAGGAGACTTGAGCAGCTGCATCGCCCATCTCACATTGAACTACGTGCACAAACGCCACCGTATTCTGCCGAAGGCACTAGTGCCCACACTCGTCGCCCCGTCAGCAACCAGATAAATGTTGACCCTGTAACAGACATAGACACTGTTGTGATCGTAAAGTGTAACAAAGCGCTGATGTAGCCGACTGCAACTCGTCAGGATGATCACGGATAGGCAACAACTCTCAAAATAAGAACTCTCAAAGTACCCATTCCTCACAACTGAATTTGGAGCCAACGAATCGGGCGTGAGAAAACATGGACGAGAATAACACAATCGTTATCAACGACTCCGACGAGCCGGATGTCGAACTCGAAGAGAAAGAATCATCCTCCGAGATGCTGAAGACAGACGTGCAGCTTACATTGCGCCCCCCCAAGGGAAAACGATCACCCACACACCACGAGTTCACCAGCGTCAACGAAACCGAAACGAGGCTTTTCCTCTTTCTCATGCGGTGGTCAAACTACGACATCAAACGCGTTGCTTTCGCGTGGCAGATTTGTTCGAGCACAATGGCCATTCAACGTAGTCCACCTCCGAACCAACTTTAATCCAGACGGCATCATGCTTCCACGGTCTCAAACTTTTGGGAGCTGTGGGTGCGACTCTATTTGTCGCCACCACACATGCCGCAACGCTCGGCTTGGTATCTTCTGCTCTGCTAACTGCTGCCCATATCGCGGCGACTGCGGAAACGGGCTGCTTGAATCGAGTAGTGTCGTCCTTGCCAAAGACACGGAGTTGCAAATCTACACAGTTCTAGCGACAAAATCGATACCACGAGGCACTGTGATAGGCGAGTATCACGCTTGACCGACCGAGCAAAGATCGCGTTCGGAACCGCGGCTACAAACTAATGATGCGCGAAGGTCCAAAAGGTTGTGGTATCTGGCGTGTCTGCATAGACGCTGAGACGTTTGGTGGTCTCATGAGATTTGTGAATCACTCCTGTCGGCCATCAGCGGCGTTTCATGAAGTTGCAAACGGTTCAATACACGTAATCGCAGTCGTCACCCTGCGTGACATCCAGGCTGGCGAAGAGGTCACTGCCGACTATGGAAGTAGCCTCTGGTTTGTGTGTCGCTGCGGAAAGGATAACTGGTGTTAATGTCATCTCCAGCATCTCTCCGACCCTTGACCTCAGCGTGCCAACTCGATTCGCTTTGCCTAATGATACTCTGAAACGTTTCGCTTTAGCCAACCGTTTGCTTTTGATTGGGAATGTATTGGGTCCCTTCTGCACTGGACCTTGCTTTTAATGGACACTTGGAGGATGTATCAAGTTCTTTGTCAACCTGCGTAACATACTCTGATGATACAGTCAAGATATCCAGGTCGTTCTGAGTTGCTCATTCTCTGGACACTTTGTCCAATATCTTCTCGTCTGCACACAAACCGCCGTTCCTAAGATACTCTGTTATGCTGCAGAGATTCTCCAATTCAGATCGTTACGAGTTTTATTATTTGTTTTGGACGTTGGCGTCTTCTCATGTGCACACAACCGCCGAGTGTGACTGCTGTTCGAACTGAATTAACGCCGAGTGTGACTACTTTTCGAACTGTAGTACATTTACTAAGTACGACTATGGGAACTGTACTAAGTTATACTAAGTACGATAGTTCTTATCGATAGCCGGTTACTTTGCGTTTCGCCTCAGTGTATGAGACACTGCGCACATAAAAGATCCGTTTTACTTGAAGAAAAGAACTTTCGTATTTAATCGAAATTATCTTAAAGACTGTATTGCTGTTACACCTTCTTTTGAACAAAGAACAAAATTCACGTCAGAACGTGTAATTTTAAGTGTACTGAAATTACGAAAAAGCTCTCATTTTCACCTGTTGTGATCAGCTCGAGGGATTAAAGACGCCTCGTCCCAACAGGAAGAACACAGAAGAACGTTTTTATTCTACAAAGTACGGCTTTTATAGAGAGGGAAATTTGTGAGTGACATCCGAGGTTACGATCCGTTTTCATTATAAAGGGCATCGCCCAATAAATAGCGTTCAATACAAGCGAGAGCTAGGACGGAAGTGCCTTCGTCCGCTAGCTCTCTGGTCTTGGACGGAGACTCACTCGATCCCAGACAGGACTCTTCACAATATCCACACCAATATGACGTGCGCCAGGTGACTAGCGCAAAATATGAAATGTCTTGGACTCTAGGGGGCCCAGAATCCTCAGCAGAGATTTTGAGGGGGCTCGACTCCTGCACACACCAAGCGTCCGCTAGCCTACCAGCCAAACGCACGCGCAATGTCCACTAAGGCACACCGACACTAAGGCAAGCTTACCCGTTGTTGCTGCCACGCGTCCTTCCTGGAGCTTGAGCTGAAGACGGGGAGGGTTGAAGAGGAAAACCGAAGTCTCTTAAAAGGGGGCTAGCCCCTTAGAGAGCAAGCGGGGCTGGTATTCAACGATCCTACCTGCTTTTGGGAATAGATCTAGTATCTACCTACCTTTGAGTAGTTCCGTGCACGCTCCGTAATCGGGGTTTGCTTTGTATTATACAACAGATTGACAGAGTTCCACAGTAAGCTTGGCCAGAATTGTCATCCACCGCAAACGACACCAAGTTAAACCCATTGCGAGTTACCTGAGGTCAAGCCGTCGCCACATCGGGGAGTGCCACGTACGCTTCATGATCGACCGGCGCGTCTGTCGCCTTGGTGTCCTTTTCATTTTTGTGAATGATCAGCATTCGAGAACGAAGGAGAAGCGCGGCAAAGGTGGTGGCACCGTCAACCCTCCAGTAAGATATACCGCAGTTATGTTGAAAAAGAAGGGCCATCTCCACCGTCCTCTCGCCCATTAGAACTGCCAACGCGACGGGACGCCGAGACAATGTGCTTGACCCTTTCCGAGTGGCGACGTCACCAACGCTCTGTTTGGAGATTCTCGGGGGGATCGGGAGGCCCATCCATATCATACCCATGCCTCTGCGATGTAAGCAAATACGCCTGTAATCTCTGCTTCATCCCACTAACGCCGAACACGAACAAGAATTGACCAGGAAGCGCTCGCAGACCCGGGGTCCGACGCCAACCGCTACTGTGACGCCCGACTGTAATCGAAGCCCCTGCTCTACCCAAGGCACGGGTGCCGCTCTGGCGTAGTTGGATACACCGACAACAATTACAGGGTAAAGGAACGAGTTGAGTCGCATCCACGTGCAGTGGATATTTAGCCACCCTCAACAGACGCCGAATCATCGCCTTCGACGTTGTTGCAATTAGAAGCGGATTGATGGGTGATCCAACATCAAGTTTCGGAGAACCCGTAGCAGCGACGTCAGCGCCGAACCAAAAAGCGACCAGATCATCGACCTCTGTGAAGTCAGGACCCTTCCGACATGATTTCCGATGAGAATGGCTACGTCACCGTGAAAGTTCGAGTTTGGATTCCAAGAGAGGCCGTTGTGGTCGATAGATGTGACTGTTCGCCTCGTGGCACGGAATTCCTGTGGCATTGACTTCTTGAAGTGAGCTCTGTAGATTCCGAACCGACCACTACATCGCTTTCTCGCCATTTCTACTTGATGTATCCGATGTCGACGGTGAATACGACTTTGAAACACACAAATTCAAGGCTCCTTTCGTCCAGAAGGAGGACGCCTATCCACGAAGGTCACTGGTTCCATTTCGCCTGGCGATGGCTTTCGAGCCCTGGCGTGGATCTCTCCTGATGTACTGGGCGTCGGTCGAGAGAGAAGGGCACATCAACTCCAGCAAATTACGGGCAACGCTTTCATATGAGACGACATGCATTTGAAGGTATCATATCTTCGATTGCCTTCGCCAAAGCAAGTGACTTAAGCGACCCATGCTATCCGTTTATTCATCGATGGATTCAATGAAAGGCGAGCGACGTGTGTGTCGCCAGGGATGTAATTGACCGTAGATGAACCCATGAGCGCCTGAAAAGGGAGTGAAGCCAAGTACACGCATGATGGGCTGCCTCATAAGACCAAGATCGCACGCAAACCTGAGGGAAAGGGCACTGAATTGAAATCAATCGCTGACGGGACAGTGAAGATGGCCTTTCAGATAGAGAGACGGCCTTGTGAAGACTGCGGGATCGTAGTAAAAAACTTTTCGCAATGGTTGAAGAGCGCACCAGAACGAGGGGCATTCAAGGTGCTAGAGAGTAACACCAGTTTCGGTCGGCCGATTTACGCGTTGTGCTGGTCAGATCGAAAACCGAAGATGATCATTTCAAATCGCGGAACGACTTTCAGCGGTACCCCGAGCGTCCGTGTCCGGCATTGCCTTGTCGTTCGATATGGCGAGGTCGAAACACATCGTTACGAGAAAACTATCTCTCGTCTGCAGATGATCGAGCTCTTCTTCTCAAAGTTTTCAATCGACGTTCATAACCATTTGAGACAGGGTTCGCTTGCCATCGAGCAAGAATGATCCACGAAGAGCTGGGTGCCGCGGCTCTTCGGCACATTGCTGGGTATGAATGTTGTGGAAGCTTATCTAGCATGTCGATACGTAGCTGTGTACGATTCCGGGGTTCCTTCCAACGTGATGGAATTTCAAGAAAGCTCGCACACCGCCTTATTTTCAACGACTACATACGAGAGATGCTGCGACGAACCCAAAGAGTCGATGGTGGTGATGATGATCCGCACAGTGAGGTGAGCACTTTCGCCGAACCACGCTTTTGAGTCTGGACCCATTATGTCTTAGCAGGCCGCAGACGAGGTGAAATCTCCCTGCGATCTACCGCAATACACTGCTAGAAGGCAGGCTGCTGGGTGTGCCCAGCGTGTATGCGGTATCTGCGAAGTCAAGGTTTCCTTTTATTGTGTGACGTGCTCGAACGTACCAGCAGGGACGTTCTTCACGTTGTGCGGGCCGAAAACGCAGCAAAACTGTTACAATGTGCACCTCGCCGCCGCTTCCAAGCGACTCATTTCTGCACAAAATGTTCACCATATGGTTTTGCATACAAACTTGCATACAAACTATCTCAGGGTGGGTGCACCGGTATGACTGTAGCCATGCTACCGGTACGCTTTTGCCCTAGAGACTAGACATTGTAGTTGCGACTAACCTCAAGGGCTCAAGCGAGTGACTGGGGTACTCTGTCCTTACGATCGGATGGTTTTTAGCCCTACTCCCAATGTCAAACTGACGGCCAGTCACACACGATATCGGCAACTCCGACTTCGACAAGATTCGAACCCGCAACCTCCAGATCAAATGAGCGGTCGCAAAACCACTGCGCCATCCTTAGCAGTACTGATTTGGCTGGTGCTGATATAGGTTTATTACCCATCGAAGTAATCCTGATGTCAGAGACTGTGAAAACTCGATCCACCAGTAGTAGGCTGCTAGCGGCTGGCACGTGGTGTTCACTTTGACTGCAGCAAGATACCTCCGACAAAGATCCTTGCACCTCCTTTTGACGGACTTGAAGGGCTTTGTCCCGATTGACTTTGCTGCGCCATCGTAGAACAGCGTCTTCTGGCATTTGTAATTTCGTTTGTTTCTACCAATCATCAATTATCAGTAAATTTTGCTAAAAAAAGCAACATTGTTTTTGCTTTTTCTCGCCCATCAGCGAGAGGACTCTAAATCTACAGAGCAAAAGGGTAATTTACAGAAACTGGGTGCGCTGCACAGAAAAGAGGGACAATACACGGAGAGCGATCCATATCCACACGCGGTGTGCCAAGGAGTACAGAGATACTAGGCCTGTTTTGGGAGTAACGCGATTTGATTAGCTGTTGGTTTTGTTGTGGGGTGCGATTGGCTACTACGTCCCTGAGGAACTGGTCTCCAAGCCATTCTTGGACGGGGCAGAGCACATCCCGGTCAGGTCAACGCCGTTCCCTTCAATCGTAGTGTGCCGTGCTGATATTTCAAACGAAGATGGTTGGTTTCAAAGAGAACCGCTGCTGCTCGGTCTCTCTTCGGCAGGCTCAGCACCCAAAGAGGAATCAAATCCTGTGCTACAATCCCGAAAACAGAAGCAAACAAGATGAAATGTCGTTAGCATACTGTGGAAGGCACTATCGATATGCACGGATGTGGTAGAGGTGCAAGGCTTTTTAGATTCGCAAAAATGTCGTCTTGTTCAGAAAGCCAGTTCGAATGTTGTACTGCATGCATCCCAAACGTTGACCGACACCTTATGCACTACATCTTGATGCGTTACATCTCAAGTAAACGCAAGGAGCGTTGTGCTACCAGCAGCTGCAGTCAGTCCTCTTTTGGTTCTCCTGCTTCGTGCTATCCAGCACTCTGGTGTCACTCAGATATTTCAACACAGCGCTCACGTAACGCCGCCAGCATCTCCCACCAACAGGAAAGTCAACTTGCTAATGAAGCGCTCTGTACGTGAGAAAACCGAGAAGGGACTCAAGCCAAGCCAAATCCTAAACGACCTCATCGATTCTCTCAACCTGATGGAGGTGGAAGGTCTGTCATCCAAAGGCCAATCACAGTCGATGTCGCACTGTCGGAATCACCTTTGCAACAACAATTTCATCGACGAGATGGGAGACTTGGTGAACTGCCACCGCTTTAGTCTTTCATCGCCGCTGTCGGCATCGGAGCTGCTAGTTTCGTTCGCTGGTGAAGATCTGCCAGATTCGGCCTCCGTGTTTGAGAGAAGAACACCAGCGAACGAAGATTGTTCCGATGTTGCAGCTGATTTTGACCTCTCAGTTGCCTCCCTGGGTGTTAGAACACCTATTGCTCGTGAAGCGACCACTTCCGAGTCACAAGAAGCCCATTCAACCTCGTAGGTGTGCTATCTGCGGGTCTTAGCGACCTCACGGACAGCTCCGGTCTTCCAGGCAAGTTTCTTGGTTTTGCCATAGAATAAAATTCTGCCAGCCAGTTTCCCCATGAAGAACTGCTCGATTGCGACCGAAGGAAAGTTTGGAGTAGTTTTCTATCCCTACTTTCTGCTCCACGTGCTATTTTTTACCAGAACGCAACGGCGGAGGCAAACCTATTTTATTCCTCGGGTGTATACGCCGTGTAAAGACTAAAGGATAAAATCCAATTTGGTTGACTCGCAGGTCTCTTGAGAGAGAGGGTCAGTTGCAACTATATAATCTTTTACGGTGTGCGGCAAGGCAGCTCAAATAACGGTAAGGCTAAGAAGTGTTTAGCTGGGCCGTCGCGTTATATCGAGTTGAGCAAATGCTCCTCGATGTGGCCTTATATCTCGCAAGTCGCTATACAAACGCGCACTCAGGCGGCAGCTTTGCTCGACAATAACGCTAGCATGACACTCAATACAATTTCTTGAAAACGGGTTGCCAGATTCCCTCACACGTCGTGCTTCTGACACAGCATCTCGAGCACGCGAGCGGGCGACACTCTGGGACCGGTCGGGTCGACTTGCGGCGGCACAGCATTGACTGCTCGGTTGATAGGAGTCTGCGGAACGTCAGTCACGCATGTCGCTTCCGTGATCGCACTAGTGAGGTCGATCGTGTCAGCGACGTCGTCCGTGAAGTTGACCGTCTCAGAACTGTCGGACTTCCCTTCTCCTTCAAGCTCCGGTGTCAGGTTGCGGGCAAAGCTGACGCCCTCCGATCCGACCACGTCAACACGTGGGGGTCCATTACGATCGGTAGCATGTTGTTCTTGCACAGCGGACGGTGGGGACCCTTCACTTCGCTCCGCTACAGAGGATCCTCGAGTTCTTGGTCCTTGGCCGCCTGGGATCGCCGGGGCGGGCGGCTTAGGATGAGTCGATCTCTTCGACTTCGTGCCCATGTAAGTGCTACCTCCTGGCATACGCACCATTATGGTAACGCGGTCGGCTAAAACTGGGGGAACAGCGAACCCCTCAGGAGCCGAGCCGTGCACACCTTAATCCCTTAATTCGAGGGGCAGCAACTTACCACTGACGTCGACAAGCGTTAAAAATCGCTGTGGCCTGGACCGTGGGCACTCTGGACTCCGAAGTCGGGGGAAGAGAGACCAAGGGGCCATGAATCCCTTGGTTTTCCGGCTCTGATGGCAGCGTGTAGATCGAGGACACGTGGCCGGGCGGTCAAACGCAGAGCCGATCAGATCAACCTCAACACGGTCGTGCCGGATGCGTGGGGTGAAGCCCAGGTGCTTCAGGCTTGGAGACGCGCTCGTGCGACTAAGTCAAGCACTCACAACGCCGGAGATCTGTTAGACTCTATGTTTAATACGGTTTTATACAAGTGCAATTCGGTAAAGGCCTCGGTCAGACTGGACGGATGGGTGGAAACCTCTCCAGCCTGACCGAGGCCAACAACCAGTGCGATGAGGAAGAAGAAGCGAGGAAAGTGGAGCTCACTTTCCTTTTGCTTCAGACTGAACACGTCTAGAGCTAGCAACTAGGAATAAGGGAACGAATAATAAAGGGAATTTTTATTCAATAGAGTCTTGCTGTGTTCATTCCAACATTTCAAGTATGGTCAAAGAGTCAAGCAAGATGGCAGAGTTCAGTGGCGAGAAGCGTCAGTTCGCATCATGGAAGGAGTCCGTCCGAAAAGTGAAAAGTGCTCTCTTCCACTCTCGATGGTTTGGTCCATTCAGGGCTTGTTTGAGCGTTCGCGGTACTTTCATCTTCCTCTCTGAGATGTCAACTACACAAGCAGCGCTTGGCTGTTCCTCGTATGACACATATTGCTAAAGCGGACTCGGCGACGTTTGTCTTGAGTAGTGTAGCCAGGGTCCACATCAGGCTCAACTGCTCTATTGCGCGTACTTGATGCAATGGGGGCGCTCTCTCGTTTCTCATCACGTATTCGCTTGCGCGTGATACGCGGGGTCGGTGGAGGCGCTCCCACTGTATTCATAGACTCCGCAGGTGATGCGGCTCCCACTGATCCCTCAATGTCTCTGTTTGGTTCTCCCGGTTGCTGCGTTGATCCAAGATCAATGCTTGTCGTGTCCAGATCCGCATCAGACCCTCGAGAGGTTTCGTCCGGCTGTTCCGATCCCGGGAAAGCCCTCCGTACGATACCCGCACAGAACTCTGTATCGAACATGACATCTCGGGAAACAAAGTACCTGTGATTGTATACATCCCACAATCGGTATCCCTTTGTATTCTTAGAGATGCCTAAGAATCGGCACTTGACTGCCCTCGCCGATAGCTTCTTATCCTTTCGCATGGCCTGGGGAATATGCGCAAAGCACACACTACCCCAGATGTGGAGTTTACTCAGATCTGGAGGTTCCCCGTAGGCCATCTCGTACGGTGTTTTGTTCCTCAGTCTGCTCACAGGAGCTCTATTCTGCACATACGTCATGTACATAAGAACTTCCGGCCACCATCGGTCATGCATGTCAGCGTCTTGAAGTGCGCATCGCACTTTAGCCAGTTTGCTCTGATGGTCTCTCTCGGCTGCACCATTCTCTTCTGGTGATTACGTGTTTGATGTCTGGAAGACAATCCCCTTTTCCTTACAGAAGCTCTTGAAGGCTTTGTTCACAAACTCTGTGCCGCCGTCTGAGCGGATACGTCTGATCTGGAACTTCCCTTCCCGCTCTAGTTGTAGGAGAGGCTCTCTTACTTTCTCGTTGACCTCGTGTTTGTGGCGAAGTACAAAGCTCCACCTCCACAACGTTTGGTCGTCAACGATGCTCAGAAAGTATCTGATCGTCCCAACAGACCCGTAGACGCCCATCGTCTTCATTGGTCCATTTGTGTCCATGTGGATCGTACTGATAGGAAACTCGTCCCGAGTTCCATGCAAGTTCTTGTAGGACATGCGGTTCATTTTCATCTCTGCGCACGTTTGGCAGAAAAATGGAACTCTCGCCAGTGTTGCAGCATTCACGTAGGGCATGCCTCTTACGAGCTGTTGACTTATCATCTCTATAAGCTTCTCTCGGTCGAGGTGTCCTCGCTTAATGTGCCATTCCCTTAGTATAGCCTCTATCTCCACTCTATTCAGAGGGACCAATGGCCTATGCGCAGATCTCTTGACAGTGTTACACTGTAGCTGCCTCTCTCGTAGCGTTCTCCCTCTAATATATTACGCGCCATTAACAGCATGTGCCACAAATACCAGGTTATGATTCCACATTCCAAATTTAAATTGTCCGCCACGACTCTCTACAATTTGATAACCCGCCTTTTTCAGCCAGTATTCACTTAGCAGATTTGACGTAGCACCTGGAACAAATGCTGTATTATCAATTTGTACGGGCTGAATACCTTTCGGACCCAGAAAGTGCAATTTGATGAAACCAACATGTGTATTAGGAAGTTTACTACCTTCTCCAAACGTAAACATGAATCTACTGTCCACTTTCTTGCTCAGAAAGACTGACGCATCCGCTGTCAGTCCGTACCCACAGCCTGAGTCAAGAACCCAATCATGTTTAGTCAGCGTGCGGAGAGGAGCGAGTAGTTAGGGGTAGTTTGCTCTTACCGTATCTTCCACTTTCTTGCAGAGGCTGCTCATCTGCTCGGCTACTTCAGCCACGACAGTCTCAGCCGCCTCAGCACTGGCCGGCTCTTCCACCGAGTGGACAGAGTCTGAGCCCGTCTCTGCTGACTCATTCGCAGCCTTAGCCACGGCAGCCTTGATCTGCTCTGGCTCTTCCATTGCAACGTCATCATTGACAGTCAATTCTTCCATGCCTGTATCCCCATCCGCTCCCATATCCCCAACCACAGTAGCGAGAGGAGGCGGTGAGTTGGGAGGAGCTGGACTTTCCACTTCAGAGCAATCCGACTCTGAGTCCAGTTGGATAGGGCGCACAACCTTGCGCTTCTGCTGATTGGGGCGTTTTCCCTTGGTTGCCCTAACCGCAGCCGCTGAGACCACCCCCTTGAGCAGCTTCACGGTGGAACTCATCGAAGTCACTGTGTTGAGAGCGATTGCCATCGGACTCATCGTTATCCGAGTCGAGACAGTCGGACTCATCAGTGCTTTTTCCCACTGGACTGTCCACGTAAGCAGGTAGTCCAGGATACGCTGGTCGTGGCCGCCCAGCTGGCTTTTTAGCCGGCCTTTTAACCTTGACCGTATCAACCACAACTTCCTTGAGCAGACGGAACTGGACCCTTATTCGGTCTCTTGTGCTCTGAAGTGGGTTTGGGTTGGCTGAAAATGTTGCGGCGGTAGATACCGCGATCTTCTAGCCTCTTCGGGCAACCAGCCTTGCGGTGGTTCTCTCCGAGAACATTGTACTTTCCCGCACAGCAAAAGCACTCATCACTGTCGTGTCCAGCAGCGGCTTTCCGCTTCTGGCCGGTCAAAACGTGGCTCTTGACAGCGTTTGCCACCTTTGTGACCTTCTTGCTGGCCTGAACAGGGTTTGCCGCAACCCTATCCATTGCCAGGATTTGCGCCTTGGGTTTGTTCCCAAAAACATTGCGCAGCCTTTCCACAGTTTTCTCAACCGTGAACTCTTCGGCGGTAAACACCACAGTGTATCCCCAGTACTCGCTCGGGAGCAAAGACAGGACCCTGAGCAGCATCGTCTGAGATGGGATCAGATGCAGCCGCTCTGTGCGTTGAAGACTTCGGGTTTTGGCCCCAAGATGGTTGATGGGGTTCCTCACGGAGTTCAGCGCCGAGACCAGCTGTTGGACAGACGCAACGTCTGAAGCCAACACGGCCTCAAACGCTTCGAGCAAATCCGCCATGCCGCGTGCCCCGCTCTGGCCGTAATAGCTCTCGAGCTGTGTCCATAGAACGGGCAATTTCTCCACGTTCACAGACACTGACAGTTGGCTTCGGTAGGTTTCGGGCAGCGTTTGGTTCAGCATGTCCCGAAGGTACCACTCTTGCTCCTTCGTCATCAACTTGAGCAGCTCTACCTTGTTCTTATCTTCCTCAGTGGCATTCTCACCCACTTTTGGAAATTTGGGTCCTTGACTAGCAATTCCCCGTAAGAAAAGGCAGGCTTCTGGTCTTTGTTCTTCATGGCCTTTACACGGGCCGCTGTGCTGACCCTATGTAGATGCGTTGCTCATCTTCCATTGTTCCATTCAGGAATGCGGTCTCGACATCCATTTGATGGATGTAGCAGTCTAGATAGCCAAGACCAGTCGAAGTGACTCGATGCGCGAAACCGGAGCGTAGACCTCATCAACATCAACTCCGTACTCTTGGTAATTACCTTGGGCAACAAGGCGTGCTTTGTACCACTCGATCGACCCGTCGGCATTGTACTTGATAGCAAGCACCCAGTGACACGGCAGTGCTTTACACTCAGCAGGGAGACGAACCAGCTTCCACGTCTCGTTGACCATCAACGAGTCGTACTCCCGATCGAGACAACCACCAGGCTACGCAAAGCTGGGTGAAGAGAATCTTGTCTGTGAGCTCAAAAAGAGCATATATGGGCTGAAACAGGCGCCACGAATATGGTACAAGGTACTCCATACCTTTCTCGCAGGCATGGGTTTTGACCGATGCAACAAGGAGTACTGCATCTACGTTCAAAAAGTGGGAGTTAAATGGGTCATTCTCGTTGTCTATGTTGACGACCGGACCATAATGTCACGAGATATGAACTTGATCATGAAGCAGTACATGAACAACCTTGTAGAGAAGTCTGGAGTCTCTGAGAGTAAGCCCGTAATGACACCACAACTCACAGGAGAGCAGCTTCTGCCAGAAATAAACATAACGACCGAACTAATTGCTGCCCAAGGATTTGATTACAGAGGCCTGGTAGGGTCACTGCAATACCTTGTGAGGGGCACGCGGCCCGATACAGCGAACGCAGTAAGAGAATTGAGTAAGTTCCTATCGTGCTACAACCGTACACACTGGGAAGCCGCGAGGAGAGTACTAAAATACTTGAAAGGGACGTCGACGTATGGTCTCTGCTTAGACGGGAATGCCGAGCAGGTGACGTATGAAGTGTACACAGACGCGAGCTTCGCCTGTCAAACAAAAGAACACAAATCTGTCACAGGGTACGTGATCACGATGGCGAGCACTAGTGTGTCATGGTGCAGTAGCAAACAGGCGTCTGTGTCGCTATCGACAGCAGAGGCCGAGCTCATCGCACTTAGTGAAGGAGCCAAGGAGAGTGAGTGGATCTGACACCTACTTGGAGAGATGGGCTTTCCTCAGAGGAGCCCAGTGCAAGTCTGGTATGACAGCAAAGCTGCAATAAGCACTGTCAAGAACCCCGGAAACCACAAAAGCACAAATCACGTTGAAATTAGGTATCTGTTCACACGTGACTTAACCCTTTCGTGGTTGGAATTTCTGCAATAGGAATAGTATCAGTATAATGAAGTCAAGTATATTCTCTCCAGAAGGGAACAAATTGTTCCCTTCTGGGTTTGTTGAACTTGCGGAGATATCTGATCTCACCAAAGGGAGAGTGCCGAAACTGACGGTTTCAAATCTCGCCCGCGCCAAAGGGAACAATTTGTACCCTTCTGTATCAGTTCTTCTATTGGGCGAAAACAGAAACTTCACCAGGGAAATTGATCATTGGTCATAACACAGATACATTTCCGGCGCCTCTCGAAGTATTCAAGTAAAGTTCATGAAAGCAACGATTTGCTTCGGGAACGATGCCATTTTCTTGAAGTGCTGCGGGTGAGCATCCCAGAGAGTCCCACACTTCTGTCGGCTGCTTCCTCGAGCGCTCAGCAAGTTTTGAGCCATTATCTGATGAAGTGATGAGAAGATAATGGCTCATAATTTGAGTTGGTGATGACGTTCCCAGATGAATATGGCAAGTGCGTCCAGTAGCGCATCCGTACACGGCACGCCGACGTCGTAACGCAATGCAAGCGTGTCAATGTTTGATGATCTGTTCGGTGCATGTTTGTGCGCTCTCTCAAGTAGACGAACGACGACTTGAGCCGAGACAACTTTTGCAAAACATGGCTCGGATGTGAGCGCCAAAATCGCAAGGTTGCTGCCGGTGGCCCGCACACGAATGTGTTCGATCGCGCTGGGGCTGGAACTGGTTTTCGATTGTGGCGATTGTTTGCTCTCTTGGTCCTGGATATCACTCGTCTGCGCGCTGACTTGTCGATCGCTGGCGATCAAGCCGCTAATTTGACGTGTTCCACCGCTACTAACCAAGCGATGGTTTGAGAATGGAGGGCGATTTTTTTTGTTCTTGCTCTTCATTGCAGTTGGCTTCATAAAGAAGTGCTTGGGAAACGCACTGATATGCTTCCCATGTGTAGTTCTGAGAGTCTTCATTCGTGCTAGTAGCTGCTCGTTCGTCTTCTTAGAGTACGCCATTGCACCGGCGAGGGTAACCCACGAGACAGCCCCTCCTCTATCCTCGATGGCTTTTACACGCTGGACCAAATCTCGGTCTTCACGGTCAGAGAAGTCCGACATCGTACCAAGACTGCATGCCACGGGGTCAACCTTCAGAGCAGTCGTCAAAGCAAATGCAAGGTAGAAGTGGACACACCGTCATTGGTCCAAAACCCCTATCATAGATCTTGAAAAATGTATGCACTAAACAAAATCATTAATTATAGCCAATCAAGATGTTGAAGCACTTGGGCAGACCGGGCAAATGTCTTTGATTCACTATGTGTTGGGTACAAGGTGGGTTGGCGCTTGGAACGCCCTGGATTTACACCAACTGGATTGGACAAAAAGGCTGAGTGACTTCGCTCTCATCTCATCCCGTATTATACTCCGAAACTGTATGCCAGCTCGCCGTTGGATCGACGGCTGCATCGGAATCGGATTCGGCATTCAAGAGGTCAGCACCAGTCTCCAAGTTGTTCTTCCGGAATGAACGAGCCGCCAGCCTTGCGCCAGATCGCCCACGATGAGTGCGTGGAAATGATCGATTACTACATCGGGCTGAGGGAGACCTACGCGGTCCACTTCAGCTACGTGATCATCATGCGCGGGATGCCAGGCTGCGGTAAGTCGATCTTCGCTGACTGCGTCCGTCTGTACGCGAGAGCGAGGGGTCTGCGCGTGGTCATTTGTCGAGCCGATGACTTCTTCGAGACCGACGACGGATATCGCTGGTATCGGGAAGGCATTAGTCAAGCGCATGCTGAGTGCTTCCAGAAGTTAGCGAGCGCGCTTCGCCGTCACGTCGATGTGATCATCATCGACAACACCAATATTCGTGTGCCAGAGTTTGATCGCTACGTGAGCGCTGCTGAAGCCGCGAACCACATCTACGACGTCGTGAATTTCAGGTGCAGTGATTTGAACGAAGCGATGTGGATGAGCGAGAGAGGCGAGCACAGCGTTCCACCAGAAGTGATTGCACACCGATTTAACGATTTCCAGCAAGCCAATCTCCACCCTGGTCTCGCCTTCGGGCATCAGCATGAGGGGGTTATGCGGCTCAACAGCACCTCGGTCGAGCCGGTCGACTTTGGCTTCCGTGGATGAACTTGATGGGCGAGTGAGCGAGACCAAGTGAAACACAGCAAGAGGAAAGCTTAAGTTTGGAATATCACGCCACCCTTTTGTTTGCTACAATGCCACTGCTGCGCACTCACAATCTTTCGTTGCTAATAATCCATTCAATTCCCTGAACGCAAACAGCGATCATGCACGTACACCTACTTCTTGATTCGATAGCCGCGGCTGTACGTGGTGTAGAGCTCTCCATGGGGGTTCGCTTGATGATCTGGATATAGATGTGCTTACCAAGTTTGGTGATAGCACAGTTCTTCCTTGGGTATCCCCGTGCTCGCTCTTCACGATTCACGAAGCTTCCCAGGCCCAAGCCCCTCACCGGTACTCTTATGCACATCAAATACTTGGTCTTGCCGCGACTTTGCAGTTTGGTCGCATATGTAGGGTCGGATGGATCTTCATCAACGACGTACCTGGAACAACGAGTCTCAATGTCCCCTGGCTCCAAATCCTCCTCCGCAAATACTCCGATTCCTGCATCAGCGACCAGCGACTGATCATAAAAGACGATCGGATTTTCGGCACCGTCCACGCCCCGTGTATCTGCATCACGCGCTGTAAACAGTGGTCGAGACTCAACTACAACCGTCCTGGTGCTTGATCGCGTTCGCTCGGTTTCGCTGCTGCCGTCTGCAGAAGCACTCGGGGACTTGGCTTGCTTCCTCTCTCGATGTTCTCGCTCATATCTGCGCTGTCGAGCTCGCCGCTCGTCCTCTGTGAGTTCTTTCTTCACGGTCACGCGCTGAGAATGAGTCCTCGTCGCATGCTTCCGAACCGTTTGTAAGTTCGGCGATGTGAACTCGCACACCGTGCAGTGAACGTGTCGTGCTTTGTCTCGCTCGACGATGAGCTTCGATGCCATCTTGATGCAGTCCTGCAGTTGTCACTTGGCCATGCAAGGAAAAGGAGTACATCGATTTAATTGGTCGAAAAGATCTCTCTATGCTCAGTTTTGGTCAATGAGCAACGTGATATATGCTATCGTATTCGTCAATACTCAAATCATGTATAACAGGAGCATGACTTCGTCAACTAATGCATTACGTCTCGAATCCATGTCACCATATCTACTGAAATTAAACTACCATTTGCAAAGCGACTTCGATTGAGTATGAAAACAGTCATGCCCATGGCGAGCATTTTACATGTATTGAGTACATAGAGAGTGAACAAACAAACGCTACGTGGAATATCAGCACATGAACTTGTCGAATGCTGCCTGGATACTGAGATAGCTGCTGCTTCGGAGGCTTTGTAGTTGCTCGCAGAGTCTGTAGCACGTGGGGATGATCTGGGAATCATTCTTGAGCCTCGCGATGACTTCACGCTCGTGATAGAACAAATTGCGCCGTTCTCGTCATCTCGTCATGTCGCACGAACTCCTCCGAGTCACAAAGATACCCGGCAATCTCAATGTGTTGCTGGACGGTGAATCTTGCATTCACATCGCGATTTACCACAGAGGAGACCTTTCGCACCAGCGCGACCAGTTTCTCATGAACAATGGTAAATGCATCTCGCAGCGCAGCAACATATTTACAATCGCGCAGCTCAGCGTCAATGTCTGCAAGTTTGGCCATAGAGTTTGCATAGCTTCGGCGCCTTGTATCTTTGCCCGTTCTAGAGCCGCTTGATGTCGCCTTTCTTGCTCCTCCAACTGGGTGGCAAGCGTCCTCTCGAACTGCGCTCTCATCATCTCGGCTTGCGCCTGCTTCTCGGACGCCACTATTGTAGCCAGGTTCGCATTTTGCTTCTTCATGAGGCTGCTCTAGTGATTCACCTTCTCCTGGAGCTGTTGATTCGCGTGGCGAAGTGACTCCTGTGCCTTCACCATCTCATCGAGGTTTTGTCCCATACACTCTTGGAGGCGTGTATCTAGCATCTATGTAGTCTCCAGAAGCTTGTCCTCCAGAGCACTCTTCGCTCGCAGACGCGATCCAGCTGCTGCTCCAGAGCACGATGTTGTTGAATCTGCTCCTCTAACGTGGTCTTGAGCTGGGTTGTCTGCAGCACTGACGAGTTGTGCTCTTCGTTCGCTCGCCGAAGTTGATCCAGCTCCATTTTTTGCGTCTATACCACGACCGTCTCCTTCTGTAAATGGGACTTCAATTGGCTTATCTTCTCATCCATTTCGCTCGAAGAGCGCGCAAAAGCTTGCATCCCGACCTTCAGCTTGGCGTTCTCGACCTTCACCTTGGCGTTTTCGTCCAGGAGCTTCGCGTTGTCGGCACTAACGGCGCTCATGCTGCGCTCTGTGCTTTCCGATTCGTCTTCGAGCAGTGAGATTTCATCGACGGCTTTTGCGAGGTCTACATCCATCCTTGACTTTTCAGGTATTGGAGCAGACTGTGGTTGATTTACCCTCGGATCCACAAGTTCAGTCGAGGTCATATTTGCGACTGGAGCGGTTTGGTCAGTTAGTGAGCTGTCGATGATGCTTGGTGGTGAAGACTGTGCGACGCCGAGAAGAAGCGAGGCAGCGAGGTCAGTGTCGGCCTGCTGCACAAAACCTTGGACTGCAGCTCTCTTCGACATCTTCGCTTCGTGGGCTCGTCGAGCTGATCGAAGCCGCTTCTTCATCCGTTCAACCATGGAGTTAAGCGCGGTCTTTGTGATGCCCGAAACCTGCTTCAACAGCTCCTTTTGGTTCACATTATGTCCTTTTGCCAGAGCTTCTGCAACAGCGTTCATAACCAGATCATGCGTGAGATCGTGCGCCGCATGACGCGGGGGCTTCATCTCCCTCTCTCTCTCTCTCTCTCTCTCTCTTGTTCACCCCGCAAGTGACTAACTGGTAGTTAAAAGCATATCTACCAATCAACATACCGAACTGCCCCTATCACATGGGATATAATAAAATCAAGTATCATGAGAGATCATTTGATCCAATGATAACACTTACATCGTGTATCAACCAATGGAGTGAGTGTACCGAATTATCTTGCCACACTTTTGACAGCACAAGCGGGCATTCATGTAGTGTTCAGTATGCTTAGAATTCCATAGATGATACCCTGTCATCTTCCAGGTCAAAGCTCTCAAACGACAACGATCTAACCGTACTGGTAGGTGGATCTGGCGATGCTGGCGTGAACTACACTACAGAATACGACGGAAAACAACCCGCGACACCAAATAACGTCGGTGTGAAAAAGCCGGGGATGTGACTCTCCGCTCAAGGAAAAACTATTTTAGCCAATCAAAGCAATGATATTCGCAGAGTGGGGGGACCACACACAGCCGCCCACAGTAAAATCCCGCGCTCTCGTGTTGCGCGTGCCGAGCCGAGACTCGCGCGCTTTCCTTTCGCGTACGTCGAGACTGGAGCGGGTGGGCAGGCTTTCGAGCCTCTCCGCCACCCACCCGCGCGCCCCAACCCGCCGCATTTCCACCAGCCATTTCGCGCTCCCGCCACGCACTCACGAGCGCCACTCGTTCTTCCTCGTCGTGAACTGCGTGAGCGCTGTGCGCGGCGGCCCGCCCGAACTTCATTCCGGAACATGCCGCCCCGCCAGCACCGCCGCAGGCACACGATCGCGTACAAACGCAAGGCCATCGAGCTTGCCGAGATTTTCTCCGAAGAGATAGTCTCGGCAAGACTTGGCATCCCCCGTCGGACCCTCCGGGGCTGGATCGCAAACACGACCGCCATCATGAACCACCAAGGATCGGCACGACGCCCGACGGTTGGCGGTCAAGGCCGCCACGAGAAAATCCCGTTCAGCCAGGACCTTGTTACGCACATGAAGGATATGCGCCGTGAGGAGCGAGTACGTGTCAAATGGATCTCTATTTCGCGTGAATATATCTAAGTTGCTCATTTAATTGTCTTAGGTTCTATCTACTCGTGGTCTTATCGAATACATCCGTGCGACCCAGGCTGTGTGGTTTGCACTCTATGTCGCATCTAAACCCAGTCATGAGCACGCTTTCAATTCTCTGATGCAACTTTCAGCGCTTCGTAAAGCGGTACGTGCGGTGCACAATAAACGGAGAGTATATGCTGACCAAAAAACGTTTTTTTTTTTGTGTGATGTGTAGGCACGGGTTCTCTTGTCGTATTCCGACCTTCACTAAAAAGCCGTCGGAGGATCTGCTCTTGGCCCAGATCCGTTTTTCGCTCTCATTTTGGCCAATGTACAGTTTGTATGATCCATCATGCATTCCGAATGTTGACGAAACCGCGATCTACTTTGACACGCCTCCGGGACGAGTTTGGGCGGAGAAGGGCGGCTCGTCGCGTATACGGTACACGCAGAAGCACTCCATGCGCATGACAGCAGTTCTAACGATTCGTGCAGACGGCACCAAGCTACCAATCCTGTTCATTATCAGTGGCCAGCCGGGAGGGACCATTGAGATGAACGAGCTACCGTTCTACCCGGATGGCCACTGGTACGCCATCCAAGAAAATGCTTGGATGGACGAAACTGTGTGGAGGCACTACGTAGTCAACTACCTTCGCTACGAGATCAAGTCCCCGAGTGTGCTTCTCCTCGACAACTTTGACGCCCACGTCAGTGCTGAGGGCGAGCGTCTTGTCGCCGAGGAGGCGTGCTGTGCGGTTGCGCCGCTCCCGGCCAACGCCACATCCGTGTGTCAGCCTCTCGACGTCGGGATCATGGGGCCGTTGAAAGCCAAGATGCGCTCGTTGTGGCTCGAAGAGCTCACGACCCCGACGTCGATGGCCGAGAAGCGAAACCGACTCATCCAGCGCGCTATCAAGGCGTGGGACCAGATCGGTGTTGCCACCGTCGCGTAGCTTCAACAAGGCCATCCCGAAGACGTTTGACGTTGACGTGTAATGCTCAATAGAACCCTTTTCTGTTCAGTCTGACTTTTTTTTTGGCACAAAGATGTGGAGTTTTAGCCAATCATCTACTCTAAAATCTCCCGGCGTGAAATTTTGTCGTTTATGCGCCTGGCCGTGCTCCCATACAAAAACGCGATGTATCCATGGCGTTGGAATCTGTCGTATTCTGTATAGCCCTTGCCACCGCGTTCTTCTTGTCGATGTAGAACTGGTTGGACTTGTTGATGTTTCCTCGAGAAGGAAAGAGCCCTGCTGGTGTGTAAACTTGGTGATACTTCTGCCAGCAGGCGAGGTCGTTAGCGACGCACCCAAACAGTCCGTTTGCAGGGAACACCTTCTTGCACAAACACACACTGTGCTGGCTGCAGAAGTCAGTCTGTTGCGTGGGCGATCGTTCTTCGAACCGGCACACCACACAGACACGTTTCTTGCGAGCCTTGCCGAAGATCTGGTGTGATGCGATTGCAACACATGTTGAGAATGTCCTTGGCGATCCCATCGAAGGACTTGACCTTCCGCGCACATTTGTTGGTGTCGGAGGATTAGGCCGCTCTAAAGTTGCCCCGCCAACATCGTCTTTTGAGCATGAACTCGCTGCTTGGAGCGTGCTGCCAGTCACCACGGATGAGATTCTTGATGAGACTGACGAAGAATACCCGGTGCGCGTCCCGTTGGGAGTTGCGTTGCACGAGTTGTCTTGTCAGGAATGCATTCACACGTGCGATGTCGATCAACGCAAGCGCCAATTTCTTGAACCACTTCTTGTAGTAATGACCGTCTGCAAGAGAAAATCGAGCACGGAGTTGGTCATGTCTGTCGACGCCTTGCATGTACTTATTGTAATTCTTGATGGCTTTTGGTGCGGGGAATGTTTGCTTCACGGCCTTGACCATTCGTTGGACCGTCGTCATCTCAGATGAGTCAGCGTTTGACACGATTGTGACGATGTTGCCGTCACACCACGAAGCGGCAACCATCTGATGCTCTACGGAGATACCCTGGAGGCTTGTTCCACGGAGCACTTCGCTGCCCTCTGGAGTTGCACTGTTTTGAGATGATCCCTCTGCAGCTTCGGTCAAGGCAGCATTAGCAGCACTCGAGGTTGACGAACCTCGAGCCTCGGTGACGGCGACCGAATTTTTGTTGGAATCGGCGAGGATCACGTGACGCGGGAAATGCTTGCTGGTCCTTCGCACTGTGCCTCGACCGTACAATCCTTTCACTCGCATCGCATCCAGGAGCTGAACGGACGTGTAGTAGTTGTCGCAGTTGACGGTAAGCTTCGTGTAGTAGAACGGAAGAACGACTTCGAGCACATGCTGTCGAACTTTCGCCGACTCCTGGATATTGTCAGCAAGCCTGTGAGCGTTGCTTTCGCTCGTGATGCCGTCAAGTCTGTGCTCCATCTCAGAAGCACAGTGCAGTCGAAAGTTCAGCGCAATCCATGACGTTGAGCAACAGGCCATGTAGAACCGAAAGTGATACTTGCCACCAGGCTTTGTCGGGTTGAACATGATCAGGTGTCGTCCGAACTTGGATCGACACGCAACGCTGGCTTCATCGACAGCGATATTTCGTCCGACGTGCACGTACTTGGTTCCATTCAGCTTGAGCAGGTCCAGTAGCGGGCGAATTCATACAGCAGCGTCAGCCTTCAGCTCGTCTCGAGTGAGTGAGACGGGATTACGAAAACAGAACGCCTTCCGCAGCTTCTTGAATCTGTTGAATCGCATAACCTTGTTGAGACTGGAATCACCCGTCTGGAAGATATTGCTCTCAGGCTGCTCTCCCCAGTAGTTCACCATCTCGCCTTTTTTTTTTACCAACCCCATGTAAAAGAGAATACCGACGAAGCGCATGAGCTCAGACAATGAGAACTCGGGGATGTTGAGCTTGTGCGCATGATCATTCGTCTCGCCCAGCACTTGCTTCCAATAGTACATTGGAATGTACGCGAAGAAGCTCGAGCAGGCAGAGTGCTCGAAGAGGTGTCGATAATCTGGCTTCAAGTACGTTTTGGTCGATCCATCGGGATGTTCGTAGCGATCACTTGGCGCTTCCATTGACACCTCGGGTAGGAAACGCATGCTCTTAATCTTCTCAACCTCCTTGACACTGACAGGCAAGTCGCTCCGGGGCTCAAAGATGGAAGCTTCTTGTAAGGCGGTGAGATCGACATCCTCGTTGATCGCTGCCGATGGATCGGGCCGGCACAGTTGCATCCATTTCGGGTTGCCTCCGTTCTTCTTTAGCTCCTCGTAGTAATTTCGACCCCGCCGTACAGTACTGAGGTCGATGTGCGCGTTCGCATTGTTGAAGAGCGTGTCGAGCCATCGAATATCAAATAAAGCGCTGCGAGCACTAAATCCACAGACTCGAGCCACCACGAACGCTGACCCTACGCTCTTGAACACCTTCTTTGGTTTCTTGGTCTTCTTGTCTTGCAACCACTTTTCTGACTGAGGACAGAACGCCACCAGAAGGTTCAGGTAGACTTCGTAGACACTGCTACTCGTGGCATTGGGAGGTTGACTGGATTGAAGCTCACTGGGAGATTGCTGGATCGGCGGTGTTGGACGATCAGGGGGCGTCGGATGATTCAGAGGTGTTGCCTTGGGAGTACGTGGCTGGCGTTGCGCGCGTGGTTTTGTTGGTGGTTCGGGCTCGTAGTCCGACTCGTCGGGCGAGGTTGGTGGCTCAAAGTCGATGTACCCCTCATCGAGTGGTGTTGGTGACTCATCGTCCGAGTCGCCGCGCGGTTCTGTTGTCTCTGCTTGAGTCACAGCTGCCGGGCGCTTGCGAGAAGATCGCGATGGTGGAGGCGCCGGTAGTGTCGGGGGCAGCTGCGTCGAGGCAATCTCTACAGCAGGGAAACGGTCAGGATGAATCGATAAACTCGTGTTCTCACCCCATATGTCCCACTTCCATCACTCAAAAGCCTTTGGTGTGCTGATTGGATTGGTGTATCATCGAGCAAGGCTTGTGAGGCTTGCGAGGCTTGCTCCCCAACAGATCAAGATGCGCCAGCGGCTGGGCTCGCGATACTCGGATTCTTCGAACGACGCGGCTTCTTTGGTGGTGGCTCTGTGACTGCGTGTGCTGCCTCGTACGCACGCATCAAATTAGATTTGTTAGTCATTCAATTCTATTCCGCGGATGTCCGCTCGATCATTTGTACGGGAGGGTGCGGCTCCATCGACGAGTAAGACCACCATTAGAAAGCTTAGAATTGAATGACTAACAAATCTAAGCAGCGTCCTCAACGCCTCAGTGGTTGAAAAGTTGGAGCAAAACAACCACGTGTCCGAAAAGACTTGTCGTGGAGTGCACAGAAGAAAAGTCTACGCAAGGACCAAATTGGGTATTTTGGTATTTTCGGCACCGGCCAATGTCGAATGCACTATCTCAGTACCTGGGGTTCATCCACTCCCAAAGACAATAAATTTGGAGAGTGCTGGCAGTGCAACTGTCGAGAACTAACACAGTGAAGTGGCACTAGTTTGGCGGCGTAGTGGTGGATGAAGGCATTCACATCGATACCAATCATCAACCTGTGTACTTCCTCTGTCCGGAAATATAAGGCGGGTGAGCAAAAGAAATTCTGAAACAAGCTCGTTTTCAGCTCCAGACGAGATCTGATTGGTTGAAATTAAACTAGAATTCTTTGCCGTTCTCGTGGTGGTTTTCCCGCGCGTTTTTGATTCCTGGAGTGTGAGCTGTGGCCGCCCAAAGTTTGCGTCTCGGCACCCTCCGCCACTTTTCCTTTCGCCAGCTCAACACCATGGTCGTCCGCGACGCAACAACGCGCCAGAAGCGCAAGAACCTCACTCCCGACGAGCGTGCTGCGGTCGTTGCGTTCTTTCTTCGCGTCAGCATCGAGTTGGAGCCGCCGATCGGCGCAATTCGCGAGTGCGCCATCCTGTATGAATGCAGAGATGCCCAGATCTCGCGCTTGTGGCGGCGGGCGGCCAAGGACATCAAGGAGGGCCGCCCGATCAACTACGAGAGCGGCAGGAAGGGCAGGAGCGGTCGGAAGTCGCGCTTGACGGACGAGTTCCGCTGCAACCTTAACCACGCCATCGAACTTATTCCTCTCGAGGACAGGACCGACCTCCGAACTTTAGCGAGTGCCCTTGGTATTGCCAAGTCAACGCTGCACGACTACTTCCAAGCCGGTGTGTTCCGCTGCCACACGACCCGAGCAAAGCCGACCCTCACTGACGAACAACGCGTTGCTCGCGTCCAGTTTGCTCTCAGCTTTGTCCAAGTGGGTCCTTGCTCGCGACTGGTCTTCAACGCTATGTACGAGTACGTCCATCTGGACGAGAAGTGGTTCTACCTGATGAAGGACAAGCAACGATACTATCTTGGCGAGCATGGAGACGTGCCCTATATCACCGTGAAGAACAAGAACTACATCATCAAGGTTATGTTCCTTGTCGCCGTTGCTCGTCCACGCTGGGACGCCAAGAATCATCGCGTGTGGGATGGCAAGATCGGTCTGTGGCCGTTCGTCGTCTACGAGCCGGCCGAGCGCTCCAGCAAGAATCGGCCAGCCGGCACGTTGGAGATGAAGTCGTACACCGTCGATCGAGACTTGTATCGACGCGCCATTTGCAGCATGGTGATCCCGAGCATCAAGAAGGTGTGGCCATCAGGCAAACGCGTCGTGATCCAGCACGACAATGCCAAGCCGCATGTGATTGAAGACGATCCTGTCGTCCGTGCCTCGTGTGAGGCGGATGGGTGGGACATCTCCATCCGCCCACAGCCAGCAAACTCGCCCGACTTCAACGTGCTCGACTTGGGCTTCTTCGCGTCGCTCCAGTCGCTGCAGCACAAAAAACGAGCAAGAACAATTGAACGGCTTGTCGACAACGTCGACGAATCGTACAAGGAGCTTCCGTATCTGGCCCTCGATCGCGTGTTCATGACTTATCAGTCGGTGCTCGAAGTCAGCATGCACGTTGACGGCTCCAACAAGTACCCGCTCCCCCATCTTCACAAGGATCATCTTGTCCAAGCGAACGGTTTGCTTCCCAGCTTGTTGCCGTGTAGTTCACGCATCCACGCCAAGGCACAGAGATTCCTAAGTTCGGTTCAGGAGGCATCTGCGTAACAAAATCGAACCTATTGCTTATATTTCCGGACAGCCAATAAACAGGCGACCGCCTTATATTTCCGGACAGAGGAAGTATATGTCGAGCGCAAAACTACGAGACGAGTCGACCAATAAAGAGTCGAAGAATATCATCGTTCCACTCAAGCACTGTGTTTGAGGCCTAGCAATCAATCAAAGCACTCATTCCACTATCTCCTTCTCAGGTCCATTCCTCGCAATCAATCAATACACCCATTCCACTATCTCCCGCTCAGGTTCATTCCGCTCCAAAGTGATCACTTTCCAATATTCCGCAGCCTCAAGACCCACGGGTAACCAGCAGGAACAACTCAAGACCCACAAGGTCACCAGCATGCTCGATCGCGACCACACTCGCCGTGCCAATCTGTCTGATACCTACGGGTAACGTTTGATGGGGCGGCACGGCGAGTCAAGCCTTTGCTGAGTGAAAGCACCTGCACGATCCACACAAAGACCCTCCATCGCTCGCTGGACCGAGGACGAAGCGCCTTGGCCAACGACATCGAGGTCACAAGCCTCGATGTAAACCACAGTTGCAAACGTGGTAGACGAACCGCGAATCAAGTGCGACCAGCGGAGGTTTGATTTCGAGTTAGCACGTAGTTATACTGTAGATCATCGACTCTCACCATCAAATATCAAAGGCAATATGTTGCTCTCAACGATACTGCACCCACCAACCACCCCAACGAGAATCTTGTTGCACTTCAAACACCATTCTTAGGCCTCATGCGGTCCAAACTGAAGCGTTGTTGCCACTGCTACACTCTGGAAATCGATACCCCCCTATTTTCTCCCCGTCGTCAAAACCCATTTTACATGAACATTTAATTGTAGTACCGTACTTTGTCGACGATGTAGAGGTTGCATTTCGCCCTGAAAAGCCATAAAATAACTGTATAAACCGTATAAAAATACTAGTAATTTTGATACTTTCGGTCATTTTATTGCAGTTATATTCTGTTGCTGTTGTATGCCGGCACAAACTGACGTGTAAAATGATATTTATTTCTGGGAAAGTGATAAAGTGTGCAGGGCTGTAGCACTCCTTCGGAGCACTGCCAGTATAAACAGACCGTATAGATTAATGCCGTGTGATGCTCGGGAAGCTCGTGCGACCACTCATTCCCTTCACGCTTTTCGGACTGCTCTTCGACGTGTCCATGATACCAGGTGTGCTCGCGCTTCTCCCAGCGACTCCATGCCTCGTATTTGCGGGCGGAAGTGGCTGCTGTCATAGACTAAATTTCGGCCGTGATTTTCATCTTGATCTGACACAGACCAATTTCTGTATTATTGTCCCGTAAATCCGGTGTCATAGTCAGTCTGGTGCAGACTAACCGATTAGTCGGTAGCAACATTTATCCTATTGTTTGAAGAAAACGGAGCAGTGACTAATCCCATTCTCGGTACTACATGATCGTTCTGGGTGGGCTGTATCTAGACCGTGTCCAATTCTTGAAGTGGGAAGGACGGAAGGAAGATCTAAAAGGAAGACATCAGCTTTGACTCCATAGATTAGGCAGTGCATGAAGAATTCAGTAGAATGTAATGCAATCTTCAAAACCTCCATTTGCTCGAGGTCACGCCACAAATATACTAGAAATGCCGTAAAGAGCCAATCTCATCGGTCATCCAACTAAGCAAATCGATCTCGCCAAAAATGAAGGGTACAAGAGGACGAGTGATACGCGGTAGCTACTCATAGTGAGCTGCGCTGAGTTCAGGCGAATGACCCTTCTTTTAACCAGACTCAAAGCATCGTGGTGGCAGGCATTTACTAACTTCTTGAAGCGGAGTAGCTATCACTAGGAGTCTCCAGTCTGCACTATTGGACGAGTCTCCGTGAACGCGTCTATAGTGGTCTATAGTGTATTTCCCCATTCTGGGGATATACACTATAGAATTATCATCGGCGTATTCGACACTGGGGACCCCAGTGTCGAAGACGCAAAAACAAAAAATACCATGACATGGTGTTTTTTTTGTCTAACACATTGTGTTGGATGCTGTTCAACTCTTTTCAACGAATGGCGAAACCGATTGCCCAGAATGTACACCGCAGCAAGCACTCCAACAGATCGTTTGTGTCACAAACTTTTAGATGGCAGTTTAATCTAGAACGGGAAACTTCAAATATATTTTTCGAATCCGAACGATTCGCGTGTCGGCCAGTTCTGCGGATGCAACACCACGATACAGTGTAATACTCGCTCGCCAACACGCTCCGGTCCAACCCCTCTGGAGATGCAGACCCCAAACAATACTAGAGTCTCAGCTAATTGTGAGCATTCACCTAGACCAGTAAACCGTGCCTTCAAAAAACAAACAAACTTCTTAACAGAGCATCTATTTGATATTGATGATCTGCATTCAAACAATGGCAACGCGGAATGCCTAACAACTCAACAAGATCGCTTGGCACATCAACTTCAAGACGGGGGTTGGATCTACTCGAGTAGTAGCGTACAATCATTTGAGGATTGGAACTCGACTGCAAACGATTGTACGCCTATTTGGCAAACGCGACGCAGTGATGACACCCAGTCGGACCTGTTTCCGCACCTCCCAGCTTGGCCCTCCCGTTGGTAATGTGCTCCTCGAAGATCGGGATTTCAATGCCAACAATCGAGAACAACTCGATCTACCACTGGCGAACGCTACATCAAGGGCCGAGCCGCCACGACATGAACGCAAATATCACTGTGACAACACACCTCACCGCGGGGCCAACGAAGCGCGACTTCACCGCCTGTACGAAACCCCAGCTTCCGAGAACTCGCTCAACACTGTCCCATTTCTCTTCGGTGCTATCCGACCCGGCGGTATCGTCGATCTGTCCTCCAGCCGCCATGTTGGCCTTCCTCTGAACTGGGCCATTATTGGGTTCTTCGACGCTGCTGTCGCTGCGATATTGTACCCACTGCTCTGTGTATACCTTGGGTGCAGTGGGGAGCAGCTAAACGCAGTGCATGCACTGTTTAGTGTACCGCGACTATTCAAGTTCCTCGTTGGATACCTTAGCGATTGCTTCCCCATCCACCGTCAACGTCGGAAGCCATATATGATTATCGGATGGATCGTCTTGATGATCTTCATGGGCGCCATCGTCTTCTTCAAGCATCCTACTCCCTACATGCTCGACGGTGTCGTCGCGAACAGTGACGCCGATATACAAGGCCTGCGCTACGTGATGATGATGCTTGCTGGTATGTTTGGACATTTGTTATGCACAGTGGCGTGCGAAGGGATGATGATTGAGTTTTCTCATCGTGAGGGCGAATATGGGCGAGGACGAGTGCAGTGCTTGTGTGTTTTGTCACGGTTCGCCGGCGAAGCTCTTGGCGGAATCTCGACATCCCTTGCTTTGAATAGCGCTGAATTTGGTGGCTCGTTTGCTGCTGCAGTCCCTCTCCGTGTTGTATTTGCAACGTATGTTCTCTTCGCAGCTACAGGACTCGCAGTGACGATGTTTTTCGTGACTGATGAGAAGACACCGATGAGCACTCAACGCGTCAGCACTCAGCTTCGTCGCACTTGGGACAATCTTCAGAAGCCAGTGGTATGGCATATCACAGTAGTCGGCTTCTTCATCTTCGCCGGCATGTACTTCAGACCTTTCGAGTTGACCCAAGGGTACCGAGATTGGCTCGGGGCCTCATCACTCACGATCCAAGCCATCTCAGTGATGACAAGCCTAGGCAAAAGTGTTGGTGCTGCAATCTGGTTGATGTTCCTACTCAACGCAAACTGGCGGAAAACCGTGCTTCTGGCGAATGCTGTCGTGCTGCTTGTTGCGGTACCGGTGGA
Source organism: Pythium myriotylum (assembly GCA_023091665.1). Classification (NCBI taxonomy): domain Eukaryota; phylum Oomycota; class Peronosporomycetes; order Pythiales; family Pythiaceae; genus Pythium; species Pythium myriotylum. The sequence continues at coordinate 2,792,137 of JALJCQ010000015.1, forward strand.
AGTCATGGCCGTGTACGATGTCCACCGGAGCCTCGCTGTCGCGTTGATCAAACATCAAGTGGGTGCACTTTTTGATGGATTCGCTTTCATTGTGTATATTCTCGTCGCTGTGGAAGTCGCGGAGCCTGGATACGAAGCTGTCACGTTTGGCATCATCACGACGGTCGCCAACCTCGGGCTCGTTGGTACAGCCGTGGGCAAGAACCTTCTGTCCTATGCGCCCAGAAGACTCACGCCTGAGACACCGGCGATCCGGAACCATGCCCAGAATTTGCTTCTTGTGAAGTACGCGCTGCGCGTGGCCATGATGGTGGTGGTGTGGCTATTGCTGCCGCGACAGAAGCGTGAGCTTCGTCTGCGATCTCTCCATAGCACACCGAATCTCGTGGTGCCGCTCGTGCTTTTCTCGGTCTTTGCTCTTCTTCTGGTCGTATCCGTTACGTCGGACCTGCTCGCGGTCTTTCCGTCGACGTGGTGCCTGGCGATCGCCGGCGGACGAGGCTGTTGACCAGCTCGACGGTCTCAGAATGAGTTGTGGCCCGTCGCTGCACTGCAAAAGAACAGGCGCATCAACGAATAGAATCTGACTCGGTGGTTCGGGGTGCATTCTAGCCATGCCTATACTGTCTTAACGAACATAAACGATCCACATGGATGTGTATCTGCCGGTAAGAGCAGGCTGATATAGACACTTTCTGGCCTTTCAACAGCTGGTGATTGGCGTTACTGACACGTGGAAGTAAGTGAGTAACCGTGGATGACTTTCGAACTAGCTAGTTTGCCGAACAAGGTGAGCTTGGCATCTTTAGTCTAGAACAAGGTGCATTATTTCCAAAATAAGCTGGGTTTTTATTGCCCATTGCACCGTCTTTTGAGAAAATAGCCCCTTCAGACGGGCGTTCCCATCGATGGCTGATCGAGTTAAGATGAGATCACCTCGCCTACTACCACATAGCCGGTGCGTGACTCCCCCCTCATCTCGTGGCCGTCACGGCTGGGAGGGGACCCCTTTGCCATTCTGACTCTCGTGCTTGGCCTCTCCATCGGCCAAGCATTTTGCGACAAGGATGAACCTGCTGCGTCTCGGCCGCGGGGCCAAGCCCAAGGTCACCGAGCCGCAGACCAACACGCGCCGCGGCATCGTGCTCGTGGATGACGTCGACCTCTCGCGGTACCAGAACAACTACCAACTCTACGACACGGGGCAGTCCACGGGCCACCGCATCGTGCTGCTCGACCACAACACGCCGCCGAGACCCGAGTGGGTGCGCGTCAACAGCAAAGGCGATGCCTTCGCTAACAGCGGACCCGTGATCATGGGCAACAGCGGACGCTTCGAAACGCCGATCATCTGCGAGGACCAGCACTCGACCAACGACACCGACATCGCCCACAGTCTCACCAAGGTCTCGGTGAGCTCGGTCGACGCGCTGCCCTTAAGCCACGGGGCCATCCGACCTGGAGGGCCTGCCGATCTGTTCAGCACCGAGTACGTCGGGCTCCTGCTCAACTGGCTCGTCATCGGCTTTCTCAATGGCGGCACGTCGGCCATCGTTGTCCCCCTCTTCAAGAATTATTTCCAAATGGACGACTTCTCGACGGACGCGGTCGACGTGCTGCTGAATTTCGGGTGGTATTTCAAGTTCGTCTTTGCGTTCATCTCCGACTCGTGTCCAATCCGCGGCCAGCGACGCAAGCCCTACATTTACATAGGATGGATCTCGTTCGCTCTTTTCATGGTCGTGATGATGCTCATTCCGACGGCTGGTCCATTCACGGAAGAGCAAGCCAAGGAAAATCCAGACCTCCCAGATCAAGGACTGCGGTACGTATTCCCACTCATAATCGCGTCATTCGCACACCTCGTGGCGACTGTCGCGTGCGAAGGTATCATGGTCGAACTCGCGCAACGAGAAGGGGAGTTCGCGCGCGGGCAGACCCAATGTATTGTCGTCATGTTCCGGTTCATGGGGGAGTTTCTCGGCTGGCTTGCGCTGACGTTAGGCGCGAACGACGCTCAGTACGGTGGGGATTTCAGCGTGGCGTTGCCTGTGCAAGCCATTTTTGGGGTCTTCGGATTTGTCGCCACACTCGGGATAGTGTTTACCAAGTATTTTCTGGTGGATGAAGCGCTTCCTATGAGTGCGCAGCCAATCAAGATGCAGCTTCGACGTGTCTGGAGTATCGCACAGCAGCGACACACGTGCAAGCTCATGGTCTTTGGGTTTGTGTGCAAAGTGGCGACGACTTACAATGTCGCGGAGGCCTCAAAAGTGTACAGAATTTGGCTGAGAGCGAAGGATTTCGACACCAACATGTCTTCGACCATCGAGATCGCCGGAGCGGTGCTCACAGTATTCCTCGTCTACAAGCTCTGGCTCAACACTAACTGGCGAGCGCTTTTGCTCGGCAGCTTAGCCGTCGGCGTTGTCATCGCATTCCCCGTCGAGCTACTCACCTACTACGCAGTCATTCGGGACCTCACATTCTACCTCACGAAAGATCAACTTGTGAACATGTGCGACATGGTAATTTGGCTGATCCGCCAACTCGTGATCATTGAAGTCTCGGAACCAGGGTACGAGGCCACGACTTATGGGATGATCACAACGGTCTACAACCTCGCCAACCCTCTCGTCATGTTTGTGAAGAAAGCGATCCCTTCCCTCGGCCTCGAGAACCTTAAGCTGGAGGAGTTCGCATCTGACACGTCGCATGTGCGACTCCACATGACAGTGGAGCAGATCGTCAAGATTGCTGTGCGCGTTATCCTCATCCTCGCCGTCACACCGTTGCTTCCTCGCCAAAAGCGAGATGTCGACGGATACAGAACAATCGGTGCAAAGAGCCCGACCACGCCCCTCGTGCTCTTCGCCATCTTCACGGTTATTTTCTTAGCGTCCATCACTTCCAATGTCCTCGCTCTCTTCGAGTCCACGTCGTGTCTACCGTTCGCAGGCGGCTCCGGGTGCAAATGAAACAGTGCCGCCATCAGCTTCATTCAACCCCGTGCCAACATTGACGTTCTCAAGGCTATATTCAGTACAATGTCGTCGTCCCCACAGCATCTAACGAGCTATCCGATCAGCAGGAGCTCATCTATAATAATATCCGTCAAGACAAGCACGGAAGGCCGGTCTATGTCGTGCTTCAACGTCTCCAGCCTCGGCCACAAATTGCCATCCCCTAATGATATGTGGCGCAAGCCGATTTTAACTTTGCATGCAACGACTCGTCGACCGTCGGAACTGGCTTCTCCGGTCGTACTCATGTTGTCGTGTAGCCATGTCCAATCGAGCAAACGAAAAGAAGCTGTAAACACTGCCATCTGCTTCAAATCAAGGTATCTGGTGGCAAAAGCAACTTCATTGAATCTCACCTGGTTCTGAAACTTCGAAGAAGAGAGATGTCACGAAGCACTCGCTGCATTGTCCACTCTGATATGAAACGGCCGCCTCCTCACTCTCCGTACAGTACCGTGGTGAGGCCATCGAGGAGACACGATCTCTACGCGTTTGTTCGCGCGTGCCTCAAATCTCCAGGTGGACAGTTCGTAGGGTTTCGAGACCTCGGAACTTTCGGTCCAGTGTGCAACTGCAGACGGGATCTGGGTGGTCGGTCGCGGCTATCCCCGTTTGCTGTGACGTACGAAGAACGCCTCGTCAATCGCTGAGTGTCCCTCTAACAAACGTGCGCACACAAGGCAGACCAGTTCTCGATTTGCGTACGTCGCAGTCATGACGCCGAGCTACTCGCGGTCGCAGCCCGGGTCTGTGGCGTCGCGAAACTCGCGGCCGCAGGAGATTGTGCTGCTCGAGGACGAGAACTTGTACAGGTATCAAGACGAGGGGGGTTCATTTCAACAGGACGACCACGAGGCCATGCCTGTTGCCCGCACGTACGAAGAGACTTCGCAGTTTCCATCGAGATCGACGACGTCGTTCATGCCTACAGCTTCGGACCGCGGCAGTGAGTATGGGTATGCGTCAAGAGTCTTCCAGCTCCACGCAACGCCCTACGGATTCTCGAGTGTCCGAAAGCCCTCAATGAACTCTGTCGACACAGTCCCGCTCACGCACGGCGCGCTTCGAATGGGCGGCTCCGTTGATCTCTTCACCAAAGCCTACATTGGCCTTCTTCTCAACTGGTGCCTCGTCGGGTTCGTTAATGGCTCAATTTCTGGACTCGTGACCCCTTTTTTCGACAACTACCTGGGTCTTGATGACCAACAGAGTACCGCTGCCTCCACGCTTATTGACTTGCCGTGGTTGTTCAAATTCGTTGCGGGTTTCCTCTCCGACAGCCTTCCTATCCGCCGCCAGCGCCGGAAACCTTACATTTACATCGGCTGGGCAACGTTCGCAATATTCATGGTGGCAATGTCGCTCATGAACGTGCCACGACCAAAGCACGAAGGCAGACCGGATTATTACCCCGATGCTTCTTCTCAAGGTGTCCGATATATTTTCTCGATCATCGTCGGCTCCCTGGGCCATCTATTGGTCACGGCCGCGGTAGAAGGCACAATGGTGGAGTTCGCGCAGCGTGAGGGTGAGTTCGTGCGTGGACGCACACAGTCATGGTGTCTCGTCGCTCGTTTCGCGGGAGAGGCCTTCGGTGCCCTGGTAATGACCCTCTCGTTATACGACGAGGACTTTGGGGGAAATTTCGCAGTCGCCGTGCCTTTGCGTGTTGTGTTCGCGTTCCATGCTGTGCTCGCTCTGTTCGGCATCGTCGTCACCAAGCTGTGGTTCCACGAGGAGCTCACGATGATCACGAGCCAGCGACTCAAGTCGCAGTTCCGGCGCATTTGGAGCATCATGCAAAAACGTACGACGTGGCAGATCACGATCTTTGGGTTCATCATCAAGTTCGTTTCGATGTACGAAGTCAAAGGGTATAGCAAGATCTATGAGGTGTGGATGCACGCCGGTAAACTCACAACTAACATCAACGACGCCATCGGCAGCGTCGGATCCGTTATCGCGGCCGCAGTTTTCATGCACTTCCTGCTCAACACAAACTGGCGCAAGATCTTGATGGGCGCGATTGTTCTGGGGCTCGTAGTGATGATTCCCATCGACATGATCACTGTTTTCGATGCGTACCGGAGCCTATTTCTCTACCTTCTCAAGATCCAGATCGTGTCCGTACTCGATGCCTTCCTTTTCATCTTGCGAATCGCCGTGATTATCGAAGTGGCTGAGCCAGGATATGAGGCTGTGACCTACGGTCTGCTCACCACCGCGTTCAACCTTGCGACAATGGTCGAGTCAATGGTGAAAGCAGTTGCAACCAGTAACTGGAGTGACTCGATTACAGATATTCGAAGTGACACGTCAGCCGTTAGGTGGCATCTCGCTTACCAGTTCTTCTTCAAGTACGGACTGAGAATCATTGGTATGCTCATCGTGCTGCCGCTGCTTCCTCGCCAAAAGCGCCACCTGAAAGAGCGGAACCTGAACGGGCCATCGACACTCGTGGTTCCAATCGTATTATTTGTCGTGTTTGCTGCGCTCTTCGCTGTCTCGCTGACTTCCAACATCCTCGCGTTGTTCGGGTCGACGTCGTGCTTGATTTTAGCCGGTGGTGACGGCTGCAACCATTCACACGACGTAGCAAACAGCACAGCACCCTCACTGTAACCTATACCAGATATGCAATACAACTCAATAGATTCATGAGATACCGCAGCTTGTGTTTGTTCAGTACGTACCTCCAAAGATGGGAGACGACTTCTTCATGCGGCACTACGTACGGAAACTGGATTTCAAGGCACGAGTCTCCCGCAATGTGGTCTTGCCGATCTCGCTGATGAGGTGATGAGGTGATTTCTTGGTTGTCATACTGTATCGGAAACTGGACTAAACTCGTTGTAGCTCCCACAGCCTATGCAGTCGCAACCTCAGACCACAAACGAGCGTGCCGCATAGTAGCATGTATAGCCATTAGAGAAAAATGAAGGCTGCTTCAATGACATTGGAGCTGGTCTCGTAATCTCTGGGAGGATGTTTGGGTGAGGGTATGGGCCTAGACATGAAAAGGCTCAGGACCCGACCAGATACAGGACTTTGTTGGCGATACAGTTTTAGTGACTTCGGACAGCGTCTGAAAGGTCGAACTGCGTTGAAAACGACTTCCGCTTGAACGAGAATTCTACGGATTTATCGAATCCCCCTCCCCCCCCCCCCCCCCCTCCCCCCCCTTCATGAGTGCGTTTCAAACACTATGAATCCCTTGAAGCGAATCCCTTGAAACGCACTAGCAATCTCGTGGCCATGAAGTTGCTGCCTTGAAGATGAGCTGCTCAAGCAGGATAACTGTGGAGAAATCGTCAATCGGAAATCGACGTACCATGTGTTTGCAGGTTCTTTCTTGTGTTGTAGGTACCCTCGTCCCGTAAAATCAAGCCGACACTTTCAACACCGCACGATCGCGAAGCGAGAGGGTCACGGACGAAGACCGCCTCCGTGCCGAGGGCAAAGATCAGCTGCCTTAAGTACCAGATGCCACGCGCTTGACATTCTAATGGGAGCTGTGCAGGATTTCTCGGTAGAGAGCAGCAGAAAGAGGCATTTGGCGCGAGAGTTGAAGTTATTGCAGCCATCAATGGCACTCGATGAACTCCTGGTACAGTACAGCATCGGCTTCGGTACTGTACAGTGCGTATTGCATCAGACATCACTCAAGTTTCTCACGCCTCGACAACCGTGAACAGGACATCCCACTCTAGTCTGACGTGGGATCTGGATCCAACTGTGTGCAGTGCGTGGCTTATCGCTCGGATCGACATGTACATCGAGTGAACAAAACGATGATCCCAGATTGTGGATTCTCTTTCCCGGATCTGCAGAGATTTCAAAGCACTGAGTATTTGGGAATGTCTATGTCTATGTCTCCCTCGCAGTTGGAAATTACCGCTTTTCGTGCTGAAACGGACGATGTCTGTGTAGAGAAGCAGCCTAGGAAGCCATGCAGCCATCAAAAACAACCAGCACAATTCGCTCCGTGTGTCAAGATGAACCAGCAGCTGAGTGAACATGCTGAGCACGTCCACTCTCAGCTTCTCTCTACCGCGCTCTCTCTCGGTGGCTCCTCATCTGGCTGAAGCAACCGATCGGTACGGCAAGCGAGCGGTGACGCGAAATCTCTCCCAAACCACTGGTGTCCGTGGTCGCACTTCTCGTGATCAGCTGTGAGGCACACCAAGCCTTTGGCAACACCAGCTGGTTCGATCGCGCTCGAGCCGTCTTCACGGTCTGAGCCTGTAAAACTCCACAGGGGGTCAAGAACAACACCCGACAAAAGAGCCATCTCCATCTGAGATGATTGATCTTTGACAAGCTTCTCGATCGGCAAAATACAGAAAAAGGTGATACGAAGGGAATATGTTCAAGAAGAGGTGATATAGTGTAGTTTTCAGACCTTATTTTGTCAGATATCCCAGGCTGATGCGTCACCACTCTGCCGTCTTTGTTGACGCGAACAGCTTCCGACCGTTCTCCACGCGCGTCGTGTGCACTCGGCGTCCTGTCTTTGCTTCACGACAGTTGACCTCGTCGTGACGAAGCGTTTCGAGGCTCCTCCTCGAAAACGTGTTTGTTCTGCACCTGCTGGCCGGATGGATCTGGTCTGCGGCTCATCCACGACACACACACAAACGCGAGCGGAGAGGAGACCAATGTGTTGCGTCGGCTCCTCCTCGTCTCCCCTCCCCCATTGACTGGGTTCTCGTTCTCTCGCTTGAGGTCTTTCCACACGCCGACTTGTTCGAACGGGAAGCTCACTCTCAAACACACCTGTGCTCGCGCTGATCTCCGTCTTCGCGGCCGGTGTACTGTAGACACGAATATGCTCGCTCCTGCGTCCCGCCAGGACCGCCGCGGCAGCGCGGGGCTATCCAGTAGCGCTTCACAGAATCCCAATGCGTCGCCGGCCAAGTCTCAAGATATCGTGCTGCTGGAGGAGTCCGATCTCTACCGGTACGAGGATGCCGGCCACGTCCTCCACGATACGAGCTCCGGATATCCGCTCAAGTCGTCATTCACAGCCGCGGTGCCGCCGCCTGAGCCGGTCAAGTATGCGCGAAGCACGCATAGCTACCGCAGCCACCACTCCAGCTCGAGGTACGGCCCTGCAGGCGGTTACGCCATGCACAACACGCCGTTCGCGCCAGGCTCCAAGCGCACGGCATCCATCGATACAATCCCCGCCCACTATGGCGCGCTGCGACCAGGTGGTCCAGTCAACCTCTTCTCGAAGCAGTACATCGGGTTGTTGCTCAACTGGATCATCATCGGCTTCTTCAACGGCGCCATCCCTGGGCTCACGTATCCTCTCTTCCAGTACTATTTATCGTACTCGCCGACGCAAGTCACAGCGGTGTTCGCGCTTTTTGATTTCGGCTGGTACTTCAAGTTCATTTTCGGCTTCATCTCCGACAACTACCCGATCAACCGGCAACGACGGAAGCCCTACATCTTTATCGGCTGGTCAGTTTTCATGTGCTTCATGCTCGCGATGGCCATCATGAACAAGGTTCGATGGTATGGAACCGAGAAGAATGTCCTCAATCCGGACGCGCCGAACCAAGGCTCGCGCTATGTGATTCCGATCATCATCTCGTCTTTTGCGCACCTCACGGCCAACGTCGCGTGCGAAGGCATGATGGTCGAGTTCGCCCACCGAGAGGGAGAGTACGACCGCGGACGCACTCAACTGTGGTGTATCATCTTCCGCTTCATCGGCGAGGTCTCTGGAGGCGTCTACCCAGCTCTCGGTCTGGCAAGCGTCGAATACGGCGGCACGTTCGCCCACTCGATCCCGCTGGACTGGTACTTCGCCAGTCTGGCGGTGGTGGCGCTTATCGGAAACGTCATCACGTACTACTTCCTGCAGGACGAGCAGGTCGCTGGCACGCGGCAGAGCTTCACTTCGAACCTGCGCCGTTTCTGGCGCTTTATTGAGCAGCGCGTCACGACGCAAGTCATGGTCTCGCTCTTTCTGATCTCGATCGCCATCAACGTGAACGTGGTTGAGTACTCGTCTTTTTTCGCCGAATGGATGTCTACCGATTCGCTCGCGCAGAGCCTCGTGGGTATTTTCCAGGCCACGGGCTACATCATTGCCTCCGGCGCTATCTACTTTTGGTTCCTCAACACCAACTGGCGTGTGCTCGTCATTGCAGGCTTCGCCATCGCCTTCGTGATCCAGATGCCCGTCGAAATGCTGACGGTGTGGAACGTCGTGCGTAGCAGCGCGCTGCTGCTCAGCAAGGATTGGGTCGCTGGCATCTTTGAAGCCCTTGTCTGGGTCGTGCGCATCATGATCGTCGTTGAAGTTGCTGAGCCTGGGCTGGAGAGCACGACGTATGGCTTTCTCACGACCGTGTGCAACCTCTCGAGCGCACTGCTTCGTAGCTCGTACAACTTCATCTCGGCCACGTGGGAGCCAGAGTCTACCACACTATCGCTCGACACCGACCGTGTGCGGTGGCATATCACGTACGAGTACATCATCAAGTATGGCATGCGCTTCGGACTCGCCTTCATCGCGTGCACGATCTTGCCGCGACAGAAACGCCACCTGAAGGAGATCAAGATCCGCGGTGCGCCAAACCTCGTGCTGCCAGTCGTGATTTTCGTGCTCGTCGCTGCGCTCTTCCTCGCGGCCATCACTTCCATGCTACTATCAATGTTCGAGTCCACAATGTGCCTCAAGTTTGCCGGTGGCAAGGGCTGCGACAAGAAGGACGGCAAGTATATATCGATATTCTAATAGCTATGTTTAATTTACTAGTTTGCTGCTGCTGCGTTCTCTAATGCTGGTTCAAAATTTCACTTGGGAAGTGCCGGTGCTGTAACGTGTGGCTACGAGATAGTTAGCCCACGGCACGACCGCCGATCCGTCGATGAGCGGTCGGACGTTGAGAGCCGCAGCCGCGAATATCAACAGTCCAAGTGCCACGAAAGCAGCGCTCGAGGCAACGGAAGGTGTCGAGACCTCATCCTCTCGCTGTTCATGGACGCTTGCCTTTTGCTGAGGAATCAGGCGCAGCGAAAAGATGCCAACTGTGAGTCGTAGCACGTGGAGGAACGCACATACAGCGATAATCCAATCAGCTGCAGAGGATAGAGCTGCTCCTTCATTAGCCCGCATGGTCGCGAGTGTCTTGGGGGAATACGAGCCGACGATCGTGCCGAGATCGAACGCCGAGGTCGTCAGGGAGAAGCTTGTGGCCTCCATGGTCGGCATGGCCATTTCTACGGCCATGAGCAGCCGCACCATCGTAGCGAGTGCTTCGCAAAGGCTTGCGATATGGTGACACGCGAGGAAGAGCGCATGGCTCTTGGTAACATCGAAGAGAATCAACAGGTCACTCGGTAGCCGCGTGAGCAAAGTCGAGACCGTCACGAAGACGAGTGAGAGCGTGCGCCAGTTGGTGTTACGCCAGAGTGCCATCATCAGAAGTGCCGCGATCATCTGCATCGAGCAGTTGACGCCATCCGAGACCCAACGAGAGGTTCCACTCATGTTGATCCACTCGGTTGCGATCTCGGCGGCACTCGGGGCGGCCCACGCGAAGCTCGCTGCCTGAATGAAGCCGAACGCGAGGAATGCTAAGTAAAGAGCATGCTGATGGAACGTCCAGGCCTGGTGAAGTTTGGTTGAGGCGGTGGTCGCAGCCGCGTAACCCTGGAGTGCGAGGCGTTTGCGAGACGGCACGCGCGTAGCAAATAGCGAACATAATAACGCGACGAGCGAAATGCATGACGCAATCGTGAACGTGAACTGCAGCTCCAGGACACAGTCGATCTCGCCAGAACACTGCGACCCGGCGTTTGGAGCGCTTCCGGTGGACAACGAGGACCGACCGACGAGTTCACCGACGATCCTCGTCGCTAGCAACAGCATCTGAATACAGCCGCGTTCTTGGATATCCTCGCGGTGCGCGTACTCGACCATGAGACCATCGGCAGAGACGCTCGCAAGGGTGATGCACAGAGATAGCACCATCAACAGCGGATTGTAATTGCTACTCCAATCTGAACCTGACGAGGTCTTGGCTGCCAGGATCGCCGTGAACACGACTGTGAGGCCCCAGCCGATCACAAGAAAGATGCGTCGACGGTTCTTCGTCGACGGGAGTACAATGTCAGACAAGAGAGCGAAGAGGAGACGGACGAGCTGAGCAAAATGCTGGCTGCTCACGAGTCTTCTAGCGTCTTTGGAGTCGCTCTTGTACAGCGCCTGGATGAGAAGTGGGAGCATGCCGTTGAAATAGCCGACGGCCGCAAACGTGACGAGCAACCCGACGTTCTTGGATGCGAAGATATCGATTGGCTTGCCCGGTTGAATCGCCGTCGTGGAGTCTCGGTCCACAGTGTGCCACTGGGGGCCTCGCCTTCGGCTATGGGTCGGCAGTACGTTGCCTGCATTGGTACGCCCTGGCCGAGGGAACCAGAAGCTGATCGTCGCCGATTGGTGAGAAGCCGTATCCGGGTTCTCAAACAACACAAAGGGCGCGCCATCGCTCGAGCCCTTGCCGTCCTGGCTCGAGCCAGCAGACGAAAACGCCTTTAGCGATGGTGTCTGTGGCTGTGGGGACGAAGTATTGTTCATGGGGGCGCACTTTTGATACTAAAGGGCTACGGCAGGACAACCGAGAAGCCTATGGTGCCTTTTGGTGTTGCGTGAACAGAGAGACTCGGAAGAAGAGATCAAGTGATGGATTCATGTGATGTGGGCCATGCTGGAGATCAGATCGCTCGGTTGACTATTTGGCCTTTGTATACGAGTGCTGAACGCCCCCTAAAATCGAACGAGGTCTCTGGCAAAGTGCCGTGGCCTCCACTTGATTCTTCGGAACTTGGGTGCGTCGAAACCTGTAATATGTAATAAACATCGTTCAGTCGCGATTCTGTTATGTCGCAAGAAACCCCATTTGTATGGTCGTGCTATTGTGTTCTGTTTACTGACTACCTGTTGAAAAATGATATGTTAGACTTGAATCAACGAGCAAGAGATGGGGACCCGTCGGCTGGTAATGCTCAAAGGCGACTGATGTGTGGCTCAGAGCAGTGCAGCCGTCCCTACTTCAAACTGAAGCCCTCCTAAGGAGCCATGAGGCTCGGTCATCAGCGAGCAAAGTGAAGCCAAAACTCTGTCGATCTGGATGCGTTTGTTGACGATCGTCGCCGACGACTCTACGCGAGACGCGAAGAAATCCAGCAGAACGAAGTTGTCTTGATACTCAAGGTGTCGAGTCGCGTTTCTCTGCCTGTACAAAGTGCGTACTCTGCCAATACACTGGTAAGCCACTCTGGCTGCTTGGAGACCAATGCTTCGTCTTGCCCACTTGCTTGTAAGGGTGCATGGCTGCTCAGGATCTATCTCATTGGGATTTTTTCAGTTCACGAGGTTGGCTCAACGCATTCCAGGTACATCTCATCAAGATTCAAGGTTGGATGGGGAATTCTTAGGATTACTGGGGTTTTGGAATCAGTTCGTATGACTCTGATCGGGACCAGCGAAGTGCTCGGAGGTTCCATTCTTTATTGTATAACGGTCACGAGTATCATCTCCAAAGTCAACGCTCCACAGAACGAAGTGCGTTTACGCCGCGGAGCACAATGATCTACTTTGGTCAACATTCGACAATATCAGATGCAGATACCGTTGCGCGGTCCAATTCGTTTGGTGAGCTGGATTTTGCGACCACTTCTTCGTGGATTGTCTAAATGGAGTACATATCTGTCTTGATTCAACTTTCCAGCTTAAACATGGTCAACTTGAAGATGTGGATGACGAGGTCGCGCCCGCAAGACTCCCACGCGTTTGCCGCATTTGCTAACATTGTATGAGGCACACCACCTTTCATTTGGATTGGATGCATTCCCACGCAACTGCTCGCTGTCCACCGACTTCCGACCAAGAGTTCTGACTTAACCTCACATGGGTAAGAGGTCGGTTGTCAGACCGAAGTGATGAAGCATCTTCTATGATGTTGTCGCCAACTCACTGCTTCCCTATGGCCAAGTACGTCAACTACACGATATGGTTTGGATATCAAGACTCTGATTGAGTGCCCACTCCGTGCGACTGTGAAGCGAAGGCTGTTCATGGATGTAATTCAAAATTACACCCAAAGTCCATCCTCCCTGTGAGGGGTTGGGAAGTCCCCTGAGAGTTCTCACTCTGAACGTCTGTCTGGACCTGGATGACTAATTACCAGTTGTTCGTTCTCCATGTCTTAGACCTGTTCATATTCGATTTATCCGCCTCACTGTCATGAGCAATCGGCCATTCCGGCGACAAGCCGCAGAACTGGGTGTCGTTCCTGCGCAAGTGGTGGAGACAATCATCCGATTTGCTGACGAGAACGATGCCCCCCTTCTTCGCGGTGACGTCATACCAGAGAGCCCGCGGCCGATTCCTCGGGATCTTCAAGTCAATCTCTGCGCTCTATCACCCATGTTCCAGCCAGGACTTCGTGAACTTTCTTGTGAGTATACACGGCGTAACGCTGTCATCAATATCCAGTCGACAGACCGTCAAGCAATCGAGAAGGTCCACACAACGACCACGGTTTGCACCGAAACGCTCGTGATACAAGCAGGAAACGTCCACGACAGGGTTTTCCATCTTGCAAGCAAACTCGACCTCGCGTCGTTCGACAGTCTGATCATTGATTGGAACAGCGTATTTGCAGCGTGTCCAAACCTGCAGCGCCTCGATCTTCGTGCCATGCCCCTCCACTCGGCGCAGCTCGTCAAGATCCTTGAAGCGGCCTCCCGCCACTGCATGAAGCTCGTGGCTTTGTTACTGCCTGTCAAGGATAACCTTGGCCCCGACTGTCCTGTTGAAAGGCACAACACGCAATGCCAGTGCGTCAAGGCGTTGCGGCCCCTCATGGACATACTTCTCGTTTCGATAGAGCGATGGTTTCGAGATGGAAACTCGGGTGGACTGCGTCAACTGCATGTACCGCAGCGCAACATACACAATCTCAGTTTGGAAGACTTCGAATCAGAGTACTCGATGAAGGCACAGACCGACAAATTCTTGGAGGCGGTCGCAGCGTTTTGCCCCAATGTGGAGTATTTCGATGGTTACCGCTCGACTTTTCGCGTAGTGGAGAGAGGGTTTAAATACTTCTCTGAGGACGACAATGCAGAGTTTTTGGGCGACGAGGAGGAGGAAAATGGAGAGATATTATGTGACGAATTCCTGTACTGCTCCCCAAAGGTGTGGGATGGGTTTTGCCAATCGTGCACCAAACTGCGCGAGTTCAACTGGTTCGTCGTCCCATTCTCACCAGAGTACTTCGAGAGCTTTGCGAAGTACCCGAAGCCCCACTTGAAGAAGTTGACGGTAGGTCACGGGAGCCACTTCAACTTTCGTGTATACGACTCCGCTTTTAGCGAGGAGTTCCATAGCGGACACGGAGGCATAATGTCCAGCGTTGTGTCGAATTGTCCGGCGCTGGAGCATTTCCAAGTATTCTTCTTGAACGACTACGAGGGATACGACAGCGGTGACGTCCTGATAGGTGCCGAGAAAAGCGAAAACTGGCTACGCTGGAGTGATGATGATTTAGAGGCCATTGTCGTTTCGTGTCCTCAACTTAAATTCGTGGAACTCGTTCTCGTTCGCAACGGTGAGGAACCCCATTTATGGGGGCAGATCAAGGCACGTGGCCCGCAAGCGCTTGCAGGCTTGCATGGTCTTCGCTCAGTTCGAATGACACCCTCCCTCTGTTCGGCCCGTGATCTGATGCCATTCTTGGAGAAGGCCCCGCTGAACGGAACACCTCGACAAGTGTCAATAGAGCTCATCGACGGCTATGGGTTCCAGAGCGAAAACAAATACGAAGGCATGGTGTCCTTGCTGAAGTGTATTGTGGAGAATGTCGACAAGTTTCAAGGCCGGCGATTCGACTTGACCCTAAAGAATATCTGCTATAGCTACTGTGGACCTGTCACAACCCGCGAGTTTTTAACAGCATACCAGTCTCTCACCAAGCAGCTTCGTGAATCTAGCTCAGACGTCGGCGTCGAGGTCTTGATCGACTGTAAGCCTGTCGATGTTGATACTTTCAACGGAAATCTATCGAAGTTGTCGTCTGTTCGGTTCTACTCTCCAAGAACCCTGAAGGACGATCGTCGACGATACTATTGCCCAGACACGGCCTAAGCATCTCGTATCGCATCTCCATCTTCGATGCGATGAGCCTGGCAACGGATCCCTTCCTGCTCGTTTCGTCCCCTGGTTGCACCTTTTTATCCAACTCGAGTCGGAATTCGAGAAGCTCAAGATTGAACAAAAGCTCAATTAGCACTAGCTGATAGTCTTTACTCCGCTAGGCCTTAGATAAGTTCTCGCAAAAGAGCTCATTTGTTTCGCTTGAACGGATGGATCCAGGAGTAGACAGGCGGGCACATATACAGAGTGATGGTCTACCCAAACTATTTACGCAAGTAGCCATCTTCTGTGCTGCCATTCTCAGACTCAGAGATCGGCTCATATCCTTTGCTGGCGCGGCGAAAATGGCGCTCGATCTCTCTCGCTCGGCGGCCGCTGCGCCGGCCCTCGCGGCGTGGCGCGACCGCCTTTCCACGTGGCTAGAAGCGCTGCGATTTCAGCTATCGATCGATGTGCCGCCGCTGCCGTCACGTGAAGAAATGGCCGAGATATGGATCGACGTCGACTACTTCCCGACCAACATTTTCGACCGCGCGTCGTGGACTGCGATGGCTGAGGCGCTGGAGCTGCTGGACCTGCTCTGGCACGCGCACGCGCACGTCGCGTGGTCGCTGCTGCTCGAAATCGCTCGCGTCGAGCGCACTTTCGAGATCAACGAGTCGGCGCTCTTTGACCGCGAGCGGACACGACCTCGATACTCGCTGCAGTTGCCCCTCGAGGAGGTTCAGCCACGGAGTTCGGAGGTCTTCCAGGCACTCAGGCAGATGATTAGCGACAATAGCAGCGAGAATGACCACACGGATGAGTACAATGAGGTGAAGGAGCTTCTGCTGGACGAGATGCGACGCAACGGCTTCGAGTTTCTTCGCGGAAGGGAAGGCCCCATCGCTGTAAAGCCGAGACTCCTCGGCGTGTTTGACCCGATGTACGGATTTGCTCCGCACCTACTCCTTTGTGAGATTCAAGCGTTGGGAGTGGCCTCGTTGCAGTCACGTGCTCGATCCCGATCGCTCGGACGACAAGGCGTCGAGGGAGGCCAGGTGTTCGCGTTCTCGTGTGTAGAGGTGGACTTCGATGATCTAGCCGTCGACGACGAAGTCGCGGCTGCCTTGATTGCCATGGCAGACCGCAAACAAGCTATCACCAAGCTGAAGTTCCACTCGTTGCGTCTTCGTGAGGCATCTGCTGAAATTTTGTGGTCAAAGCTTCTTGGATCGTCATCTCATGAGGGGATCGTCGAGCGACTGGAATTCCAGTCGTGTGAGATTGGGGAGGCAGATCTTGCCGTTCTTTGCAAAACCCTTGCGCGAAGTAAGGGCCTCCTGGAAGTGGTGATTGGGGATTGGAGTCAGCAAAACGTAGGTGATGAGGAAAGTTGCCCCGAAACTTCCCTCTGTTGGTTCATCCTTGCATTCGCTCTGTTTTGTGCCGATGCATCGCATGACGTCAGCAAAGTAGCAGTGCACGTGGAAGGCTTAAGACAGGCAGATGTGGTACAGATGCGTGACGCGGTTGGTCATGTCTCTACAGTATCGTTTCCCGGTGTTCGATCTTGCGAGCCACATTCGTCAAGAATTCTTGACGGAACTTCATCGCCGATCAAAACATTAATACTGGATTATATCAGCCCAGAATCGACCCAAGCTGTGCTGGATATGCTTCAATTGGTTGGATCGACAATTGAGCATGTATCATTGCGAAAGTATGGTGTCGGTTCCTTTGAGTCAGCGTTCATCGATGCTGTGTGCGAAAGTTGTCCACGACTGTGTCGCTTGGATATATTTGACGCTAACCTTTCTTTGGAATGGTGGCAGCTTCTTGACAGTCGAAAACGAAGCAAGATCAAGAGCTTGTGTCTTGAGGGACGTGCGTCTGATCAAGACAGCTTCGTGAGTTTTTTCTCGGATCTTGCTGGCCAGAGTCGTGGCGAGTGTCTGAGAGAACTTCACTGCGAGCTGTGGCGAGGAAATGATCGGCCGAACTTACTTCTTGAGATGTGGTTGCAAATGCTCGACAGGAATCTGGGACTTGAGAGGAGTGAGGCCATCATTGATGACACAGATGAGACTGCTTACACAATCACCAAATACCTAGAGAAGTTTCGGAGTCGTCACCATTGCTCTCTCTACGACGCAAGGCTGTCTGCTTTTCTGAGTGTTGTGTCGACGCGTCAGTTCTTAAGCGCGACGAGTCGTCTCCAGCTAGATGTGGAAAGCATTAAGCTGATCATGGAATTTGCTCAGATCCCTAAGCGCCGGATATGTGGGTAGCGTGAAGCTTGGAGGTCGTTTGACGCGATGCATGATGAGTATGCAACTTGCTTTGACCTTCTTTGGTCTATGGTTGGCATGGTCGAAGTTCAGTCAAAACCTCTCCCGCCTCGGAAACCACGAAATATGTCGATTCTCGCGGTCTCGACGCTAGCACCTATATGCATTGCTCGAGAACTTTGAAGACAAGCTTGCGCTTGTAGAAATTTTCGCGAGAATCGTCGATTCGAATGCTGAGAGCCCAGCTTGAGATTTATCCTGTGGTTTGGACAAGTACCTGCTGAAACAGGCATCTGTTCCGGAGAAAATTGTCCACTCGTGATATAATAAACTCAACGCGCAGCGTCTTCTTCACGAACGTGGCAGATACAAGCTTACGCACGATATCTTCGATGTTGCACTTGAGCTTTCCCGGACCAGGTCATGACTGTAGGGAGGAGAGAAAGTATCTCAGGGAGGGCAAAGGAATTAGCAAGCCAAGTTCTACGTTGAACTTCTGCGGTTTCAATCAAGAATCGAACAACAGGTTCCAAAAGCAGCACCTGTTCAATCACACAAGCTGTGCGATACTCCTTCGTTGTCTCGGTATCGGAGGCAACCGTTGAATGTGTTTAGATCGCTTCGATGTTGGCGAAAGGTGACCGTAGATGCTCGAGATTACAAACTGTTCCACGGCTAGTACTCATCATCATGGGAGAGTGGTAAGCACGGAAACGCCATGAAAAGTTTGTGGTCTTTGAGAATCAGTGTGGAAATACTGAGTTGATTTGCGAGTGGTTCCAAGTCAACAAAAATAAACTATACAATAGTACCCAAAGTGAGGGCGACAAGAACGTGGCCGCATGCACGCGGTTGGAGCTGATAAAGGGTTTGGACGAAGAATCAGAGAGGAACGCGTTTACACGGTGAACGTCTTCGTGGATTCGAGAAGCCACCAGTCAATGCGCACGGCGGGCGAAGAGAACTTGACGCGGACGGTCCACGAGCCTGAGGCGCCACTAGAGGCCTCGCTCAGGTTCGCGACGAACTGGTCGCGGAACTGCATCTGCTCGACACCGCCCTTGAGCCACCTGACCGTGTACTTCTCCTGAGCTGCAAGCTCCGGGAAATTGAGCTTGAACGGGTCCGAATCGCTACGCAGCTGCGCGATCGGGACAGCCTTAACTGTCGCGACCTTGGTCGACGCGTCTACGGTTACGCTTTCAATCTGCCTGGCGCGTCCAAACAACTTGATCCAGAGATTCTCTTGGCACACTGGGCAAAACTTGGTCGATTCCATGTTGCGCATGAGGCAACGGTCGTTGGTGGGGCGATATGACTTCACGTTTTTGTCGTTCCACGTCGGATACGCCCCGACGTAGTCTGGGTTGTCGAGCACAAAAGTCAATTCGTCTCCAAACTCACTCAACTCGAATGAACAGAGCTGCTGAATGATCGTGTCATTGAACGGACCGTTGCCCGTGACCACGATCTCATGCGGACCAGGCGACAACCCGTCCGTGAGGTTTCGATACGTGTAGAACGAGCGGTCCTTGAGACCTTTGGATTTCCATGGAAGCGGTTCGCCGTCAAGCGTGATGCTGATCGATGAGTCTTGATCTGCGCCAGAGATCGTGAAGAGTGCCTGCCAGCGCGAGTAGTTGCCACTGGACGTGAACGAAATCTTGTACGGGCCGTTCTTGAGGTCATACCACATGTGGTTGGTGTACGTGAGTGCTCCCTTTTCCTCGCGGATGTTGTTGGGGTTGGTGAGCCAATCCTTCCAGCCGATGCTTGAGAGAGATGGCGCGTAATTAGCGCCCGTGTACGATTGGCCGGCGTCGTACTCCTCGCCCACGAGACCGAAACTGTGGCCCATCTCGTGGCGAAGCACGATCGTACCGGACGTAGGGCTACGCGTCGAAATGATGAACTGGCCACCCAGACCGCCGTAGAAGTCGTCGTTACCGATGATGGACGGGTAGTCACAAGCAGCGTTCCCCACAAGATTGCAGACCCGACGTACCTCATCTGGCTTGGACGTGTAGACACCCCGTAACTCGGTGCCGTCACGGTAGAGCCCGAACGCCGTGTCTTTCGGTACGCCATTGACGCCGATTCCTGAGGCGTTCGAGGGCACGAATACAGCCCAGATGTTGAACAGAGGGAGATACTGCACAAAGGTCTCCCCGCTAAACATCTCGTCCGTGAGACGGTGGATATCGCTGAAGAACTTGTCCTCCTCCGAAGCCGTGTATCCATCACCCATGAACACGACGTCGACTCGGTTGGTCGGGTCGCCGGAGTCCACGATCTTCCTGATCTTGGGTGACACGGTTTGAAGCGAGCGCGTCGTCGGTCCTGCCGTAACGAGACCGCCAGGACAACGCTCGGCGACAGCAGCCGCGACCGACTCTTCACTAGCGCCGAAGAGCTCGAGCCAAACCTGGTCCTTGGAATCCGCAGGCAACGACTTGAGCTCCTCGAGATTGATACGGTTCTGGCGCACCGTGCGCTGCTCGATGATGTCGGAGGGTTTCCTCACGAGGCGGTGGATCTGTGTCTCCGCGATAGGCTTAACAACGGTGCAGCGAGCTCCTGAACCTGCACGCAGATCCAGGAGGACCTTGGTCGAGAAGGTCTTGGTGATCTCTTCACTGGAGACTAGTAGTGCAAGGAATCCGCCGAAGGCAAGGACGAGCGAAGACGGCGACAGCATCGTGAACAAGGCGAGGACTTGGTCTTTGGGTCGTGGTTTTCAGAGTGATCGATGAAAACCCCTCATCCGAATGCTTCCTGTTCTGAAGGCTATCCCTCTGAAATGGTGCAATCAGCATCCAACAGCCTCTTGCAGCGGGAAGGTTTCGGTCTTGGAGGGACAAACCGGATGAATCGTCTGTTGATCATTGATCATTATCAGTACTGTGTGGGAGGAATGGATTACGTGGGATTCTCAGTTCCGTACGGGTCCTTTGTTACCCATAGAGTACCATCCCAGAGGACATGCCCGCCGCCATCACACCCGCGAAAACGCCATTGCACGCGAATGTTCCCACGGAGATCAGCCATCAGCAGTAAAGACGAAGCTCCCGAGCGAGGCTGGCGACTCGCGAAGACCCAAGCGACCAGGCTCGCCCATGGCAGACAGCCATGCACCATGCGCCAGCGCCGTCGAGGCTGAGAGCCGTGATGCCTCACTGTCGCTGCTGAGCTCGCTCGTTCGATGCACAAGTCGAGGCTGAACTCCCGCCAGCGAAAGATCCCCGTAGACAGGCCGGCCGGTCACGACGGTCAACATGTCATCGAGGTGGCCCACACCACTGAATCCGTCCTCCTGGTCCACTCTTTTTCTATGGCGAACGATACCGAAGCCTTCGAAAACTGGATATGATCGAATGAATCCACTCCTCGTCCGCTCCTGAGCGGACGGAAATCTTTCCGTCGATACTTCCCTCAAGTCACTCCTTCTCGTCCACCACACCCGTCCACTCCCCTCCACTCATCCAAACCAAGTCAATCCCCACCGCGCTGCTTGTCATCGCCCGCTCTTCCCGACCGTAACTTACATCGATCCGCCGTAAACTACCAGATCCGATCGCATCGGATCCTTCCACTCCCCGTCGCACATGGTCACCCCCCATCACGTCGCCTGCCGCTCCTGATGGCCGCCGCGAGCATTTCGGCCGCGCCTTCCGAGCGAGGAGACGCCGCCAACGCACGCGCCAGCGCCAGCGAACGCGAGCGCGAGCGAACGCGACGGCGACGACCATGGCGACCGCGCTCTCCGCCGAGGAGCGCGCGCGGCGGCTGATGGCCCAGGCGACGGCCCTGCGGCTCGAGCAGCGAGGACTCGCGTGTCTGCGCGAGACACTGGGCAGCGCGGCGACGGCGCAGCGGAGCAGCGACCAGCGAGAGCTCGCGGCGTGCGTGGAGACCATCGCACGCGCGATGCACGAGTTCATGGAGACAGAGGTGCGCTTGGTCCAGGCCAGGGCCAGGAAGCTCCAGCGCGTGGTCGTCGAGCTCCAGGACGAGAAGAGGAAGACGCGCGCCGTCGAGGAGACGATCGCGCGCATGGACAAGGCGCGCCTGTGTGCGCTCCACCGCCGCGCGCAACTGGAGGCGGCGCACGGCATCGCGAGAGACCCGGCGGAGACGGCCCCACGGCTCCCGAGCGTGTTGGTGGCGTTTCCTCGCTTTGCCGACGAGTTGCTCTACAACCTCCCTAGCGAATACTACTCGGCGGATCTGCGCAACGAGATCATCGAGGCGTTTCTCGACGCCGTCGACTTGGAGCACGTGAGCCAGTTCGACGCCGCGACGCGCTCGTTCGTGGAGCGATTCATCGTGATGGCTCAGGACTACCGCCACCTGCTCTTCCAGACGGCGCTCGTCGCCGTGATGGAGGACTCGTGCTCCTTCACGTATGAGAAAGCGCTAGTGCGTACGCGCCTGGTGCGCCAGGGGAAGGAGCGGTTCGTGCGTCTGTATGAGCCCTGCGTTCGCGCGGCGGTCGAGGCACTCCAGGCCACGGAAGCAGCGATCGCAACGGCCGGCGGCTCTGCCTCGCTGGCTCTTGTGCCGCAGTGTGTCGCGACGAACGCGCAAGACCAGAAGCAGCCCGCGGCGCTTGTCGTCTGCGCTGCGCCGTATGTCGCGAGCGTGTCGAGGATGAAGATGGTAGAGACCTTGTCGGATGCCAAGCGGGTCGTGGACACGATCATGCAGCGGCTCGTGCAGGTGGGAACGTGGAGACCGAAGTGCGTCGACTCGACGGGCGAGCTGCTGGTGGCTGTCCCGCAGACGAACCACCACAGCCAAGGTCGTCTTGTCACGGTGGTGTTTCCCAGCAGCTTCCTGAAGAAGGTTTTGTGCGCGGAGCGAGACGCAGCGGCGGCTGTGCTGACGCAGTGTCGCTCGGAACTGGAGACGCAGAGCGAGTCCGACCAGGAGTACTTCTCAACGGGCCTTGAGATGCTGAGCATGTCGGTTGAGAGGATCACCGAGTGTGTGGACAAGGTCGCGGCCTACATGACGCACGAGATCAGTCTCTTCGAGTCTGTGTATCGTGACGGAGAAGCAGCGGCGCCGCCTCCTGGTGTATCGGATCTGCTTGTTTGCCACGAGTCGCGCCACGCGGTGTGGCAGGATCCCGTTGGGTCTTCGGTCGCAGCGGCTGACGCGGCCGACGCGAGCACCGACGTGTGGAGTCCTCAGCCCACGCAGACGTGGATCCGCGCGCGGACAAAGGCGGCGCTGATCCAACACGCGGCGTCCGAGTTCATCATTCGTGTACTCGGGACGATGGTCGCGGCGACTCGCGTCGGGCACAAGGACGCCCACGAGGGGCTAGAGTTTGTGTCTCGGCTGCTGTCGGCGACCACGCGTGCCTGCGAGTTGACGGTTTACGATGTCTCTTTGATGATGATGATAGCGAGAAAGACGACGATGCCACCTCAGTTGGCCTCGGCAATCGCTCGCGTGTCGTCGTTGAAGGAGCAGTTGGTCGCGTCGGTGGAGCAGTGGACGAAGGTGGTGGATGTCTTGCGAGACCGCGGCGTGTTCACGAGCGACGCTGTCGACGATGTTGAAGATACGGCTGTGTGTAGTGTGAGTGAAGGACGCGACGCAGCGTCCTCGTGTGCGACGACGACGGATAGTAGTATCCCAGAAGATCGTGAAGATCGCCGCTTGACAGAGACCTCGATTGAGGCACCGATCAAGGTCAAGCGCGATCAAGGTGCGCAGGCCATTGTCCGGTCTGCGCCGCAGGTCACCGTGGCAAACACCCAGATATCTCCTGTCGAGCGGCTGCGTGAGCTGGTGGAGAAGTGCTCGCGCTTGCTGAGTGAGCTGGGTGTGGCCGTCAAGAAGCCGGGCGTCGAGTTTGCGAGCGAGTCGATGCGGTTCCACGACGCGGCAGTTCCTGTTGCCGCGTGAGTAAGTATTTGCGTGTTGCCTCTCTAGCTTTGTCCACGCGAGTCCACACGTGCTGCTGTTGCCGCCGCCGACGTCGCGCCAGAAGAGCAAGTCGCGGTGACAGACACGCATGAAAAGGATGCACTGTCACTTGCGGGCGTCAGCACGGAGCGTTGGGAGCGAATGTTGCCCCATAGACACGGCTGGTCGCAGCTCTTCGGTCGAGCACAAAAGGCGAGTCGGTGGCACGCAGCAGCACCGTCGTGTGGCGGTCGTGGCGAAGTCGAGCCAAGTAGAGAGGCAGCCGCGGTACTACCGTGGAGTCCGTGATCGAGTCGTCGTTGCAATTGAGCCCGGCAGCTTCGGCCCCTACGTGTCTTGCGAGGTCTGACTGTCGTTGCGATGTGCGTGTCGTGTGCATGTGTAGGTAGTGATTGCATTGTGAAGAGAGAATATATCGTTGTTATTCTCTCGATGTGATGTGTGAACCACTGCTGAGCATCCATGTCTATGCTCGGCGAGGGTAACAAGTTTTTAGCCAACAGAGGCGCTTGTACAGAACAACGAGAGGGGAAACTACATCACGCGGCCGATAATCTCGCGTCGAGACCGAGATTTGCACTCGCACTAACGGGAAATTCGCTGTAATGAATTTTCCAAACGCCGAGAAGATTGGCCTGGAGTGTGACAGTTGAACGGAGCCAGCTCCATGGTCAATGTCGGCAGACTCGTTGGTGGCTTGTGACAAAGCCACATGTAGCCATATCCCTGGAGTCACCGATCACCGATCCGATACCGGTCCCATCCTGGGTGGACATTGCTGGAAGAAAGAAAGGAATGCGTGAGAAGGTCTGGTCCGCGAGCATCCGCGACGCTGCGATCGTGCGACTCGGAGGAACGCACGCGGATCCGCAGAGTCAGTGCGACGTTTGCGCCGTCGGGATGTGGATCTCAGGAGTCACGTGCGACGCTGCGGAAGGAAGACAGGCATGATCGCAACCACGGATGCGGAGTGGATGCCAGGAACTGGACTTGAGGGGCCTGCTCGTTGAACTCGATCTGCGCTTGGACTGGGGCGTCGTCCTCATCAGCATACACGCATATTGGCACGCCGATCATCAACAGCTCCTGCCATTGCCGTGTCTCCTGAATGAAAGAAATCTCAACACCTTGATCAAACAAGCAGCGACAAAGCTGTCGTCGAGGTTTCGAAACCAGACTGTGAGACCGTGGAAGCAAATGGAGCGGACGGAAAGTCCAGGGAATATGTCGAGATCTCCGGCGAGCAGAGAATCCACACGATTGTATTTGCTCTATCCTGGAGTTGGTGCGAGTATTTATTCATGCCAGAGTGGTGTCCACCGGGCGACGACTTCGCGATATACATCTACGTATCTTTTTTGCTGAAGAATTAAGTCTACGCGAGACCTGATGTATGCTCAGTGGAGCCATCACACTCGTCTCATTCTTCAGAGCTACAAGCTAACGCAAGAACCATTCGTGGTATATTTATCAGGGTATCTGGATAAATTTATCAGGGTACAAACGCATCGGGAAGTTTATTGCTGGAGTTAGATTTCCATCGTCTCGTTTTCGAGCAGTTCACTCATGTTGGCGAGGGTAGCGGCAGATCGATGGCGACGTGAGCTTGCACTCTGGCTGAATCATCTCCATGACAAGTTGCGCATCGAAACTCCGCCTCTTCCAAATGTGCAGCAAATGACTGACCTATGGATGGTAGTCGATGTTCGGAACACGGGGAACTTGGAGCCTCTGGAGTGGACAAGAACAATTCAAGCGCTCGAGCTTCTGGACTTGTTGGTGCCTTGGACCCAGAAGTCGGTTGGGATATTGTGTTCAGTCTGAATCGCGTTAGAGAAGAAGACGTTTACCGAGTAGGGAGAATGATCCCGCGACGTCAAGCCCGTCTTCGCTTTGTTCTTCTGTTTTCAAGCCATGACTTGAGTCGCAACCCACAATCCGTCTTCCTTGCGATACGCCAGCTACTTGGAGAGGATGTCCGACTTTTGATGCCCGAACCAACCGAATTCTTACGAGTACAACAGCTTCTGCTGGATGAGTGGAAGAATGTCCATCATTGCGAAACCTTTGATCGAGCGAAGCACGGACGTGTCCAGGTCAAGTTGGAAATTCTTCTCCCTGGCGCTATACCATCGGAGTTGTTGCTTTGGATTACCCAAGAGATTACAGCTCTAGCTGACACAAACGAGAATTTGATCTCGGAACCACCAGTCGATAATACTGTGGAGTCTCACGCACAGCCACAGCTACGAAAATCTCCGTTCGTCTGTGCTGGGCTTGAGATTGAGTTTGACCGTCACGTCCTTGACGCAAATCCTGCAACAATAGCTCTCTTTCAACTTGCTGTAACCAAGGCGCTACCGATCACAAAGCTCGTAGTAGACAACAATAGTTTCTCCCGCATGCAGGGCGGTCTCCAGGCGATGCTACTGAGGAATATGTGCGGTGTTTGGATGGACGACGATAGAGGGATCGAGTCACTCGAGCTTCGTGGGCACTTCAACGAGAAACAAGTCGCGGCACTCGCTTCTGCTCTTGCTCATAGCCAAGGCATCAGGGACTTTAGGCTGGTAGCTCCATGGTTCGATCCCAGTGCCTCGCTCGACGGAAGCGTTTATGGATATTGGTGGCCGTGGCTCGCTTACGCACTCTTTAGTCGCAACGCAACTCATTGCGTTCAGAGAGTGACCCTGGAGGTTTATTGCCTCGATCTGGCAACTGTCTCTTTGATGCGCCAGATTTTGGAACACGACGACCCTCTCTCGCTTCTGTGCTCGCTTGATTTACGTGAATCCGATCGACATGTCAACACGGAAGCTTCATTGGGTGTGATCGTGAAGCCTGGTACTTGTGTAACTCTCGGGCATTGGAATGAAAATGATCGATCAAGATCAGCTGATGGCGATGTTGAGGTCACTGAGACGCAGCTTCTCCCTATTACGCAAGTCCATCGTGGCAAGGGAATCATCGAAATCTTGCTACCAGGTGCTGGAGTTGCTTGGGTCGAACGCTCGGGCGTCATCGAGGCAAAGGATTTTCCTCGCCGTGACAAGAGTCCCATCCAGTACCTTTGCCTCGATTATATCGAGAATGATGACGTGGCCGTTGTGGTGGAGCTACTGAGACTAGTCGGTGGGGACTTGACTGAGCTGGAATTATGCGGCGACACAGCCGTCTTCAGCGATTCTTTTATGGGAGGCGTGTGCTCCGCGTGCCCTCGACTTCGAATCCTTCGGGTCAGTGGCCAACTTCAGACTCAGTGTGACGGCGATCCAATCTACACGGCCGAGGCCATCGCGTTTCTCAGCGTGCTGCGAGGCTCTACGCATGAAATCAAGCGGCCACGCCTCGAAACTCCCCTCGCTCGCCATCGCATCAACATCGAAAGCATCGTACGCATCCTGACGCTCGCTGGCGTGCCGCTCACGCGAATCTGCGCGTGAACCAGGCAACCTCACGCCTGGTATTCGACACTTCGCTTCAGATAGATCCACTCTAACGACCATCAGATCCCCTGCAGGCTCCTCGCAGAATATATCCATGGCCTTCTCTACTTTGCCCATGCTTCATTATTAACTGAGACCGTTCACTCGAACCAGTTAGAAACATGCAATTCAACTCGGAGGAATCTTCTTCGTTCCATATTTCCAGACCATGGCGAGCGAAGCCGACGACGAGCGGTGGCGCCGAGAGCTCGCACCGTGGCTCGAGCTGCTCCGCGAGCGCTTCTGGGTCTCCGTGCCGCCGCTGCCGACGCGCGAGCAGATGCGCGGCGTGTGGCTGGAACTCGATTCGATTTCCGCGCCCGACTTGGCGCCGCCGACGTGGACGCGGATCCTGGAGGCGCTCGAGCTGCTGGATCTGCTCGTGCGGGTCGACGCGCACGTGGGCTGGGAAGTGCTGCTGAATAGCGGGATTCTTGTGGACAATCGCAACTTCCTCATGAACGAGGCGGCGCTCTTCCCTCGCGACAAAGTTCTGCCGAGGTACCAGCTGCAAATGAACGAGTCGGTCATGACGCATAATCAACCCCAAGCGTTCCTCGCGCTACGACGCATGGTCGGAGACGATGGAACGCCGTGGACCCCTCAATCCGCTGAGTTTCTTCGCATCAAGCAGCTTCTACTGGACGAATGGGCCCAACGCCACAACGGGCAAAAGTTTGATCGAGATATCGAAGGGCGGATCCAGCTCCAGCTCCAAATTACAATCCCACAGCCCCAACATGGCAATTTGATCGCGCAGATCGCGCAACGCGTTAAAGATCTCGAGAATGCGAACGCAGCTCTCGGACCGAGTGCAGTGAAGCCGCCAGAAGGGACGACAGAAGAGAGACAGTGGCTGTCGCGACGTCAACGCGCTCAGTTCCATTTCACGGAGATGCAGTTCATTTTTCGTCCACACACGCTTAATCCCATGACAGCCGCGAGCAAGTTGCTCGCAATGACAGCTAGCAAGTCTCTCCCTCTCAAGAAGATTGTTCTGACCGGAGAATCGATGTCGAAATTCGACGTGAGCACTCATTGGAAGCCGATCGCAAGCGTACTCGGCGCGACCACCGAAAGTGGGAAAATTGTTTTCATTAACATTAAGTGGGAGTGGCGTGCAGTCGTTGAGAATCAATACGGGAGCGTTTTCGAAGGCTATGGTGGCGTCAGTGGCGACTGCGATCGCTCAAAGCAGGAGTTTGTCCAGTCTCGATTTTTGGAGCGACGGAATCAGTGGCCAATCTGATCATGCGACGTGGTGGCTATGGCTTGGCTATATCCTCTTCAGCTTGGACACAAGCCATCGTCTAGAAGCCGCAACGTTGAGAGTGGGTCACTTGAATGCTCAAGACGTTGCCACTTTCAGACGAGTCATACACCACATCAATCCGCTTGCTTTTATCTGCAGCCTCGACAAATCGGAAAAGAAGCGGGCTGTTCTTGAGAAGTCACCACCTTTAGGAGCGTTACTGAAGCCGGGGACGAAAATTTGTGTCGGCCATCGTTGCGCCCATCAAGCCGCGCAAGGCCAAGAACTTGGGATAGTCACATCGCAAGAGCACATATATCCTATCGTCGAAGATGATGCCGATGAAGACTTCGTGGAGATTGTAGTCGCCGGAGCTGGTGTTGCCTGGGTCGCTCGCGAAGCTATTGTTTCAAAATTGGCGATGCCTCGGCGCTCGAATCGTCCGTTAAAACGCCTGCATCTGGCGCAGATGGAAGAAGACGCGATGGATTCTGTCCTGGAGCTCCTGATGCTGGTTGGAGGTGACTTGAACGAGTTGGTATTCATGTATAGTGGTACGAGCCTGACAAACGGTTTTCTCGAGCGCGTATGCGTCGTGTGTCCAAATCTCAAGGCACTATGGCTAGATGGCCTACTCACGAGCTTCAATTGGCTGCACTCACCTCAAGAACCCCCGCGTTGTCGACTTGAGAAGGTGATGATTGAGTCTCGAGTGGACGATCACAAAAGTTTTCTTCAATTGTTCACGACACTGAGCAATAACGAGCATCCTCTAACCAGAAGCCTCCGCGAACTTCACTACAACTCGAAGCAGCGGTTATCTGATAGAGACCCTCGGCTCAACGAGATTGGCGAGCACTGGACAGACATGCTTAGTAAAAACTGGCGACTTGAGCGCAGTGAGTTTGCTTACTACGATGACGATGAGTCCGAAGACCCAGACCCGTTCACAGAGGCGTACCGGGGTCATAACGGCGATCAAATATTCGTCCCTCAAGCGATTGCGTTTTGGAGTGTGACTCAGGCTAGCCGTTACAAACGCCAGCGTCTCGAGACAGACGCAGCTCGCTATCGATTGCACAAGAGAGTGTCCACCTCATCTTCGAGATGGCTGGGATCCCGCTGAGACGGATCTGCGTGTGAGATCTTTGGTACAATGTTTCCGTTCAAAAGGTTGGCGTAATTCTACTCCTCCTTCCAACGTCGAAGGCTGATTCGGAATTTGATCTGTCAATAAATCCTTGGCCTTCTTTCAGATGCGAGGAGTCAGCGAGATACATCAGAGCAGCTGCTTCGTGCGTCATCTCACTTTGGATTGTCGGATAGATGGAGGAAAAAGATGCTGAGACCGTGGAGGCGACGCAGGAGACGTGGACTGCGTACTTAGACCCGTGGCTCGACCACCTGAAGGAGAAGATACCAATCGAAGTGCAGCAACCCCTACCAGTGGCGGAAATGCAGCATATGCGGGTCGTTATCAACTCGTTCACAAGTACGGAATACGAGCCAAATGAGGTGGACGCCGCTCATAAAGTCCCTCGATCTGCTTGATCTTCTTGTTCGCGTGGATCCCATCGTTGGATGGAGTATACTGTTCAATCTCGCAAGTGTTTCCTGCAGAAGTTTTCGGTATATGTGGGCAAATGCTTTGTCCGGAAGAACTAGACGAGTTAGGCTGCACCAAACGTGTGCGGATATCCATCTATCGATTTCTGGGATAGGATGTTCCAGAGTCCAGAGAAAGTGCTCGCGCACCAACACCGAGCCAAATCTTCGTTTCAAGGCGCTGCAGATTATCAACGGTGCAGGTCCTGCTATACCAATACCGAATACGCTGCACGTGATGGAGCTTCATTTACCAGAATTATCGCTTGGGTCTTTCGACTACACTCGACCGGACTCACGACTAACCAGGCTAGTCTCCAAGAGTATTCTCGGTTCGACCCGAAAACTCGTGGGCCTCACATTTGCTTTGGATGAGTTGGATCATATCTCCACGATTCGATTGTGCCCTGCACTTACACTGTAAGTGCTTTTCAAGTGATGGTTTACTGTAATTCTCGATTTCGGGGAGTTCACTCATGTCGGCGAGGACAACAACAGAACGATGGCAGCATAAGTTTGATTTCAATCGTCTCGTTCTTGAGCAAATGGAGCGGACTGAAAGTCCAAGGAATATGTCGAGATCTTGGACATGCCGAAAATTCACATTGTATTTGCTTTGTCGTGGACTTGGTGCGAATGTTTATTCATGCCAGAGTGGTGTCCACCGGGCGACGACTTCGCGATATATTTCAACCTTTCTTCGCCCAAGAATCAAGTTTACGAGAGCAATTGTTGCAGATTTGCGTCGAGGACGTGACGGTCAAACTCAATCTCAAGCCCAGCACAGACGAACGGAGATTTTGGTTGCTGTGGCTGCGTGTGAGACTTCACAGTATTATCGACTGGTGGTTCCGAGATCAAATTCTCGTTTGTTTCAACTAGAGCTGTAATCTGTCGGGTAATCCAAAGCAACAACTCCGATGGTATAGCGCCAGGGAGAGGAATTTCCAACTTGACCTGGACACGTCCGTGCTTCGCTCGATCAAAGGTTTCGCAATGATGGACATTCTTCCACTCATCCAGCAGAAGCTGTTGTACTCGTAAGAATTCGGTTGGTTCGGGCATCAAAAGTCGGACATCCTCTCCAAGTAGCTGGCGTATCGCAAGGAAGACGGATTGTGGGTTGCGACTCAAGTCATGGCTTGAAAACAGAAGAACAAAGCGAAGACGGGCTTGACGTCGCGGCAACATTCTCGTTTTGCAGTTTCCATTCAGAAGACCTGGCAATGGCAGAAGCTGTTGACAATCCACGTGTCGATATGCGTGTATGCTGTTGAAGACGAATCCCCAGTCCAGGCGCAGATCGAGTTCAACGAGCAGGCCCCTCAAGTCCAGTTCCTGGCATCCACTCCGCATCCGTGGTTGCGATCATGCCTGTCTTCCTTCCGCAGCGTCGCACGTGACTCCTGAGATCCACATCCCGACGGCGCAAACGTCGCACTGACTCTGCGGATCCGCGTGCGTTCCTCCGAGTCGCACGATCGCAGCGTCGCGGATGCTCGCGGACCAGACCTTCTCACGCATTCCTTTCTTTCTTCCAGCAATGTCCACCCAGGATGGGACCGGTATCGGATCGGTGATCGGTGACTCCAGGGATATGGCTACATGTGGCTTTGTCACAAGCCACCAACGAGTCTGCCGACATTGACCATGGAGCTGGCTCCGTTCAACTGTCACACTCCAGGCCAATCTTCTCGGCGTTTGGAAAATTCATTACAGCGAATTTCCCGTTAGTGCGAGTGCAAATCTCGGTCTCGACGTGAGATGATCGGTCGCGTGATGTAGTTTTCCCTCTCGTTGTTCTTCACAAGCGCCTCTGTTGGCTAAAAACTTGTTGCCCTCGCCGAGCACGGACATGGATGCCCAGGAGCAGTTCACACATCACATAGAGAGAATAACAACGATATATTCTCTCTTCACAATGCAATCACTACCTACACATGCACATGACACGCACATCGCAACGACAGTCAGACCTCGCAGGACACGTGGGGGCCGAAGCTGCCGGGCTCAATTGCAACGACGACTCGATCACGGACTCCACGGTAGTACCGCGGCTGCCTCTCTACTTGGCTCGACTTCGCCACGACCGCCACACGACGGTGCTGCTGCGTGCCACCGACTCGCCTTTTGTGCTCGACCGAAGAGCTGCGACCAGCCGTGTCTATGGGGCAACATTCGCTCCCAACGCTCCGTGCTGACGCCCGCAAGTGACAGTGCATCCTTTTCATGCGTGTCTGTCACCGCGACTTGCTCTTCTGGCGCGACGTCGGCGGCGGCAACAGCAACGCGTGTGGACTCGCGTGGACAAAGCTAGAGAGGCAACACGCAAATACTTACTCACGCGGCAACAGGAACTGCCGCGTCGTGGAACCGCATCGACTCGCTCGCAAACTCGACGCCCGGCTTCTTGACGGCCACACCCAGCTCACTCAGCAAGCGCGAGCACTTCTCCACCAGCTCACGCAGCCGCTCGACAGGAGATATCTGGGTGTTTGCCACGGTGACCTGCGGCGCAGACCGGACAATGGCCTGCGCACCTTGATCGCGCTTGATCTTGATCGGTGCCTCAACCGAGGTCTCTGTCAAGCGGCGATCTTCACGATCTTCTGGGATACTACTATCCGTCGTCGTCGCACACGAGGACGCTGCGTCGCGTCCTTCACTCACACTACACACAGCCGTATCTTCAACATCGTCGACAGCGTCGCTCGTGAACACGCCGCGGTCTCGCAAGACATCCACCACCTTCGTCCACTGCTCCACCGACGCGACCAACTGCTCCTTCAACGACGACACGCGAGCGATTGCCGAGGCCAACTGAGGTGGCATCGTCGTCTTTCTCGCTATCATCATCATCAAAGAGACATCGTAAACCGTCAACTCGCAGGCATGCGTGGTCGCCGACAGCAGCCGAGACACAAACTCTAGCCCCTCGTGGGCGTCCTTGTGCCCGACGCGAGTCGCCGCGACCATCGTCCCGAGTACACGAATGATGAACTCGGACGCCGCGTGTTGGATCAGCGCCGCCTTTGTCCGCGCGCGGATCCACGTCTGCGTGGGCTGAGGACTCCACACGTCGGTGCTCGCGTCGGCCGCGTCAGCCGCTGCGACCGAAGACCCAACGGGATCCTGCCACACCGCGTGGCGCGACTCGTGGCAAACAAGCAGATCCGATACACCAGGAGGCGGCGCCGCTGCTTCTCCGTCACGATACACAGACTCGAAGAGACTGATCTCGTGCGTCATGTAGGCCGCGACCTTGTCCACACACTCGGTGATCCTCTCAACCGACATGCTCAGCATCTCAAGGCCCGTTGAGAAGTACTCCTGGTCGGACTCGCTCTGCGTCTCCAGTTCCGAGCGACACTGCGTCAGCACAGCCGCCGCTGCGTCTCGCTCCGCGCACAAAACCTTCTTCAGGAAGCTGCTGGGAAACACCACCGTGACAAGACGACCTTGGCTGTGGTGGTTCGTCTGCGGGACAGCCACCAGCAGCTCGCCCGTCGAGTCGACGCACTTCGGTCTCCACGTTCCCACCTGCACGAGCCGCTGCATGATCGTGTCCACGACCCGCTTGGCATCCGACAAGGTCTCTACCATCTTCATCCTCGACACGCTCGCGACATACGGCGCAGCGCAGACGACAAGCGCCGCGGGCTGCTTCTGGTCTTGCGCGTTCGTCGCGACACACTGCGGCACAAGAGCCAGCGAGGCAGAGCCGCCGGCCGTTGCGATCGCTGCTTCCGTGGCCTGGAGTGCCTCGACCGCCGCGCGAACGCAGGGCTCATACAGACGCACGAACCGCTCCTTCCCCTGGCGCACCAGGCGCGTACGCACTAGCGCTTTCTCATACGTGAAGGAGCACGAGTCCTCCATCACGGCGACGAGCGCCGTCTGGAAGAGCAGGTGGCGGTAGTCCTGAGCCATCACGATGAATCGCTCCACGAACGAGCGCGTCGCGGCGTCGAACTGGCTCACGTGCTCCAAGTCGACGGCGTCGAGAAACGCCTCGATGATCTCGTTGCGCAGATCCGCCGAGTAGTATTCGCTAGGGAGGTTGTAGAGCAACTCGTCGGCAAAGCGAGGAAACGCCACCAACACGCTCGGGAGCCGTGGGGCCGTCTCCGCCGGGTCTCTCGCGATGCCGTGCGCCGCCTCCAGTTGCGCGCGGCGGTGGAGCGCACACAGGCGCGCCTTGTCCATGCGCGCGATCGTCTCCTCGACGGCGCGCGTCTTCCTCTTCTCGTCCTGGAGCTCGACGACCACGCGCTGGAGCTTCCTGGCCCTGGCCTGGACCAAGCGCACCTCTGTCTCCATGAACTCGTGCATCGCGCGTGCGATGGTCTCCACGCACGCCGCGAGCTCTCGCTGGTCGCTGCTCCGCTGCGCCGTCGCCGCGCTGCCCAGTGTCTCGCGCAGACACGCGAGTCCTCGCTGCTCGAGCCGCAGGGCCGTCGCCTGGGCCATCAGCCGCCGCGCGCGCTCCTCGGCGGAGAGCGCGGTCGCCATGGTCGTCGCCGTCGCGTTCGCTCGCGCTCGCGTTCGCTGGCGCTGGCGCGTGCGTTGGCGGCGTCTCCTCGCTCGGAAGGCGCGGCCGAAATGCTCGCGGCGGCCATCAGGAGCGGCAGGCGACGTGATGGGGGGTGACCATGTGCGACGGGGAGTGGAAGGATCCGATGCGATCGGATCTGGTAGTTTACGGCGGATCGATGTAAGTTACGGTCGGGAAGAGCGGGCGATGACAAGCAGCGCGGTGGGGATTGACTTGGTTTGGATGAGTGGAGGGGAGTGGACGGGTGTGGTGGACGAGAAGGAGTGACTTGAGGGAAGTATCGACGGAAAGATTTCCGTCCGCTCAGGAGCGGACGAGGAGTGGATTCATTCGATCATATCCAGTTTTCGAAGGCTTCGGTATCGTTCGCCATAGAAAAAGAGTGGACCAGGAGGACGGATTCAGTGGTGTGGGCCACCTCGATGACATGTTGACCGTCGTGACCGGCCGGCCTGTCTACGGGGATCTTTCGCTGGCGGGAGTTCAGCCTCGACTTGTGCATCGAACGAGCGAGCTCAGCAGCGACAGTGAGGCATCACGGCTCTCAGCCTCGACGGCGCTGGCGCATGGTGCATGGCTGTCTGCCATGGGCGAGCCTGGTCGCTTGGGTCTTCGCGAGTCGCCAGCCTCGCTCGGGAGCTTCGTCTTTACTGCTGATGGCTGATCTCCGTGGGAACATTCGCGTGCAATGGCGTTTTCGCGGGTGTGATGGCGGCGGGCATGTCCTGTGGGATGACGCTCACAGTCAGCGCCAGGCTCATACGGGGCCTTTGCTACCCGGTGAGACTCACTGGATAACAGTGAGACTCACCGGGACGCTTCACGCTCGATAGAGGTAGTCGAGCAGGTGCCTCGGCGCTCAGGAACGCAAGCTTCTGCCGCAGTGATCGTTACAAGACGAGCATTTCGGCGTTGTGCTACTCGTGCCGAGCGGCAGAAGCAACATCAAGCGG
The DNA here is from genome assembly GCA_023091665.1 of Pythium myriotylum. Lineage (NCBI taxonomy): Eukaryota > Oomycota > Peronosporomycetes > Pythiales > Pythiaceae > Pythium > Pythium myriotylum. The sequence goes on from JALJCQ010000015.1 coordinate 2,827,401, forward strand.
AGTATCTCCCCACGTAAACGAACGCAACCTTGCTGCGTTCGAGCCGACGTTTGTGGGCTGACATATATGCTCATGTCGTATATCTCTTGGATTGGGTCCTCCACACCATCTGTGAACGATGGCCAGTCGTAGTGAAGCTGTCACGACGACTTGGAAAGTGGAAGGCCGTTTTGCCCGAGTGCATCAATAAACGACAACAAGCTTTGATGCTCACTTTCAGTTCGGCTCGTTGGAGCAGCTCACACTGGGGAAGGGCCACGAGTCTTTACTTGACAACAAATTCATGCGGACTGTTTGTCCGATGTGCCCAAATCTGAAGCGACTTAACACTAAGGGCACTCTTCTGAGCATGGGTGGCTTCACAATCGACCACCTGAGGATGTGTGATCGAATTCAAGTATGTAGCTTCGCTGAGACAGAGGTGAGAAACAGGGTTTTTGCATCTTTCAGTCGGCGTCGACGGGTCTCCACTACTTCTGCTTGATCGACTTGGCTGATACCTGCTCCTGGGAACATGATGCTTCTGAGAAGAAAGAAGATTAAGTTGACAGCAGCTCTGGGCTAGGATTATCAAGTTCACATACACAGAGAAGCGGGCTTGGGTGCTCGAGGACTTTGCGCATACAGGCGACATCTTTGGTCTTCAGCCCAGTGACAGCAAGCGAGATGACTTCAAGTCCGCGATCCGCATCCCGCCTAAAAACGCGTACGTAAGCAATTGCCATGGTCCAGTGAAGTCTTCTGCCTCTCCTGGCAAATGATGCGGCTGAGATGAGATCGTGAAGCTTTTCAAGTGATGGTTTACTGCAAGTGCAGGGCACAAACGAATCGTGGAGACATAATCCAACTGATTCACAGCAAATGTGAGGCCCACGAGTCTTCGGGTCGAACCGAGAATACTCTCGAAAAATAGCCTGCTTAGCCGTGCATCCGGTAGAGGGTAGTCGAAAGACCCAAGCGATAGATTTTATTCTGGTAATTGAAGCTCCACCATGTCCAGTATACACATTGTTGATATAACAGGACCTGCACCGGCGATGCGCAGCGCCTCGAAGCTCGGTGTTGCTGAGCGAGCGGTTACTCTGGACTATCCGCAACTCTGGAATATCGTGTCTCAGAAACTGGTCGATGGATATCCGCACACGTTTGGTGCAGTCTTACGACCCTGTTTGCGCTGTCAAGTGCTTGAAGTTCCTGCGCAAATTGGTCCCACAGATGCCTTTGCACGCGACTCGAAACGAAGAGCTCGAAGTGGAGCTTGAGCTTGATCCGACCTTTCCTTGCTCGATCAATTTACATACCTCCGTGCTGCTGGCTCCCTTTATCCAAAAGCATCCGCCTCACACGCTCGAGCCCATCCGTGGGAGTGTATTCCGTACCGCCATCATCACCCACGAATCGACGAAGACCCTGAAACTGGAGCTAGTGGTCGGTGTCGAAGTGCCAACTCGTGAAGCGAAACTCATATTTTGGGGTCTGGTTCTTCTGGTAAAAAAAAAAAAAAATGCCCCGTTGATACCGAACACTTGGTTTCCGCAGGACATGTGCGAGATTGAAAAGTATGCTCCACCCAACGATGGGATCCACGCGAACAAGAAGATCAAGCAGATTGAGGGACTCTATGGTCGGAGTCTACCTCATTTGGCTCGTATTCCGTACTTGTGAACGAGTTGATAACGACCCGCATATCCTGCATCTACGCCACAGGTATGATTGGTTGCGCTTCAAATCGTATCTTCTCGTCCAGGTGGTCGAGCCACTGGTCAATGTATCGACAGCCTGTCAATAAATACATCCTTGGCATACTTCCTCGGAATTCGACCTGTCAATAATGACTAGTCAATTTCGAATCAGCCTTCAACGTCGGAAGGAGGAGTAGAATTACGCCAACATTTTGAACGGAAACATTGTACCAAAGATCTCACACGCAGATCCGTCTCAGCGGGATCCCAGCCATCTCGAAGATGAGGTGGACACTCTCTTGTGCAATCGATAGCGAGCTGCGTCTGTCTCGAGACGCTGGCGTTTGTAACGGCTAGCCTGAGTCACACTCCAAAACGCAATCGCTTGAGGGACGAATATTTGATCGCCGTTATGACCCCGGTACGCCTCTGTGAACGGGTCTGGGTCTTCGGACTCATCGTCATCGTAGTAAGCAAACTCACTGCGCTCAAGTCGCCAGTTTTTACTAAGCATGTCTGTCCAGTGCTCGCCAATCTCGTTGAGCCGAGGGTCTCTATCAGATAACCGCTGCTTCGAGTTGTAGTGAAGTTCGCGGAGGCTTCTGGTTAGAGGATGCTCGTTATTGCTCAGTGTCGTGAACAATTGAAGAAAACTTTTGTGATCGTCCACTCGAGACTCAATCATCACCTTCTCAAGTCGACAACGCGGGGGTTCTTGAGGTGAGTGCAGCCAATTGAAGCTCGTGAGTAGGCCATCTAGCCATAGTGCCTTGAGATTTGGACACACGACGCATACGCGCTCGAGAAAACCGTTTGTCAGGCTCGTACCACTATACATGAATACCAACTCGTTCAAGTCACCTCCAACCAGCATCAGGAGCTCCAGGACAGAATCCATCGCGTCTTCTTCCATCTGCGCCAGATGCAGGCGTTTTAACGGACGATTCGAGCGCCGAGGCATCGCCAATTTTGAAACAATAGCTTCGCGAGCGACCCAGGCAACACCAGCTCCAGCGACTACAATCTCCACGAAGTCTTCATCGGCATCATCTTCGACGATAGGATATATGTGCTCTTGCGATGTGACTATCCCAAGTTCTTGGCCTTGCGCGGCTTGATGGGCGCAACGATGGCCGACACAAATTTTCGTCCCCGGCTTCAGTAACGCTCCTAAAGGTGGTGACTTCTCAAGAACAGCCCGCTTCTTTTCCGATTTGTCGAGGCTGCAGATAAAAGCAAGCGGATTGATGTGGTGTATGACTCGTCTGAAAGTGGCAACGTCTTGAGCATTCAAGTGACCCACTCTCAACGTTGCGGCTTCTAGACGATGGCTTGTGTCCAAGCTGAAGAGGACATAGCCAAGCCACAGCCACCACGTCGCACGATCGGGTTTGTCACTGAATCTGTCGCTGCAAAACTTGAGACTGGACAAACTCCTGCTCTGGGCGATCGCAGTCGCCACTGCTGCCACCGTAGCCTTTGAAAACGCTCCCGTATAGATCCTCAACGACTGCACGCCACTCCCACTTTCGGTGGACGCGCCGAGCACGCTTGCGATCGGCTTCCAATGAGTGCTCACGTCGAATTTCGACATCGCTTCTCTGGTCAGAACAATCTTTTTGAGAGGGAGAGACTTGCTAGCTGTCATTAGGAGCAACTCGCTCGCGGAACTCATGAGACTAAGCGTGTGTGGACGAAAGATAAACTCTACCTCCACGAAATGGAACTGAGCGCGTTGACGTCGCGACAGCCACTGTCTCTCTTCTGTCGTCCCTTCTGGTGGCTTCACTGCACTCGGTTCGAGGGCTGCGTTCGCAATCTCAAGATTTTTAACTTGTGCAATCAAATTGCCATGCTGGGGCTGTAGGATTGTAATTTGAAGCTGGAGCTGGAACTGGATCCGCCCTTCGATATCTCGATCAAACTTTTGCCCGTCATGGCGTTGGGACCATTCGTCCAGTAGAAGCTGCTTGACGCGAAGAAATTCCGCAGAGTGAGGCACCCATGGCGCTCCATTGTCTCCGATCATGCGTCGTAGCGCGAGGAACGCATGTGGGGGATTAGGGGCCATGATCGGCTCGGTCAGTAGCAGCTGGTACCTCGGCAGAACTTTGTCGCGAGGAAAAAGTGTCGACTCGTTCATGAGGAAGTTGCGATTGTCCACAAGAATCCCGCTATTCAGCAGCACTTCCCAGCCCACGTGCGCGTCGACCCGCACGAGCAGGTCCAGCAGCTCGAGCGCCTCCAGGGTCCGCGTCCACGTCGGCGGCGCCAAGTCGGGCGCGGAAATCGAATCGAGCTCCAGCCACACGTCGCGCATCTGCTCGCGGGTCGGTAGTGGCGGCACGGAGACCCAGAAGCTCTCCCAGAGCTGCTCGAGCCACGGCGCGAGTTCTCGGCGCCACCGCTCGTCGTCGGCCTCGCTCGCCATGGTCTCGGAATGTGGGACGAAGAAGATTCCTCGGAGTTGAATTGCATGTTTCTAACCGGTTCAAGTGAACGGTCTCAGTTAATAATGAAACGTAGAGAAGGCCACGGATATATTCTGCGAGGAACCTGCAGGGGAGCTGATGGTCGTTAGAGTGGATCGATGAGGAGCGAAGTGTCGAATACCAGGCGTGAGGTTGCCTGGTTCACGCGCAGATTCGCGTGAGCGGCACGCCAGCGAGCGACAGGATGCGTACGATGCTTTCGATGTTGATACGATGGCGAGCGAGGGGAGTTTCGAGGCGTGACCTCTTCGTTTCATGCGGAGAGCCTCGCAGCACGCTGAGAAACGCGGTGGCTTCGGCCGTGTAGATTGGATCGCCGTCACACTCGTAGTATCGCTCGGTCGACCCTTGCTAGCCTTGATGGACGCTAGTTCATTGTAAACAAGCACACAACGCTCGAGCCGCGTGTTGGCGTGGTGTGGATGACCCAGTCCAAGAGATGGATTCGAGATGGGCAGATGCTAGACTACTACAACCGTTGCCTCAGGCACAGTGAGGTTGCGGTTCATGTACTGGGGAGGACCTCCGCTGGCTTCTGCCGCGAGGTAAGAGCAGCATAACGGCGAAAGATTTTGTGTTAACCCTATCATCGCAGCAGAAGCTTGCCTTCCTAAGCGTTGTGGCACCTGCTCAACTACCGGTACCGAACGTAAAGCGCCCACGGAACGACGCGTTGCATTGCCATCTGCACCGAGGAGCTCGCTGACGCGGCGTTGGTAGAGGAACACCATCTGTTCTCCAATGCTAAAAATTAGCCCTTGATGATGACGACGTGCTATGCGACCAGATTACGATTGCAGAAGTGGTTTCAATCATTCAAGGTGTTCGAACGACCAGAGAAGAATACGAATTTTTCAGACTTTGGGCAACACTACAATTATTACGTCTGTACTGAGAACGCAGGCTTTGTAGCAAACGACACGGCGTTGCCGTACGTCGTAGCCACAAATACAATACTTCCACTAAGTGTTCTGACCATCCTGCGTTGTCGTCTCATACCCTCGCCACCAGGCGAATTGCACCAATAATACGTTGAATATGTCCAACTGGATACGGCAGAGAGCTCAAGAGCTTCACCTGTTATTCCCAGTTTAACATACCGCCCCAAAACCTTGTCTCCTTGATACATGACGAAATCGTGCTGATCTGTCTGAGACAGGATCTGGCGCCGTTTGCCTGTACTAATCAAAAAAGCAAAAACATCCAACGACAGCTCAAGCAAATTCGCATAATCATTTTCGTCCACTACAAAACTTGACTTTCGTGATTGGCCTTACCACTGGCCGAGATGTTGACGATTTCGATCGCATTCCAGCCCAAGCTCGCGGGCTCACTCTGATCGTGAAGTGTCATTCAACAACTTTCTACGAGGCCCACACCTTCCCCACAACCAACTCCCCCACAACCCAAAGATGAAGTACCGCTTCCTCGGCAACTCAGGTCTGCTCGTCTCGGCCTTCTCCCTCGGCTCCTTCACCATGGACGACCTCAACAAAGTGGACGAAGCCTACGAGATCCTGACGTACGCCTACAAGCACGGTATCAACTTCTGGGACACCGCTGAGCAGTATACCAACGGCGTGTCCGAGTCGGTTCTCGGCAAAGTGCTCCAGCGAGGCATTGAGGAAGGTGTGTGGACCCGAGAAGACATCGTGGTCTCCACCAAGCTATTCTTCGGAACCAAAGAAGGACCTAATGCGGGTGGCATCAGTCGCAAGCACCTCATCGAAGGAATCAAGGCCTCGCTGGCCCGCCTCGGAACGGACTACGTGGACGTGCTATACGCCCATCGCCCAGAGACGGAGACACCGATCGAGGAGACCGTTCGCGCCATGAACTTCATCATCAACAAGGGGTGGGCATTCTACTGGGGCACGAGCAACTGGCTCGAGAGCGAGATCATCGAGGCGAATGAGGTGGCGGATCGTCTTGGATTGATCCGTCCGATCGCCGAGCAGTCACAGTACAATCTGTTTACACGCACTGCGGTTGAAGTCGAGTTCAAGGCCCTCTACGACAAGTACAAGTACGGCGTCACAGCTTGGTCGCCTCTCGCGTTCGGACTTCTCACGGGAAAGTATGCGAACGGAACACCTTCAGACTCTCGCTTTGCGATTCCTTGGATCGCGGAGTTTGCCGGCGACATCTCACCTCAAGTTGCCCAGGTCGAAAAGCTCCGACCCATCGCGAAGGAGCTCGACTGCTCGCTCGCGCAACTTGCGCTTGCGTGGGCTGTGAGCAACCCGAATGTTTCCAGTCTCATTCTCGGCGCCAAGACGATCAAGCAGTTGGACGAGAACCTTGCAGCGCTCCCAATCGCAGAAAAGATCACACCGGAGATCAAGGCCAAGATCGAGGCAGCCTTGCCGTTCGTGTACAAGGCCTCAGAGCACGACTTTATGTGCGGCCTTCGCCACAAGTACTTCAAGTAGGGATCATAACTCAAGTTCGCCCCTGATGCGGTTAGCAAAAGGAGAACAATGCTCATGTTGGAGTACTAACGAATCGAAACTCGTCAAGTTCGTAGCCCTGTCTATTGAATTCATCCTGTAAATCCTAATTCGTTCGACGAAACGCTTGGCTGAAGCAGCAAGCGAGCCCAACAGATTTGAGTAGTCGTGATATGGCATTTGAACTTCAATATGCGTAGACAGATTCGCAAGAGACCAAAACACAAGAAGATGCTTGTGCGCGGACGTTTACGAGACCCACGCCATTACCAAGAGAATATGTAGATGGATTTTGAAAGAGAGGCCATCAGAAGCTCATGTTGAAGTTGGACAGAGTGATGGATGGCCCGACCGATTTCCATACACTTTGCTCATTCCACCACTTTCCTCAAAACGAGAGCGACCCGATGGACGCCGCTTCTTCCGCTGCGCTCGACGCCTGGCGCCGTGAGCTCTCGCCATGGCTCAATGTACTTGCCTGCAAGCTCGTCGTCGACGCGCCGCCGCTGCCAAGCGCGCGCGACATGGCTCGCCTCTGGATCGCTCTGTCCAATTTCGATGCCTCCGACTTCACTTCGGCTCGCTGGACGAAGATCCTCGAGGCGCTCGAGCTGCTGGATCTGCTCGTGCGCGTGGCGCCGGCACTCGGCTGGCGCTTGGTGCTCGAACTCGCTGCGGTGAACCGCGCCTTCGAGATCAACTACGCGCGCTCGTTCCCACGCGAGACGGAGAGGCCGAGGTATGTTGTGATGATCGAGGACTCGGAGATGCGCGAGAACGCCTCAGCTGTCATGACGGCGCTCGAGCGGTTCGTAGGGGCCCCATACGACTTGAACATTCCGCCTTCGCGTGGGTTCCTGGAGCTCAAGCGGCGGCTGTTGGATCAGTGGATGGCACAGCATGACGGCAGGGAGCTCGACCATGAACGTGACGGACGCATCGATATCAAGCCGAGCCTAGCCATCACGACTCACCTCGACGACGACTTTGGAGACTCTTTAATCCACCGTCTGGAATACCTCGCGATTGCTAATCGATTGAGCTCCCGGCGATCGTCGTTCGAAGGCGTGACGTTTTACGAGCCGAATGCTAGCCCATTCCATTTCCCAAGCATAAAGCTCGCGTTCCTGGAAGCACCCATGACCAATCTGGTGATGCATGGCCTTCTTGATACTGCCGACCGAGGGCTTCGGATTTCAGAGCTTGACATAGACATGGTGTTGTTGTCCGAGCTGGACTACCGACTCTCGTTGCGCTTCTGGGCGAAGGTCTTTTCAAATAGTTGCTCACCTGAAACTGCTGATGGTGTCAAGAAATTGACTATCACGTCCGGAATGTTTGATGAAGAGACGATCAGGATTGTGTGCTCGGGAATTGCTATGAGTGGGAGTTTGGAGGAAGTCGTTTTTTCCAGCGAGGGAGTGCGCCACGAAGACCGTCCGATCTGGTGGCGGTGGCTTGCGTACGCACTTTTCAGTTCTTCCACGACACATCACATCCAAACTGCCGCGCTCGACGTGCAGAAACTCTTGCTATCCGAGGTGGAGGAGATCTCGGAAGTTTTGCGACACCCGAATCCATTGGCGGTTGCTTATGCCATGAGCCAAACGGATTCCCAACGTGAGCTGCAAATCGGTCCTGCGACTGTGGCAGTGCTCAAGAGAGGAACCACTCTCGAAACTGGGCATCTCATAGTCGTTTCACTAGACCCAGCCCCTATCGTTCGGGACAACGCAGATGAAGATTTTGTTGAGCTGCTCCTGCCAAAGTTTAACATTTGTCGGATTAAACGAAGCGATATTGCATCTATCGAACCGGCCGCAAAGCGCAAAGACTCTCCATTGACGCGACTCAAGCTCGAGTATGTTGATCCTTTCTCACAGCCGGCTGTTTTGAAGTTGTTGAAGCTTGTTGGATCATCACTCGAGCATCTCACGCTTTCAACCAAACCGGGACAAGAACTTCGAAGTAATTTCATGGCCGTGGTTGTCGCTTGTTGACCGAATCTGAAGAAGCTGCACCTGGATGGCGCTGTACAGACTTTCGAGTGGTTAGACCACCAACCAGGCTCTGGGCACAGTCTCGAAAGTCTTTCAGCTTGGTGTCGAAAAGTTGATGCAGGAAGCTTCAGATCATTTTGTGAAACACTATCGAGAAACTCGCACCCGTTGACAAAGTCTCTTCGGGAGTTCCATTTCGCGAAGGCCCGCGAGGTCCCGTTAGATGTTGTTTGCCCGCCATGGCTCGATATGCTCCGCATGAATACTCGGTTGGAGCGCAGCGAAATCGACCTTCGCTACGATTGTAGCCCAGAAGCAGACGGCTTCGAACACAAGTTTCAAGAACTGGACGGCCAATGGATCCTGGTACCTCGTGCGGTTGCTTTTGTAAGCGTCGTTACATCTCGTGACTCTTGCGGAGCAGGTCAAGCAAAGTACCGAATCTGTCGCGACGTAGCTGAATACATTCTCACCCTTGCTGGCATTCCGACACGCCGAGTGTGCGCGTGAAAGAGGAAATGCCATTCAATCTATTCAACCACTTTCCATCCTCGTCAATCGAAAAATAAACTTTCGAGCACATCTCCTAACCGAAGTGGCAGCCGCCGTTCTCCAGCTCTAGGTTTCTACAGATTTCTCCCACCTATCGACTAAAGAACCGCCGCATCCCGTAGGGCTGACGGACTGATAGTGGTCTATTGGGCTGTCGGACGCTCTTGATAGTTTAAAAAAATATCTTTGAGCACGACATCGCGTTGGAGAGTCACCAAAACCGCACCGCATCTACCGCTTCTGACAAAACTTTTTTTTGTTCCCTCCACAAACTGGATGAGGGCATCTCATTCCTTGCAGCCTCGTTGCAGCTGAGCGCGCAGACTCGCTCACAGATCGCCATCGACGCGAATGGTGCATCTCATATCTCAACCATGTGACTTCTGTAACAGAAAAGACGTGTAAAACTGGATCGGTCGGGACAGGAATCACGTGGTTGACATATGGGATGCACTCATCGACGCATCCAAAAGGGCACAGCAAGAAACAAACGAAAGGCGCCACTGGACTGCGGAAATACCAAAGCGTGCGAACTCATCACGGATCTCGTCGCGATGCTGTGAAAGCTTTCCAGGTGCAGACGCCGCGGGGTCGACACGCGATTGCTGCGTGTGTTCGTTCGTGGTGCCAAGGTGCAAAAGTGAGACCGTAGAGGATGAGTGAGACCATCCGAAGATCTGCGAAGTGGCAAGGCTGAGATATATCAGCTGTGACACAGGTCCACTCTGCACACATCGTCCAATCGCACACTCGTCTCATATCTCTCGCAAAAGATTCATGTGAGATTTTGATTTGCTTATTGGCATGCAATGGCTGAGAACGCAGGACTCAGCCTCGATGTGGCTCCTACTTACACATGCACGCCCGAGGGCTCATACGGGACCTGGCTTAGACGTCCTCGGGAACGATGTAGTGCGTGCCGACCGACACGGGGCTGTGCAGCGCACCGAGCGCAATCTCCTTGGCCGCGCGCACGGCGTTGCGGATGCCAGCGGTCTGGCGCGAGATGACGCACTCGTGGTAGAGCTTGTCGGCCTTGCTCTCGAGCTGCGTGAGTTGTTCCACAGCCAGCGTCATGCCGCGCACCGTGCGCAGCGGTCCGACGTGCTCCCACATGACGCGCTGCGTGGCCGTGAGCAGCTCGTCGATCTCCTTAGGCGAGGCCTCACGAACGGCCTGGTGACCATCGAGAGGATCCTGGTCGTCGCTCGCGTCACCGAGAGGCTTGAAGTTCTCAAGGAAGTGGTCGGCCGCGGCGGAACCCCACACGAGTCCTTCCAGCAGCGACGTGGACGCGAGGCGGTTAGCGCCGTGGAGCCCCGTGCAGCTCACTTCGCCGGCCGCGTAGAGTCCAGGCACCAACGTGCAACCATCGAGATCGACCTCGACACCACCGCAGTGGTAGTGCTGCGCCGGCACGACGGGCATGCCCTGCTTGGTCATGTCGATGCCGCGCGCGAGGCAGTGCTGGTAGATGGTCGGGAAGCGGTTCTTGAGCCACTCGCCGTCCTCGTGCGAGATGTCGAGGAACATGCACGGCGCCTGCTGCTTGGCCATCTCGGCGAGGATCATGCGAGCCACAATGTCCCGCGGCGCGAGCTCGCCCGCCGGGTGGTAGTCTCGCGCGAACGCACGGCCGTTGGCGTCGCGAAGGATCGCGCCTTCGCCTCGCAGCGCCTCCGAGAGCAAAAAGCGGCGCTCGCCGGGCAGGTAGAGCGTCGTCGGGTGGAACTGCACGTACTGCATGTTCTTGAGCGCGGCGCCGGCGCGAGCCGCGAGCGCGAGGCCCTCGCCGCGCGCGCCCTGAGGGTTCGACGTGTTCTCAAAGACGTCGCCGACGCCGCCCGTGGCGAGCAGCGTGAAGGGCGCGCGGTAGTACTCGATGACACCGGCCGTCGAGACCGTGAGCGCGCCGACGCACTCGCCGCGTGCGTTGAGCACGAGCTCGAAGGCGCTGCGGCCCGTGGCGAGCGAGATGTTGGCGTGGCGCTGGACGGCTTCGACCATGCTCGTGGCGATCGTGCGGCCCGTGTGGTCGGCCTTGTAGAGAATGCGCGCGCGGTTGTGCGAGGCCTCGAGCGTGAGCGCGAGCTCGCCCTTGTCGTCGCGCGTGAAGGGCACTTTGGCGCACTCGAGCAGCAGCTCTTCGACGCGCGCGGGGCCTTCGGTCGCGAGCTTTTGCACGGCGTCGTCGTCGCAGACGCCCGCGCCGGCGCGGTGCACGTCGGACGCGAGCAGCTCGGGCGAGTCGTCCTTGGCCTTGTAGATGATGCCGCCTTGCGCCCAGAACGTGGCGCTGTCGAGCGGGTTCTCGGCGGCCGCGACCATCGTGACGCGCAGCCCGCGGTTCGCGAGGCGCAGCGCGGCCGCGTTGCCAGCGACGCCGCAGCCGATCACGAGCGCGGCGCACTCGACGGTCGCGTGCGCGGCCGTCGGAGGCGACTGCGGGTGCGGGTGCGAGAGGCGGCGCGGCAGCGAGAGCGCGCTGGCGTGGCAGGGCGCGCGCAGCGGCGGCGGCGCGACGCGCGCGACGTCGAGCTGCGTCATGTCGGGCGGGAGCGGGCGGAAGCGGAGCGGAGACGGAGGCGAGACGGCGACGATCGAGGCGTGGAGGGCGGGGCGACGTGGAGCGAGAGCGAGGAGGGAGAGGGGGGCACTTAGTGGGTTGCGGTGTAGATGGCGTACTTCTTGTTAAAGGTCCAGGAGCTCTTCACGGACATCCAGAGGAGAGCGGCGGGAGCTAGCTTGACGTCGTTGCCGTTGGTGTTCGCGGAGCTCTTGACGAGGTGAAGGTGCTTGGGCGGAGCGGAGCAAATTTCGCAATAGAGTGATCGCGTTACCCGACGGAACGGTTCCGAGGACCGGAGAGATGAAGGGGGGAGAACAGGGGAGGAGAGGAGGAGAGAGAGAGAGAGAGAGAGAGAGAGAGAGAGAGAGGAGAACAGCAACTTGGAGAAGGGGTAGGGGAAGGGGAGGGTGATGACGCATTTCAGCAGAGAAACGAGTGAGAGGGGAACATCGCCGGGGCGCCGAGTGTAGCTGCAGCCGTTGAAAAAAAGAACCAGGAGAGAGATGGTTGGTGGATATTGAGGGAGGGGTAGGGGTTGCGGTGGGATTGCGCCAATCAATGGAGACTGCTCCTGTTTCACGCAATCGCTTGCGTTCGATTGGCTCCAGATCGTGCTGAAGACCCCTACCCCCTACGACAGCGTTGGACCAACCGGACCCAGCTGGAAGGGAGGGACACAAGTGGCTGGTGTGGGCCACGCCATGTTGACCAACCAGTGTTGATGGCCGACTCCTCCCGATTATAATTCGCATGACGGTGGTCGGAGGAAGTTACTGTAGCGGGCGCCACGTGGAGCGGGAGGAAGCGAAGCCGCCGCCGCCGCGCCCCGAAGCTGCTGCGCGTGTCGCAGACCACGATGCGACAGTCGCGCGAAGCAGAAAGGGAAGGAATTATTCCCCGTCAATCCATCTGCTGCAGCGAGGGAGCCATCACAAAGAAGTCAGTGATAACGGTGTTCTGTCAGTACATTCCAATCCCAGCGAGTCGTCATCAGCGAGTCCACTGATATAGCTGATAAAATTGTGCATTTTCATTGGCCATTATCAGGACCTATTTCGACCAATCCATCGACCTCAAATTCCGGATCCGACGCTTCTTCGCTCGCGATCTTGAAAGGCCGTCGTGGGAATGCTCGATCGGATCCTCGTCTTCTTCCTCCTTGCGCTGCCGCTGCGCTCCGTGGCGGCCGGCCACGCGGACGTGGTCGCGCCCATCACGCCGCTGGACATCGACGAGACCACCGTGGCCGCCGGCATCGACCACTCGTGCGCGATCCACGCGGCGCTCGGCGACGTCGCCGGCCGCGTCCACTGCTGGGGCAGCAACCTCGGCGGCCAGGCCAGCGCTCCGCGCGTACGCCAGCGATTGTCTCGGATCTGTGTTTCTCTATAACGCGTCTTGTGGTTGGGTGGTAGGGCGACTTCATTCAGGTGAGCACGGGCCGACTCCACAGCTGCGGCATCCGCGTGGACGAGACCGTCCAGTGCTGGGGCGAAGGAGCCTCGCAGAAGAAACCAAACGGGCTCTTTGAGCAGGTCAGCAGCGGCGACTTCCACTCGTGTGGACTGCTCAAAGACAAGACCCTCCAGTGCTGGGGTTCGCTCGCTGGTGGTGTCGCGCTGCCGCCGCAGGGAAAGTTCCTGCAGGTGAGCTGCGGCAAAGACTTTTCCTGCGCGATCGCGACGGACGGACACGTGGAATGCTGGGGCGAGAACCGACGGGTACGTGTGCTCAGGAAGAAGCGCTGGGTTTAGACGAACGCTAATCGACGCTGATTAAATAGGGCCAACTGGATGCGCCACCTGTTCAGTTCCGACAGATCTCAGCGTCACCAGGCGACTTCGCATGCGGCGTCACGGTTGACAACGAAGTCATATGCTGGGGCGACAACCACCGTGGCCAGTGCACTCCGCCCACCGACACCAAGTTCGTTCTCGTGAGCACGAGTCGGCTAGCTGCGTGCGGCATCAAGACTGACAAAACCGTCGTCTGCTGGGGAATGAAGTCTGGAGTCACAGCTGCACCGCAAGATGTAAGGTTTGACGAACTCACGCTCGGGTGGAACCACGGGTGCGGGATCCGCGTTGACGACGGGCGGGTGCAGTGCTGGGGAAACCGCGCTGGCGGTCTTCTGGAGATCCCGCCGGTATTACTGAAGTAAATCGAATCGCTACACCCATCAGAATTCTTCCCGGAACTTCTTGTCTCGATCAGCTAGAAGAACATGTCGGCCGACTAACGACACGTGACTTGAGCGTCTAGCGGGTCGGTCACCTGCGAACGTCGCCGGTCGAGGCTGAGACCATTGTTGGAGGTCATCGTTGCTTTCAATCATCGCCGGTTTCTTGATTGGGGCCAGCAACCGGCCGATACGGGTCCTAGGAACGACGTCAAGGCTGTGAGACGCTGCAAAGCTCGCTGCAGCAAGTGCCTCTGCCTCGATATTACGGTCTTGTTTAGGTTGTGGCGTAAAAGGTTCGACCGCTGTAGGCAACTTGATAGACTGAAGGCGTCTTGCCGTGTGCTTTTTGGCAATCGTTCGAACTGTGGAGCTACTCGAGGAGCCTCGAAGCAGCTTTGCACGAAGCTGTTCGCCTGCACTATTCCCCGTTGATGGCATGTGGAGCTTATCATCAGACCCTGAGTCGTGGAGGATCAGCAACGAAGAGTTGACCTCATACTCGATAGGCTTGGCGACTCTGAGAGAGTCCCACGACGCAGTGTGGATGATTGTATGCAGAGCTTGGACCGCTGGGTCGGCCATTTGAGTGGGGAGCACAGGATTTGACACCGACTTTCGCAACGGTGATCCTGGTCTCATCACGGGAGACCCTGCCGGAGCTGTGGAAGCTCGCCCTTGATGATGAGCCGCTTTGGGTGGCGCCAACTTGATCGAAAGGCACACTCTGGTCTCGTCCTCGTAGATCAACTGTTGCACTGCTGCTTTTGCGGAAGATGAGAGCTGGCGCATTACTGACTTGAACTTGCCCACTGGGAGAGCAATCAGGATGGACTTGAACTTGGCAGTCGTGACTGTGTATCGAATGGGGATGCACTGGTCGACTGCATAGACCGCAATCGACGCGCCGGGCTTGAGCAGCTTCTCTGATACGATGGACTCGCATCGCCCCGGCGGCTTATCGTTAGCATGACGAGTGTCGGACTTAGTGTTAGTCAGGTCTTCTTGCATGTGTCGTACAAGGAACCCGCCGCAGAGAACAAACGCCAACTCGGTTGGGTGGTCGCCGTGATGCCAGAGCACATCTCCAACGGCGTAAAACTTGAGCGTGAACAAGTCCAGGAGGTTCTTCCACGGCACTTCTTTCGCCAGCTCACACAAGATCGGATTCTTGCAGAGGATCTCGTACTGCACACCAAACGTCTTGAAGCGCGAGCTCGCAACTGTCGCTGATAGGTTGGTCGACGAGAACGGACGAGCGCTGGACGAGGCGGACCTTGAGGACACAGAAGCAGACGCAGAACCTGACCGAGGCCGAGCAACGACTGCCGTTGGTGACAAAGGAGGCACCCGCCGGTTTGTTGTCGACCCTCGATGAGCTGCCATGGGCTGAGCACTCCAACAGAATTTTCAGTCAGCAGATAAGCCCAAGTCATGGACACTATTTCTGGGTATCGACGCTAATTATTTCATGACATTCACCAAACAAATCTTGTGTTATCTTCTTTGGTGGCGTAATGAGGATCGTCGCGAGCATCTCGTGTTCAACCGTGAAGATTATAAAACAGTTCAACGTTTTCTCGTCACGAATATGACAGCCATGTTGGTTTTCGAGTATTTTTCTTCCTACAAAATCAAATAGCAGTGTGTGTTTTCTGTTTTGGATCTTGAGACGGCGGAGCCTAGTTCAGCTGGGTAAAGCCAAACGTCGTGGTCTTGACCTCCTCCGAGTCCTGCGACTTGGACCCGGAGCTGCTCGTGAGCGTGTGGAAGATCTGTTCCGGACGCACCTCAAGCACCGTGTCCAATGCCGCGAGCGCGAGAATGAGCGAGCCCTTGGCCTTCTTCACCGAGACCGAGTTGTTGATCCAGAAGAACGTCGAGGTGCTGTACTCGCCCGTGTGCTGCGCGAGCAGGTCCTTGACCTCTTGCTGCGACTCGTCGGCGAACTTTTGCATGTTGTCGACCATGCAGGTCGTCTTCTGCGCGCGCGTGGCCGTGTCGTTGTCGGCGCAGACGCGGTGCATGACCTCTTCGGGCGACTCGAGCTGCACCATGATGTTGGCCTCGACCTGCGGGTCGGCGCGCACGGCGCTGAGCAGTTTGGCTTGGATCTTGCCGTCGTGCGACGCCACGCGGCGGGCGTCGGCCATGGGCAGCAGCGAGGAAGAGAGCGTCGCGACGGCCGCGAGCGCACAGAGAGCAACGTGCGAGAGCCGCATGCGCTTGGAGAGTGAGGGGAATTAAAGAAGGAGAGCGTTACTGGGCGCTCCCAAGGACACGGTTCGTGACGTGACACGATTTGATTGATTGACGGCGTTTCTGGGCTGCTGAGGAGCTCCACGACCATCATTCCGTGTGGTTATCAGATTTTTTGGTTTCGAAAGAAAAGAAAAGATGAACACCTGAGGAGACTAGTTTGAAAAAGAAAAAGCTAAGCTAATATGGAGAGGAGTGCGCCATGGCCCATGGAGAGGGCGGAGGATGGTCGACTGGCGTGCTGCGGTGGTCGCCAGGCATGAGTTCTGGAGACGCGGAGAGGAGCGGGGTCTTTGATCCGAGAGGATCCCAGACGAGAGGCCGCTGACTCGCGCGTTGACTGATTGACAGGCAGTGGGGGCGGCGAGAGTCCAACTGGCGCCGAAGAGGCGCCGATGATCAGGCGGCCATGCGAAACTCCAACTGGACATCAACTAGACTCGCTCCCAACCATCGAAGAATCGGTTTCCACAGGTACTCAGAATATACTAAAACTATACTAAATGTTAAATTGGTCAGATTCTTTCCTACAATGTATGTTTGCACGCAGTTCTTTTTAACTCGCAGCTGCCCCTCTGCATCCGCTTCGAACGTGCGGCTTGAACATGCGATAAGCGCGACCGCTCGCTCGGCGTCGCACATGCGCCACAACGCGATCTCTCTCGGCCGGAGTCCACCGTCCCCAGCTCACGCGACCCCATGCAGACCACTTCCAAACTGCGCTCGCTCCGCAAACTCCAGACCCGCGACTCGCCGCACGCCTCGCCGACCATGAGCTCCACTTCCGCCCGCCGCGACATGCAGATGGTCGGCAAGCGCGTCAACCGCAGCGCCAGCGCCGCCGACAAGCACTACGACTACATGGACGTCATGCCCCTGACGCGGCGCCGCAACTCGTCCTGTGAGATTCCGATCCCGCAGTTCATGATCCCGTGCTCGGCCAGCTCGCTGATGGACAAGCAGTACGCGCTCTCGCCGCCGTCGACCGCTCCGCCGTCCTTCGGCGACGATGACCACAGAACGGACATGTCGTTGCTGCAGTGATGCGCGGCTGCACTCAAATCTCGCCACGTGATCGACCGCGGCACCTGCATTTGTATACCAGTCAAGAAGCTGATGAGATATTCAGTGCATGTACCATAGCCAAACCAATCTCGGAATGAAAAAAAATGAAAAAGTCGATTCGGATGTTCAACGCTGCGGCTCGTTATATCTAGCAGGCTTATGGCCCTGCTCCAAGGCTCGTTGCGTGGAAGACTGGCGTGGTGGCATCTAGGAGAGAGCACGGAAGACGTCGGCACGCCCGAAGCCGAACTGGTTGTTTGGGTAGATATTGTCAAGCGTTCCACCACACGTCACATCTGACGGCGAAGTGAGCTTGACAGAAGTTCCGATGAAGCGGCTGCGGATCTGGTCATAAGTGGTTCCAGGTTTGGCGCTGAGATACAAGGCAATCGCACCCGACACGTGCGGCGTCGCCATACTCGTACCAGACTTCGTACAATACTGATCGTCACCCGTCCAGCAAGAAGAGTAAACCAACGACCCAGGTCCCATGATATCCGGCTTGCGAAGACCACGCACAGTAGGACCCTTCGCGCTGTACCAAGCCACCGCGTTCGTCATGTCCACTGCACCCACCGTCAACACATTCGTGCTGTCCCCAGGAGATTGGGTCGTCCCACAGCTCGGTCCTGTGTTGCCTGCTGCGACCACCGGAATGATACCTGCCGCTCGCAGTGCTGTGATCGAACTATCGAACGTCGTCAAGCCCTGCCCACCTCCCCAACTATTGCTCACAATCTGCGGCGCCATCTTGCAGTCCGCCGCCGAGCCGTCCGGGTTCGTCGGGCACAGCATGAACTGGAAACACGCCAGCAGATCTGCCGCGAAGCAGCCCGTGGAACGACATCCCTTGCACATGATCCATTTGGCACCTGGAGCAACACCGATGCCATTGAGGCCAGCGACGATCCCCGTGACGTGGGTACCGTGGCCAGTGGCATCGTACGGCAAAGCAGACTTCGTCTCTGGATCGAACCAGCCCTTTGTTTGGCGCCAGTTCGGCCGCAGATCTCGGTGTGTGTATCGAACTCCTGTGTCGATGATACCGACCGTGACGCCTGCTCCAGTCTTCCCAAGGTTCCACACTGCCGGCGCGTTGATGTTGGAGACACCCCATTGAGCAGTGACAGCAGACGGCTGAGCGATTGCAGCAGTCTCGGTGATCGGTGCAACGAGAGGATACACCTGCTCCGTCGCCACACTCAAAACCCGCGGATCGTTCTTCAGTTCTTCGATCAGGCTGGGCGTGGCACCTGACACATGGATTTGGTTCGTCACCCAGAAGCTGCTCGATCCAGTGTGGGCATCTCCAGATCGGTCCAGGATGCTTCTGACGCCGGCTTGAGTGTTGGTGGCGTGAGACTGAAGACTGTCCCGAAGTGCCATAATGCGTTGGCTCCGTGAGGCAAATTTCTGCGAGCCGACGTCCTGAATGACCTGGTCGGTGCGTTCCTTCATCGTCACGATGACGTTGGTGCGGCGGATGGCTCCGTTCGACGAGGCAACACTCGAGCGCTTGTCTGTGGAAGAGCGACCATTCGCTCCGCCGGCGCCAGTGCAGACCAGAGACCCGGCAAATGCGGACGAGAAGAGAAGGATGGAGGCGAGGCGAACCATGTTCTCGATTGTAGAGCGCCTTGTTGCAGTTTCGTGACGTCTTGGGAACACGCAGTCTTGGTGCTTCCAAGCAGGTTGAGAAATGAGTGGAAGAATCCGGGGCTTTGGTGCCGGTGCTATATTTGCGATAGCACGATCTCACGGTTTGGCTCACAGAGTGCCGTGGTGGATGGAGAACAGTATGTAGGGAACACCAACCTGAACAGTGTGTGATATAGAGCAACGATCGAAGTTTAAAGTGGGTATTTAGAGCGACGAACCTTATCTCTGGAGGATATCAGTATTGGATGGCGCTCAGATCCTTCTTATGACGCCTCTTGTGTACTTGAATCATGGAGTGAGAAACCCCATCTTATCTAGAGGTTTAGGAGATCAATTGCCTGGTTTCCATGCGAGAAGAAAAACAACAAGAAGCTCACGAGCTGTGTCAACCCTTTGCAGGGCTCAACACGCTCAGATTATTGTCAGGCCTGTTCGAACTCTATCTTGCACGAGTTCTTCCGGCGAAATCCACTGCCACTTTGTAGCCCATCGCACAATTACGTCGAGAGTGTCGCAGACACTACACCAGTCGCTACGGAAGTTGAGCTCTTACCACTCTTGAGCCAGCACGTCCCTCCCAGATATGTGTTCCATGAGTAAGCCTTACAGTTTGTTGTCGCTTGGCACACCGAACAACAAACAGTCGCATCTGCACCGGGCTTGTTACCGATGTCGTTGCCCGCGTAGTCTGTGTTATACTCAAACGTGCACACTGGTAAGCTTGGCTGCACAATAGTCGAGAAAGAAAGCGCTCTATAGACGTCCGCTCTGCCGTACCCGAACTGATTGTTGGGGTTCGTGGAGTCGAGAGTCCCACCACACGTCACATCTGACGGCGAAGTGAGCTTGACAGAAGTTCCGATGAAGCGGCTGCGGATCTGGTCATAAGTGGTTCCAGGTTTGGCGCTGAGATACAAGGCAATCGCACCCGACACGTGCGGCGTCGCCATACTCGTACCAGACTTCGTACAATACTGATCGTCACCCGTCCAGCAAGAAGAGTAAACCAACGACCCAGGTCCCATGATATCCGGCTTGCGAAGACCACGCACAGTAGGACCCTTCGCGCTGTACCAAGCCACCGCGTTCGTCATGTCCACTGCACCCACCGTCAACACATTCGTGCTGTCCCCAGGAGATTGGGTCGTCCCACAGCTCGGTCCTGTGTTGCCTGCTGCGACCACCGGAATGATACCTGCCGCTCGCAGTGCTGTGATCGAACTATCGAACGTCGTCAAGCCCTGCCCACCTCCCCAACTATTGCTCACAATCTGCGGCGCCATCTTGCAGTCCGCCGCCGAGCCGTCCGGGTTCGTCGGGCACAGCATGAACTGGAAACACGCCAGCAGATCTGCCGCGAAGCAGCCCGTGGAACGACATCCCTTGCACATGATCCATTTGGCACCTGGAGCAACACCGATGCCATTGAGGCCAGCGACGATCCCCGTGACGTGGGTACCGTGGCCAGTGGCATCGTACGGCAAAGCAGACTTCGTCTCTGGATCGAACCAGCCCTTTGTTTGGCGCCAGTTCGGCCGCAGATCTCGGTGTGTGTATCGAACTCCTGTGTCGATGATACCGACCGTGACGCCTGCTCCAGTCTTCCCAAGGTTCCACACTGCCGGCGCGTTGATGTTGGAGACACCCCATTGAGCAGTGACAGCAGACGGCTGAGCGATTGCAGCAGTCTCGGTGATCGGTGCAACGAGAGGATACACCTGCTCCGTCGCCACACTCAAAACCCGCGGATCGTTCTTCAGTTCTTCGATCAGGCTGGGCGTGGCACCTGACACATGGATTTGGTTCGTCACCCAGAAGCTGCTCGATCCAGTGTGGGCATCTCCAGATCGGTCCAGGATGCTTCTGACGCCGGCTTGAGTGTTGGTGGCGTGAGACTGAAGACTGTCCCGAAGTGCCATAATGCGTTGGCTCCGTGAGGCAAATTTCTGCGAGCCGACGTCCTGAATGACCTGGTCGGTGCGTTCCTTCATCGTCACGATGACGTTGGTGCGGCGGATGGCTCCGTTCGACGAGGCAACACTCGAGCGCTTGTCTGTGGAAGAGCGACCATTCGCTCCGCCGGCGCCAGTGCAGACCAGAGACCCGGCAAATGCGGACGAGAAGAGAAGGATGGAGGCGAGGCGAACCATGTTCTCGATTGTAGAGCGCCTTGTTGCAGTTTCGTGACGTCTTGGGAACGGATAGCCTTGGAACTTGGGCTTGAATTGCCGAATGGCCTATGTAATGGAACTCGTCTGTGGCTCCATGGAACCATCTGATCACCTTGGTGTGTGAGGAGAGGGTTCAGTAGATTGATAACGCTATATCGAGTATCCTTTCGAATATCGCCCAGCAAGGTACTCGTTTCGAAACATAGATTCTGGTGATCTAGGTAAAGCCGCTAAAAATGCACCTCAGCGATGCGACACGCTGTGCGCAATCGCGTCTTGGATCTGGATATGAGCTGGTGTTGCAGATTGCATACCCAGAGCTCATATTTGCTTAAATCTGCTGTAGATCAAGAAACTCGGGATTACTTGCTACATCTGCCAGAACTCGCCGAAGTCGTCGATATTGGTTCTTGCAGATCTAAGCTTTTCTTCTTCCTCCTTCAAGGAAACGGCTAGCTTTTGTGGATGATTGGCCGTTTCTGCACGATGCTTTCCTCGATCTGGGATTCTTCGTGATCCCATTACCATTGAAGGCGAGTCCACGATTGGATTTCTTGCTACGCCTTGGTCATTCACATGTTCCATACCTGAGATCTTTGCATTCGCTGGGACAATCCTCGTGGATCGAGCTGAACGCATCGCATCAGACCCATTTTTAGGTTCAGATACAACCATGCGCGACCGATGGTTGCTGGAACTCTCTTCTTCGCCTTCGATTTGCATCGGGTGAGCTTCGCTTCTGTAGATCTGTGAATCGAAAAAGTCCCGCCACCCAACTTCATCTAGAACACCAAAATGTTACTACAAAGACTGAAATTGTAGGCTCGAGTAAGGATTACCATTGAATTCAGGAAGCTCTGTCATCAGCAGCTCCTTCTCAGCTTGCATTGTCGAGCCATCATCGTCCTCGTCGGCGAAGGGTGCCTCTTTCTTCGCGGCTGATGCGCTCTCTTTGATCTCTCTCGCGATGAAAATCTTCAATGCGACGTTCAGCCACCAGCGCTTCACAGCTACACTAGCTTTTCCCAACAATGAATATATCCGGCGAGCAATTTCGGAAGTAACAATGATCCGTAGGACGAGGCCAAGGAAGATGATCGTGCCCACACTGGTCAGGTATAACGTGCTTGGCGCTTTAGACGGAAGAGCGAGTCTTGGCGGATGAACGAAGGTACTCATTGGCTGCATCGTCACCAACCGGAACGATCCTTCCATCCAACAATGGGTACTCATCACGCGACTGAACCCAAGATCCTCGCGCATCCGCTACGCACCAATATACGGGTGCTCGCCACCGGATCCGCTGCGAATTCGTGGCGCGCGCAACTCTGGCGGGAGCGCGAGCACCGACGGGTCGTCGCAATGCCTCAGTGCAAGTCGGTACTCTACTCGCGACCCAGCCACATAGCCCACACGTTCAGCTGCGACATCCAACCCCCCCCGTTCACGCCTTCTCACCGTATCGATGGCGTTCGAGCTGCGTCACAAAGTTGAGCTTGTGCACCTCGACAGCCTCGTCCAGCACGCGCTCCCACGATGCGCGCTCTCCAAGCCCAGACAGCGCCGTCAGCCCCACGCGACGCGTTCGTTCGGCCGGCAGAGCTCACCGGAGCGTCTTCGCTCGACGCGCAGCAGACAAAAGGGCGGCGCGCGGCCTCTCGCGGTCGCCGAGAACGCCACGGCGTCGCCCATGGGGGCCATGGTCATGGTCGTCGTGGGGTCCATGTTTCCCTTTTGAAGATTTCCTTCCGCGCGAACCCGTTGAGAACGGGAAACGGGTTCTGTATTTAGTCAAATGTGGATGCGAAATAACACATATAGACGTAGTCTGAGATACCGGTGAGTTCGCTGGTCGTGTGTACTGTACATGCGAGGACAGAGCCCAGGCGCTGGAGCGATTGCTTGTGGTGGAGGAGCTCGCGTCTCTTCTGTTTCTGAGCGGGAGGCAGGAAGTGCAGGGTGACCGAAGTGGATTCTAAAACCAGTCAAGTCGGTGCAGAACGGGAAGGGCGTGTGTGGATGCGAGTGTGCCTGTGGTGTGTGCTTTTATTATTGGAATCCACCAAGGAGGCATGTCCGAGGCAGAGTGTTGACTGGGTGCGTACTATTGATGCTCCCAATAGTACTGGTAGAGAGTCGGATTCCTCCACCGCTTGGGTTGGTCGGAACACTAACTTACTGGAACACATTGCCTCCCGGAAATTGCCGTGATGACCAGCCAGTGCAGCTGCGCAAGGCGTTCAGCATCGAACTCTGATTCACTGGATTCGGAACGAGAGCAGCAAGATTTCGATGGACTGAGACCATCGAAATCCTGCCGGTTCTCCTTGGGCCATGCTACTCTTCTGATCGCCGTGGAATCTCGTCAAGGTGGTCGATGCCTCATCGCTTGACCGAATCAGGGAATCACGTGTTGAACCTCCGAGGTCACCACGCCACGCGTGACGGGGAGACTTCAGATTCGGAAGTGTCTCGGGATCGGATCGCACGATCGTTTGGCAATCAATGTGGCTCATGTGGCAGAACAAGCACATAAACCAGCCATCAACATATTTAAACATGGTTCTAACCTACCCACATTTGGCCGATACGATATCAACCCCAACAAAATCAAGTTGCAAGAAGACCTTTATAGCATCGGATAGAACCAGATAGAACCTCTTTGTACCCATCTCGACTCAGCTCAGGGTGATGGGCCAGTCAGCTCCAGCTGGTTGACATGACAGCTTCGATAACTGAACCGCTGTCGCATCCTCCTCTTCCGTGCTGAAAGGAGCCTTCCCGTCTCTGGCTTCTGGTGCTCATTTGCCCGCGTTCACTCGTCAGTCCGACCTGAGCCTTTCACTGCAATGGGCCGACTCCCTACCGATCTCGTGCTGCTCGAAGATCCCGATGCAACGCCGCGCGGTGAGTTCGACCGCATGCGCAGCTCTGGACGCGAGGGCGTCGTGCTCTTCGACCCGGCCACCGCACCCGCCTCGACCAAGAACGTTGCATTACTCGCACCTCCTCCTTCTCGCAACGCGACCCACCACCAGTCGAGATCCACGGCTCGCCACTCGCGGTACACCGACGCCGTCAGCATCAGCTCCGGAGGTCGCTCAGCGAATGGCGCCATCCGTCCAGGTGGCCCTGTAAACCTCTTGAGCCACGAGAACATCGGACTACTGGTCAACTTCTTTATTGTCGGTGTCGTCGACGGTTCGGTGCGTGCGCTTGTCTACCCGCTATTCAAAGTCTACCTCCACTTGGCCAGCTACCAGCAGCAAGCCGCGTCTGCATTGTTCGCGTTCGGCTGGTCATGCAAGTTCGTTTTCGGCTTCCTGTCGGACGCCTTGCCCATCCAAGGACAGCGTCGCAAGCCGTACGCGCTGGTCGCGCTGGCCATTGTCTTCTCATTCTCCGTAAGCATAGCGGCGATGCCCAAGGTCGAGCCGTACATGAAACCGAAGGGCGTGGTCCTTAACTCGCACGCGCCCGACCAGAGCCAGCGATACGTCGTACTGGTCATGATTGGGTCTCTTGGCCACGCGCTGCTGAGTGTCGCGTGTGAAGGGCTCATGGTCGAGTATGCTCACCGAGAGAACGAGTACTCACGCGGACGAGTGCAAGGAGCTGCATATGGAGCAAGGTACATCGGGAGCGTCGTCGCCTCGCTGGCCATCGCCCTTGGTTGCAACGGCGAGGAGTACGGTGGAGACTTTTCGTTCTCACTCCCATTGAGTGCGATCAGCGGGTTTCTGGCGGTCGTTTCCGCCGTAGGCATGTATGCCACATACTGTCACATGAGGGAGGAGAAGATGGTGCTTGGGCGGCAGCCAATGTACAGCCACTTGCGGTCGATCTGGCGGTTTGCAGAACGTCGTGCGACGTGGCAGATCACGATTGTCGGCTTCTTGGAGGCGTTTGTCTTCCTTTACAAACTCCCGCAGGTCGACACCATCTACGAGCAGTGGCTCCACGGGGACACGCTTACTCGAGGCCTCTCGTACTCGCTCAGCTGCGCCGCGTTCACTATGGGCATCTACGCGTTGCGAAGCGACCGGCTGCGTAACAAGTCTTGGAGGAGGACCTTCGTCGCCACAACAGCAATCGGATGCGCCGTCGGCATAGTCACTGCAGTCTTGCTGACTGAGAACATCTTCCGAAACAAGCTCTTCAATATGCTCGTTAGTCAGATCATCAACTTGTGCGACACATTCTCGTGGATGATCGGCGTACTGGTGATCGTCGAGATCGCGGAGCCCGGTTATGAAGCCACGTCGTACGCGCTCATCACGACAATCTACAATCTCGCAGTGCCGCTCTCGACCGCAGCGTCGAGCGTCGTAAGCTCACTACTATCCATCGACGACGATGCCATCGTAGCAGACACACATGAGGTGCGGAGACGAGTGCTGGCTCACTACATCATCATGTACGCGCTCCGTGTGGCAGTTGGTATGGCAGCGATCGCGTTCCTCCCGAGACAGAAGCTAGCCGTTCGGCAACTGATGCTGCGTGGCAACCCCAACGCCGCCGTGCCGTTCGTCGTGATGATTGCGTTCACCGTCCTCTTTATTGGGACGTGGACAGTTGTCGTCTTGTCCATGTTCAGGTCAACGGCATGTATGTCTATCGTGGGTGGCACTGGATGCTAGGTGCTGTGCACTCGAAGTATGTCGATTACATCCATCAAATATTGTGATTTATTCGAAGATTGCATGCCAATATTAACTAATGATGCAGCTTACGAGAATCGTTGCAGCGGCGCGTGCGGCCTTATCGTTCTCTGCCTTCTCCCGAGCTTCATCCGTAAGCTCTCGATCCGGATCACACAGCTCACACTTGCAGCCGTCTGTCTGCATTAACGGTGCTGGAATCTCGTGGTTCATCTTCAGCACAGCTGCCGCATCATCTTCAGACCCCCTCAACAGCAATCGCACGCGCAGTGCACCGGGCTCGATCTTCGCCGCAGGTTTCATTGTCACCCATCGATCGGCGACGTAACCATTGGCGAGGCATAGCATCCGGACGAAAACGGAGCCCATCCATATAGGACGCTCGCCATTATGCTTGGTCACGTTGAATGTGATTCTGAAATTGTCTAGGTCTCGTCGCTTGGGTTTCTTCGTAAGCTCGCGCTTGAGCTCTTTTGCGAACTTCGAAGGCACGACAATTCCTTTCGGTTGGCCAACGATAGGCGCATGGAAAGTCTCCGTTGGCAACTTGTGTGCGCTACGAGGCGACGATAGAGGGCCAAGGCGAACAACGATCTGATCGCTTGTGTGGGAGCCTAACCCGGCGAGTGAGCCGCGGGTATCGATGATCTCTATGTGGACGTACATACGAAGATTTTTTTAGAATGAATTCTGCTGTGCCAGCGGCTCGCCAGGAATCGAAATGAACCAAGCGAGGGTGACGGATATACAGATTCATGGGTGCACACGTAAGACACCTGCAACCACGATTTGGCCCAACGTGTGTGACACCCCACCCATCTGATATGTAGCCATTTTGAGTGGACTTTCTGAGACCAATCAAATCTTCACTTCGATGTCAGTTCACTCGATGTAACGCAATAGACTCCAACTTTCATCATCATCTATACGTGTGTGCTTTTTCCCATGAGCGCATGTGAGGGTTCTTTGAGTTCGTTTATTCTCTCGTTGGGCTCGAATGCTGAAGGCTCGCTGCAAATGATTTTGTGGACAGAGGACAGTAGGGTCTCTTGATTGTCCATTCATAATAGTTCTACTTCTGAATCGGTTTGGATGAAATGCAAGCGCTTTCAGGGCTCTGTTCCGGCCATTGTTGCACCATACATTGCCTACAGCAGGGTACAGCACCCGTTCGACCCGGGTGAGATCGTACACGGTCCGTGCTTGACCTCCCACTCGAGGTACTCAATCGCTTCACGCTGGAACGTTTCCGAGCACACATAGTCCCAGGTGCTATAGAGGCTCTGGTCCTGCTCTGACAACTTCACACCCTTCACCGTCGAGATGTCGAACGAGCCAATGTCGGCTTGTGACGCGGCGTTGATTTCGTTGTCCGGAACGAATGGAGGCGTCACAGCCATGTTCTCCATCGCAACCCAATCAACACTCTCGAAGAACTTCATGCGCTTAACTTCCTCAGCGCCGTTAGCCCCAAGCCGCTTTTTAGGGTCGCGTATGAGTAGTTCTACGAGAAAAGGTAGTGTCACATTAGTGGGCGGCTTTGAACAGTGGCATATGTCAGAACTTACGCTGGATGAGATCAGCTGCGTCGGGGGAAAAGTATTTGGGGTCGTACGACGGCGTGAGCTCGAGCGTGGCCTTATCGTACGCCTGCTGCTTGTCTTCGTGCAGAGCCTTAGCCTTTGACGTACGGAATGGGCACTTGCCGTATAAGAGCTCGTACACGAGGCATCCGTAGCTCCACCAGTCTACCGTTTGATTGTAAACCATCCGCTGGCCGTTATCGTCGCGGATAAGCATCTCGGGTGCCCAGTAGCCTCTTGTACCACAACGGCCGGCGAGATTGGGCGTCACTTCGACAGCCAACCCGAGATCAGAGATGCTACAGTTTCCCTTCTCATCCAGCAAGATGTTCTCAGGCTTGAGGTCTCGGTAGACAATATTCTTCTCGTGGAGGTGTTGCAAACCCAGCAGGATCTGGGCAGCCCAAAAGCGCACTTGCGGCTCCGTGAAGCGACAGCGATTGAGGTGGAAAGAGAGGTCGCCACCCGTCCGCAGATCGAGCACGAGGAAGAGCTCCTCCGGCGTCTGGAATGCGTACTTAAGACAAACGACGAACGGACTCGAGATGACCGCGAGGATCTTGCGCTCGGCGATGCAGAGCTTTTCGGCGTGCTTCTTCTTGATCATCTTTTTGTTCATGACTTTCATGGCGTAAAGCGACGCAGATGTGCGCTTGATGCAACCGTTGACCATGCCAAAGCCACCGCGCCCGAGCACACGCAGAACTGTGAAGTCGTCCTCCACAACACGGCGCGTCTGGAGGAACATGAACGCAAGCAGGCGCCGGTGGAAGACACTCGCGCGGAAATCCTTGACGTGCATCTGCTCAAGTGATGTGAGCACGCACGCCTCGACCTCGTCGAAGAGCGTTGACGGTGGCACAGTCGGCTTGTCCTCGCGGAATGACATGCCGACACGCGAGGCCAGACGGTCGTTGCTACTGGGCGTTGTGGGTGAAGCTGCACGGTCTTCTGTTGGACTTACAGCCGTGGGCGACGCGATCGACGGGTCGTTCGTGCTGCTGCGCGGCGAAGCTGTGCTTGCGGTCGAAATCGTGCGCGTCGAGCCTGACGGCACCTTGCGCTTGAGCAATGTTGCCACGCGCTTGATGACATCCCCGCTGACGCCGATTGAACTCGTCTCAGACGCCACGCTCTTGTAAATGTCCGCAACGTCAGCCCGAGAGACAGTCGACTCGTGTTTCCTCCAGAAGACTACGCCGTTAGTCGTGATGGCCGCGACGTTGATCTCACGTAGGTTGACAAGGCTGTGGCGAGGACTGATAGCAGAGCCGATCGGTGCGTCAGTCGTGTCTTTCGACACGTCTGCGGTGCCACCACTACCAGCGGCTGATGTAGGCATTGGCTCGACGACGGGCGACATACCCTGCATTGCGCAGTCGGCAGCCGTCGGACTTGACCCGGCCGCGCCACCAGTCTTGTTGGCAAAGTCAGCAGTCGTCGTGCAACAGAAGCGGTCCCAGATCTCTCGCGCCTTGGCCGTGCGCATCTCAGGCACGTTCAGCGCGCGGTACTTGGTGACTTCAACGAGGAACTGGAGCTTCTGAACGCCATGCTGCTCGGCCTCGCAGAAACGCCGGAAGAAGTAGAACCCCAAGGGCTGGTCGAGAATGTTCTCGAGACTGAGCCACTCGGAGCCGATTGTACGCTCCTGGCGTTCGACGAACTGGCTCAGCTCCGTGTGTGTCGGGTTGTAGTACGCTGCACTGGGCCCACGCTGCGCGTTCGTGACCGCGCCGATGTACTGCGCATCCTGGATCGCATCGTGCAGCTCGTCCATGGTTTCGCGTCGTCAATCGAGCGATGCGTTCGCTCGTGTCCCGCGGGCCGGTGAGGTTTTGCAAGGCAGC
Organism: Pythium myriotylum; assembly: GCA_023091665.1. NCBI lineage: Eukaryota > Oomycota > Peronosporomycetes > Pythiales > Pythiaceae > Pythium > Pythium myriotylum. Next base: position 2,856,573 of record JALJCQ010000015.1, read on the forward strand.
ACAACTCGATGCAATGACGAGGCTAGTGCAGGTCTGAGGAAAAGGAACAAGCCTTAGAATAGGTAGGTCTTATCGATCCTCGACACTGTCCAGAAAGGCTCGGGCGGGGTCGTTTTCAAGAGATCTCTAGGACGCGCTGCCACCTGGCTGGGACGTGACAACAAAACAGCTGATGAAGCTGTAGCCGGTGCAGCTGCTGCCCACCAGAACCGAACGAGAAAGCGTGTTCCGCGGTCTATCTATCGACTGACCGTGGGTCTCGGCTATCTTAAGAGGGTGGAACAAGAACCGGCTAGGAATAGCATTCGTGCCTCCTTGAGTCCAGTGGCTCCTAGCACACTCCAAGATACGGCGATTGCGTTGAGCCATGAAAGCCACTCAGTCTGTCACAGAAGTTTGCTGCAAAGAGATTGAGTCATAGTCTCGCGTCGTTATCGCGATTGAACTCGCATTCGCGACGCAAAAATTGTTTTGAAGGTCGTCGCCGAAACACAAAACCTCTGTCTGGTGCTGAAGTATCGTACATAGGCTCTTTTCCGAGCAAGCTCCAAGTAGACGCCGTGAAATGACGGCTGCCGCCCAGTTGGGGCCGCGAAACAGCATCTATCAGTGCTCACCATGCAGCAAAAGTAGATCTTTCCCAGATGGCTACACTTTTCTTCCAGACCTCCCATCATGCTTTTTACGACTATTCGTATTTACGACATTTTACGCGGAGCTCTTCGTTGACATGCAATTGGTGAGACCATCCGAGTGAACAGCCGAGCAGCAGCACCATGCCCTTCGGCGGCGCCGACTTCACGGTGTCGCGCACGCCCGAGGCGACCCATGCGCTCCAGGTCGCAGCGACGTCGGTGCGTTTGTCATGCATTGAAAATGAAATCACGGAATTCCGATTCTAATTCGTGGAATGCTCATTAATTTGTTTTGCAACCTCCAGGCTGTGAACACGGCCTCGCGCAAGACCAAGACCCTGCGCGAGTTCACCGCGACTATCAAGGAGATCTTCGAGAGTGCCAACGGCGTCGGTTGGCATGTGCTCGCCGGCACGGATTTTGCCGTCGACATTCGTTATGTACGTCGCTCGCTTTCCGTCATATACGCCATCGTTGTGTGAGAGGAGACTGACTTATCGGTTCCCCCAGCGCAAGGGCGCGTGCGTGCTGCTCGCGAGCAAGAAGTCGAACCTCAAAGTGATTCTTTACCGCACGACGCCCACGTTGCAGCGTCCCGACAAGCCGCTGATCGATCTCGGCTCGGACGAGAACACACCGGCCTCAGCCTCGTCGACCAAGAACCGCAAGGCTTCGACCAAGGCTGTGTGGTTCGGCTCGGACATGGATGACGACCTCAAGGCCACGGTGCTGGGATACGCACAGTCGCTGCTGACCAAGCTCAAGGCCGACACGCAGGCCACAGTTGACCTCGAGACACGACTCGCGCAAGCGCTTAAAGTCCAGCTCAGCTTTTCCTACGGGAACACGTGGCACACGATCGTCTCCAAGGCGCGCGAAGTCAGCTGCCTGCCGTATTGTGACCCCCAGACGTTTGCCGACTTCTCGATCGACAACCTGCGCATCGTGCTTTACAAGCACAACGGCGTTTACGTGGACACCAAGGTCGACATGACGTTGTTCCTGTACCGAGCATTGCTCACCTTCTCCGCTATCTGCTTCGTTGTGTACTCGTACTTTAACTACACCGCGACAGACGTCCATACCAAGTGCAGCATTGATCAGGACGCAGAGACTGAGGCCACGATCCCAGAGGGTTGCTCTCCTGACGACGTCGCGAGTGCACTGAGCCACACGCGGTTCAAGTCTTGGGCTTTCATCGGTTTAGTGATCTTCACAGTTCTCGCTTCGGCCGTGCGTCTTTACCGTCGCGCGCTGCGTGTCAAGCTCAAGCATGGATAGATACCAATCAGCTCATAGAGACAACGTGGGGTGTATTTCTTTTTGAGCGGTGACGATTCAAGATTACCGTTTAACGCATTAATTGCACCTTGTTACCACCGTGGTGCGACTGCCGTTGAATCAGCTGTAGCAACATCAAGATCGAGGCTTCTGAGCAACCCGATCGTTCCATTCTGAGCTCTTTTGATCTTTTCCTGCTCGATGCAATCGGCTCAACAATTCAGATAAACAACAGAAGAGAAACAATGAATTTCGGATGAGTTACAGACCTCATTCCCAAGCGAGAAATGCATAGCGCGTACCAAAAAGCTGCGCCCCCACACCACAAGACCATGACTCGTTCTCGCCTCCTTGAATCTGGCCACTGCTCCTCACAGCAAAGGTCTCTCCAAGATCTTCTTTACGATCACATCGGCCTTGATGCTGACGAATATCTCGGCGGTCGAGCCTTCCACTGTCTGCGCCCACACCTTGACGCAATCCGGTCCACTTAGGTCCGCATCTCCAAGCGCGCAGTATTGATCCCCTGCGCCACCGATCTTATCGTCCTCGCACTCACGAGCCACAGTTCGGACGTCAAAGCGCGTAGTTCGCACGCCAACGTGGCAACGACAACGGCCAGACCAAGGTTGTGCCCACGCGACGACGATGAACGCTTTCGTTTTCTCAACGTTGTCCTCCACGCGAAACTGCACGCACCCGAACGAGCCCATCGCCGCTGCGTTACTCTTCCCATGGAAACCAGCCATGATTCCCAGTGGCGGGATCTCGCCAGGGAAATGCGTGTCAGGGTCAGACGCATCCCTCCCACAGACGATTTCCAGTTGATCCTTGGTTATGTAATGCTGCCCCGAGACGTTGGAGAAGATGAACTTGGTCGAGACGCCATGACCGTACGATTCCTTATACTTGGAGGCTTGAGCGGCCGCCTCGTACCAGTTGTGGATTAGCTTGGTCTGTACATCTTCGGGGTAACCCGTCGAGTGGAGAGCCGAATGAATCTCGTCAGCATTTTTCCAGAGCGCAGTGGATTGGACCTGGCCCATGACTACCAACTACCCAGCTTCGAGCACAATGAGAACTGAGTGGGCCTTTCAGCAAACAAGATCGCCAGAACCATAGACGAGGAGCAGCTTGGTGCAAGTTGCTCCAGTGTTTGCAGGAGGTGACGGGCAAATGCCATTAATTTTTTTCTGGGCTGATTTGTTCAAGCCAATCATCGGAGCAGTCAGTTTGTTTCACTTCGAAGTCGATGCACCGTTACAAGCTTGCTAGTGCAAGGTTCTGTGAACCGCGTGTTTATGGAACACACGAACTGTCTCGACCTGTGTAACTGCACGATGTGCAGTTGGCGACATCATCTTGCGGCGAGTCCTTTCGAATGGCACCCTCGCACTCATTGGCCTGTACTGACGACATCGCCAGTGCTCAAGTGATAAGTGATCTTCTCAGTCCTTGCTTCAGTCGTGCGTCTCACCACCACCCGCTGCTTGTCGACTCGACAAGCAGTAGCTGAGCGATCTCACGCATGGATTGAGATCACTCAGCTCATATAAGCAACATAGGGATCAAATTCTTTCATTTGCGGGGTTGAATATTCAGGATCAGCGTAACATGCATATGTGTCTTACACGCTACTTGCGCTTCTTTGGTGTCATGCTCTCCTGGAGGGCTTCCACAGTCGCCCACTCGAATTCGGCTTGGGTCCACGGGTCCAGCTCAGCCGCGACGTCGTCCGAGAAGGCGTCCGAGAGGTTCGACTCTTGCGAAGCCCCGCGTCTTCTGCCTGGCTTGGGATTCTTTGGACTCGCGGCTGCAGCTGCAGCTGACTGAGCCGCGGCTTGTTCTTCTGCCTCGTAGCTGGCGATCACGAGCGGGCTCGTTGCACCACACGCGTCGCAGGCTTCAGCCGTCAGCTCGTTCGCGAGCGTGCAGACTGGGCAATTCCACTGATCGCTTTCCTCGGACATGATTCCTTGACGTAGGACGAAGCTTCGAAAATGGCGAATTGTGTGGGTGTGAAGCTCGAAAGCTCGGGTCGGGTCTCACTTCGACCACCCGACCAGATCCTGCCATGCTTGGATCAGCTGCACCCCTCGTCCAGATCGAGCTTCCTCGGCGATCTGATCGCTCTTTTCTTAGCTCGGCGATCTTTCCCACTCCTGAAATGAATCGTAGCAACATCATCACGTCCAAACGACCGTGCGCAGACAGTTCTCCCCCGTCATATCGAAGATATTGAGGAGGATTTCCTTGTCAAAGCCTTGAAACTGCGGTAAAAGAGCCCGAACTACGCCGATAAATGCAAGTTTGTTCTCCGGTGGAAGGTGTTCCGACCGAAGCTGTGCCAAGATTTGTGACTGCACTGAACGAGCAGCCGTGGCATTCTGCTTCGTTGCAGAACTCACTTGGATGTACTCTAGCTCACGATGGCTGCGAAGAATTGACAGCAGCGACGTGAGGCCGTCAACTCCGATGCCATTACCGCTGAGGTTGAGGTGCCGTAATTGTCCCAGGTACGGCAAGGAACTCAAACTTGACGGCTGCAGCTGGGAGTCGGAGACGTTGAGAATGCGGAGAGAAGGGAAGTTGCTTGGTGTTAATCTGTTCCAAAAAGGCTGTGAGTCGGTTCGCACGACGTTCGTGACTGATAGGTTTAGACCCTGTAGATTCGGACAGCAAGCAATGATTCTGTCAATGTATCGTGCGAATTTTTTGCTGCGACAGCCTCTGAGAGAGAGTTGGCGGAGCGTCGGACCCACTGCAGCAAACAACTTGACGAACCAGTGTGGATCCAACGAAGTGGACCCAGGGTGCTGGGTTTCGTCGCAAATGATTCCTGCGAACGAAGAACCAGCAATATCCTCCTGGTCGATTTGAAGAGCCGAGGCAAACGTGTAGAGCGTCCAGGCAGCGGAAGCACTGCTCCCACTCCCGTATTCGATCTGCAACCAACCTTCCTCTGTTGCAGACCGAACTCTGAAGAGCCCAGACGGGTCGAGATTCACTTCCAGAGCCGTTGCTGTGTCTTGCAGCTCGTATATTGCCGGCCGAGTGAGTCGACAAAGAACGATTCTATCTGATGCGAGGGCAGCCTTAATGCGTGGCATGGCTTCCAGAACAAGATCACCTAGACTTGTTAGCATGTGTTCAATCACGACATGCACTCGATGAATGCGACTGATATCGAGGGTTGGAAAGCGAGCGTTCACAATGCGAAGTGGTGAGAAGAGCAATCTTCCAAGAAGTCTTGAGCTTGCATTCGATGAAACACTGGTACCAGCGAGCGATAATGATCTGAGTGGGCGCGTGGCGTCGCGAAGTGCACCAATTAAAGCATGTACGTGTTCAGCAAGTAGACTGTGATTATCAGCAAACGACAGGGATACACCACCAGCCTCCGAACTCAGTCGCTTTGCAGTGAAAACTGCATGAAGTACCCTTCCCAGACCTGAGATGTACTCTCGAGATGCAAAATCCTCGTCGCAGTAATCCATGATACAATTTAGCCGAAGCTCGCACAGCTGACGCGTCGACTGCGATTCCAAAATATCAGCTAATGCGTGGAGAGCGTGGGCATCGAGTGCGTTTTCACTGACATCCAGCACACTTAGGGCTTCGGCGTAGCACCACGATATCGCCGAGTCGTTTGTTTCGAAAACTGCGAGTACATTGACCAAAGATGCGATGTGGGATCTCCTTAGTCCACAATTGCTGAGACGCAGCCCAACATTTGAACGAAACAGCGATTCACTGTTTTGAGTGAAGTCATTAAGGGGTTTTCGCAGCATTCGTTCCAACGGTTCCAGTACGATTGGCTGGAATAAGCAGCCGCTCCAGCTGAGCAGCAAACACACCCCGAAGTACTTCACGTGGCGAGCAAACAGGCGAACCGCCTCAGCGTGCCCACATGGTCGATGCATCACGTCAGACTGCAGTACGCGAGCCCAAAATGCTGCATGTTCATCATCGTCTCTCTGTCGCAACTGCTGCGCGGTGACGCATAGTGCTGCTGCCGCATTCAAAACTAGCGAGAGGTGATCACGATACGGGTGACCACGGGGAGCATGGACCCGATTGATATTGAGCACGAAACACGCTTGTTGCGGACACAAGAAGTCTTCATGGAGAAGGGTTGTGTCGACCTCGATGGTGCAGAGCCCTCGAAGTAGCTCATTGACTTCGCGAGGGTCGCTCGTCGTGGCTGAAGCAGCCTTCAGGTCGGTCTCTTGAGCAGTTGAAGCACTGGGATCCTTCTTCTTGGCGTGTTGAGAGCCTCTGTTGGTCTTGGATCTTGGTGCCATGCTATTGCCGGGATTGTGAACGTCTTGAAGTTTAAAGTGGTCACTTGGGTTCACAGCTTTTAGTGAGTGAAGGTGTGCTGTCAAATTCTTGGGTTAATTCGTCCCCTCGTAACTTCAAGTGCTTGGGTTGACTTTTCCTCCACTTCTATCTTCGAGTGGATGGGTGCAGGTATTCTCTAGTTCTGGGTGACCAAAGGCAGCGACGAAAGCCGGATTCGCCCCAACTGAGAATCCATTGTGCAGAGCGTACTCCAAGACATGACCAAGCGCGACCGCGTCAAAACTATATCGCGACGCGCCGAACAACGAGCTCAAGATTTAGTATCATGGATTATGGAGCCTCAGCCTGTGACGATCGAAGAGCCTTCCTGAGACAGCATTGATTGCCGACTGCGGATTGAGAGCACAAGAAGGCGCACACTCGCCAGGTGCGCAGAACGCCGCGCAAAAGACAACGCCAACACTGACCTGATTCACCTTTTCTGACTCGAAGTGATGGCGTACACCGAGAAATGTCAATGACCCGATAGGTTGTGCTGGACCAGTTGATGTAAGCTACCACCACAAAACTACACACTTTTTCGAGTTCCCTAGAAACTGAAGAATTCTTGCAACCACAACGTCCTCAATGCATTGGTGTAGGGAAGTCTCTAGAGAGCGGATGGCACTGACAAAAGCGAGTTTAGTGCGTTGCGAGAGTCCACATTGACGGGCTTGCTTCCGTAACAGTGTTCGCATCGCGTTGAACGATTTGGAGGCATCACTGGCTGTCGCGCTAGCCTCGACGTACTGAAGTTGATTGTAATCACGTTGAATGAGCCTTAGGATCCACTCGAGTCCTTTGCACCCAATGTCGTTGCGACTCACGCTCAGCCATTTCATCCGCGGGAGGTCAGGAAGGCTACATAGGTCCGCTCCGTTGATCTTCGTGTCCAATAAGTTCAACACACGCAGTTGTCGGCAAGCTTCTTTGGCTTCGTCCCATCCAATTGATGCAGCTGTCCTTCGACGACTATACGGAATGGCATCGACACGATGCGTCCTTGAACCTTGCAGGTTGAGATCGACTAGATTTGGACAGCAGGCAAGTGCGCTTGATATGTAGCGCGCAAACTGTGGTTGGTTGTGATCGCGCAGGGAGAGGTGGCTAAGACAACCACCCGTGGCAGCGATCAAAGTGTGGGTAACTGATTTGCGCGCAAGAGGTTCGTCATCTCCTCCATCCCACGCAAGTGCTGTGTAGGGGAAGCGGACGACGTCCATGTCGCCAATCCGAAGCCACGACACGAATGTGGAATGCGTCCAGCATGCCACAGCGACAGCATCAGTTGTAGACTTCACCTCAAACCACTTTCCTCGAACGCTCAAGATTTGGAGCTCCTCTGTCACTCCAGCGGCGCTAATGGACTCCACGAATTCTGGGTAGTCCACACTTTGCGGCGATGCATATCCGTAGGTGGTGTGTACACGACAGAAAACGGGAATATTGGTGCCTAGTGCCTCATTGATCTGGACAATTGAGCTGTCCACTCTGTCAGCAAGTGCTTTGAGTAGAAAGTGAACGAGAGCTTCCGGGCGTTCGGTGCGACTGACGTCAAGTTGTCGATACGAGTTGGCTGGCGATGCATTCAAGCCCGATGAAAGCAGCAGGTGCCCAAGTGCAGTCCAGTGGATTATATGGTCGTTCACGGTGGCCTCCGCGATGGAGAATGCGATTAGAGGCCGACCACCTCGCTCGAGAGCCTCACGAATCGAGTGAAAATGCTCATGGCGAAGTCCTCGATTTTGCCCAAGCGACAGTGATACACCAATGGCCTTGGACCATCCAGTTTTCAACCTAAACGTCGCCACCATGGCATCCTTGAAGGCTGTGATGTAGCTCAACGAGTACAGTTCGGCTTCATTTCTTGGAAGTGTTTTCTTCAAAACCAACCCATCGATACGACGGGTCGCCGGATTCTCTTGGAGTGCAGCCAATGCCCTCAGTGCGCTGGAATTGAGCGGATTATCGCTCAAGTCCAGCATCCTTATAGAGTCGAGTTCGCACAGCGAGACAGCCCCATCAGCGATAGTTGGGATGGCAAGAGTACTAGCAAGAGATGCAATTCCACTGGCGTCGATTAAGCACCGTACGAGGCGCAGGCCGATGACTATCGGCCCAAGTGAAGGCTGCGTTGCACTGGATGCCTGAAGAAAGTGGCCAATATCGCCCTGCACGTCGACTTCGAGTGGTCGGCCGCACCAAGTGAGAAGCAAGTGTGATCCAAAATGTTTAAAGTGGAGTGCAAACTTGCGGATCAACGGGTGACCCGAGGGGAGAGGCTTCGTCATCATGTCCGACTGTAAAACTGTTGACCAGTACACGTAGAGTCTCTGTGGCACCGCTCGTAATCTCTCTGCGCGATGGCACAAAGTCACGACAAATTCCAGAGCGTGACGCACGGCTCCACCAGCCGCATAAACGAGGTCCAAGTGAATGACGAGCCATGCAGCGAGCGGACAGAGTCGCTCGACATCGGTGAAAGCCTCATCCACTTCGATTCCAAGCAAACCCGTCATCAAAATGTCTTGCGCCTCACTAGCCATTCGCTCGCACGATCCTTCCGTTAACATCCCTGGCTTCGTGAAGTTTTTTCTTGACATGCTCTTTGCGTCTGGTAGTCTTCTAGGCGATGTGGCATGTTCTTCGCTGATAGGATCCATGACTAATTACTGGGTTCAACTGAGATCCCACTATTTGGGCGATTACTGTGGACGGCGGTCTCCGACCATTACGAGGCCTTCTCATCGAGTCGGTCGTCGTTGCCGATCTTGTGGACGCGCAAACGGTTCTCAAGTTGCTTGATTTTCTTTCGCAACGACGTAAACGTAACGGTGACTTCACTCTCCCGCGCATGGGCGAGGATGGCCTGTACGCCGAGTGAGTTGCGAAGGAAGAATATGCCCATAGCAGTCACTAGCACAAATATCCAAGCGACAAAAACACTGGAGGCAATGACGTTGTATGCGGCAGCGACGACGCGAACAGACAGAGCATTTGTTAGCAGTGGTGCATACCCATTTCGAGAGCTGGTAAATGGCCCACAAGCCAGTGCCAGCGAGCAGATGCACTTGGGGTACCCAATGATACACTCGTTCTTTAACGCATTAGTCGAGTCGGTATCGGCAAAATAGATACTTCGGGACTTTGCTGGATTTAGAGTGCACAGCTCGGTGGAGGCATCGTACAAACCTGGTAGACAAAGGTGTCCATCATCGTCGGCACTACTACTGGGCAGAAGAGCATCTTGGAGTTTGCACTGCTTTGGAAGATGCGTGTTCGACAGGAAGAAATGCGTGAACACCATGAAGATCACGACTGTGCACAAGTAGAACTTGATGAAAAAGCTTCCAGCGTCTCTTGCACTCCATGGGCTCGTTGGCTTCTTTTGAAGATGCTGCATGATCACAGTTTATCTCATTAGCGCCTCTCACAACTGAATCCGACTTCTCAAACGCACCATCAAGAACAACTTGTCAAACTTGAAGTTGGCAATGTGCAAGATAACCGCTAGAATCGCGGCAGTAGGGGCCAATGGAATAGCCACGAGGGTAATCGTACACGTGTAAAGAAGCGCAACCATTTTCTGAGGCACTTGAAACTCGGTTTTCGTGAGAAGAGGAGCAGCTGATGCCGGAATATCTCGACGAATGGCCGAAGGAGTAGATTCAACGCCCATACTTGCCTCTGCCCTCAATTCTTGGACCGCTGCTGAAGGAGGCCGCGAACTGGACTCCTTCAATGGGTTGCTAGTGGATGTATCTTCCATGGCGACATCAGGGTCGAGAGTTCCGATTGGGGACACTTTCCCAGTGGCTACTCGTGCCTTTCTCCGCTCAAGGAAACGAGACCACAGGAAGAAGATCTTCTTTGCGGTCCACGTAACTCCTGGTAAGCTTACTGCAGCGACTTTTCCGACCACGAAATCAGTCGCTACGAGCGTGAGCAACCCGGACGCGACTTGTTCAGCTCGACATGTGTACATAGATGGCTTGAATGGGAGCATGACATTTTTTCGCACGGCAGGACCGTAGAACTGGACTACTTCAAACATAGTCTCTGTCCCTGTAAACAAATACGGGTCGAGCAACAACGCGTATGACACGAGCTGAATGAGAACATTGAGCACCTTGGCCAGGTATAATCGAGTAACCATCGCCTTGATTGCGAACCCAATATCGTCCCACTTTTCCAAGGTTGTCAGCAGTGAAATGATCGCCGGCAAGACACCGTTGATGACAGTGACCAATGCCGGAACAATACTGCTAACGTAAGGCGCCAAGTAATTGGCCTCTTTAGCAATATATACTTGAATCTCCGACGACTGGGTCGTGACGAGAAGGATGAGGTACCAACTCGCGGCCTGGATGACGAGATACAGGAGAAATGCTGCCCCACGGCGCGCATAGAGCTTGTACCACTCACGTCGCGTGCGACGCCGCAGGGTTTCTACGAGAAGCTCTTCTTGTTGGGTCACTTTGATCTGCTCGGCTATCGACTTCCTTAAATCGCTTGCTTGCTGTCAAGAGGACACATTAACAGAGTTGAAGGGTACCAGAACTTTATACACCCTGAAGTATCTCAATCGTACCTCGACTGTCGTGACTGCGAAGTCCCAAGCGTTGAGAACTACACGGCCGAACTTGGGCTTTGTCATACCAGCATCAAGGGCCTCCAGGGTCTTAAACTGCCGGTCCTCAATAATCCACTTGTGAATCGTAAACGACAGCACAAGCGCTTGCATGACGAGCAGCACGAGCTGGAGCTACAAATGAGATCGGATCGAATATAAATCCCCAAGATTGACTCACTCACTGCATACAACATGCCCTCGAGAGGGCGATATCTTGAGAAAAGGAGAAATGCTGGGAAGATGCCAACGAAAGACGACCAGTCCACGGGCTCTTGTTGTTCCTTCGAATAGATGAATGAGGTGAGCAGTTGATCGTGTAATATACCGTCGGATACATCACCTACCAAGGTTTTCAAGACCAGCACGTGCAACACAAGCGACACGACGCTTGGGATCGAGATCGCGACAAAGCTCATGATGATCCACCGGAAGAAGCGAAAGTACGACGCCACAGAGTACCCGAAGCGTGCTTCAATCTGCCTCACGTCCCTTGCGAACGGATACAGCCGACGCATGAGCCACCGACGTATCTTCTTTCCAACAAGCCACGTCTCCTTGCTCGACGTGGTCGTGAGCGGCTCCATCGTGAAGTCGTCGAGTTGGTCCTGGACATCTGCCGCCCCACGCAGCATCTGCATGCGTAGCTCGCGTTGCTGCTGCGACTCGGCCTCATTACGATCGCGTGAGCGTGCGGCCATCGCGGCAGCCGACGCGCCCATCTTCATCTGGAAGAGCAGGGCACCATTAGCCCCTGGGCCATTCGTCGCTCCTGCTCGGAACCGCAAGAGACTTGCTTTCTTTTCTTCCCACTGGTCCTGAGCCTCGTCATACTCTTTTTGCTGGGCCTCTACCATCTTCGTGAGCTCCTCAATGGACGCAACTGCCTTGTTGTGGGCTTCATGGAGCGCGGCGAGTTCTCTCTCGCGGACTTGAAGCTGAAGCTCGTAGAGCTGCAGTTTCTTGGCCACGAGCAAGGACTTGTACTGCGGCTGGTGGCTCACAAAGGCCTCGACGACTGTCTCGCGGTCTGTGTCGGCCGGCGGCGGCGCACGCAGCGCGTCAAGCGCGCGCGCGACGGTCTCCTCGTCCCCGAACGGGTCGATCTGCGCGAGCTGCGCGTCGATCTCTCGCTCGATCGCTTCAAAATCTGCGAGCGGATCCCTAGAGACCACAGCAGTGAGTCTTATGTCCACAAATACACAGACTACGGAGGATCTAGCGCACGGCATGCTGCTGAACAAGGCCAACTCGTCGTCGTCGTCATCGTCCTCGTTGAACGGTGGCTTTCTCGTCCGCGGCGACGCCGCAGGCCGCACTTTCGACGACGCCGACACGCGCATGGAACGAAGCGACCGATTCCCCTCACGGTAACGGCGTACAGCGCGAGCGAGAGGCGCCGTTAGGAAGCCATCTCCATCTCGTCCAGACTCTCTCTTTCTCTCTCTTTCTTTCTTGTCACTCTTCCGAGAAGTCACACACTTGGCTCTTGAGCAGCTCCGATGGCGACGAGCGGGGATGGCGAGCCGGCGCTCTTCGACTTGGACTGCAACCTCACGCACGAGGACCTGCGCGGCGCCGTCGACGCGCTGATGGCGAGCGCCGCGAGCGTCGGCGTGCGCGAGATGCTCGTGCCCGGCGCGACGCTCGACGAGAGCGAGGCCGCCATCGCGCTCTGCGAGAAGTTCCCCTCGGTGAGAGATCTTCCGCTTCCAGCGGATCGCATGGACCACCTGCTGACGACAACGGAATGCAGCAGCTCTTCCCGACGGCCGGCGTGCATCCGTACAACGCCCACGCGGTTCCAACCGACGAGGAGCTCGCTCGTCTCCGGTCGCTCGCTCGCCAATCGTCCGTGCTCGCTGTGGGCGAGTGCGGACTCGACTACTCGCCGTCGTTCCCGGACGCCAAGTGGCAGAAAGCCTGGTTCGCCGTGCAGTTGGAGCTCGCGTGTGAGCTGCGCAAGCCGCTCTTTCTCCACGAGCGACTCGCGCACAGCGACTTTGTCTCGCTGCTCGACGACGCCAAGCGCAAGTTCGACGGCTACCTGCCTCCGGCGGTCGTCCACTGCTTCACGGGAACCCAAGACGAGCTGCTCGAGTACGTGCGGCGAGACTTTTACATCGGCGTCACGGGCCACATCTGCAAGAAAGACCGCGGCGCCGAGCTGCGCGAGATGATCCGCCACGTGCCCCTGGACAAGCTCGTGATCGAGACGGACGCGCCGTACATGGGCTTTTCCAAGTGCCGAGCGTCCGAGGCCTCCGACCGCAAGAAGCAGTTCCCGAACGTGCCCTCGGCGTTGCCGCAAGTGTGCGAGGTCGTGGCCTCGGCGCTCGGCGTGTCGGCGCAGGAAGTCGCTCGCCTCACTCGCGCGAACGCGCGTCGGTTCCTACGGCTGAGTGCATGAGCCAGAGACGATGGAGGCACAGACCAGATCCCTTTTATATTGTAGAGTTTGCTAGAACGACGAGTCGGATGCGAGGGGAAATAGAGAGAGAGAAAGAGTCACGGCACGGAGGGAGCTGGACGGAAATACTGCTTAGCGTGTGGCCACGTCGATCCGGGGACGAGTCGAGGCCGGTGAATGGAGGGGGGGGGGGGGGGGGGGGCTTCTTTTTCAAACTATTATACACACAGGCTGCCCGCTCGCGCGCTCAAAAGTCGAGGTCTTCGAGGCAGTTGTTGAACGAGATAATGCTCGGGAGCGCGAGCTCGGGCTTGGTCTCGGCGACGGGCGAGAGGCTCGCGCTCGAGATGGAGCGCGCGCCGCCGAGGTCGAGCGAGAGCTCTTCGTCGCTGTCGGTGCTCGCGAAGCTGCTGTCGAAGAGCGAGTGGGCCGACTTCTTGCGCAAGTTCCACTCGCGGAAGTCGGCGTCGCGGTCGCTGAGCGCGGCGACGATGTTGTCGCAGATTTGCGCGAGGCTGCGCTCGTCGTTCTCGACGCGCAGGTCCCACGGGAACGAGTCGTAGAACGCGAGCGTCTTGTCCATCCACTCGCGCTTGTGCTCGTTGAAGCGCACGCGCTCGGGCTCGCGCTCGAGCCGTTCCTGGATGCGCGTCCAGAGCAGCTCGGGCTCGACCGTGATGTTGACCGTGTAGAACTGCACGGCGCTGAACTCTTGCACCTCGCGCATCTGCTCGCGGATCACGGGCTCGAGAAGCTGCCCGTGGCGCGAGTAGAAGACCGCGGAGAAGGGCGAGCGGTCGGCGATGTAGACGTACTGCCGCGCGGCCTCTTTCTCGCGGCGCACGCGGCTCGCGAGGCGCAGCACGCGCTCGAACCACGAGCAGACCCACGAGGTCTCCATGAGCAGCGACTGCGGCGGCAGCGCGTACGACGGCATGTCCATGAAGGCCTCGTCGAGCACGCGGTAGCCTCGCGCCTCGAACTCCTCGGTTACGGCGGTCTTACCGCAGCCTAACGCCAGCGGTTAGTCCGCGTCTAACGCAAGCAGATAGACCGAGAAGAGAAAAGGAAAGAAAGAACGCACCGTGGCAGCCTTCCACGCAGATGATGAGGATCTTGGGGTCCGACATGAGAGAAGGAAATGCGAGGAAGAGACGGAGGACCGCGGCCTTTTAGTCGCAATCGCGTTGTGAAGGAAGCAAAAAGCGCGCCAAGAAGTCGGCGAAGGTTTGATTTTTCATTGGCACCGTGCACGGGACCCAGAGAGCACGAATTCGTACTTAGCCGGAGACAGATTTTCAAAAAGGATGTGAGTCACTCTCTCTGGGTCGAGTCTTTCACTTGGCATTTGTATGGCGGTGGAATCTGGCGGGGTTCGAGGTTTGAAGTGGAGAAAAAAAAAAGCGCGGGTTTTTTGTTTGTTTGTGTTTTGTTCGTTTTTCTTTGCTTGTGTTTTGGAGGGAAAAACCAGCGTGAACTCGGACATGTTGGCGCCATTTCGCGAGTGAACCGGAAGGTTAACTTAGCGAGATAAAACCTCAGCGGGACTAAATAATGATATTCTATCGGGAACGGTACTACTCCTGTCACACCCGCGAGGTCGCATGCACGAAGGCATCTTCCCACTGGAGCACGTGACGAGGCATGTCGTCGAGGATCTGCTGGATCTGGCGCTCGGTCGAGAGCCCGCGCGTTCGGAACGACGCGATCGAGTGCAGCGCAGTGCCGGCGACGAGCTGGCTGCCCATGGGCACCAGAAGAGGGTGCAGGATGTAGCTAAAGAAAAGAAAGATCCAAGTCAGTACATGGACGTTTTTCTCCACTGTCGACTCCACCACGACTCACCCATGACACTCGCGCTCGCTGGGGCTCTTGTGGCCACTGAGCACGTCCTGGAAGCGATGGAGCTCCTTGCGGAAGAAGACGATCGACTCGCCGCGGTCGCAAATGCATTCTAGCCACAAGGACGCGTGCGCGACGCGGCCGTGGAGACGATCCTTCTGGCGCACGATGCGGATCCGATCCGAGATGGCGTACACGAGCTTGGGCGCGCCAAGCTCGGGGAAGTGCGGCGAGCCTCGCCAGAGCCACATCTGCCGCGCCACGGCGTGCATCGACGCGCCCTCGAACGCCTTGGCCGACTTGTAGAGCACGGCGTGGTTGCCTTCGGGCGTGTCCACGCTCCACACGGCCGCTCGCCACCCAAAGACCGGGTGGATCTTGGCGTCGGCCGGCAGCGTGTTGTTCAGCAACGAGAGCTCGTGGCGAGCTCCTTCGAGCTCCGAGAACACCGTGAGTGTCTCTTGGCTCGAGAGTCCAGGCAGGGCAAAGTGGAGCGTGGAGCGAGGGCTCGGCGCCGTGCGTTCCGCGCCCACGCTACAGACTTTGACGACCACCTTCCTCATCTGGAGTGGCGACACCTGGAGAAATTTCTGCAAGCCATTGTATACAGTCCTCCATAAGGTCCTGCCTCTCTGATCTTTGTTCTCCCACCCATCCACTTACAGTTGGCCGCACGGCCTCGGGCAGCCGCCGCTTGCGCGAGACCACCGCCGCCGCGTGGGAGCGTCTGCGCCGCGGCTCGTCGTCCTTCTCGACGTCGCCAGCCGAGGCCACCGCCGCTGTCTGCACGTGCTCGACGCCACGCACATCCTCGACCTGGTCCACGTCCATATCCCATTCGAGCCTGCAGCCATCATCAGCTCTGATTCCGCCAGCTGCAGCATGCATGAGCCCCAAACCACTCACGTGAGGCGAGGGCGCTTGGCCGCGACGTGGGCCATGGCCGCGTCGCGCCGGCGCTTGAGCATCTTGCACGTCGCCTCCACGCGGACGCCCATGGTTCGGAAATGACTAAAGTTGGCGTTTCGGTCCAATCCAACGGCAGCCGCGCGGACGACCGGACGACGCCGCGGAAAGATGCCCCGACTTCAACACTCTGCATAGAAAGATCGACGCGCCTCGCGAGGAACATCACCCGGCGGCCCATCCCCCCTGCTGACGCACCATCTGGTTGGGAAGGGAGGGTTCGAAAAACCTCTGAAACC
Source organism: Pythium myriotylum (assembly GCA_023091665.1). NCBI lineage: Eukaryota > Oomycota > Peronosporomycetes > Pythiales > Pythiaceae > Pythium > Pythium myriotylum. The sequence continues at coordinate 2,872,920 of JALJCQ010000015.1, forward strand.
AGATCCGCCCCCCACTGGCGAGCGCGACACGCCCACGTTGTCCTGCGACTGTCTTCTGGTTCAGTTCCCTGCGAGAATTGATTCCCTCCTGCAATTGCCGCTCGGCCGAGTGCATACTGCTGCCGCCGCACTGCTCTGACAGGCGCGTGCTCTGGGTTTCTCGCTGCACCCATCGCATCCTATCCTATGGGGGGGGGCTCGAAAGGATCATGGAAAAGCAATCCCTACAATAGGCGCGGCGTCGTCTTCTGCGACACGTCGTGGCATTTTCGGTTTTCTCGACCAAGGGGGGATCAGTGTGGCACGGCAGCCACGACGCAGCTGCAAACGGGGCTTCTCCTCCAACCACTCTGTTCGGGCACATCCTCTGCGCTGGGACAGGGATCGACAAAATCACAACAAGAAAATAAAGAAAAAACACACATGTACAGAAACGAGCCGGACAGAAAACGGCATTTTGTTCTTTTGCTGCGCCAACAACATGGGTTCGTTCGAGTGGCCACCAGTGGATTTGCGCGAAGAGCAAAGATCAGGAAAGACGGGACGGAGCGTGTTATATCAGTACATGACGGACAGATTGGCGACGAGAGGGGATCAGGACGCCAAAGTGACTGGCCTCCCGGCGTGCTCTCTGGAGCTGCCGTGCCTCTGCTGGCGACGAAGGACCGCGGATCCCATGCTCCTCACGGCGCTGAGCCCGATGGCAGCCGACCGCGAGTCGCCGCAGGCGGCAAGAGACACTCGCAGTTTCTTTCGCGTCGATGGCACGGACGGCGTCGTAATGCTTTAGAAAAAGGCAAGCAACATGACCGTTTATCCAGTTGCAAGACAGAGAGAGAGAGAGAGCAGAGTTGCTGGAGGAGGTGCTGCTTATAGTGTCGGATCTTGCAACGTCAAGTGAGACTGTCCCGCGACTTTGGACGGATAGCAGTGTGTATGTACAATAGACGGGTGATGAGTCCATCCGCCGACACGAGAGGCTCCGGCGCCACGCGAGGAGCTGCGTCGGCGCTGCCAAAGTCGAGTGCCCTGGCTCACTCGTGCGTGCACAGCACCACTCACCCAGCCTCGCACTCGGAATCGGTTCAGCACGCACGCTGCCCACTCGAGCTTGCTGTTGCTTCGCTCCGGTGGTAATCAGCGCGACCAGATCCAGTCAACTAGTCAACGACAGCGAGTGGCGTGGAGAGCTCCTCAGCTGAGCGCCGAGAGTTCCCAGGCGCCACGGAAAGTGATCTTTTGCATGGATGGCCAGTGGCGCCCATCGTGGTCAGCACACAAACGGGGGATCTGAGTGTACCCATTTGGAAGGTGTCTTCGGCGTTCACGAACCAGAACAAGGTACAACTGCAATATCTGTGCTCTTGATCTGTATACACAATACACCTTGTTCTGGTCATTTAGACGACATGATTTATACCCTGTTGCACCCTGTTTTAGGCTACGCAACTGCAACCAGCCGCCCGACTTTGTCTCCCGCTGATTTCCTGAACACGGTACTCTCTCTCCCTTATCTCCCCATGACTTCCTCTTACATTTCAACCGTGTTTTGTCAAAATATCCTCTCCCACCGAGTCGCTCTCCCACCGTCTTCTAAAACTCCGACCAAGACTAATCCCCGGCCTCATTACGAGCCCCCTGTCCTCGTATATGGAGACTCCCACGACCTCCACCACGTCCTCACTCTTCGATCGCCCGCGACGCCATGACGACGCTCCGCCGCCTCACGCTCGCGGTCTCGCTCGCTGCACGCGTCGCCCTGTCTCTCGACACCTACGACGTCGTCGTCGTGGGCAGCGGGCCCGGCGGGCTGCTCGCGGCCGAGTTGCTCTCGCGCGACGCGGACGTCAAAGTGCTCGTGCTCGAGGCCGGCGACGTCTCGCTCGCCGCCACGGGCAACCGCAAGATCCCGCAGTGGCTCAGCTCGGCGCGGCTCACGGCCTGGGACGTCCCGGGCGAGTACACGCACGATGCCAACATCTTTGGCGCGCAGAACGGCGGCGCCACGATCGACTACGTCGACGACCGCAAGCTCTTCCTCGCGCAAATGGTCGGCGGCTGCTCGTCGGTCAACGCGGCGCTCTACTTCCGCGTGCCCGACGCCTACGTCGCCAACACGCAGTGGCCCTTCGACGCCGCGCACGTCAACCAGCGCTACGACGAGATGGAGCGCGACGTCTTTGGATGGACCGACCTGCCCTCCACGGACGGCAAACGGTACCTGCAAGAGGCCTACGACATCGTCTCGCGCGCGCTCAAGCGAGGTGGCTACAGCGAAAAGTCCATCAACGACGCGCAGGCGCGCAACAACAAGCCCAAGACCTTTGGCCACGCGCCGTTCGCGATCAAGAACGGCGAGCGCGACTCGCCCGCCAAGACCTGCTGGGCCAAGATGCTCTCGCGAGGCAACGTCAAGCTGCTCACGGGCGCGCGCGTGAGCTACATCAAGCACTCGCGCGGCCGCGCCACGAGCGTCGTGTACAACGACAACGTTGAGGTCGGCGTGAGCGACCGCGGCGCCGTGCTCATGGCCGCCGGCGCGATCGGCACGCCCAAAGTGCTCATCCAAAGTGGCATCGGCCCGAGCGACCAGCTCAACGGACTGCGCGGCAACGGACAGAGCAAGTTCCAAGGTATCCGTGCCAACTACGGCAATAACGGCGATGGATGGATCGTCAACGAGAATGTGGGCAAGAACCTCTTCGACACGACGCTCGCGCTCGGTTCGTTCACGCACGACCAGATGCAGGCGTTCAAGTTCCCGACGCAGTCGAACGGACTCTCCCAAATGCAGTCGGACTACCTCAACGGCCGCAAAGGACCTCTCACAACTTCGGGGCCGGTGCTCGTCGCGTACGACAACTACATCGTGCAAGGTCGTTTGTACGAGTTCCAGTTGACGGTCCACGCGACTGGCTTCCAGGACGCCGCCTCGAATGACAAGGCCATGGGCGCGCTGCTGCTGATCAACAACCCGGAGTCGCGTGACCGCTGCTCGTTCGACGTCAACTCGGGCAGGTACCGTGCGTTCACAAGCGACTCGCTGTACATGGCGACAGGCCGCGACCTCGCAGCGCTCCAGGACTTCTCGGCCAAGATCGTTGGGCTCATGCAACAGGAAGGCGCAAACTTTGTCAAGAACAGCCAGCAGAGCCTCAATGATTGGGTGGCAGGCAACCGCGGCGCTGTGTCCAACCACTTTGGCGGAACGTGTTACGTCTCCAAGGATGCCAACGACCGCAGCCGATGCGCGGATGACAAGCTGCGCGTCGTGGGCACATCCAACATTTACGTCTCGGACGCCAGCGCGATGAGGGACGGCACGGTCAACCCGTACGGCTTCATTATGTACATCGGCCGTGAAGTGGGTAGCATTGTGAAGGACGCGATCGCGAACCCGTCGCCGCCTTCGCCGCCATCGCCGCCACAACCTGAAGGAGGATGCACGTCGTTCGCGATTGAGAATGGAGTTGACTACTCAGGCAACGATCTCGCAAGCCCCAAGAGCGCGTCATCATCAGGATGCTGCTCGCTCTGTTCGAAGCAGCCGGGCTGCGGCGCATTCACCTGGACATCATTCGAGGGCGGCACATGCTGGCTCAAGAGCAGCAAGGGAAAAGCATCGAACAATGGAGGTGCCGTCTCGGGATACCTTCAAGCCAACCAGAAGAAGTTCACGTCCTGCCCTGTGCTGGAGACGAATGTCGACTACAAGGGCACGGATATCGGCAGCGCTACCGCCAAATCGGCTGACTCGTGCTGCTCCATTTGTCAGAACAAGGCCGGCTGCGGTGCGTTCACGTGGTCGAGTTACCAGGGAGGCACATGCTGGCTCAAGAGCAACAAGGGATCGGCGGTGCAGAGTTCGGGAGCCACCTCGGCCGTGCTCCAGACGTCGACCTGCGGAGCTATCGAGGAAGGAGTTGACTACACGGGCAAGGACATCGGCAATGTGCGTGCCTCACGGGCGGACGACTGCTGTGAGCTATGCCACAAGAAGAACGGTTGTGGCGCGTACTCGTGGAGCAACCAGGACGGCGGTACTTGCTGGCTGAAGAGCGAGAAGGGATCAGCCAAGAACAACCAGGGAGTGCGCTCCGGTGTCGTCAACAAGTCGCAGCCCGAGAGCCTCAAGAAGTTCCTCAAAATCGTGTTTTCCAACGAGAGCAAGACGCCAGTCGTCCACTTCAACAAATCCAACAAAGCCAAGAACCACGAAGATCAGGAGACGGGCAAGACTGTGCGCGTCCACATCAACATCCACCGCAAGAGCCACTAGATGGTTGGCTGATAGCCATGAGTCAGTAGTGATCCCTGCGTAGTTTCCACTTGACATGAATGCTTTTGTACCTCGTGTTCTTGTGTTCAATGCTCTGGATTACGCCTCGGGTCGTGGAGCAAACCAGCACAGTTTGGCGTCATCTTCCTTCACTCAAGTTCCTGAACAGGGTAACACCACACCATTCTTTACTTTTTGTTTTTTGAATGCACCTGATGTTGTAACAAATGCAGGACTGATTCACACTCATCTCACCTCTACCGGAGACTCAGCTGCCAAGCAAATCATCGATTTGCCAACCATGCGAAACAAAACAACATAAGAAGCTTCTTCCTGGCGTCAGTGGCTTCATCCGATCGAAAGTCGACTAAGGAGACTCGACCACTGCCTCATGTAACTTGCGATTCTCTTCTCCTCCGCTCTGCGATGAAAATTGACTGCGGCCTCCACCGTGTTCAACAACCCAAGCACAATCGATTTTCGCAGTGTACACTCTGAAAAACTCTGAACTGAGCAGCTTTCCTCCGCGTTGGGCCTCATTCTGCTCCTTCCACTATTAAGTGGTCGTTGGGCCAAGCACATGGTTGCATCACACCTTCTCCTCATCCAGTCGCCCACGACGCAAGTGCTCACTCGACAAGGAGTATGATCAGGACTACGACGACATCGGGAATAACATCACGAACGCCAAGCCGGAGAATGACATGTAAGGACGTCGATGCTTTTGTTGTTGTTTCAAGTAAGGTCTGTCGGTCGCAAGAAATAGGCCCTGATTGCCTGAATCCGTCACCCTACGCTTACGACTGAACTCCGATCTGTACTGGTACTTCTCAACTCCTTCGGACGTGTAGCTTGGAGCATTAAACGACATGGCGATTGGAACTTGAAAATCGCACCTTGGAACCTCGGACTGGGCGCGCCTGGGAGCCCAAGCCTATCTCCACGCCTCTAATAGCTGCCATGTAAACTCTTTGGTCATATTGAAGAAAGGACGCTGTTGTGAGAAGGAAACCAAGCTTCCCGCGCGATGGATCGTTGCTGGAAGACTGATGACGACGACTTGGCGGAGGAGCTCTCAGCTGCCTCGAGTGCAGTACGAGGGTTCGTGAAAATGGGTACTGTACACGGACCCTATTGATGCCCATCTTCTTCCAAAAGAGGATGCACACTCAATCTCGGTTGTCAATAATTTCACCCTCTATTGGTACAAAAGGGGTTCTGATTTATCTTTCATTATACCTACTTATAAGACTCGGCTGCTCGTGTCGTTTAACAAATTTCTTGAGCCCATCATCGACTAGCCCTGTGTCAAAATGTGGTAAAAACTTTGATGCATGAATACTAAACCAATTATTAAACATCGTGTTTTAGCATTTACTACTACATATAATCATACAACGCCACCTTCTTTTGGAGTGGCCATCACCTTCCAGTCTTCTGATCTGGCCACATTACCCCATTCACATGGACACCACGCCAAGTCTCCACTAACATCCACGACTTCCCATCTCCCTCGCCTTCCGTGGTCGGAATTCCTTTGAAGAAAGCAACGCAACTCGTCTTGCTCGACGTCTGCGTCCGATTCACGACACGCGCTCGTTGATCGCCTCTCATTTCATTCTGCAACTTTCTCGGTCGACACCAGATTTCCATGGTCGCCTCTCGCCTCCTCGCACTCGCGCTGCTCGTCTCTGTCGGTTTGCTTCTCCAAGTTGCGTTGGCGAAGCACTCGCACCATGAGAAGCAAGCAACCCACAACGGCGGCTGCAGAGCCTTCACCTACGATCTTGACACTGACTATATCGGCTTTGACATCGGCAGTGAAAAGGGAAGTTCGCCCGAGTGCTGTGGCAAGTGCTCGAGCACACCTGGATGCGGCGCGTTCACGTGGACGGACTTCTCAGGCGGCACGTGTTGGTTTAAGAGCTTCAAGGCGCGTGCAGTGCCCAAGAAAGGGGCTTTCTCAGGGACTCGCGTACCGGCGCTCAAGACCTTTGCGACGTGCCCTGCAATGCAGAACGGCGTCGCGTACTCGGGTACGGTAATCAGTAAGGAAATGGGCATCCGCACCCCCGCGACTTGCTGCTCGTTTTGCCAGAAATTGGGCGGGTGCGTGGCCTACACTTTCAACCACGAGAACGGCGGAACGTGCTACCTCAAGAGCAGTCAGGGATCGGTCTCGCAGGCGTCGGACTCGACGTCAGCTACCCTTTAGGTCTCAGCGTGCGGAGTGATCGAAGAGAACGTCGACTACAGCGGTGGAGATATTGCGAACGCACCTGCCAAGGCCGCTGAGGACTGCTGCGAGTTGTGCCACAACAACTCGGCGTGCTCCGCGTACTCGTGGAACAGCCACAACGGCGGCACGTGCTGGCTCAAGAGCGGCAAGGGTGCGATCAAGTCGAGCCAGGGCGTGCGCTCCGGTGTCGTTACCAAGTCGCCGCCAAACAATGTTTTCAAGCACCACAAGAGCCACGGCCACGCGAAGGCGCTCGACAAGGAGGAGAAGATTCACGTCCGTATCCACGTCCATCGCAAGGACCAGTAGCGGCTGTAGGAATCTTCAGGAGTTAGTAATTGACGACTCTTACCTATATTTTTTTCTTTTTGAATGAGGGAAGGCCTTCTTCAGAAGGAGGCTTCCAGTCGGTGAGGAACCGTCTTCTCCCAACCCACAGATTGCCAGCATGTGGGCTTTGGCAGCCCAGGTGTTGACCAGGACGTTTATCCGCATGCAGGTAAAGGGGGCGAAGTTTCGGCTGCGTAAACGAACCAGAGGACAAACACGACGTCCTTCGGGCCATGATCCGAGTTTCTCGTCCGTTGTTCCAGAATATCGAAGGCCTGCGTGACACTTTCCCGGCAGTTGTCTACCTCGTGAGGAAGCCCGTGGTCCGCTGATGGGGAGTCATCTTGAGTTATTCATGGCATAAGCAACTGAAAACACAGAGATTGCGTTGCTCGTTACTCTCACGCACACACATGATGCTCTTGAGACTGGCGGGATGAAACTCGGTGGACCTCCTCGCGGGAATCGCCAGATGACGATTATGAAACGGATCCTAGAGGACTCGACACTTTCCCGTTGGCCAGGATAATAGTTACCGTGACACGGCTCGTCGGAGGGCGCAAAATTGTCCAGTTCTCCAGGATCCGTGTCGCGATAATCTTAGATAGTGAGGACTGGGCGTACAGTATGGGAAATGGTGAGAGGAGCAACGGAAGTGAAGCGAAACGGAACCTGAGAGGAACAGTCGAGGCCAGCTGAGCCGCCTCGCTCGGTTCAGCAAGAGCTTCAGATGCGGCGATGGGCTCTGGGACTACACATGCCGTAGTGTCAAATGTGAAAATTCTACGAGAAGAATCACACAGTAGCCAAATCATTTTGATGATTTCGATGTGTGCCTGAAGAAAGGTGGGTTATTGCGCAACAGTCGGATCATCTGAAGCGGCCTCGCGATTCAGCAATCTCCATATCCGCTAGTATACTACAACTCCTGACTCTTCCAAGGCTTTTCTACTGCCAGTCTTTACAAAAGGGACTAATCTGTCTTGGAAAATCCGTGAAAACACTTCATCTCACTCGATAGACCTCCAACCCGCAGATCCTAGTCCCGATGAGTCGGCCATGCCCGCCTCGACCACAAAAAGCCCAGTCGACCATCCAAGCCCAAGAAAACCAGCAGTTGAAGCTGCAGCCGGGGCCTCCATTAATGAGATAGGTCGGCGTCTCGCTCAGACGCGGACAGTACAGTCACTAAGGAACCAGGGAGCTCTTAGCCAGCTTTCTTCTAAGATTCCCTAGACTTCTCATGGCATGTAGAGACCGAGACGAGCTTTGTGTGTACGTAAACGAGTTGCTACGCGTCAGCGGAGGAGTCCGCCGCCGTCGGACAAGCAGCTTTTGATGGCTGCAAACGTTGCTGACCAGCCAGCGCCCTCACCTCGCTGCCTCCCCAGCTGAGCACAGCCACTCCCACTGAATATTTCTGCACCCACCGTATATATATATATATATATATATACTTCTTCACATTCTGCATCTTAGAACGGCCGTGCTCAGCTCGAGCATTCTCCGACGGCGACATGGTCAAACAACGCTCCATGTACTGTTGGGTGGAGGGGTTGCATCTCCACAATACAGAACCTCTTTCCTACAGATGTCTCATTTTTACGCACCTTGTTTTGCGAAAGAGCTCCTCAAGAGCTTACATCCCACTTTCTATACAAACTCCAAGTCAAAGAAGATAGAATGATGGTGTCTCATTTGGCTCTGCGCCGCCAGTCACTTCTGAGCCTGCTGGTGCTTCTCCGACGGCGGCTGGAAAATCCGTTGTCGAGTCGTCCTGGCCCTGATAATTACAGTCAACCATAATGGGCCATAGTGCAGAAAGGTCTCTTCTCCAAGGATCCATCCACTAGTACCTGGGACCTCTTGCTCGAAGATCGTCAGTTCCCAATTTGCTTCCGCGCCGCTCACCAAGCTCTTTCCTCCTCTTCTTTCGCCGTTTCGTCTGAGCAACGACCGATGTACCGCCGCCGACTTGACGATGATGACTCATGCTGCGGCTGTGCAGCGCTCGAGAACGAGTCCGAGTACAACGTGGGTCTCCACGTCGGCGCGATCTTCATCCTCTTTGCGGTCTCGGCGCTCGGCACGCTGCTGCCGATCATCTCGACCAAAGTGCCCTTCTTGTCGTCGCGAGGGTTCATCATGGAGTGGCTCATGGCCTTTGGCTTTGGCGTCGTCATCGCCACGGGCTTTATTCATATGATGTCGGACGGCATTGAAAAGCTCAGCAACAAGTGTCTCGGCAGCGTCGTCGACGACTACGGCAGCCTCGGACTCGCCGTCGTGCTCGCCACGATCGTCGTCATGCACTTGATCGAGTGCGAGTCGACCGTGTTCTTCGCCAACAAGGACGGCTCGATGCTCCATGGCCATGGCCACGGTCACGGCCATGGTCACGGTCACGGTCACGGTCATGGTCACAGCCGCCCTTCCAGTGCGATTGTCACTTCTTCAGCCTCGCCCTCGGTCGTGCAGACGCCGAACGACGAAGAGAACCCGTACATGAGCAAGATGGCGAGCTCGGGCGACAAGAACGCCAAGCGCAAGCTCGCGGTCATTTTGTTTGAGCTCGGCGTGATCTTCCACTCGGTCATCGTCGGCGTGGACCTCGGCGTGACGGCCGGCTCGGCGTTCAAGACGCTTCTCGCCGCCATGTGTTTTCACCAGTTTTTCGAAGGTATCGCCATCGGCGGCTCGGCACTCGGCGCCATGGAGAGCTTGAAGCAAGTGCTGTTGATGAACCTGGGTTTCGCATTCACGATGCCCATCGGCATGATCATTGGCATGGCCATTCGCACGACGTACTCCGACTCGTCTGTCACGTCCCTTTGGGTCCAGGGCATGCTCGACTGCATCGCCGGCGGCATCCTGCTTTACACTGGCATCGTCGAGCTCATGACGTACCAGATGACGACCAACAACCAGTTCCTTTCCCGTAGCGCCAGTCAGCGATTTGCACTTTACTCCGCGCTCTGGCTTGGCGCTGGACTCATGGCGCTCATCGGCAAGTGGGCATAAGCAGCATTTTCAGACGCAGACGATCGGATAACTACAGTAACTCGAATCTAATATTTACTGCCTCGCTTTTTGAATCCCGCAAAACTTCGTTCACGCTGTTCGAAACGGCCAAAGGAAATTTAAAGTACAGTAACGGAATCATGAAATTCAGATTCTCACTCGCTCCATCAGAAATCAGACCATGTCGGAATCGCACTTGACACATCCCGAGCACCAAAACCAGATCGACAAGATCGTAAAGATACACGTTTCTGATTTTATTGTACACCTTCTATCATGAGCGTTGCCCGGGTTCTCAGGCCCACTTGCCAATCAGGGCCATGAGCCCAGCTCCCGACCACAGTGCGAAGTAGAGCATTGCTCGCTCCCTCCCGGATCGGTTCAAGAAGTCGTTGTTGGTCGTCATTTGGTACGTGAGCAGCTCCACGAGTCCCGTGTACAGCAAGATGCCGCCGGCCACGCAGTTGAGGATACCCTGCACCCAGAGCGAGGCCACCGAGGTCTCCGAGTAGGACGAGCGCACGAGGATTCCGAAGACAATTCCTGCAGGCGTGGTCATCGCGAAGCCGAGGTTCATCATCATGGCCTGCTTGAGGGTCTCCATGGCGCCGAGTGTACTACCACCCAACGCGACGCCCTCAAAGAACTGGTGGATGCACATGGCGATGAGCAGCGTTGTGAAGCCTGCACCGCTCGAGACGCCGAGGTTCACGCCCACGACGAGTGAGTGGAAGAGCACGCCCATCTCGAAGAGCGCGACAGAGACCTTGCGCTTGGCCGACTTGGGGGCGGAGCTGAGAGAGGCCGAGACCATGGGGATGCTGGGCTTGGGTTGGTAGGCCTGATGCACTTCAGTGTCGTACGGCGTGATCGCGAAGAACGACTGTCCCATGGACGACCGTGGCTGAGCCGCTGCCGGAGCGTGGCCATGGCCGTGGCCGTGGCCTCCACCACCGCCTCCCTAACCCCAAAAAACACGACTCTCACACTCGATTAAGTGCATAAGCAGCACGGTGCCAAGCACGACCGCGAGCCCAAGGCTGCCGTACTCCTCGACAACTGGTCCGAGACATTTGTTGCTCAGCATCTCAATTCCCTCGCTGATCATGTGGATGAAACCCGTGCCGATGACCACGCCAAAGCCGAAGGACATGAGCCATTCCAGCACGGCCGTCTGCTGCGAGGCGAAAGGCCCGCGGGTCGACACAATTGGCACGAGCGTGCCGAGAATCGCGACCGCGAAGAGGATGAAGATGGCTGCGACGTGCAGCGGGAGGTCGTACGGCGTCGAGTCGTCGAGCGACGCGCAGCCGCAGCAAAGCTCCTCTTCTTTCTCGGACAGGTATCGCATCGCGGCGCTGGAATTGGAGACTGAGCAAGCCAATGGCTTTTTTTCGGGAGGGAGACTCGACTGAAAGAGTGGATGATTCGAGACGTGTAAAGACGGTCACGGTCTCAGCTGGTCGATTTGACTCAAGTGGATGAGCCGTTCAACCACGAGTGTGCCAGATGGCTTAATCGATTTTTTATCCACACAGAGCAAAACGGGAACGTCGGGAATCATCCTCCAAGAGACGGAGACCAGCCGAAAAGGGCCTTGCGTTGTTACCCTCAAATGTGTCTAGACAATCCGTAGGGACCTCAACGATCGTCAGGACTGATAATGTGGGTGCGACGGGCTCAAGTGTCCATTCCTACGACTGAAGCACGAGGCTTCGTAAAAACAACTTAGTCTGGACCTCAAGTGCCAACTTCGATCTCTACGCCCACTTGCCGATCAGGGCCATGAGCCCGGCTCCGAGCCAGAAGGCCACGTAAAGCACGAACCGCTGGCGGCCCGTGCGGTCGAGGAACTCGCGGTTGGTCGTCATCTGGTACGTCATGAGCTCCACGAGCCCCGTGTAAAGCAGAATGCCGCCGGCCACGCAGTTGGCGATCCCTTGCACCCATAGAGACGTGGTCGACGTGTCTGAGTACGTCGAACGGATCGCAATGCCGACCACGACCCCGAGCGGCGTGGTCACGGCGTAGGCGAAGTTCATGGCCATGACGCTCTTCGTCGAGTCAAGCGCGTTGAGCGCGCTGCCGCTGATGGCGATGCCTTCGAAGAACTGGTGGAAACTGATCGCGGCAAGCAGGGTCTTGAACTCGAAGCCTGAGGTCACACCGAGGTCGATACCGACGATCACAGAGTGGAAAACTACACCCATTTCGAATAGTAGTACTGCGAGCTTCCTCTTGAGCGTTCTCTCGGTCGGCATCGTTGGGCCGGAAGCCAGAGGCTTGTACTTGTTACCGTCTTCTTGCGGCGTTGGGTTCGTTTGGACTTCGATGATTGCAGCATTCGGGCCATGACCGTGGCCGTGACCACCAAGTAGCGACGAGCCGTTCCCCATGAAATACACTGTCGATTCACACTCGATGAGATGCATGACGAGAATCGTGGCCAGCACGATCGCGAGACCGAGGCTCTCATAGTCTTCAACAATACTGCCGAGACACGGGTTGCTCAACATCTCGACGCCTTCATTCACCATGTGGATGAATCCCGTGGCGATTACGACGCCGAAGCCAAAGAACATGAGCCACTCCATGATGATCGAGCGAGAAGACAGCAGCGGGACCTTCTTGGAGATCACAGGTAGCAAAGCACCGGCGGTCGACACGAAGAACATGATGAAAACAGCAGCAACGTGGAGTCCGAGATCGTACTCCTCGCTCAAATCGAGCGCCTTGCAACCGCAGCACTTGTCGTCGGCCATTTTGGCGAGGTGATTCCGTCCGAGAAGAATCGAATCTGAACTCGCACGAACCAGGCCAACCGATCGAGGTCAAGGGAAACAATGGCTCTCACTGGGCAAGCATTGGACTGCAGCACTCGTCGGACAAGTCTTTCTTCCGACGGCGGACCGACGTCGGAGAAGGAATGTAACACAAGACGGGACCATCGACGCACGGCGAAAGATCACTGGTCCTGGTGACTTAAACCTGACCGAGGGAAGCCATGCGACGCTGCTCCTTGGCACAGTACTCGGCGACGCCGCCCTCAAGCCGCGTCATCGTGACGACGCCTTTCTTTTTCGAGAGCTCAAAGACACGGAACGCATTCGGGTTCACCTCATCGTCGTCGTCGTCATCGCTCTCTTCATCACTGCCGCCCACACCGTCCACACCTGCGAGCACATTGAGGAAGTGGACGTCGTGCGAGATCAGGACGACGGTGCCTTGGTACCGACGCAGCGCGTCTCCAAGCATTTGGATCGTACTCATGTCCAAGTGGTTTGTCGGTTCATCCAATAAGAGTACGTGTGGAGGGTGTGGAAACGTCGCCCAGGCCAGCCCCGTGCGGACAAGCTGACCACCCGAAAGAGCTTCAAGCGGTACCGCGATCGCTGTGGCGCCCGTGATGCCAAAACTGCTCAAGTGGCCACGCAGCTTGCCATCGTTGGTTGCTGAGCGCCCGCTTCGTGGGTCGACTTCGTTCACAGTCAGCGTCGTACTCTCACCCTCCTGCTGCCGCTTCTTGAGCAGCTCGAGCGGTGTCAGTCGTTTGGACCACTCGTGGCGCTTGAGATCTTCGACGTTGTGCTGCATAAGCGATTCGACGCGTGCACCATGGAAATGCTCGACCTTGCCAGCCGTAGGCTTGAGGGATTTATTCAGCAGCTTCATCAGCGTGGTCTTACCCGCTCCGTTCCGGCCAACGATGACCACTTTGTCACCGTAATTGATGGTCAGGTTGACTTTCTCGAGTCGTAGCGGCAGTGACTTCTTCTCCACTAGTGGCTGCGCAGCGGTCTCCAAGACTGGGTACTGGAATCCAACGTTCTCCAGCGAGATCATCGTTGTGTTTTTGAGGGACGAGAGGTTTCGAATTTGCGGTGGGCTGGTCGCGAGCACTTTCCAGGACGAGTACGATGTCTCGGTCTCGTACTTTGTTGAGTCTTCAGCCTGGTCGAGCAGCGTCGTGAAGTAGCCCTTGCGGTCATACGTCACGCGCATGCGGTGGCCTTTCTCGTTCTTGTCGACGCCGACGCGTTCCAACTTCTTCTTCTTGGAAGCCGCGACCTGCATCTTCTTGTCATCGCCAGCCTTAATAGCCTGTTGCGTGATGCGCGTGACCATCTTGTTCATCTTCTCGGTCTTGGCGTCTAGCTTGGACTGGAGCTTCCGCGTGTACTGCTTCTTGGCGCCCATGGTGCGCTCGTACGTGTCGTAGTTGCCTTCGTAGTACTGCAGCGTCTTATCATAACCGCGAAAGAGGATAATCTCGTCCACGACCTCGTTCAAGAAGAAGCGGTCGTGTGAGACGACGACGAGCGTCACGGGGCTGTCAAGCACGTCTTCAATGGTTTGCAGGTAATCCCTCAGCCACAAGATCGAGGGCATGTCCAAGTGGTTGGTCGGTTCGTCGAGCAGCAGCAGATCGGGCCCCATGAAGAGCACGCGCGCAAAGAGGATCCGCACCTGCCAGCCGCCGCTGAGCGCCGAGAGCGGCGCGTCCTGCTTGGCCTGGTCGACGCCCATGCTCGTGAGGATGCGTCTCGCGCGCGCCTCCATGGAGGCCTCGTCGAGCACGCGCAGCTCCTCCTGGTACTTTTGCAGCTTGTCGTGGAGCTCGCGCAGCGCGGCCTGCTCGTCGAGCTCGCGCACGACGGCGTGCTCGGGCGTGAGCAGCGTGCAGGCGAGCTGTCGCTCGAGCTGCTTGAGCTCGGTCTCGATCTCGAGGAAGCGCAGGCGCGCGTCCTTGCCGCGCATGCCGCTGCGCTTGACGGCGGTCTTGTGGGCGCGGTCGAAGGCCTCGCGCGTCTCGATGACGCGCAGGAGCAGCACGGCGTGGGCCAGGCGCGCGCGCGGCGACGCGAAGGCGACGCCCTCGGCGTGGCGCTGCAGCAGCGCGTCCTGCAGCAGGTCGATCTTGCGCTGGAGCGCGGCGACGCGCACGTCGGCGTCGAGCACGGTCTGCAGCACGCTCTTCTGGGTCTGCGCCTGCGAGAACGAGGTCGTGTCGAGCTGGTTGACGTAGAGCACTCGGAGCGCGGCCGGGAGCCCCTCGACGAGCCCGTCGCCGAGCGCCTGCAGCAGCGTCGACTTGCCGATGCCGTTGGGCCCCACGAGCCCGTACTTGGCGCCGTAGTTGAGCTTGAGCACCGTGTCGCGCAGCAGCTCGAGCGCGTAGCCGCTCGGCTTGACGATCGAGAGCGTGAACTGCAGCAGGTGGATGTTCTTGCCGTACTCGTCGTACGTCACGGTCTGGAAGCGGCTCTGCTGCGACGTCGCCGAGATGGACGCCGTCGCGGGCTCGAGCGAGGCGTCGGCGTCCGGAGCTCCGGACGCGCCGCTCTGGATCTGGACGCCGTCCAGCGACAGCGCGTTGGCCGGATCCGGAGCGGCATTCGCATCCGGATCCGGAGGAGCGGCTTCCGAGTCTCTGGACGCCGGATCCGATCCGGAAGGCTTCTTCCTGGACGGCTTCCGGTCGGCGGCCGCGGGCTTCTTCTCGCGCTGCTTGAGCGCGCGCGCCTCCTTCTTCGAGAGCACGGGCCGCTCCGGATCCGTCTCGATGACCGCGTTCTTGGGCTTGTGACCCGACTGCTGCCCGAACATGGTCGGCAGCATCGTGGGCGGCGGGCGTTCTGAGTAGAGGAAAGACCATCCGCAGAATGGGTTCAGCGGGTCTTTGCTGCGGGTCTCTGGACGGCCCGTGTCTCTGGTTCGAAACCCGTCCAGGAAAGTTCGCTGAACCTGTGCTCTGGTAGGTTCTCAAAAGAAGTGCTAACTACCAGGGCAATACCAAAACAAGGTAAGCACGCTCAAAAACGGTCCGGGTGAGACGGGTCTCATTATTACCTGGGTCTGCTGGAAGACAACCCACGCCGAACCACATGAAACCCAGACCCGAAGGCCATAGGATCCCTCCACCTGGTCCCAGGATAACGGCGCATGAGACCTCCATCAGACCAAACTTTGGTCTTCGGCTCACCAAAACCCCCCAAGTTCTCGCAACGAAACCGCCTCGAGGGGACATTTCTCAGTGGGGAATGGCTGACGAAGGGAAGACAGACACGACTATCGCGGTGTCGTGCGGGATTACGCCCCGTGGATCTTGCTCAAGAGAGCGCGCTGGGGTTCACGTTGATTCAGTGCATTTCCTCGCTGAGACGCAGCGCAACCTCGCGTGTACTTGGCATTCGGCTCGATGGAGCCCTCCACCACTTAGTGCCAGCCAGCGATTACTGGTGGCTTAAATCTTTCTTTCAAAATTTTTGGTCTTTGTCAAGTTGTGGGCGTTTGCGATGGACTGATCGATTACGAAGATTTTGCGGCGCTATCGGGAGTCGCCACTGTCTGCGAAGAGACGATCCCCCGGCTCTACTACTCGGTTGATCACCGAGCGCGATGATCGAAACTGCACTATCAGTCAGCGCCAGACAGCCATTAAAGATCCGTCCACGAAGGACTCTTCAATAGCAGTATACTCTCCGTCTCGATTCGTCATCTATGAGCTGGAAGGGATCGTCCACGTACTACCCCAAGCTATATGCTGGCATTAGGCAATGGCATCCTTCAAGTCTGTCCGCGTCTTGGTTGGCATGCGGTGTCCTGACAGAATGTTCGGTTCAATGGGTGACAGCGCCGTGGAGCTCACCAGTTGGAGAAGCGGAAGGATGTGGGTGTGGGCCTTCCACCCACGTGCTGCCTCTGTGACAGGAGACAACCCATCGAGGCAGCTCGCTCTCGGGGTCCCACGCTCGAGCGTCCATCGTTCCTTGAACGCTGTCATTCCCAAATCTCCACGGTCTCACTCAAGCCACCGTATCCCATTCCACTTCCCATGAAGCTCTCAGCGATCCAGTCGGCGCTGGGGCTCGCACTCAGTGCCGTGGCACTCGCGTCCGTCCAGGCCATCGACACCTACGACGTCGTCATCATCGGCAGTGGACCAGGCGGTCTCGTCGCCGCTGAGTTCCTCTCCCGTGACCCGTCGGTCAAGGTGCTCGTTCTCGAAGCCGGTGCACCGTCACTCCAGGCGTCAGGCGGCACCGACAGCCCGGCGTACGCCAAGAGCAAGGGCTACACCAAGTTCGACATTCCCGGCGAGTACGGCGGTGTCGGCTCGATCTTCAACGACCAGAACAAGCAGTACCGCGTGGACTGGATCAGTGATGAGCCGTCCTACCTGGGCAAGCTCGTCGGCGGCTGCTCGTCCATCAACGCCGCGCTCTACTTCCGCACGCCCGACTCGTACATTGACAGCACCAAGTGGCCGTTCTCAGCGGCCCGCATGAACGCTGGCTTTGATGCCATCGAGCAAATGTTCGGCCACACCGACTTGCCGTCACCGGACGGCAAGCGGTACCTGCAGGAGGCGTACGACATTGTCGCGAACGCCTTCAAGCAGCAGGGCCAGTACAAAGAGGTCACGCTCAACGATGTCTGGGCGCGCAACAACAAGGACAAGACCTTCGGCCACGCACCGTTCGCTTTCAAGGATGGTTTCCGTGACTCGCCTGCCAAAACTTTCTACGGTGCATTCAAGAACCGCCCCAACGCCAAGCTCATCACTTACGCGACGGCCTCCTACATCAAGCAGTCCCGCGGTCGCGCGACCGGCGTGGTCTACAACGGGAACGCTGAGGTCGCACTCTCGGCTCGTGGCGCTGTGATCATGGCTGCTGGCGCGATGAGCACGCCAAAGGTGCTGATCCAGAGTGGCATCGGCCCAAAGAGCCAGCTCGAGCTACTCAACCGCCGCAACGACTTCCCTGGCGTCCGACAGAGCAACGCCACGGGTGGCTGGGTCTACAACGAGAACGTCGGCAAGAACTTGTACGACACCAACACGGTCTTTGCGTCGTTCTCGCACCCGCAGATGAGCGCGGTGATCGACAAGACCAACCAAAAGTGGGCCACGGACCAGTACATGTACCAGGGCCAGTCAGGTGTGCTCTCAACCTCGGGTCCCGTGCTCATTGGGTACGAGAACTACAATGTCAACGGTCGTAACTACGAGTTCCAGACGACCGTGAACCCGAACGGCTTCGGCGACTTCGCGTCCAACCCGAAGGCCTTCTTCCTGTCGCTCTACATCAACAACCCAGAATCGCGCGACTACTCGTCGTTCAACGCCGACGGCAAGTGGATCGGTTTCACGCAGAAGACGGTCATCATGACGTCCAACAACGACATTTCAGCCATGAAGTCGTACACGAACAAGGTCGTGAACATGCTGAAGGCCAGCGGCGCCACTTTCCTTTCGGCTAACAATGGCGAGAGCACCGACTCATGGGTCGACCGCAACAAGTACTGGAAGACCAACCACTTTGGCGGCTCATGCTACACGTCGAGCGAGGTCGCTGATACGAAGCGTTGTGCCGATGAGAAGCTCCGCGTCGTTGGCACGTCCAACATCTTCGTGAGCGACGCCAGTCTCATGAAGGAAGGCACGGTCAACCCGTACGGCTTCATTATGTACGCGGGTTACGAGGCTGGTAACGTCGTCAAGGATTACCTTACGCAAGGTGCTCCGTCCCTGCCGCAGTGCAGCGCGAGCACTCTCGAGAACAACGTCGACTACGCTGGTCTTGACATCGGTAGTGGCTCGAGCGCCAAGGCCGAGGGCTGCTGCTCGCTGTGCCAGAACCTGATCGGCTGCCAGGCGTTCACGTGGACTGACTGGAACGGTGGTACGTGCTGGTTCAAGAGCAGCAAGGGTGCTGCGGTGTCGAAGTCTGGCTCGATCTCTGGCGTCGTCTCGGTGGCGCCTCCGCCGACTCCGTCAACCCCGTCTGCTCCGTCTAGCTCAGTGTGCCCCAACATCGAGGAAGGCATCGACTACGTTGACAACGATATCAGCAGTGCGGGCTCGCCCACGGCGGAGGGCTGCTGCGCGATCTGCAAGTCGACGAACGGTTGCAACGCCTTCTCGTGGAACGATTACAACGGCGGAACCTGTTGGCTCAAGAGTGGCAAGGGTGCGGTGATCTCCAAGGCTGGCTCGCGCTCGGCAGTCGTCAGCAGCGCCGCGCCATCGACTTGTGCTGCCATCGAGGAAGGCGTCGATTACCTGAACAACGATGTCGGTAACGCTTTGTCGCCGAATGCTGAAGGCTGCTGCGCGATCTGCAAGTCGACCAACGGCTGCAAGGCGTACTCGTGGAACGATTACAACGGCGGCACCTGCTGGCTCAAGAGCGGCAAGGGTGCGACTGCGAAGAAGGCCGGCACGCGTTCGGGTGAGATCTCGTCGAGCTGCTCGCCGATCCAGGAGAACGTCGACTACAGTGGCGGCGACCTCTCGAACGTCCAGAATGCCAAGGCCGAGGCCTGCTGCGCGATCTGCAAGTCCACCTCGGGCTGCAAGGCGTTCACGTGGTCGGACTACTTGGGCGGCACGTGCTGGCTCAAGAGCTCGGTCGGCACGGCCTCGAACAAGGCAGGAGCTCGCTCCGCCTCGGTGTTGTGAGCTCCCCACACCGCACCACATTCGCCCCCCCCCCCCCCCCCCCCCCCCCCCCCCCCCTTGAGAAAGGCGGTGATGGCTACATTTTGAAAACCTACCTTGTTTAGATAAACTGAATAAAATAGACCCGGTTTCATGGAATATCTACACAATTCCCCATTTGTACCCGATATCTGGTACATTTCCAGTCGAACTGTTCGCCGAACGTGCTCTACGGCACCGACCCCCGGGTCAGAAACCCGAGTGTTCTTTCGGAATGGGTTTGAACCCGTTTCTGTGACTGTGTCGCGTGGAAACCCAGATCAAAACTTGGCGGGGCATCCGGAGACCTGGGAAGCCATCTCACCAGTTGTCGCCCACGATGCTGCCGACCATGTTCGGGCAGCAGTCGGGTCACAAGCCCAAGAACGCGGTCATCGAGACGGATCCGGAGCGGCCCGTGCTCTCGAAGAAGGAGGCGCGCGCGCTCAAGCAGCGCGAGAAGAAGCCCGCGGCCGCCGACCGGAAGCCGTCCAGGAAGAAGCCTTCCGGATCGGATCCGGCGTCCAGAGACTCGGAAGCCGCTCCTCCGGATCCGGATGCGAATGCCGCTCCGGATCCGGCCAACGCGCTGTCGCTGGACGGCGTCCAGATCCAGAGCGGCGCGTCCGGAGCTCCGGACGCCGACGCCTCGCTCGAGCCCGCGACGGCGTCCATCTCGGCGACGTCGCAGCAGAGCCGCTTCCAGACCGTGACGTACGACGAGTACGGCAAGAACATCCACCTGCTGCAGTTCACGCTCTCGATCGTCAAGCCGAGCGGCTACGCGCTCGAGCTGCTGCGCGACACGGTGCTCAAGCTCAACTACGGCGCCAAGTACGGGCTCGTGGGGCCCAACGGCATCGGCAAGTCGACGCTGCTGCAGGCGCTCGGCGACGGGCTCGTCGAGGGGCTCCCGGCCGCGCTCCGAGTGCTCTACGTCAACCAGCTCGACACGACCTCGTTCTCGCAGGCGCAGACCCAGAAGAGCGTGCTGCAGACCGTGCTCGACGCCGACGTGCGCGTCGCCGCGCTCCAGCGCAAGATCGACCTGCTGCAGGACGCGCTGCTGCAGCGCCACGCCGAGGGCGTCGCCTTCGCGTCGCCGCGCGCGCGCCTGGCCCACGCCGTGCTGCTCCTGCGCGTCATCGAGACGCGCGAGGCCTTCGACCGCGCCCACAAGACCGCCGTCAAGCGCAGCGGCATGCGCGGCAAGGACGCGCGCCTGCGCTTCCTCGAGATCGAGACCGAGCTCAAGCAGCTCGAGCGACAGCTCGCCTGCACGCTGCTCACGCCCGAGCACGCCGTCGTGCGCGAGCTCGACGAGCAGGCCGCGCTGCGCGAGCTCCACGACAAGCTGCAAAAGTACCAGGAGGAGCTGCGCGTGCTCGACGAGGCCTCCATGGAGGCGCGCGCGAGACGCATCCTCACGAGCATGGGCGTCGACCAGGCCAAGCAGGACGCGCCGCTCTCGGCGCTCAGCGGCGGCTGGCAGGTGCGGATCCTCTTTGCGCGCGTGCTCTTCATGGGGCCCGATCTGCTGCTGCTCGACGAACCGACCAACCACTTGGACATGCCCTCGATCTTGTGGCTCAAAGACTACTTGCTGAAGATCGAGGATGTGTTGGGTAATCCGGTGACCGTGGTGCTTGTGTCCCACGATCGCTTCTTCCTGAACGAGGTCGCAGAAGAGATCATCTTGTTCCGTGGGTACGATAAAACGCTCCAGTACTTTGACGGCAACTATGACACATATGAAGAGACCATGGGTAACAAGAAGAAGTTCAACGAACGCATGCAGACCAAGATCGACGCCAAGACCGAGAAGGTGAACAAGATGGTCTCGCGTATTCAGCAGCAAGGTAAGAAGTCGAACGACGACAAGAAGATGCAGGTCGCGGCCTCCAAGAAGAAAAAGCTCGAGCGCAACGGTATGGAGAAGAACGCCAAGGGCCATCGATTCAAGGTCAGCAAAGATCGAGCAGGGTACCACCTAACGCTTCGAGACGGGGCCGAGGACACCGCGAAGTATGAGACGGATGTTGCTTACGCTTCGTGGAAGATCCTCTCATCTAGTCCGCCCCAGATCCGCAACTTGACTTCGCTCAAGAATGCGACCATGATCTCGCTTGAGAACGCGAATTTCCAATACCCCGAGCCCCCTGCTGGATCTGCTGAGAAGTCGACAACCCCCGTGCGCCTGGAGAAAGTGAGCTTGACGATCAATTACGGCGAGAAGGTCGTCATCGTGGGTCGCAACGGCGCTGGTAAGACGACACTGATGAAATTACTTGATCGGACGCTCAAACCGACAGCGGGCAAGGTCGAATACTTCCATGGTGCGCGCATCGAATCGCTCATGCAGCACAACGTTGAAGATCTCAAGCGCCACGAGTGGTCGAGACGACTCACACCGCTCGAGCTGCTCAAGAAGCGTCTTGAGGACAACGAGAATACAGCTCTGACAGTGAACCAGATCGACCCGAAGTCAGGTCGCGCGGCCCAGAACGACGGCAAACTTCGTGCCCACTTGAGCAGCTTCGGTATCATGGGCGAAACCGCGGTTGCCACGCCGCTCGAGTCGTTGTCAGGTGGCCAGCTCGTTCGCGTTGGTCTCGCATGGTCCACGTTCCCGCATCCACCGCATGTGCTTCTGCTCGATGAGCCGACCAACCACCTCGACATGAGTTCGATCCAATTGCTCGCCGAGGCATTGCACAAGTACCAAGGCGCCGTGGTGCTGATCTCACACGACCTCCACTTTCTTCATGTGCTCGAGAGCGGTGGCGACGACAGTGAAGACGATAGTGACGAGGACAATGACGAGGACGACGTCAACCCGAACGCCTTCCGAGTCTTTGAGCTCACGAAGCGCAAGGGAGTCGTGTCGCTCACGCGCCTCGAAGGCGGTGTCGAAGAGTATCGTCAGAAAGAAGAGCGGAGGAATGCCTCGCTCGGCCGAGTATAAAACGTGTCGTAATTGACTGTAATCGGAGCGGCAAACGCGTCACACACTGCATGTTTTACTTGTTCATTGAGTCCATTCGACTAAAATCTTTACGCAGCTTCTCTTAAAAGTTGGGCATCGTGAAGTCGCCGCCTTCGACGTACTGGCCTCGCATGCTGTAGTACGGGTCGCGCTTGGGCGGCGTGTACTGGAACGGCAACAGTTCCTCCATCCGCTGCTTGACCTCGGGCGTGATCTTTTCCACGATCGGGAGCGCCCCGAGGTTCTCCTCGAGCTGCTCGACGTTCTTGGCGCCAAGGATGACAGACGTGACGTTCTGGTTCGTGAGGCACCAAGCGAGTGCGAGCTGCGCGAGCGAGCAGCCGAGCTCCTCGGCGACCGGGCGCAGCTTCTCAGTGAGTGCCACGCGGTCCGTGATGTCGCCCTTGAGCTTGGCCCACATGGGCACGCCGAGGCGCGAGGACTCGGGCACGCCGTCCTTGTACTTGCCCGTGAGGATGCCGTACTCGAGCGGCGACCAGACCGTGAGGCCGAGCTTGTACTTTTGGTAGAGCGAGGCGAACTCGGCCTCGACCTGCGAGCGCACAAAGAGGTTGTACTGCGGCTGCTCGACAACGGGGCGGATGAGGCCGAGGCGGTCGGCGATCTCGCAGGCCTCGATGATATCGGCCTCGACCCAGTTGCTCGTGCCCCAGTAGAAAGCCCAGCCCTGGTTGATGATAAAGTTCATGGCGCGCACGGTCTCCTCAATGGGCGTGTACTTGTCCGGGCGGTGGCAGAAGATGACATCGACGTAGCTCGTGCCGAGGCGCGAGAGCGAGTTCTTGATGCCTTCGACGAGGTGTTTGCGGCAGAGCCCGCGCGCGTTCGGGCCTTCCTTGGTGCCGCCGAAGATCTTGGTCGAGATGACGATGTCCTCGCGCGTCCAGACGCCGTTCTCGATGCCGCGCTGCAGCACCTGGCCCACGACGCGCTCCGACGTGCCGTTGGAGTAGATCTCGGCCGTGTCCCAGAGGTTGACGCCGCGCTCAAAGGCGCGCGAGAGGATGGCGTAGGCCTCGTCCACGAGGTCCATGCTCTTGAACGTGAGGCAGCCGAAGCTGAAGGTCGAGACGAGCAGCCCCGAGTTGCCGAGGAAGCGGTACTTCATGTTGTTGGAAGCCATGGCTGAGCTGTCGTGGTCGTGGCGTGCGCAGGCGAAATTCGCGAGTGGCTGAGGTGGCGATGGATGATCGGAAGGAGGAGGAGGAGCGCCGCCGTCTTCCCGCTGGACGAAAGAGCCTCGGGGACGAAGAGAATCACCCATGTGAACCAGATGCCGCCGCGTGCCTGGTCTGCCCAGTCCAACTCTGCGCGCGGCGGTGATTCGTTGTCCGAGACGCTTGTCTCATGCACTTTTGAAGAGTCAACGAAGCGATCAAGACCGTGGGGCGACTGGAAACGACACCCCACTCGCCTCGACCGAGATGACGCGTGGCCAGAAAACCGAGCCTCGCTCGAGAGCGAGCTCGTTCGCCACGCAAATCGTCGTCGGCTCTTCGAAAAGACCGCGCGACACGTCAACTACTTCTCTTTTGACGTGAGACTTTCGACTCGAGAGGCCACCAGGATGGCGATAAGCGGAGACCGTGGCCTTGGGTTCAGCACGCTTTCGTGCGTGGCAATGAGAGCCTCGTCGCGTCAAGGCCCATGGTCAGGATGCGAGTAAGATACTGTAGCGACCCAACGGGAGCTACTCGACTTCTATTATCTCGTCCACTTCTTCTGCGAACGCGACCTCCTCGAGCACTTCATCGGGGGCGTCGCGGTGGCGGCTCACGCGTGCGTGGGCGACGCTGAAGAGCACCATGACGGCGCCGACAGTGCCGAACGACACGGCCGTCTGCAGCGCGGCCTTGGGGCCCTGGCGAGCGCGCAGCAGCGCACCGGCGAGCGGCGCGGCGAGCAGCACCGTGACCAGATCGGCTCGCTCGTGGCCTCGCGCGGCGTCGAGCCCCCAGGACGCGACGCGGAAGAGCCCCGTGACGATGGCGATGCGGCCGGCGGTCTGCGGGATCACGTGCTTGCCGTGGTGGAGGATACCACGCAGCCTCTGGTGCTTGGGCGACTCACGCGCGCCGTCGACGACGGCCAGCAGGCTGCCGAAGAGCGTCCCGTAGAGGAAACCCGTGCCCACGGAGTCGACGATGGCGCGCAGACGCGGAGGAACGAGGCTCGGCGTCGGCGTGGCGTCGTGGCGCGAGTTCGGCTCGTGCGGAAGCCGCCGGAGCAGCGACGCGTCGGCCGCGGCGTCGTGCGCGTGCGTGACGACGGCGCAGGCGCCCGGAGACTCCTCGGGCTCGACGCTCGCGCCCGGAAGAGCTCGCATCTTGGTGCTTGGAGCGACGTGGGGGGATTGCGAGAAAGGCGGCTGCATGGCTTTGCCGCAAAGGTGCTCAACGGTAAGTTACCGAATGTACGGTAATGTTTCGTGGAGAGAGAGATTGAAAGATTACGGAAGGCGTTGGGAATGTATTTTTTCGAAACGGGTTAGATTGCAGTTGACTCAGAGATCAACTGAGACGTGCATAGTCGGGACACGAATTTATTGTCTGGTGTTGGATCTGGATCGGTTGAATGACCAACCCAACTACAGTACAGGACGACGATAGCCGTCTCTAGAAGATGGCGATCGTGGCCGAGGTCACGCCCGACTTGGCGGCCGTCTTGCCCTTACCACTCTTCATCCAGCACGTGCCACCGTTGTGGTTGCTCCACGTGTACGCCTTGCAGTCCTTGTTGGCCTTGCAGACGCCACAGCAAATGCCGGCGTCCTTGGCCGGCTTGTTGCCAATGTCATTACCGACGTAGTCGACGTTGTACTCAGCAGCGCAGACGCCTCCGTAGAGTGGTCGAGTGGACGAGGAGATGGTGCCAGGCTTGTACACGGTCTGACCGACAGCCTTCTTCAGCCAACAGGTGCCGCCGAGGTAGTTGTTCCACGCGTAGGCTGTGCAGCCAGGGTACTCATTACAGATATCGCAACAGGCACCGGCGGTCTTGCCTGGACGGCTGGCAATGTCCATTCCAATAAAGTCGATGTCCTTGAAGTCGACGGCGTGTCTCGCACACAGCTCGTGGCCGTGACACCTGGTCTGTTGACGAGCTTGCCGGCGTGGGACTTGAGCCAGCAGGTGCCACCAAGGTAGTTGTTCCATGTCCAGGTGAGGCAGTTGGCCTGCTTCTCGCAGAAGCTGTCACACTGGTTGACGTTGCCACGGACGTTGGCGAGATCGAAGCCGGGTCGGTCCATGTTGGGGATGACGTTGCAGTTGGCGGCAGAGACCGAGGTGGAGGCGACGAGCGCGGTCAAGGCAGCAGCCTTGAGGAAGAGACCAGCAGAGTGCATGGTAGGAGGTGAGTTGTTAGGGAAGCGTGAGGCTTGTGTCGCAAAAGACGGAATGAGAATCATGAGAGAGCTTGGCTCGCATCGGCTCGGCATGGAACCTGGAATGCGACGGCAACTACTGACGGCTGTTGAGGATGGGCCGGCTTGGTTCACGAACATCCACGGACGAATACGGTAGTCTATCGATCAACTGTTTGTTGATGTGGGCATTCTATCGTCGGAAAGTGTGGGTGGAGGCACGATCGAGTCAAATTTCGCGGTCTGCGAAAGACGTGGTGTGGGCGATGGAACCCTGCCATAGGGTTTCGTGGTGGCATTTGTGACTCTCTTTCGGGGCTCCAGCTGTGATGTGTCTGAGTGCCGTGGTGTTTCAGCATGACTCGTAGATCCGTCAACATGAGGTTTATGGGTTGGCACGCTATAAACCTGTAGCGGGCTTGCGCCAGAATTGTTATGGACCCATTTTCCAACGTAAGAGATCGTTGTCGAGGAGAGCTGTGACTCGTGCGAGTCCGTCTCAACTCATGTGATGAAGGACTGAATGCTTCGGCCCTCGTCCAGTGACTCGTAGACGCCACCGACTGTGGTGTCACTCTAGAAGCGCTGGCATCAGCGATGAGTTCTTTGTACTGTATCAGCAAAACTGATTGTGTCACATTAAGGATGTCGTTCATGGGCAGTGAGACTGAATCTTCCCTGTGACAGATCACACAGGTGGGTACAGACTGTACCATCCTTTCATTGCCTTTCCCTCGCTCCCTGGCTCATCTGGGAGAACACTAAATACTATCGATTACCAACTACAGCACGCTATGAACTAGTAGAGTGTTCGCGGACACAGTTCAATTGGATGACAAATGCCACCACGAAACCCTATGGCAGGGTTCCATCGCCCACACCACGTCTTTCGCAGACCGCGAAATTTGACTCGATCGTGCCTCCACCCACACTTTCCGACGATAGAATGCCCACATCAACAAACAGTTGATCGATAGACTACCGTATTCGTCCGTGGATGTTCGTGAACCAAGCCGGCCCATCCTCAACAGCCGTCAGTAGTTGCCGTCGCATTCCAGGTTCCATGCCGAGCCGATGCGAGCCAAGCTCTCTCATGATTCTCATTCCGTCTTTTGCGACACAAGCCTCACGCTTCCCTAACAACTCACCTCCTACCATGCACTCTGCTGGTCTCTTCCTCAAGGCTGCTGCCTTGACCGCGCTCGTCGCCTCCACCTCGGTCTCTGCCGCCAACTGCAACGTCATCCCCAACATGGACCGACCCGGCTTCGATCTCGCCAACGTCCGTGGCAACGTCAACCAGTGTGACAGCTTCTGCGAGAAGCAGGCCAACTGCCTCACCTGGACATGGAACAACTACCTTGGTGGCACCTGCTGGCTCAAGTCCCACGCCGGCAAGCTCGTCAACAGACCAGGTGTCACGGCCACGAGCTGTGTGCGAGACACGCCGTCGACTTCAAGGACATCGACTTTATTGGAATGGACATTGCCAGCCGTCCAGGCAAGACCGCCGGTGCCTGTTGCGATATCTGTAATGAGTACCCTGGCTGCACAGCCTACGCGTGGAACAACTACCTCGGCGGCACCTGTTGGCTGAAGAAGGCTGTCGGTCAGACCGTGTACAAGCCTGGCACCATCTCCTCGTCCACTCGACCACTCTACGGAGGCGTCTGCGCTGCTGAGTACAACGTCGACTACGTCGGTAATGACATTGGCAACAAGCCGGCCAAGGACGCCGGCATTTGCTGTGGCGTCTGCAAGGCCAACAAGGACTGCAAGGCGTACACGTGGAGCAACCACAACGGTGGCACGTGCTGGATGAAGAGTGGTAAGGGCAAGACGGCCGCCAAGTCGGGCGTGACCTCGGCCACGATCGCCATCTTCTAAAGACGACTATCGTCCTGTAGTTCGGTTGGTCGTTCTATCGTAATGGAGAAGTTCTCTTCTGCCTGGAATGTTCTGAATGTCTTCCGACAAGAAATGATCATAACCTTACACACATAATGCGACTACTGGGAGAAGTACTGATGGTACGAACCACACATTGCGAGCAAAACTACGCATAGAAGTTTTTCTATCTACCTTCAATCTGTCTCGTAGCTTTGAGAAGATTAAAAGTGCACGCTACCAATCTGATAACTTCCACTAAAGCCGCAGAGGTCTCATATCCTTAGGGGTTCAACTGATTTCCATTTGCGAGGACTTCTCGTTCTGCTACTCTAACACACTACGATACATCTAGTTTACACGTGCTATGTAGCGCGCGAAGAACACACATACCCCATGGTTAACGCTAAGGTGGTGAGCTGGGAGCTCAGATCTTGATGTTCCTCGGAGTTTCTTGCAGTGCGTTGGATCGCTTTGGTGTGGTCGACGACCAAGCGAATATCGCGTTCGATCAATACGGAGGTAGGAAGTGCGTCAATGGCCTCATATCCTTAGGCCAGAGTCACTAGTGAACTGATGATCAAGAGGGCAAAATTGAATGTACTTCAGTATCAGATATATCGGAAGGGCATCGAGTAACGGTTCTGAAAGATTCCTCCCTGCAAGATCGAAGCTTAGAAGATGGCGATCGTGGCCGAGGTCACGCCCGACTTGGCGGCCGTCTTGCCCTTACCACTCTTCATCCAGCACGTGCCACCGTTGTGGTTGCTCCACGTGTACGCCTTGCAGTCCTTGTTGGCCTTGCAGACGCCACAGCAAATGCCGGCGTCCTTGGCCGGCTTGTTGCCAATGTCATTACCGACGTAGTCGACGTTGTACTCGGCCGCACACACGCCGCCATAGAGAGGAAGGATCGACGACGAAATCACACCGGGCTTGTACTCAGTCTGACCGACAGCCTTCTTCAGCCAGCACGTACCGCCGAGGTAGTCGTTCCACGCGTACGCCGTGCAGCCAGCATACTCATTACAGATATCACAGCACGCACCGGCGGTCTTGCCTGGACGGCTGGCGATGTCCATACCGACAAAGTCAATGTCCTTGAAGTCGTTGCAGACAAGCGACGGCGTGTTTCGCACGCAGCTCGTGGCGGTGACGCCAGCCTTGTCGATGAGCTTGCCAGCACGGTGTTTGAGCCAGCAGGTGCCACCTTGGTGGTTGCTCCAAGTCCAGGTGAGGCAGTTGGCCTGCTTCTCACAGAAGCTGTCACACTGGTTGACGTTGCCACGGACGTTGCCGAGATCAAAGCCAAGACGATCCTTGTTAGCGAGCGTCGTGCAGTTGGCGGCTCCTTGCTCAAACGCGGAGGCGGACGAGACGAGCGCAGTCAAGGCAGCAGCCTTGAGGAAGAGACCAGCGGAGTGCATGGTAGCGTGGTGGGGAGTTGGAAAGCTTGGAGGTTGAGCGCAAAAAGCGGAATGAGCTTTCTCGACGAACACGCTCACTTCATGGGGCTGCGATCGGGGCAGCGGGACTTGCAGGGGAAGTTACTCGAAGGGACACGACTGCCAGAGGGACACGATGTGTACGGTACAGAGGATCGCACCCATGTTGGTCTCCACAGGGAGATGCACGGGCTTGGTACCTGAAAAATTTAAGCCTCGAATCTTTGTCCCCGCGCCAACTGGTGAAGCCTGCTGAACTCTCAGTCTGGGTGGAGGAACGAACAGATCCCCTTTCCCGGCGTTGCAAACGCATCGCGCCAGCGCCCCGATTCTCTCCATGGTGGATTCCAGGATGCAATTCTCTGCAGGCGGAGAATCCACAGAACGGCATCCACAGCACCCCCTGTCACAGCCTCGACGTCGTCGATTCTTTGAACCCGATGCTGAAGGCCATACAAAACTCGCACTCGACGGACGAAACATTACGCTTCCGACCAGCACGTTCCACTGTGGTGGCACGCTGTGCAATCTCTTCAACAGGACGCGATGGGTCTGTTCGCAACAGACAGACGAGCTCGTTTCCCACACTTGGAAATAATCCCCACCGACTTTGTCTTTGAAAAGATTTGAAAAATCTCACGACTAATGCATCTAGAGATGATTCTCTTCCCCATAAATCACCGGTTAAGTCTCACATACTGAGGGGTCCACCACTCACTGGAGACTGGAGGACTGGCCATGGACGCTTGCCAAATTTCTCCGTCTCGCCAAGCTGTCCAAGAAGCGCCAAGTGGGGACGAGGACGCATGCCGCGTCAGCCACCAACGGCGGGAAAGCAACTGCGGCGTCTGCCAACTTCAAGAAGAGCCACTGACACAAGTGAGCGGAAATCATGGGACGTCAACAACCTGTGACAGGGAGGATCACCTTGTTGACTGAGATCCGAGCAGACGAGCCGTGGCCATGTTGCTACATAAGAGTCTGTAACCGCTCTACACTGCATTTTAGACAGCACGCGCTCACGAGAGACGCTCTTATTCAGCAACTTCAACGAAGATCCACGAAGATGAGTTCCGGTCGCATCCATTACTAATGGTGCAACTTCGAAGCTTCGTCGAAAATTTTCGAACAAGAAGAAGTAAGCATTCATACAATCAATTTATGCAAACTAAAGTTGGCACGGTGTCGTCTTCGTGACCGAAGCTCGCTTAGAAGATGGCGATCGTGGCCGAAGTCACGCCCGACTTTGCCACCGTGGCGCCCTTGCCGCTCTTCATCCAGCACGTGCCGCCGTTGTAGTCACTCCACGTGTACGCCTTGCAGCCAGCAGTAGCCTTGCAGACACCGCAGCAGATGCCGGCGTCCTTAGCTGGCTTGTTGCCGATGTCGTTGCCGACGTAGTCGACGTTGTACTGCACGGGGCAGACGCCGCCGTACAGAGGAAGCAGCGAGGACGAGATCACGCCGGGCTTGTACTCGACCTGGCCCACGGCCTTCTTGAGCCAGCAGGTGCCGCCGTTGAGATCGCTCCAGGCGTACGCCGTGCAGCCCGTGAATTCGTTGCAGATGTCACAGCACGCACCCGCAGACTTGCCGGGCTTGTTGCCAATGTCCATCTGCACGAAGTCAATGTCCTTGAAGTCATTGCAGACCAGCGACGGCACGTCGAGCACGCACTCTGTGGCCGTGACGCCGGGCTTGTCGAGCAGCGGGCCAGCACGGGACTTGAGCCAGCACGTGCCGCCGTTGTAGTTGCTCCAGGTCCAGGTCACGCAGCCTGGCGTATGGACACACTCGTTCGGGCAGTTGCCGACCGGGCCACGCACATTGCCGAGGTCGAAGCCGAGGCGATCCTTGTTGGCGAGCGTCGTGCAGTTCGCGGCCTGCTCGAAGGCAGTGGTCGACGAAGCGAGCGCCGTGGCGGCGAGGAGGAGACCAGCAGCGAGCATGGTGGAAGGAGGAGTGGAAAGTTGCTTGGAAGCGTGGAGAGGAAGCTTGATGCTTGAGACGCAAAATGCGGAATGAGCAGCATATAGCCAACGCTTCCAAGCCTCGGCCCGACAAGAGGAGTCCTCTTTGCACGGGAAGGAAGCTCGTTGATGGCTCTCTTCAAAGCTCCCGACGTCTGCAAACTTGCGCCCGTGCTCTTCCCGGAGCCAACGCAGCTGAAAGGGGAGGCATGGAGAAACGCTTCCAACGCGCCGAAATCTAGAAACACGCGCCCAATACAAGAGCGACTGGGCGAGTCAACTTCAATGTTGCAGGGATCAGTCACCGAGAGGACTGCCAAGTTGCGACTTCAAGTGACTCTTTCTCGCCACTGGCAACGGGCACATGCGAAGTGTCTCTTCAGGAGCCACACGATCGCGGGTCCCGTGAGAGGAGCGCGAACACAGATCGCAGGAGGAGTCCGCAATGGGTCACCTCGAAATTTTCGGCCACTTCGTCGGCTCCATGCAGCGCGACTTCAACTTGGCCTGCTTGATCATCAACATGGCTCCGCTCAAGACGGCGAGCCACAGACGCGACGTGGACGAGCAGTTGCGCGTGATCCAACTGCATCTTCCTCGACTACTGCATCTCCTCGCTCGGAGGAGACACGAAAGTCTCATGTCTTTGTCGAACCATGGGGTTCCGCCGTTGAAAGGGCAAAATTGGAACGAAAGATTTGTGGAAAACCTCTTATATCGTATCCAATGTGTGAGATGCGGGTACTAATCTCTTACCGTACTGTGGACTAGTTCCTTGGAGAGTTGATAGATGCTGTCACGGTCTCACCTTGAGTGTGGCGAGTCGCGCTGGCCTCTTTGGGTGCGAGATTCAGGTACCGGTACACCTAGGGCACACGCACGCCATGGAGCACGCTCAGAGAGGGACTGGGTGCTTCGCTACGCTGTTGGGTTATGTGGCAGCCCGTGGCCGAGTCTTACGCGAGAGCCCATTCCGCAATTTGCGACTCAAGCCTCAAGCTTCCCCTCAACTCACCAAGAACTTCCTCACCATGCACACTGCTGGTCTCCTCATCGCCGCTACGGCGCTCATCTCCTCGGTCTCCGCTCTCACGGATGCGCCGGTGACCCAGGCGCCTCCCAAGTGCGGTCCGATCGCTGACAAGGACCGTCTCGGCTTTGACGTCGCCAACACCAAGGGCAAGATCGACACCTGCCCGGCTGCGTGTGAGAAGCAGGCCAACTGCAAGACCTGGGTCTGGAGCGACTACCAGGGCGGCACCTGCTGGCTCAAGAGCTACCCGGGCAAACTCATTGACAAGAAGGGCGTCACGGCTACGAGCTGCGTCCGCGACATCAAGTCGCTCATCTGTGCCGACTACAAGGACATCGACTTCGTTGGTATGGATATCGCGAGTCGCCCGGGCAAGACCGCCGGCGATTGCTGTGATGTCTGTAACGAGTACACTGGCTGCACGGCGTACGCCTGGAGCGACTACCTCAACGGAACCTGCTGGCTCAAGAGCAGTGTCGGCCACGTGATCGCCAAGCCTGGCGTTGTCTCCTCCTCGCTTGTGGACATCTGGGGTCCCGTGTGCCCGTTCGAGTACGACACCGACTTTGTCGGCAACGACATTGGTAACAAACCTGCCAAGGACGCCGGCGTCTGCTGCTCGCTCTGCAAGGGCAACAAGGATTGCAAGGCGTACTCGTGGAGCAACTTCAATGGCGGCACGTGCTGGATGAAGAGTGGCAAGGGCAAGACGGCGTCGGCTCCAGGCGTGATCTCGGCTGCACTCGCTGGTTTCTAGGTCGGTACCAACGTGAACGGCTGAAGTGCTGTTAAAGCCGTTAGCGTGTATGTGTTTCGATCAACTTCATGCATAGTTTCTGTTGGAATGATAAGAATCTCTTTGCTGTAAAATCAGTGAGTGTCCATGTTGGAGTGCTCTAGTCACGTTGCTAGTGAGAAAAATCTGTGGAGGTGCACATTGATGACCATCGGATGAGACGTTTTTTATGGTTCTAGAAGATCCAGTGAGTCGTGGAAGGAGGGAAGGCTTTGCGAGTGCCCCATCGTTCCGATTTCGAACGATCTTTCGCACGACATCAAAGCCAAAAACGCTCGATTACGGCCGATGTCAGTCTGACTTTCTCGAATCTGGGAAGAGCGTTTCGCCCCCACGGGAAAATCATCAGTTCTTTCAGATCAGCTTTGACTGCACGACAGTTAGTACGGTTTTGTACAGTACTTCGCGACCCTTCGCTATAGTAGGTTGCAGTACAGCAGGGTGCGCTCAGGATGGGGATCCGATCGATTGATTTGATACCGCCGTACCTTTATTGGGTTGACCTCCTTAGCATCCCATTTGCGCCAACCCCATCGACGAGAAGCAGACCGTTGCGCATCAATATCACGCACGGAGCCGTGCCCGACGAGACA
Organism: Pythium myriotylum; assembly: GCA_023091665.1. Taxonomy (NCBI): domain Eukaryota; phylum Oomycota; class Peronosporomycetes; order Pythiales; family Pythiaceae; genus Pythium; species Pythium myriotylum. The sequence goes on from JALJCQ010000015.1 coordinate 2,906,368, forward strand.
ACCAGCACACCACAGTGTTGTGCAGTACCGTATATGGTCCACATTGGACACGAATCGTCGCTATGTCACAGGTTTTTCTCGCCGCATCTTCATGTCTTTGTAGCGAGACTTCAACTTGGACTCGTTCCATCAATACAATTGTATCCGATGGGCTCCACTGACAAGAGACGACGCTATTCCAGAAACAAGGCCATCGAGCAGTTGCTCTTTGCGCGCAACTGCAACACCGACAGCTTGTCTTCATCGGGGACGAGGTGGTTTCGGAGGAGTCACACACGAAGAGCCTCGTGTCTTTGCTCGGCGTGTTCCACTGTTGCACCTTGCTGCACATCATCTCTGCAAAACCTCTCATAAAGCATCTCCGAATGCGAGCACAGAGCAAGATCTGCGAGGATTTCATTCCCAAGAACCTGTATATTTCGATTATGTTGAGGCAGTGAGGAGCGATCACTCCAGCTCGACAACTGACGGACGGACAGCCTTTGTGACTTGTGTCTATCACTCGGCACGAGGGTGGGTTTCTCGTGACCTGCAGAGCCCATTCTTCAAAATCCATTCCAAGCCCCAAGCCTTCGAGCTTCCTCTCACCTTCCTCACCTTCTCCAAGGACCCACCACCATGCACACTGCTGGTCTCTTCATCGCCGCTGCTGTGCTTCTCTCCTCCATCGACGCTCGTGGAAACGGACCCGGGACCTCTTGTGGTCTGTGGCTCAACAAGGACCGCCCCGGCTTTGATATCGCCAACACTAAAGGACCCGTCGAATCCTGTACGAGCGCGTGCGAGAAGCAGGACGGCTGCCGCGTCTGGGCCTGGAGCGATCACCAGGGTGGCACCTGCTGGCTCAAGAGCTACCCGGGACAACTCGTTGATAAGGCAAACGTCACCACCACTACGTGCATCCGGAACATCCCTTCGCTTATCTGTGCCGATTACAAGGACATCGACTTCGTTGGCATGGATATTGGCAGCAAGCCCGGTAAAGTCTCGACTGATTGCTGTGACGTCTGCAACCAATTCACTGGATGCACAGCCTACGCCTGGAGCGACTATCTCAACGGAACCTGCTGGCTCAAGAGCAGTGTCGGACAAGTAATCGCCAAGAAGGGTGTGATTTCGTCGTCTCTGGTCAAACTCTGGGGTCCCGTGTGCCCGTTCGAGTACGACACCGACTTTGTCGACAACGACATCGGCAACAAGCCCGCCAAGGACGCCGGCGTCTGCTGCTCGCTCTGCAAGGGCAACAAGGATTGCAAGGCGTACTCGTGGAGCAACTTCAATGGCGGCACGTGCTGGATGAAGAGTGGCAAGGGCAAGACGGCGTCGGCTCCAGGCGTGATCTCGGCTGCACTCGCTGGTTTCTAGGCTGGCACAAACCCAGAAGGTCCTGCCAAAGCCGTTTCACTTACAGTGTTTAATCACTTTGTTTTGCACATTACATGCTGGAGCACACAACCTCCACTTGCTCGTTCGCTTAAACTCTCACAAGTTCTCTCTTCATCTAGGAGCCCACGTGGTACCTGGGTGGAAGTTGCTATTGATAGGCACATGTACAACGACTAGATTGGGGAAGATTGAACGCATTTCGAACGTGTTGCTTCGCGGTCGGCCAAACCAACAATGAATGAATCGACGTGTGCTACAACATGAACATTTTCCGTCGCCAGTTAAACGGGACTGAGAGGTGTCCTCGCTTTGTTTAGTGGCGTGAACGCCCTAGAATATAAAGGCGATTCCGAGGCTCGGTCTTGGGTGTATGCTCGTCGATATCTTCTTCACATTATCGCATCCGCGCTTACCGTAAGGATTGGCCACACCCAAAGCATTCAGGTATCCTGGATTATTCCATTCGCTTCCCATTAAAGCCAAACTGATCAATGTCGATCTGTCTTCCTCCACCCATAGCATGAAGGAAGCCAATTGACAATTCAAGTGAGGTCTATTAGTCTGCTCACATAGAGACCGATAGCCGGCGCTAGTCGCCACCGTTAGGATTAAGCTCCCCTTCTCCAATGCTCGAGATCACTGTTAAGGAGATCTGCGATGCGTGTGTGTTCTTCTCTTATCGTGGGATGCACGACTTGACTGCTCGTTCGCGTATCCATCGCTAAGTTCGCCGCCGCGTCCGCCATGCGGTTCGCAGCTCTTGGATGGTGCCGCCAGGTGCGTACTCCGAGTGAGTCTGCGAGGCGGCGTGCGCGAGCGTACATCTCCCGGCATGGAGGAAGCCAGTTCGTCCACGATTCGTTCTCCAAATAAGAAGAACCCAGAGAGCATTCAATCGTAATCGCACATCTGAGTGCAATCTGGGATGAGCGTTTCTCACATAGGCTCAGTTCGACCGGTTTGCATGACCACTCGGTGATTCGCAAGCAAGATCGGACTGTAAGCCTGACAGTCCGATCTTGTGTAACCTTCCAGTCAGGTTCTTCATGGCTGGTTGCACGCCACCAAGTACCGGTACCGGTACGGGATTCGGATGAGTGGACTTCACGCTCCATAGATTACGTTACATGCAATACTGGAGAGGGTTGAATGTCAGTCTGGTGCGATTGTAATGACTGACAAGATCTTTTCACATCCTTGCCGCTTCAGTACTTCAATGTAGTCGAGTCTATGAGACAAGATCGTGGAAGCATCCATCAAAATTTCATGGATTCACAATTGACGACGCAACACTAGAAACGAACACTCACCCCACCAGTCGATTGTCTTATCATTGTCTTCGTTGCTTGCGGTCGAATCGAAGACAGTCACGTTTCTTTGCTCGCCAATGACGCGCATCCCCTTTAAAACCCCGATAACGTATGCCAACAGGAAAAGCAGATTCCAACAGCACAACTTCTTCTATCCAGAGACCTGCGAAAGTTCATCATCATGGGGCAAATCTGATCCTTCGGTTGCAGGCAATGGACTGCACCCACTTGCCACACAAAAACTGCATGTACTGTATTGGCAAGTCCTCTGGCCTCTCGGGCCTGACCCACAGTGTTTCTTGAAGACCACCAAAGCTCATTCCGCATCTTGCGCTCCAAGCCTCAAGCTTACTTCACTACCTTCTCCGCCCATCTTTCCCAAGATTTCTGCACCACCATGCACACTGCCGGTCTCCTCTTCGCCGCTACGATGCTCCTCGCCTCCGTCGACGCTCGCGGAGACGGACCCGCCATCCCGTGTTATACCATCCAAGACCGAGATCGCCCGGGCTTTGACATCGGCAACACGAAGGGAGACCCCACCTACTGTGTCAACGTGTGTACAAGTATGGTGGGCTGCCGCGTGTGGACCTGGAACGACTACCAGGGCGGCACGTGCTGGTTCAAGAGCAACCCGTCTCAGCTCGTCTACAAGGCCAATGTGACCACCACCAATTGCGTCAGCGACAAGAACCCGTGGAACATCTGCACCGACTACTAGGACATCGACTTTGTCGGCAACGACATCGGCAACAAGCCGGCCAAGGCATCGACAGATTGTTGCGACATCTGCAACGGTTTTGCCGGATGCACGGCTTACGCGTGGAACAATTACAACGGTGGCACGTGCTGGCTCAAGAGTGGTGTGAGCACTGTGGTGGCGAAGCCAGGTGTGAACTCGTCGTCAATTGTTAATTTGGGTGGTCCTGTGTGTCCGTTTGAGTACGACACAGACTTCGTCGGCAACGACATCGGCAACAAGCCAGCCAAGGATGCCGGCATCTGCTGCGGTGTCTGCAAGGCAACTACTGGCTGCAAGGCGTACTCGTGGAGCAACTACAATGGCGGTACCTGCTGGATGAAGAGCGGCAAGGGTAAGACGGTGTGGTCGTCTGGTGTGATCTCGGCCGCTCTCGCTGGTTTCCAATCGTAGAAAGCGAACTTATTTCTCATGTAGCGGGATTCGTTGCATGAGAATATAGGTTCTGTTCACCAAGTTATTTCGTCTTGGCGTTTATCATCGTACATCAATCGATTTCCAAGCTAAGCGAGGAAAAGCATGACTTTTGAGTTTGGTTTCGAACTTAAAGCGTATTAGATCGCCATAGCTTTCAGAGCTGCACCTTTTTGTGTTGTCGGCTCCGGTGGAAGAGAGCTCCACATTGAGTGGAGTAAGTTTCCCCACCTCGAATTCGACGGTGTACTCAATATTTCTGGCATCGTCGGTGATTTTCAGTCGGTCTTCCGTTGATTCTTGTCGATGATGCATGCGGCGTTGGTGTCGCGGAAGAGATTGGAGAGGTAGTTTGTGAGCCAGCAGGTGCCGCCAAGGAAATTGCTCAGGACCAGTCACAGCAACTTTTTTTGGTTGTAGCAAGCACTAGGACAGACGGCTTCATTCTCTCGATTGAAGTGGGTGATTTCAAAGCCTGGGCTAGAAAACCCAACAATTGACGCCACCTCCGTTACAACAAGCGTTGGTAGGGGAGAAGAGCATGCAGACTATTCTTAGAAGTGCTGTTGCCGAAGGCGAATCCTCTTCATGGATTACTTTTTTGAGTTCTGAACCAGGGTGCCAGAACACGACCGTCTTCATTTCGACCGCCGGCTCCATCAGCAAAGATAACAACTTGATGTTGATAAGATATTCAACGAATTCAAGCAACAGATCTCTGCCAACGTTTATTGGGAGTCCAACAAGCTCTATTTCTTATAGGGGGCTTCGATGATGTCATCTGCGTTGTGTTCACTACTTACTGATGATCTCGATTAGGTCAAAGCAAACCCGGCGAGACGTAGGTCAGCTTCGACGAGACTAGACTCGGACAACAAAGGCCGAGATCACGCCAGGCGACGTCACCGCACTACCCTTGCCGCTCTTCATCCAGCACGTGCCGCCGTTGTAGTTGTTCCACGAGTACGCCTTGCAGCTATCGTTAGCCTTGCACAGTGAGCAGCACTCGCCAGCGTTCACCGCAGGCTTGTTGCCGATGTCCTGACCCGGGAAATCCGTGTCGTACTCGAACGCGCACACCGGACCGACGTTGATGAGCGACGACGAGATCACATCCGACTTGCCCACGGCAGTGCCCACACTGCTCTTAAGCCAACACGTGCCGCCGTTGGCGGCCGACCACGAGTACGCTGAGCATCCGGTGAATTGGTTGCAGATTTCGCAACAATCCGTCGCCACCTTGGCGGGCTTGCTACCGATGTCGTTGCCAACGAAGTTGACTCCGTATTGGCCGACACAGATATTCCAGGGGCTGCCATCACGTACGCACGTGGTGGTGGTCACGTTGGCTTTCGGGACGAGCTGGGAGGGGTAGCTCTTGAGCCAGCAGGTGCCGCCCTGGTAGTCGGTCCAGCTCCACACGCGACAGCCTTCGCGCTTTTCACAAGCGCTGACACAGGCGTCGGTGTCAGCTCCCTTGACGTTGCCGATGTCAAAGCCCAGGCGATCTTGGCCTTGGACGATACAAGAGGTGCCGGGTCCGTTTCCACGAGCGTCGACGGAGGCGAGCAGCAGCGCAGTAGCGACGAAGAGACCAGCAGTGTGCATGGTGGAGTGGAGGAGAGACCGTGGGAGAGGTGGAAGAAGGAGGGAGAGAAGTAAGCTTGAGGCTTGGAGCGCAAGATGCGGAATGACCTGTTGCGTGGGCCTGCGTCTGTGGTCTCCTAGTGATTTCAAATCCTTGTCGCGACTCGGCTAGACGGACTGACGTTCCGGAGCACTAGCTGCAATCGAACCCGTGGATAGACACGCGTACTGGTACTGGAGTGGAGTGGAGTGCACGCATAGGTGTGAAACATGCGTCGAGTGGATCGACGGTTCGTTCGTTTCCTGTTGGGTCAGCAGACCGCCTGCTTGCACCCGCGCATCACGATAATGTTTTCCAGGTTGTGGGGTGAGCGGTTGAAGTCCTGATGGCCAGTCCTGATGTCGAAAGGAAGCAAGCTCATCTCGCCGGTATTAGCAGCGAGAGCAGCTTGCTTCCATACCAGTGGTATGCCCGTAGCTATTAGGAATGACACAGCTGCTCTCAGTAGACTTCACTTCGAAACGAAACGATACCAGTGGTATGGTCTCGACTACGCAGTTTATCGGAGTTTGAGCGATTATATGCGCCTGTCGGTGGAACAGAGAAACGTGATCAAGGATCTTGACTGTCTCTACTTGACAGTCTCTGTCAGCTCTCTGTCAGCTCTCTGTCAGCGCTGAAGACAGTGTGTAATGATTGTCCTCACTGTCAGAAGAGACAATCGACTGAAAGACCGAGTGTTCACTCGGTTCGTTGTTCTATACAAATGTCGTCGATTGTGCGTCCATCAAAGCGTGATGGATTCCTCAAGATGCGTACGTACAGAGCACGTCTGTAATTTGTTAGTGTTGCGTACCGGTACTAAAGCGGGTGCTAATGGGTAAACATACCACACGTGCCACACAAGGTGTCTTGCCACCCATTCTTGTCTACGCCCCTGGGTTCGACAAATTCCTGCGAGTCACATGGTTGGGTTATCGTGTCGATGGACTCGCAAGCTAACGAGTGCTGTCGTGCGAAGAGCATCGAGCAACGTGGACCACATGGGTTCGCGAATAGAGGTTGAGAGTGCGCACCCACGGCGACAGATCACCCACCGTAATGCCGTTGCTGACTGACTTGATGGTCGAAACGCCGACGTTGTGTCTTGTTTCCAGACCACCGAGTCAACCACAATTGGCGACCACTCTGGCGGGCTACGCGATCGACATGAGGATCTACGAGCAGGAAACCGACTGTCCGATTCCTCGTTGTACATCCTCGAGTCCGTCAGCGTTGGCATCCACCACTGCCAGGGATCTCCGTAATTTGTTGTCGCTGAGTGGCCTCTCTCTTGCTATCTTCCTGAAAGATGCACGCGTGTTGTTCCGATGGTTATGTCTATCGAAGACCCATAAAAAAGAGGCTGTTGCTCACTGCGTCACGAAAGAATATCCTCATACGTCTGAGACAGAGAGGCCCTCCGAGACTCGAATACTGCAGTCTGTTTGGCTCCGCCAGTCCGTTGCCTTTCAAGAAAACAAAGAAGCAGCGCAGCCCTCGCCCCCTTTCCTGAAAAAGTACTGTAACGGTTGATGGGAAGACAGCACTGACTCTGACCGCGCACAACCAACCATGTGACTCGCAGGAAATTTTCCCAACCCATGCCATGCCATCCCATCTCAACCAAGATCCGTCATCTAGAGCAAGAGCAAGACGGCGAGACATCCGATGACTGACAGGACGTGTCAAGCTGGTAGCACTCGCTATGGCGAGTGAGAGCGAGCTGGGCTCTCTGTGTACCAATCGTGTACTGTTTTCTCTGTGGCATAGTACTGTTTGTAGACTGTGTCTCGGGGAATCCATCAAAACCTCCAATACAACATGATTTGATGGATGCACGATCGACTGCGATCATGGGCATGGGTACTTTTTCGTCCTGTACAGAAACGATACGAGTGAACACACTCACTAAATTAATACCAGTCAATTGTCTTCTTGAATGCACGGGCCATAATTGTCTTCGTTTCTCACGAGTGACAGTGCCGTCATGTGAAGACAGAACACTGTCCGTCCAGTGCGGCGCCGCGACAGGCGGTTCGCTGATCCACTCGGAACCTTTGTGATGCAAACGATTATGTAGTCGATCCACTCGATGCAACGTCTCAGACCTGTAGACCACAGCTCCGAAACGTCAGTCCGTCTAGCCGAGTCACGAGAAGGGTTTGAAATCACTGGGAGACCACAGACGCAGGCCCACGCAACAGGTCATTCCGCATCTTGCGCTCCAAGCCTCAAGCTTACTTCTCTCCCTCCTTCTTCCACCTCTCCCACGGTCTCTCCTCCACTCCACCATGCACACTGCTGGTCTCTTCGTCGCTACTGCGCTGCTGCTCGCCTCCGTCGACGCTCGTGGAAACGGACCCGGCACCTCTTGTATCGTCCAAGGCCAAGATCGCCTGGGCTTTGACATCGGCAACGTCAAGGGAGCTGACACCGACGCCTGTGTCAGCGCTTGTGAAAAGCGCGAAGGCTGTCGCGTGTGGAGCTGGACCGACTACCAGGGCGGCACCTGCTGGCTCAAGAGCTACCCCTCCCAGCTCGTCCCGAAAGCCAACGTGACCACCACCACGTGCGTACGTGATGGCAGCCCCTGGAATATCTGTGTCGGCCAATACGGAGTCAACTTCGTTGGCAACGACATCGGTAGCAAGCCCGCCAAGGTGGCGACGGATTGTTGCGAAATCTGCAACCAATTCACCGGATGCTCAGCGTACTCGTGGTCGGCCGCCAACGGCGGCACGTGTTGGCTTAAGAGCAGTGTGGGCACTGCCGTGGGCAAGTCGGATGTGATCTCGTCGTCGCTCATCAACGTCGGTCCGGTGTGCGCGTTCGAGTACGACACGGATTTCCCGGGTCAGGACATCGGCAACAAGCCTGCGGTGAACGCTGGCGAGTGCTGCTCACTGTGCAAGGCTAACGATAGCTGCAAGGCGTACTCGTGGAACAACTACAACGGCGGCACGTGCTGGATGAAGAGCGGCAAGGGTAGTGCGGTGACGTCGCCTGGCGTGATCTCGGCCTTTGTTGTCCGAGTCTAGTCTCGTCGAAGCTGACCTACGTCTCGCCGGGTTTGCTTTGACCTAATCGAGATCATCAGTAAGTAGTGAACACAACGCGGATGACATCATCCAAGCCCCCTATATGAAATAGAGCTTGTTGGATTCCCAATTAGTACTACGCAGTAGTGATAGTGACGACGGAAGCACACAAGGTCGCCCGACGATTCCTTTGCGAAAGAAAGTCGGCGCAACCACTATGCCATGAAACAGGAACATGGTGACCATTGCCGTTGCTGATTTAGTGAGCACATCAGTCACGGCAATGTTGAGGCAAATCCAAACAGTGGGATTGAGCAAACAAGCTAACTCGAATGAGGCCATGCCGAGTGTGCTGGAGTGGTGTGGTGGATCTTGAACGTCTCGGCACTTGGTGGCACGATGGAAAGTGAGTAGTCTGGTCGAGTGCTCATGGCTGGAGGCGACGGTTGAAACCACCAGTTGAACTGTTCGTGCACCCTTCCTGGAACTCAGCCATCGTTCCACCAACGTTCTCTCTCGCGTCAGAAAACCACCGGTTGACATCCCCAACCAGCCAGCAGCAAACGTGCGAAGGACGCGGGTGTGTGCTGCTCACTGTGCAAGGGCAACAAGGATTGCAAGGCGTACACGTGGAGCAACTCCAAGGGCGGCACGTGCTAGACGAAGAGCGGCAAGGGCCAGGTGACGTGGTCGTCAAGTGTGATCTCGACCTCACTGGCTGGTTTCTAGGTGGCATCTCGAATCGATGTCAGCAGTCATCGGGTCTGATGGGTTTTCAAGCCAACTTTGTTTTCAAAGCCCGGGCTATCTTCGTCGTAGAAAACCCAGCAATTGACGCCGCCTCCGTTGCAACAAGCTTAGGTGGGGGAGAAGAGCATGCAGACTATTCTTTCGGAAGAAGTGCTGTTGCCGAAGGTTAATACTCTTCATGGATGACTTTTCTGAGTTCTGAACCAGGGTGCCAGAGCACAACCGACTTCATTTCGACCGCCGGCTCCATCAGCAATGATAACAACTTGATGTTGATAAGATATTCACCGATTTCAAGCAACGGCTCTCTGCCAACGCCTATGTATCCCCGCCGTCACTATCACTACTACGTAGTACTAATTGGGAATCCAACAAGCTCTATTTCATATAGGGGGCTTGGATGATGTCATCCGCGTTGTGTTCACTACTTACTGATGATCTCGATTAGGTCAAAGCAAACCCGGCGAGACGTAGGTCAGCTTCGACGAGACTAGACTCGGACAACAAAGGCCGAGATCACGCCAGGCGACGTCACCGCACTACCCTTGCCGCTCTTCATCCAGCACGTGCCGCCGTTGTAGTTGTTCCACGAGTACGCCTTGCAGCTATCGTTAGCCTTGCACAGTGAGCAGCACTCGCCAGCGTTCACCGCAGGCTTGTTGCCGATGTCCTGACCCGGGAAATCCGTGTCGTACTCGAACGCGCACACCGGACCGACGTTGATGAGCGACGACGAGATCACATCCGACTTGCCCACGGCAGTGCCCACACTGCTCTTAAGCCAACACGTGCCGCCGTTGGCGGCCGACCACGAGTACGCTGAGCATCCGGTGAATTGGTTGCAGATTTCGCAACAATCCGTCGCCACCTTGGCGGGCTTGCTACCGATGTCGTTGCCAACGAAGTTGACTCCGTATTGGCCGACACAGATATTCCAGGGGCTGCCATCACGTACGCACGTGGTGGTGGTCACGTTGGCTTTCGGGACGAGCTGGGAGGGGTAGCTCTTGAGCCAGCAGGTGCCGCCCTGGTAGTCGGTCCAGCTCCACACGCGACAGCCTTCGCGCTTTTCACAAGCGCTGACACAGGCGTCGGTGTCAGCTCCCTTGACGTTGCCGATGTCAAAGCCCAGGCGATCTTGGCCTTGGACGATACAAGAGGTGCCGGGTCCGTTTCCACGAGCGTCGACGGAGGCGAGCAGCAGCGCAGTAGCGACGAAGAGACCAGCAGTGTGCATGGTGGAGTGGAGGAGAGACCGTGGGAGAGGTGGAAGAAGGAGGGAGAGAAGTAAGCTTGAGGCTTGGAGCGCAAGATGCGGAATGACCTGTTGCGTGGGCCTGCGTCTGTGGTCTCCTAGTGATTTCAAATCCTTGTCGCGACTCGGCTAGACGGACTGACGTTCCGGAGCACTAGCTGCAATCGAACCCGTGGATAGACACGCGTACTGGTACTGGAGTGGAGTGGAGTGCACGCATAGGTGTGAAACATGCGTCGAGTGGATCGACGGTTCGTTCGTTTCCTGTTGGGTCAGCAGACCGCCTGCTTGCACCCGCGCATCACGATAATGTTTTCCAGGTTGTGGGGTGAGCGGTTGAAGTCCTGATGGCCAGTCCTGATGTCGAAAGGAAGCAAGCTCATCTCGCCGGTATTAGCAGCGAGAGCAGCTTGCTTCCATACCAGTGGTATGCCCGTAGCTATTAGGAATGACACAGCTGCTCTCAGTAGACTTCACTTCGAAACGAAACGATACCAGTGGTATGGTCTCGACTACGCAGTTTATCGGAGTTTGAGCGATTATATGCGCCTGTCGGTGGAACAGAGAAACGTGATCAAGGATCTTGACTGTCTCTACTTGACAGTCTCTGTCAGCTCTCTGTCAGCTCTCTGTCAGCGCTGAAGACAGTGTGTAATGATTGTCCTCACTGTCAGAAGAGACAATCGACTGAAAGACCGAGTGTTCACTCGGTTCGTTGTTCTATACAAATGTCGTCGATTGTGCGTCCATCAAAGCGTGATGGATTCCTCAAGATGCGTACGTACAGAGCACGTCTGTAATTTGTTAGTGTTGCGTACCGGTACTAAAGCGGGTGCTAATGGGTAAACATACCACACGTGCCACACAAGGTGTCTTGCCACCCATTCTTGTCTACGCCCCTGGGTTCGACAAATTCCTGCGAGTCACATGGTTGGGTTATCGTGTCGATGGACTCGCAAGCTAACGAGTGCTGTCGTGCGAAGAGCATCGAGCAACGTGGACCACATGGGTTCGCGAATAGAGGTTGAGAGTGCGCACCCACGGCGACAGATCACCCACCGTAATGCCGTTGCTGACTGACTTGATGGTCGAAACGCCGACGTTGTGTCTTGTTTCCAGACCACCGAGTCAACCACAATTGGCGACCACTCTGGCGGGCTACGCGATCGACATGAGGATCTACGAGCAGGAAACCGACTGTCCGATTCCTCGTTGTACATCCTCGAGTCCGTCAGCGTTGGCATCCACCACTGCCAGGGATCTCCGTAATTTGTTGTCGCTGAGTGGCCTCTCTCTTGCTATCTTCCTGAAAGATGCACGCGTGTTGTTCCGATGGTTATGTCTATCGAAGACCCATAAAAAAGAGGCTGTTGCTCACTGCGTCACGAAAGAATATCCTCATACGTCTGAGACAGAGAGGCCCTCCGAGACTCGAATACTGCAGTCTGTTTGGCTCCGCCAGTCCGTTGCCTTTCAAGAAAACAAAGAAGCAGCGCAGCCCTCGCCCCCTTTCCTGAAAAAGTACTGTAACGGTTGATGGGAAGACAGCACTGACTCTGACCGCGCACAACCAACCATGTGACTCGCAGGAAATTTTCCCAACCCATGCCATGCCATCCCATCTCAACCAAGATCCGTCATCTAGAGCAAGAGCAAGACGGCGAGACATCCGATGACTGACAGGACGTGTCAAGCTGGTAGCACTCGCTATGGCGAGTGAGAGCGAGCTGGGCTCTCTGTGTACCAATCGTGTACTGTTTTCTCTGTGGCATAGTACTGTTTGTAGACTGTGTCTCGGGGAATCCATCAAAACCTCCAATACAACATGATTTGATGGATGCACGATCGACTGCGATCATGGGCATGGGTACTTTTTCGTCCTGTACAGAAACGATACGAGTGAACACACTCACTAAATTAATACCAGTCAATTGTCTTCTTGAATGCACGGGCCATAATTGTCTTCGTTTCTCACGAGTGACAGTGCCGTCATGTGAAGACAGAACACTGTCCGTCCAGTGCGGCGCGGCGACAGGCGGTTCGCTGATCCACTCGGAACCTTTGTGATGCAAACGATTATGTAGTCGATCCACTCGATGCAACGTCTCAGACCTGTAGACCACAGCTCCGAAACGTCAGTCCGTCTAGCCGAGTCACGAGAAGGGTTTGAAATCACTGGGAGACCACAGAAGCAGGCCCACGCAACAGGTCATTCCGCATCTTGCGCTCCAAGCCTCAAGCTTACTTCTCTCCCTCCTTCTTCCACCTCTCCCACGGTCTCTCCTCCACTCCACCATGCACACTGCTGGTCTCTTCGTCGCTACTGCGCTGCTGCTCGCCTCCGTCGACGCTCGTGGAAACGGACCCGGCACCTCTTGTATCGTCCAAGGCCAAGATCGCCTGGGCTTTGACATCGGCAACGTCAAGGGAGCTGACACCGACGCCTGTGTCAGCGCTTGTGAAAAGCGCGAAGGCTGTCGCGTGTGGAGCTGGACCGACTACCAGGGCGGCACCTGCTGGCTCAAGAGCTACCCCTCCCAGCTCGTCCCGAAAGCCAACGTGACCACCACCACGTGCGTACGTGATGGCAGCCCCTGGAATATCTGTGTCGGCCAATACGGAGTCAACTTCGTTGGCAACGACATCGGTAGCAAGCCCGCCAAGGTGGCGACGGATTGTTGCGAAATCTGCAACCAATTCACCGGATGCTCAGCGTACTCGTGGTCGGCCGCCAACGGCGGCACGTGTTGGCTTAAGAGCAGTGTGGGCACTGCCGTGGGCAAGTCGGATGTGATCTCGTCGTCGCTCATCAACGTCGGTCCGGTGTGCGCGTTCGAGTACGACACGGATTTCCCGGGTCAGGACATCGGCAACAAGCCTGCGGTGAACGCTGGCGAGTGCTGCTCACTGTGCAAGGCTAACGATAGCTGCAAGGCGTACTCGTGGAACAACTACAACGGCGGCACGTGCTGGATGAAGAGCGGCAAGGGTAGTGCGGTGACGTCGCCTGGCGTGATCTCGGCCTTTGTTGTCCGAGTCTAGTCTCGTCGAAGCTGACCTACGTCTCGCCGGGTTTGCTTTGACCTAATCGAGATCATCAGTAAGTAGTGAACACAACGCGGATGACATCATCCAAGCCCCCAATATGAAATAGAGCTTGTTGGATTCCCAATTAGTACTACGCAGTAGTGATAGTGACGACGGAAGCACACAAGGTCGCCCGACGATTCCTTTGCGAAAGAAAGTCGGCGCAACCACTATGCCATGAAACAGGAACATGGTGACCATTGCCGTTGCTGATTTAGTGAGCACATCAGTCACGGCAATGTTGAGGCAAATCCAAACAGTGGGATTGAGCAAACAAGCTAACTCGAATGAGGCCATGCCGAGTGTGCTGGAGTGGTGTGGTGGATCTTGAACGTCTCGGCACTTGGTGGCACGATGGAAAGTGAGTAGTCTGGTCGAGTGCTCATGGCTGGAGGCGACGGTTGAAACCACCAGTTGAACTGTTCGTGCACCCTTCCTGGAACTCAGCCATCGTTCCACCAACGTTCTCTCTCGCGTCAGAAAACCACCGGTTGACATCCCCAACCAGCCAGCAGCAAACGTGCGAAGGACGCGGGTGTGTGCTGCTCACTGTGCAAGGGCAACAAGGATTGCAAGGCGTACACGTGGAGCAACTCCAAGGGCGGCACGTGCTAGACGAAGAGCGGCAAGGGCCAGGTGACGTGGTCGTCAAGTGTGATCTCGACCTCACTGGCTGGTTTCTAGGTGGCATCTCGAATCGATGTCAGCAGTCATCGGGTCTGATGGGTTTTCAAGCCAACTTTGTTTTCAAAGCCCGGGCTATCTTCGTCGTAGAAAACCCAGCAATTGACGCCGCCTCCGTTGCAACAAGCTTAGGTGGGGGAGAAGAGCATGCAGACTATTCTTTCGGAAGAAGTGCTGTTGCCGAAGGTTAATACTCTTCATGGATGACTTTTCTGAGTTCTGAACCAGGGTGCCAGAGCACAACCGACTTCATTTCGACCGCCGGCTCCATCAGCAATGATAACAACTTGATGTTGATAAGATATTCACCGATTTCAAGCAACGGCTCTCTGCCAACGCCTATGTATCCCCGCCGTCACTATCACTACTACGTAGTACTAATTGGGAATCCAACAAGCTCTATTTCATATAGGGGGCTTGGATGATGTCATCCGCGTTGTGTTCACTACTTACTGATGATCTCGATTAGGTCAAAGCAAACCCGGCGAGACGTAGGTCAGCTTCGACGAGACTAGACTCGGACAACAAAGGCCGAGATCACGCCAGGCGACGTCACCGCACTACCCTTGCCGCTCTTCATCCAGCACGTGCCGCCGTTGTAGTTGTTCCACGAGTACGCCTTGCAGCTATCGTTAGCCTTGCACAGTGAGCAGCACTCGCCAGCGTTCACCGCAGGCTTGTTGCCGATGTCCTGACCCGGGAAATCCGTGTCGTACTCGAACGCGCACACCGGACCGACGTTGATGAGCGACGACGAGATCACATCCGACTTGCCCACGGCAGTGCCCACACTGCTCTTAAGCCAACACGTGCCGCCGTTGGCGGCCGACCACGAGTACGCTGAGCATCCGGTGAATTGGTTGCAGATTTCGCAACAATCCGTCGCCACCTTGGCGGGCTTGCTACCGATGTCGTTGCCAACGAAGTTGACTCCGTATTGGCCGACACAGATATTCCAGGGGCTGCCATCACGTACGCACGTGGTGGTGGTCACGTTGGCTTTCGGGACGAGCTGGGAGGGGTAGCTCTTGAGCCAGCAGGTGCCGCCCTGGTAGTCGGTCCAGCTCCACACGCGACAGCCTTCGCGCTTTTCACAAGCGCTGACACAGGCGTCGGTGTCAGCTCCCTTGACGTTGCCGATGTCAAAGCCCAGGCGATCTTGGCCTTGGACGATACAAGAGGTGCCGGGTCCGTTTCCACGAGCGTCGACGGAGGCGAGCAGCAGCGCAGTAGCGACGAAGAGACCAGCAGTGTGCATGGTGGAGTGGAGGAGAGACCGTGGGAGAGGTGGAAGAAGGAGGGAGAGAAGTAAGCTTGAGGCTTGGAGCGCAAGATGCGGAATGACCTGTTGCGTGGGCCTGCTTCTGTGGTCTCCCAGTGATTTCAAACCCTTCTCGTGACTCGGCTAGACGGACTGACGTTTCGGAGCTGTGGTCTACAGGTCTGAGACGTTGCATCGAGTGGATCGACTACATAATCGTTTGCATCACAAAGGTTCCGAGTGGATCAGCGAACCGCCTGTCGCCGCGCCGCACTGGACGGACAGTGTTCTGTCTTCACATGACGGCACTGTCACTCGTGAGAAACGAAGACAATTATGGCCCGTGCATTCAAGAAGACAATTGACTGGTATTAATTTAGTGAGTGTGTTCACTCGTATCGTTTCTGTACAGGACGAAAAAGTACCCATGCCCATGATCGCAGTCGATCGTGCATCCATCAAATCATGTTGTATTGGAGGTTTTGATGGATTCCCCGAGACACAGTCTACAAACAGTACTATGCCACAGAGAAAACAGTACACGATTGGTACACAGAGAGCCCAGCTCGCTCTCACTCGCCATAGCGAGTGCTACCAGCTTGACACGTCCTGTCAGTCATCGGATGTCTCGCCGTCTTGCTCTTGCTCTAGATGACGGATCTTGGTTGAGATGGGATGGCATGGCATGGGTTGGGAAAATTTCCTGCGAGTCACATGGTTGGTTGTGCGCGGTCAGAGTCAGTGCTGTCTTCCCATCAACCGTTACAGTACTTTTTCAGGAAAGGGGGCGAGGGCTGCGCTGCTTCTTTGTTTTCTTGAAAGGCAACGGACTGGCGGAGCCAAACAGACTGCAGTATTCGAGTCTCGGAGGGCCTCTCTGTCTCAGACGTATGAGGATATTCTTTCGTGACGCAGTGAGCAACAGCCTCTTTTTTATGGGTCTTCGATAGACATAACCATCGGAACAACACGCGTGCATCTTTCAGGAAGATAGCAAGAGAGAGGCCACTCAGCGACAACAAATTACGGAGATCCCTGGCAGTGGTGGATGCCAACGCTGACGGACTCGAGGATGTACAACGAGGAATCGGACAGTCGGTTTCCTGCTCGTAGATCCTCATGTCGATCGCGTAGCCCGCCAGAGTGGTCGCCAATTGTGGTTGACTCGGTGGTCTGGAAACAAGACACAACGTCGGCGTTTCGACCATCAAGTCAGTCAGCAACGGCATTACGGTGGGTGATCTGTCGCCGTGGGTGCGCACTCTCAACCTCTATTCGCGAACCCATGTGGTCCACGTTGCTCGATGCTCTTCGCACGACAGCACTCGTTAGCTTGCGAGTCCACCGACACGATAACCCAACCATGTGACTCGCAGGAATTTGTCGAACCCAGGGGCGTAGACAAGAATGGGTGGCAAGACACCTTGTGTGGCACGTGTGGTATGTTTACCCATTAGCACCCGCTTTAGTACCGGTACGCAACACTAACAAATTACAGACGTGCTCTGTACGTACGCATCTTGAGGAATCCATCACGCTTTGATGGACGCACAATCGACGACATTTGTATAGAACAACGAACCGAGTGAACACTCGGTCTTTCAGTCGATTGTCTCTTCTGACAGTGAGGACAATCATTACACACTGTCTTCAGCGCTGACAGAGAGCTGACAGAGACTGTCAAGTAGAGACAGTCAAGATCCTTGATCACGTTTCTCTGTTCCACCGACAGGCGCATATAATCGCTCAAACTCCGATAAACTGCGTAGTCGAGACCATACCACTGGTATCGTTTCGTTTCGAAGTGAAGTCTACTGAGAGCAGCTGTGTCATTCCTAATAGCTACGGGCATACCACTGGTATGGAAGCAAGCTGCTCTCGCTGCTAATACCGGCGAGATGAGCTTGCTTCCTTTCGACATCAGGACTGGCCATCAGGACTTCAACCGCTCACCCCACAACCTGGAAAACATTATCGTGATGCGCGGGTGCAAGCAGGCGGTCTGCTGACCCAACAGGAAACGAACGAACCGTCGATCCACTCGACGCATGTTTCACACCTATGCGTGCACTCCACTCCACTCCAGTACCAGTACGCGTGTCTATCCACGGGTTCGATTGCAGCTAGTGCTCCGGAACGTCAGTCCGTCTAGCCGAGTCGCGACAAGGATTTGAAATCACTAGGAGACCACAGACGCAGGCCCACGCAACAGGTCATTCCGCATCTTGCGCTCCAAGCCTCAAGCTTACTTCTCTCCCTCCTTCTTCCACCTCTCCCACGGTCTCTCCTCCACTCCACCATGCACACTGCTGGTCTCTTCGTCGCTACTGCGCTGCTGCTCGCCTCCGTCGACGCTCGTGGAAACGGACCCGGCACCTCTTGTATCGTCCAAGGCCAAGATCGCCTGGGCTTTGACATCGGCAACGTCAAGGGAGCTGACACCGACGCCTGTGTCAGCGCTTGTGAAAAGCGCGAAGGCTGTCGCGTGTGGAGCTGGACCGACTACCAGGGCGGCACCTGCTGGCTCAAGAGCTACCCCTCCCAGCTCGTCCCGAAAGCCAACGTGACCACCACCACGTGCGTACGTGATGGCAGCCCCTGGAATATCTGTGTCGGCCAATACGGAGTCAACTTCGTTGGCAACGACATCGGTAGCAAGCCCGCCAAGGTGGCGACGGATTGTTGCGAAATCTGCAACCAATTCACCGGATGCTCAGCGTACTCGTGGTCGGCCGCCAACGGCGGCACGTGTTGGCTTAAGAGCAGTGTGGGCACTGCCGTGGGCAAGTCGGATGTGATCTCGTCGTCGCTCATCAACGTCGGTCCGGTGTGCGCGTTCGAGTACGACACGGATTTCCCGGGTCAGGACATCGGCAACAAGCCTGCGGTGAACGCTGGCGAGTGCTGCTCACTGTGCAAGGCTAACGATAGCTGCAAGGCGTACTCGTGGAACAACTACAACGGCGGCACGTGCTGGATGAAGAGCGGCAAGGGTAGTGCGGTGACGTCGCCTGGCGTGATCTCGGCCTTTGTTGTCCGAGTCTAGTCTCGTCGAAGCTGACCTACGTCTCGTCGGGTTTGCTTTGACCTAATCGAGATCATCAGTAAGTAGTGAACACAACGCGGATGACATCATCCAAGCCCCCAATATGAAATAGAGCTTGTAGGATTCCCAATTCGTACTACGCAGTAGTGATAGTGACGGCTGAAGCACACAAACGTTCCCAGAGAGTCTTATTTTTAAAGAATACCCGCAACACGCCGCCGTGATGGCCATAGGGAAGCCAACAGGTCGACCGACGGTTCCTTTGCGAAAGGAAGTCGGCGCAACCACAAATGAAAGTCGGCGCAACCACTATACCATGAAGCAGGAATAAGGTGAGGTCTATCGGCTTGCTCTTCTAGAAAACCCATAGCCGGCTCAGTACCTGCTTCAAGGAGCGAGTCCCCGTCATGAGCGAGATGTCAGTCTAGGAGGTCGGCGTCGGCGGCGTGTTCTGGTCGTGTCGTTGGGTGTATAATCATTGACTGCTGTGAGCTGTGTCTCCGTCGCCAGATTTAGTGCCGCCATGCAAATTGGCATGAGACTTTAGATGGAATTGACTCACTGTAGGATAACCTCTAGCAAGCACAAGACAATAGCGAAAATGTGCAAAAACCTCCATGAGACAATTACACAAGAACGAGACGGTATCGATTGAAGAACCTAAGAAAATCAATCCATGGCGACCGCTCGTCTAACTCCACAACGTACTAATGGGATTTTTCCGACATGAGTTCAGAAACCAGCAAGCACAGCCGAGATAATACCAGCGGCGGCCGCAGTCTTACCCTTACCGCTCTTCATCCAGCACGTGCCGCCGTTGAAGTTGCTCCACGAGTACGCCTTGCAGTCCTTGTTCTCCTTACACAGCGAGCAGCACACACCGGCATCCTTCGCCGATGTCGTTACCGATGAAGTCGGTGTCGTACTCGAACGGGCACACCGGACCCCAGAGCTGCACGATGCTCGACGAGTGCGCACCAGGCTTGGCAATCACATGGCCGACGCTGCTCTTGAGCCAGCAGGTGCCGCCGTTGTAGTCGTTCCAGGCGTAGGCCGTGCAGCCGGGGTGCTCGTTACAGACATCACAGCAGTCCTCGAACTTCTTGCCGGGCTTGTTGGCGATGTCGTTCCCGACAAAGTCGATGTCCTTGTAGTCAGCGCAGATCTGCGAAGGTCTGCTCGGCGTAGGAGGTGGAGTTGGCTTTTGCGGTGGAGCTGGTGTCGGCGGAGGCGTCGACGATGGAGGGCGAGGAGGCTGTGTATTAACGGGTGGGATGTTGTCGCTAGGTGTCAAGATAGGTACTGGAGTCAACGGTGATGGTGGAGGGGGCATGGCAGGATTGTCAATAAGTTGGCCAGACACTGGAACTGCAAACGCAGCGATTGCCGCCGTCGCGAGACATTTTTTCATCGACAACATACGTGAGACTTCTCAACTCCAGAGGTGCTCGATGCGCGTGCTGAATAATAGGAAATGAACACGTGCTTTCAATCGAAAACGAAATCCTTGTTGAGTCTTTTCGGGACTAATCGACCAAAAGACACCCACCCACTTCACCCAAACGTCATGTCCAACGCAAATCTGATCCATTCGCTGGAACTCAAACTTGTCTCTCTCCATGCCCATCAGCGAAACGAGCTCAAGCGGATAGCTACTGTAACGTTACTGGTAGCTAATCCAGCTTGTTGCCGTACGTGGCACCCAGTTGGAGACTGGTGGCTTAAAGTTGGAGGCTGGACAGACTAAATCACCAAAAATTGGCTGGCTGATCCACGCGCTGTCATCTTTTATGTCCAGCTGGACGAGTTCGGACACTCTTCCCCACCCTGATCCTACTGTAGCTCAGCCAAGGTTGTGATGATGGTGAAAGTTGAGAGTCTATTGCGTTACGTCTGTGCGAACAGCTCTCAGGCAGCGTTGTAGATGCATACGTGCGGCAACGGGCTTTCCTGGGGTTCCACGCCAGACAAGTTCCTACTTGCACAACTAGGGGGCAACAGGAGTTGAAGTTGGTAGAGTCCATTTGCATCATCACTATCGTCGCCACACTCAACATCATTATCAAATTGCAGAGTATCTCAGGATGGATAAACGTTACGCAGGGCGAATGTCAGTAACGTCGCTAATGTCGTTGACATGGCTTTTTTTTTTCAAAAATGACGACTCAGGAGCTCGTTAAGAAGCGCGAGAAGACCAGTCCGATCTCTGATTACTGAGCGATCGCTTTCGGATCGAACTTGGCTAAAATCGCTGAAACGGCTCCGGCCTTCTTCGCAGTCACACCGTATCCGTTCTTGAGCCAGCACGTCCCACCATTGTAGTCAGTCCACGTGTAGGCCTTGCATCCAGCAGTCGCTTTGCAGAACCCACAGCACGTGCTTGCACTAGACGCACCTTTGCTGGCGATGTCGTTGCCAACGAAGTCGACGTCGTGAGTTGCGCCGCAAACATCACCATGGAGAGGAGACAGCACTGACGAGGTCACGCCTGCGTTGTACTCGACCTGACCCACGGAGCTCTTGAGCCAGCATGTGCCATTGTTGTAGTTGGTCCACGAGTACGCCTTGCAGCCTCCGTACTCATTGCACACGCTACAGCAGTCCGCGGCGGATTTGCCGGGCTTATTGGCGATATCGTTGCCAGCAAAGTCGATCCCCACGTTCGCGTTGCAGACTTCGTGCGGGCGGTCGTAGACACAGTTGGTTGAGGTCACACCTGGCTTATCGACAAGCTTGCCTGGGTACGTCTTGAGCCAGCAAGTACCCCCGTTGTAGTCGTTCCAGGACCACGTGAGGCATTCGGGAGTGCGCTGGCACTTCGACGGACACCACTGGAGTGAAGATGACCAGCTCGTGAGGTCGAAACCGAGTCGATCCTTATCCTTGAGAATCGTACAAGCCGACGGAAGTGGCGGGGCGGTAGCTGGTGGTGACGGTGCCAACGTTGTGCCCGGTGGCACCTGTGGGCTAGTGTGGGGAACTTCCGGGTCGAACGGAATATCACCGACTGGAATGAGGACATCGGACGGAGTCGGTGAGGCTTGTTGCTGCGCCGAGACCACGGCAAGCGTCGCTGCAAGTGAGAGTAGAGCCGTAGCGTGCATCTTGATTTAGACTGGTCCAGTGCAAGTTGAGGAATGGTTACCTGGACGATGTTTGCTCGGGCTTGAGCCGCGAGCGGACTCAACTTGAGACCGTGATCATTGTTCACAGATATTATAGAATGGATCTTTACGCTCGTAGTGAAAATTTTCGAGATGACTGAGGATGCGGGAATCGTGTGGTCGTCCACGGCAGTGTCTTAGCGTGATCCATCGCTTGCATCTTGGTAACAGCGAGTAGAGATCTTGTCTTGCTCCTGTACAACTCTCTGGTAAGAACTTTCAGTCGCGATGTTGACGTTTGACCAGATCCACAGAAAGTGGGTTTGGGTGCGCGATGGCAGGTGTCGTGCGTGACTCACTGTCTTTGGGCGTCCATGGAAGCTTCAACTGAGCACATCACGGTTGAAGTCTTCAACTCGTGTTCGTACCCTGATACGAACACCTTAACTTGTACCACGTTAGAATATGCACAACTGGCAATCCCCATCGTGCTAAATCATTACGCAATGGCCGACTGTCCGTTTGGTTTTACTTGAAGTCAGAGCGGAACATGTTGCTGTCTGAATTGAAAACCGAAGAGGCGGTCGATTTTTCAGCTGGAACGTCCACTACAACAATACTGTACCGTCGAAGGGAGCTAATAAGTGGAAGTGGACTGACTCCCGACTCCAAGGCCATTTGACTTGGTTGTCAGTACATTCCACTAATTGTTCGTGGAGGATAGAGCACCAAAAAGACCAAAACTGATGCAGTCTGTATCGTACTTCATGGTATACGCTGCTAGTCCAAGCGGCAGCTACCCGCGTTGCTTGGTTGGGAGGACAGAGGTGGTCACGTCTGCACGCCGAATCGCGAACCAAACATGTATTACAGTTTCTCGCGCACTATGCATTTGATAGGTCAACTCACACGACTAAGATGTGTTTGCGGCTTGCACTGTCGCAGGCGCTAGACCAGAGAAGCTTACTGCTGTGGCACAGCGTTCGGGTCGAAAGTTGAAACGATTGCGGAAACGGCACCTCCGTACGCAGCGACCGAGCCGTACGAGCTCTTGAGCCAACACGTGCCGCCGTTGTAGTCGGTCCAAGTATAGGCCTTGCAGCCGGTAGTAGCCTTGCAGATGCTGCAGCAAGCACCAAATTCGGGCGCCGGCTTGTTGGTGAGGTCGTTCCCGACGAAGTCGATGCCGCGAACAGCTCCGCATACATCATTAGTGATTGGCGCAAGCGAAGACGAGGTCACGCCGGTCTTGAACTCGACTTGGCCGGCTTCGCTCTTGAGCCAACACGTGCCGTTGTTGTAGTTGTTTCAGGAGTAGACCTTGCAACGGGGGAAGTCCGAGCAAATCTTGCAGCAGTCGGCGGCGGACTTGCCAGGCTTGTTACCGATATCATTCCCAGCGAAATCTATACCGACGTACTGATCGCAAGTCGCGTCCTTGGCAAGTGTAACTTGCGAAGCGAGGGCTGCGAGGCAAGCGAGTTTGAGAAGACCAGCGAACATCTTGGATGGGAGGAGCTTGATTGGAAGCCTGGGCGGTGGACCAGAAGTTGGTGAATGATACTTGGTCTCGATGCGGAATCCGATCTCTCTTCCCCTCGCAAGATCTACTGGGAGGACAGGGGATGCGTTGCAAGAAGAGTTGGAGAGTTCGTTCTGTCGCGCAGGCACATCAGTCATCGAGAAATTTCCTCCAAATGCGCTGTTGCATCCATTGTATCCATACGCGCAAGTGATATGGCAACAGATGGAGGACGCTTTAGAACAACAACATAGCGAAGACAATGCCACGAACTCACTACATACGTGTGTACAGAAGATTTGGGCTTTGCTGGGGGTCACTCACCGGAAGAATTCTGTGGAATGTGCCAATCAAAAGAAATATCTAGCCGACAAAGTTGAATCAAATACTGTACGGGAGGAATTCACGTTGTTTTCATCTGATGGATCGTCGTTGACGATCTCTATCAGTATTCGCTCGTTACAAACAGTCGGCGTGACCTGATCGCCAGCACTTGTTCATTGAGCCAATGACGCAATGGTCCGCACTCATTGTCACGGATTCCTTTTAGTCGCCCCTCTCTATTGCAATCCAAAGCACCACTCGACGCATCCTCACACGACCCCGCGACTAAGACACCCACCAGGTGATAGTATGACGAAAGACCTGAGCGTTAACTTATCAGCCACCCTGATGTGCAAAGATCGAGGAGTTCAGAGAGCTGTATTGTTGTTACTCTAGTTAGAAGCCTGCGAGCTTGGCAGAGATGACACCAGCCTTAGAAGCAGTCGCACCCTTGCCGCTCTTCATCCAGCACGTGCCACCGTTGTGATTGCTCCACGAGTACGCCTTACAGTCCTTGTTCTCCTTGCAGATCGTGCAGCACTGGCCAGCGCACTTCGCCGGCTTGTTGCCGATGTCGTTGCCAACAAAGTCTGTGTCGTACTCAAACGGACAAACCGGTCCCCAAAGATTGACAAGCGACGACGAGATCACACCAGGGTTTGCGATGACATGGCCGACACTCTTCTTGAGCCAGCAGGTACCACCGTTGTAGTTGTTCCAGGCATCCGCTGTGCATCCGCTGACGCCATTGCAGATGTCACAGCACGATGAGGCCGCTTTGGCAGGTTGGCTGCCCATGTCCATGCCAACGAAATCAATGTCAGTGTAGTCGGCGCAGATGAGCGAGGCCGCGTTATTGACGCAGGTCGTCGAGAAAACGCCTGCTTTGGTGATTAGCGAGGTTCCGTGCGTCTTGAGCCAGCAAGTGCCGCCGTTGTAGTTGCTCCAAGCCCACGTCGCACAGCCCGAGGTCGAGTTACAGTATCCCTGGCACGAGTACAGCGCTCCGCGCACGTTTGAGAGGTCGAAACCCGGACGGTCCGAGTCGACGAGGAGGGTGCAGTTTTGAGCCTGCACCGTTGAGGCGATCAGAGCGAGTGCGATGGCGACAATCTTTCCGTGCATGGCTGAACGAGAAGGGTTGGCGTGAGGCTTGCAAAAGGAAAAGTGAATGACGTCTGGTCAGTGAAGTGGCCACAATCAAAATAATGAGCTGTGATATCTGGTGGAAGTGGAATCCTGTGGAAGCTTGAGATATGGAACATAGCCGAGACAGCATGTGTTGACTTGGATGGACCAAGTTGAAGAAGGAGGACGAAGAGGCTGACAGCTTGTTTGTGGTCAGCCCTAAACAAGACTTTTCACAAAGGTGTGAAATCCCCACCTTCCTCTGCCGTTTTTGACAGTGGAAACGCCCAGTGATCATTGGCCGGGAGATGATATCAGCACCCCCTTGGGACGATAGACGCACTCCCTGTACCATGTTCTGGAGTGCCATGTACCGTGCCCTACATTAGTGAACACTTATAACAGTACGTTTTGGTCGTCCCATGATGGCCGACGCAAGTACACTTCCTCACAATGTGAGGAAGCTGACGACGGAGCTCTCATACTGCGGTCTTTGCCACGCGAGCCATCAAGCCCTTTCACTCCAGTCTTCTCGTTGTAGACGCATTGTTGGCCGGGCAGCTCCGTACCAGCTCTGCTCTAATTATTAGAGCAGAGCTGGTGCCCGTGCTGCTCAGCCCGTGTTGCAATTATTGCAACATAAATATTCATCGTGTAGCCACAGCGCGAAGAAAGAGCGTTTGGCCTCTGCGCGCTCTCAGGTCTAGGGGCAGTGGGTCTCCTGGTGTGATCACACGCGTAGATAACTGCATTTTTGGTCGACTTCCATTGATCCGGCTTGGCTCGGAGTGTGGAAGACTAAGATCGCCAGAAAGCGTCGTGCACTTGGTTTAGCGATCTGCTCCGCTCATCGAAAGGCGCCACGCATCTTTAAAGCGCTGGTAAGCGTATCGACGGAGGTAAGAGAATCAACATTATTGGTTCCGCCAAGGTACTACTTTTGCTTCAACTCCCTATCCCTCGTACCACTTGAAGGGGTGCGTCTATCGTCCCAAGGGGGTGCTGATATCATCTCCCTCATTGGCCTTTGTGAGTGATCTCAAAGACAACGAGGAAAGGTGTCGCGATCGACTGACTTGAGTCTCAGGTCATTGTACTATTGCATCCTTGACGATGAAGAATGGATCTGAAATGAGACCCAAGACGGCGTCAATTCAAGGGATAGAGCATCTTCTTAGAACATGCAAATCAAGTGTATTTTGGTTAGGGCGCTTTCAATGCACGGCTTACTGCGCGTCAATAGCCATCTCTGATGTGGGAGGCTTGCATCTAAGCAGATTCAACTCTTTCGTGAAGAGCGACCACCGTTATGGCTTAGAACCGGACAAGCTTGGCCGAGATCACGCCCGGCGACGCGATGGTCTTACCCTTGCCGCTCTTCATCCAGCACGTTCCTCCGTTGTAGCCACTCCACGAGTACGCCTTGCAGTCCTTGTTGGTCTTGCAAATCTTGCAGCACTCACCTGCATGCTTAGCAGGCTTGTTGCCGATGTCGTTGCCGACGAAGTCAATGTTCTGTTCGAACGGGCACACAGGGCCATCGAGCAGGACAATGCTCGAAGAGACCACACCAACCTTGGCAACCACATGGTCCACACCACTCTTCAGCCAGCACGTTCCGCCGTTGTAGTCGCTCCAAGCGTAGGCCTTGCATCCCGGGTGGTTGTTGCAGATGCCGCAGCAGTCCTTGAACTTCTCGGCCTTCTTGTTGGCAATGTCGTTGCCAGCAAAATCGATGTCCTTAAAAGCGCTGCAGACCGGCGATTCCTTCTCGTTGATACAGTCGGTCGACGTCACACCTTCCTTGTCCACGAGCTTGCTGGCGCGCGACTTGAGCCAGCACGTGCCCCCTTCGTAGTTGTTCCAGCTCCACGTGACGCAACCTGAGGTCTTGTCACAGGCCTTTTCGCATGACTGGAGCTTGCCCTTGACGTTGGCCAAGTCAAAGCCAGGACGATCCTTGTTGACGAGGAAGTTGCAGGTCGAGTTTCCTCCCGGGAGTGGGGGCATCGTCGGGCATGGAGTGTCCTGCGAAGCATCAGCGGAGGCCGAAGCCGCGAGGGCCGAGAGAGCAAAGACGAAGAGACCAGCGGAGTGCATGGTGAAAGTTGGTAGAGTGAAGGCTGGAGGCTGTTTTGAACCGATGAAGGGTGAAGCGCAAAATGCGGAATGAGCTGTGTGAGAGGAGTCGATCGATCTGCTACTCCTCATCGGTCGGATCATGGATCAAATCAAGAGAAGGCCGTGATTCCCCTTCATGGTGTACCGAACACGGCTGCCGTGGTTCCAGACATTAGCACGCGTCATCTGGACGCTGTGGGGCTCGAGCTGGTCAGTAGCGATCTCATCGCGGGGTTGTCGAGACACTGTGGGCGAACGGCGTGTGGAGATGTTCAGATCGAAATGTACTGAACATTCGGGTCAGAGGTTGTATCTATCCATAAAGCCAATAGCAACAAGCTGCCGATTTTGTAGCACCTCGGAAGGGCCTTCCTACTTTATTGAAAGTGCTAACACAATCTACGACCTTACTACGTCTGGCTACAACTTAGAAACCAGCAAGCGCAGCCGAGATAACACCAGCGGTGGCCGCAGTCTTACCCTTACCGCTCTTCATCCAGCACGTGCCGCCGTTGAAGTTGCTCCACGAGTACGCCTTGCAGTCCTTGTTCTCCTTGCACAGCGAGCAGCACACACCGGCGTCCTTCGCAGGCTTGTTACCGATGTCGTTACCGATGAAGTCGGTGTCGTACTCGAACGGGCACACCGGACCCCAGAGCTGCACGATGCTCGACGAGTGCGCACCAGGCTTGGCAATCACATGGCCGACGCTGCTCTTGAGCCAGCAGGTGCCGCCGTTGTAGTCGTTCCAGGCGTAGGCCGTGCAGCCGGGGTGCTCGTTACAGACATCACAGCAGTCCTCGAACTTCTTGCCGGGCTTGTTGGCGATGTCGTTCCCGACAAAGTCGATGTCCTTGTAGAGGTTGCAGACAAGCGATGGCGCGTCACGCACGCAGTCGGTGGCCGAGACGCCGGCCTTGTCCACAAGCTTACCCGCGTGGGACTTGAGCCAGCACGTGCCGCCCTGGTACTCGTTCCACGTGTACGTGAGGCAGCCCGTGGTCTTCTCGCAAGCGCTCGCGCACGAGTCGAGCTTGCCCTTGACACTCGTGAGATCGAAGCCGAGGCGGTCCTTGTTGGCGAGCACGTTGCAAGTGGTGTTGACAGGCGGCTGGGGCGTGTCCACAGGCATGGGCGGGAGCGTCGGGCACGGCGTGGTTTCGGCAGAAGCCACAGCAGCTGAGAGGGCGAGGAGGAGACCAGTAGCGAGCATGGTGGTGGCGAGTAAGACTTGAGGGAACCGGGTTCTCGGTTGAGACGCAAAAAGCGGAATGAGCTCTGGCCTCGACTGGATTCAAGGCGGATGAAGTCCAGAGGGGGAGAGAGTTAGTCGCTCATTACGAAACAGCTGAAATGAATCACTAACGAGAAGCACGTGGATGTTGCCGTGGTGAGATCCAAAGACAGACTCGGCCGTCTGGTGGATGCAACAGCGGGACGCGAAATCCAGTCATTTTGACTCGAGCGGAAATATCCACGTGGGACTTGGGTCCAGAATAATTCAACTAGTGGCCCGTTTCTGGCCATTACTCACCCGCGGTCAGTCACGTAAGCGGGACAAACCTCTTGAAAACGTATAAATAAGAGGAGATTTATTTTTTGAGGTCGTTCCCAAGACCCAGAAAAAGAGTACCCTATTAGGTTACACTGGACGTAACCCGTTCCCAACAACAAAGTCAGGAAGGAGTGCGCTTGAGGGCAAGGCCACCGCGTCGTGTTTTCAGTGGGAGCGCAGAATCTTCTCAGTCCGACTGCAGTTCGTTCTGTATTCACAGATCCACAGAAAATGCTTTTGTGGAGTTTGACTGTGTTAGTTTTCATGGCATGCGAATATTCTGTGGGTGACGCGTAAAATACATCGAAGTTATGTAGTATATTTCCTGGGAGGATGTTAATTTCCGTAGGACCACAAAACATTACCGTAATTGAGAAAGATGATATCGGTGCGTTTATGAAGATTGACGCCTTTGGAGGGCAACACAATCGGCACTATTCTCTCGGCGAAGGATACTGTTTCGTGGGTGCTACGTGGCTGCCAACAGAATTATATAGATAAGAATATAGGGATCTACTAGGTTGTCGGACACTCGGTAGTACGAGAAAAACTGCGACGAAAGGTTGCACTTGGACGGAGAAATCGAAATTCTTTGTGACTATGAAACTCCGCATGTTTGCCAAGATACACTAGCTTTCTGCATTGAATCTCCCTCCCGAAGTCATATGTAGTGAAGACTGACCAATGCCTTCGGAAGACCAATGCGAATCCAACGAGACAATGAGTCTTCTCAGGTCTGTTGAGTCGAAGCAACCACGACATGTCGTCACTCGTGCCATGAGACGTGTGGTTTTATGCTATTTGTATTCTATGCTATCTCCCCAATTAGTGACAGTGACTAAACGACTCCATGTCTCGGATTACCTGGCGTGAGAACGTCTGTCACAACGCTGGGTGATGAATAGGCCTCTCCTTGGCTGACGTACCTTTCTCCCTCCCATTCAGCTTCTTCCGTGCCTCATCTGGTGACAAACTGCAATCTGCCGCCTTCCAACCACTCGTCTTTCTTCAATATGACCATCGCAACTGAGACCGTCACAAGGCCGCGTACGCTCATCGTCTTCGACTACGATCTCTCACTCGTGGATGTCGACTGCGAACAGTACTTCTTCTCCAAGCTCGCTCCCAAGTTGTTTGCAGAAGTCGCTGCCTCGCTCACAGCTCCGCCGGCGTCGTGGACTGCAATGGTTGACGAAATGCTCGGCGAGTTCTCCAAGCGAATGCCCCACATCTCTCGCGAGACCATGATCGAGACCGTCGCCACCGTGCCCGTCTCACCAAAAGCGATTGATGCGATCAAGCTCGCTGTGGACCAACACGACGCCGCGGTCGTCATTATCAGTGACGCGAACGAACATTTCATCCAGAGTATGCTCGACCGACGTGGCCTGAACAAGTACATCCAAGAAGTCCACACGAACCGGTCATGGTGGGCTGATGAAAAGAGTAACCGCCTCCACGAAAAGCCGTATCATCCAGAGGAGAGTGAGCCGCACGGTTGCGAGTGGTGTCCGTCCAACATGTGCAAAGGTAAGAAAGGCTACGCACAATGTCTAATTAAGCAGTCTCACAGGCTTTTTACAGGTCGAATCCTGGACGAAGTTCGCAGCAAGGGCAACTACGATCTCGTCTTGTATGTTGGTGACGGCTCTGGAGACTTTTGTCCGTCTACACGGCTCACGAGGTACGTATTGATCGTCTAGCGAGCTCTTTATTAGCACCACTAATCGTCGATGGAATCCACAGCAAAGACACTGTTTTCGCTCGCGCCAACAGCCCGGATGGCAAGTCGTACGGACTTCTGGAGAAGATCGAAGCAAATCGCGCGAAAGTGCAAGCACGAGTCGTTCAGTGGCACTCGAGCGACGACATCTACGACCACTTCGCGCTGACGCTGAAAGAGAAGGCAGCGTCATTGTCGTGAGGCATGAGAACAATGCACGTCTTTGACAAAAGAAACAATTCCATATCTGCATCGATAATACACGTGCACTACCCTACGAATGATTTCAACGACTTTTCAAGATCCCAAGAACCACCACTCAGCAAACACTCCAGAATTCTGATGAATCTTCCTCGACCAATCGACAACCCGTGTTTGATTATGCTCCCAAACACCTCGGGGTAATCGAGGCTTGCCCTCACTTTCTCACTGACCAAGAAGGGAGATCGTGACGATGGGCATCTCTAGCCGACCGAAGGATGGCGACAAGCCACGCGTTCTCGTCGTGTTTGACTACGACTGGAGTCTCATCAACGACGAAGCAGGTGTGCCCTTTCTGAAGCAGCTCTGCCCGGAACTCCTCCTAGAAGCCAAGCAAGCTGTAGCAGAAGACTGGCCGGCGCTCGCCGACCATCTGATGGAGGAACTGTCGAGGCGACAGCCCCATTTGAGCCGCGACCAGATGCGAGAGGCGATGTCTCGTATCGCGATCCAGCCCAAGATGGCAGGTGCTGTGAGGGTTGCAGTCGAGAACGTCGACGCCACAGTAATGATCGTCAGCGACAACATTGAAGAGTTCATCCAGAGTTTCCTCGATCACCACAACCTCGCTCAGTTCGTCTCACAGATCCACGCGAACAAATCGCACTGGGACTCGACTGTCGAGAACAGACTTCGAGTCGAGCCGTACCACGCTCGAGAGGAAGAGCCACATGGATGCGAACTGTGTCCTGTGAGTCTCTGCAAAGGTACGGTTGATTTACTCACTGGTTGTTCAATTTGTGAACTCACGATTTAAATGAAATATCCCGCCAGGGCGCGTTTTGGACTCCCTTCGAAAGCAAACCCACTACGACATTGTCCTCTACGTGGGCGGCGGCATCGGAGACTACTGCCCAGCCACGCGTCTCACGAGGTGAGTCAAATTGCTGTCGTGAATTATGATGTCTACCTTGTGACTCTCGTCTCTCCGGCGATGATGTAGTGCTCGCGCGAGCCAACGACCCGGACGGCAAATCCTACGATCTTCTGGAGAAGATCCAGGCCAATGCTCTCAGCGTCCACGCACGCGTGCTGCCCTGGCGCACGGGCGAGGACGTTTTCTCCCATTTGGTGCAGCTTCTCGGTGGCTAAATCTCCCACAACGTCTGTGACGTGTGTTCTGCTCATCACTCTATCCCCACTTGACCAATCGGAAGAATCTTGATGATGTGTATGTGCGACTTGTGTATCTTCTACGGGAGGGAATCCCATCAACTTGCGCGAGTCACAGACTGCGATGACGTCGACGACGGTCTCACTTGGCGATTCCTCATGGCTCCACTCACCCGTGCAGCCGCGGCGTCGACGCCTCGCTCGCCACGCGCGCTCATCGTGTTCGACTTTGACGAGTCGCTCGTGGACGAAGACAGCGACATCTTCTTTCTCAAGTCGCTGTGTCCGCAGCTGCTGATGGAGATCCTCGCGTCGCCCGTCGTGACCCCCGAAGGCCATTCGGAGCTCGTCGACAGTGCGTTCACGAGGTTCCACGAACGGATGCCCGAGGTCACGCGCGAGCAGATGAAATCGACGAGTGCCAAGGTGCCTGTGTCGTCCAAGATGCTCGAGGCCGTCAAGCTCGCGGTCGACGAGCACGCCGCGACGGTCGTGGTCGCGAGCGACGCCAACGACTTCTTCATCAAGAATATGCTCGAGCACCACGGGATGCAGCGGTACGTCTCCGAGATCCACGCCAACAAGGCCAAGTGGGACAAGCCCAAGAGCGCGCGTCTGCGCGTGCGACCGTACCACGCCAAGTCTCGCAAGCCGCACGGCTGCGCGCTCTGTCCGCGGAACCTCTGCAAAGGTGAAGCAATAACACCAAGAAAGATGGAATAGTGGACGTGGGTCTGACGTGGTTGACGTGTGATATCGTAGGGCTCATTATCGACGCGCTGCGCAAGAAGCAAACCTACGATCTGGTGCTCTACGTCGGCGACGGCAAGGGCGACTACTGTCCGGCCACGCGCCTCACCAGGTACGCGGCTCGTCCGACCTGATGGAAAATAAACTCCTGACATGGAAGACGCATGTCGGCAGTCGCGACACAGTGTTCGCACGCGCCAACGACGCCAAGGGCCGGTCGTTCGGGCTGCTGGAGAAGATCCAGAGCGCGCCGGACAAGGTCGCCGCGCGCGTCGTCGAGTGGCACTCGGGCGACGACATCTTCGAGCAGTTTCGCACGGCGCTCACGGCTGCCAAAACCTCCAAATGAGACAACAGCAAGGGCCATCGGCAAGAACCTCTGGGCGTAGTACTGTACATAGATCCTTGCTCACGTTGGACAAGAGAGACCTTCTCTCTCAAAGTGTACATACCAAATTGCGCGATCTGTCGTTTTATCGGAGACCGTATGCGACGTGTGCATATTTGATATTTGTATGGAATCGTGGGACACGCAACGAGAAGATGCGCATTTTGGCGTGCGTCGTTGACGTCACCGGTCGTTTGGACACAAAGGAAGCGTCGCGATGGGATCCTCAGGCACGGCGCCGCGCGCGCTCGTGGTCTTCGATTTCGACTGCTCGCTCGTGAACGAGGACTCGGACGCGCGCTTCTGCCGTGCGCTTTGTCCGGAGCTGCTCGCTCGCCTCGAAATGCCGCCGCACACGCCGCCGCCGCAGGGCTGGCCGGCGCTCATGGACGAGGTCTTCGGCGACTTTGCGACGCGCTACCCTCACGTCACACAGCGCGAGATCCTCGACGTCGTCGGGCAGATCGCTGTGTTCCCCGAGATGCTGGAGGCCGTGCGCCATGTTGTGGACGAGCACGAGGCGACGGTCGTGATCATCAGCGATGCCAACACGGTCTTCATCGAGAGCATGCTCGAGCGCCACGGACTGCGAGGCCACGTCGCTGAGATCCACACGAACGTCGGCGTGTGGGAGGAGAGTCGTCTGCGAGTGAGACCGTACCGTAGCGAGAACCAGGACCACCACGGGTGCGAACTCTGTCCGTGGAACTTGTGCAAAGGTGGGTTAGTGCGTGGATTTGATGTGGTCAATGGCTTATGTCGTGAGGGGATTATTATTTTGTAGGGACGATCGTCGACGAGCTGCGAAGGAAGGGCCAGTACGACGTCGTTCTCTACGTGGGCGATGGTATCGGCGACTACTGCCCGTCGACACGGCTCACGAGGTGAGTTCCCCCTCTCCATCGATGACTGGACTCCAAGTTTTCTAATTCTCTTGTTTTATTTGCAGTCGAGATATCGTCTTTGCTAGGGCTAATGACGCTGCAGGCAAGTCTTTTGGTCTGCTCCACCGAATCGAATCCAACGCCGACTCGGTCCGCGCGCGCGTCGTGCAGTGGAACACGGGAAAAGATGTTCTCGTCAACTTTCAAGAGACACTGCGAGCTACGCGCGTCCAGGCGTAGAAGCTGACACCTTCTCCACTGATTCGAGCCTCACATGAGCTCGACGCTAGTGTATCGTGAAGGGTGATGTCGTGGAATGCAACTTGAGTTATCCGAGAAATAATGTAGTACTGTGCGTCTCTCGTGTGAGTCTAACAAAACATGTACTCGTCATTGTCGAGGACCCAATCAGGTACGTTTGCAGGGGGCTTCATCTCCACCCCCTTGATTGGATTCGTGAGCGAGTACTTGCGAATCGTGAAGTCGAGTTTGTTCATGTCAAAGGTAGGCGACTCCAGAGCGACACTAATCGGGATCCACTCGACTTCTTCGTCGCGCTCATAACCGGGCATCGTCAGGTAGTACGGTCCAACAAGAGCCTCGGCGACACTACCTGGCGTGATCTTTTGCTTACCGCAGAGCCGCAGGCGGACGAGCACGTTGACCAGCACACGACCAATTTTGCGTTTTGAAGCATCCAATGGTACCCAAAGAGGTAAACGACCCAGAGCATCACCAGAAAGAGTTGGTTATGAAGATCCGAGAGAATGCCGAGCTGGAGACGCAGGTGGTTGACGCCCGTGATGGTCACAGCCGCGATGAACGTCGGTAGAACCCCGAAGAAGATGATGGGGGAGAGGAATGGCAGCACATATCGCGTTGCACCTCGCAGGATCAAGTGCTGGCATGTGAGACTATAAAAATTGTACGAGATGGAAATGACGCGCACAACGCCGATGAACGAGTCAAGATAATTGACGAACTGCCCGGGCTTACACTTGTAGTACGGCGAGTCACTGGTCTTGAGCACGAAGCCTTCGGTCCACAAGTCGACTCCGTTCACCCACCAAGTACAGTTGCTGTCGGCTGCACCAATGTACCACGTCACGAGATTGAGCCAGAGAATTACTTTGGAAAGCTGGATGTTGCGACCATGCGAGATTGTAGACAGATTCACTGTGAAGAACGAGTCGAGCAATTGCGTGAGCGCATTGCTGTCGAGCCATGCGTTAGCTTTCACGCGACGCAGCATCGCAAGGATATTCTTGAGGTTTTGCACAACCCAGACAGAGAAGACAGTGCACCCGACGAGGGAGACGAGTGCGTAGACATTCACTAGAACTTTTTCGGTACCTCGACTGAATGTCGTCGTGATGATCGTATTGGGTCCGTTCTTGATGAGATCGAAGAACACATTTGGAAACGGCTCGTCACCCTCCTGAGGGACCCGTCCACCAAGCACACAGGATACGATCGCCCCCGGGTTCGCAATTTTTTCAATATGCGTGTACTGGAATGTCGACCCGTTGGGGAAGTAGACTGGCTCCAGGACCATCATCGAGAACGTGTCTTTCCCCGTCCCTTCGCCGAAGCACCGCCAGTCGACATACCCTTGTCGGTTTACCACGCTTTGTGAGACTTCTCGCTGGCGACACGCGCCTGAGCGATCAAAGGTCGCGACCCAGCCAGCCGCGTGAGCGTCTTTGCAAAAGTCGAGGCATCCATCGCGCGTCAGGCAGACTGTCGACATTCGTGAGCGGATCTTCGTGAGCTCAGTCTCGTTCGTGATTTGGTTCTCACTGATCACACGCGGGATAAAGAATTGGGAGCCGTAGGCTGTAAGCACACTCGACTGAGGCTGTGCGTCCAAATAGACGGGGTCCGGGTAGCTCGCCTTGTGGAGATTCGGAGCGAGGTTCCAATTCTGGCAAATTCCGATCGTGTCAGATTTCTCGAGGAAATACCGCTCAACAAACCGTCCTTCTTCGGCCTGGTTTTTGATGTGCATACCGACAAACAAGTACGGCGCATAGTACGAAAAATCCACGACGGCGTCTCGGAAGTCTTTCGGAGCGAGCCCAACCAGCCACCACAGCCGTTCGCGTCCCAAAACAAGAGCATTCAGATCAGGTTCAGTGGGCTGCGTGCGCTCAGGTAGCGAACCCGACATCTTGCTGTATCGCACGCCCGACGGCTTGCCCGAGAGATCGCGAAATCCTTCGTAATAGCGGAACTCCTGGTTGAGCCCTTTCTTGCCTCCGAAGCCAATGGGATCCAGCGAATAGTTCCTAGCGAGCTCTTGCGTGAGCTGCTGTACCGCGTTGTCATGACCAAGCAAGTCTACGAGGAGTTTACGTCGTGCAAGACAATCATCAAGATCCGGAAAAACCGTGTCCTGGTAAAGCTGTGCTCCTTGTTGGACGTACGTGTTGTTCGGATCATAGGAGGACTGCCACTCGTAGTTCATGAGCTGCAGCACGTTGATGCCTTTGAGGCACATGACAGCTTCCGACACTTCGTTCACGCGACACGTTTGCTGCTCCATGAAGTTGTTGCCGGCATAGTAGCCTTTCGTCAGGCAATAATTGTCCATTTGCTGGCGGATCTTGGCACCCTTGGGCACGAGACTCGTGCGACAGAAGAGTCCGACGTACGGGTCTTGCTGGAAATCGTCTAGGTACTGAGCCCACTTGGTCGCACGGTTGAAGACGACAAAATCATTGTACATGTTGATAAACCGGATCGGCTTGCCTTCGGGTGCCGTGTACTTGACTCCCGACATGTCGTACAATGCCTTTGCGTACTGATAGTCGACTTCCATGGTCCAGTTCAGGTTATGGCTGAAGACGAGGTCATCGCCAGGCAACCCATAGAAGCTCAGCACGTAAGATTTGACAGGTGATGCAACGTTCCACACCAAGCTAGCGATGCACGACGCGAACTTGATCCAAAAATTGAAGCGGCGGCCGGGTGTTCGCGAACGCAGTGATGCCCCTACGTCCTTGAAGCTCACAAGTCGCTCTTTACTGGATCCTCCGAAGTGAGTATAACTCATGAGCTGTTTAGCAGCAACAGGATCTGTCTTCTTCGGCCATAGTGACTCGCTGGAAAGTGGGTCATTCGACGGCAGGGTACTGAACTGACTGTCCACGGGCGAGATTTTACTGTTGGGCTTGGGCGGGGATGCCATGGCTGCCGACTCGTGTCTGGGGAACAATAACTGGGAATGAACCGATGCAGCTGGGATGGGTTGCTCGTTGCTTGGTCGGGGACGAATATGATTAAATTTAGATGCTTTGTCTATCTTTGGCACAACACAAAGGGTGACCTTTGTTGAGCGGACAGCAAGATTCTGGCACTACATTGGAAGTATAATTATGCGATGTAGCATCCCACAGTGCCTCAGCTTTTCTAGAGATAGATGAAGCCAATCAGCGAACGTCGAGAGAATATCTTGAGTGACAATCAAGGACGAAATGATAGACCATTGCTGGTTCTCAAATTTGAGAAGCTTCAGAATTGCATTTTGCAAAATATGTCACCCAAATAGGTAACTGCAACAAGATCAGCAAAAGAAGAATTCTTCGTCGTCGAGAACCCATTGCGGAATCTTGACCGGAGCCTTCATGGGGTTATTACGCACGCGGTTCTTGAACGAATATTTTCGCAATGCAAAGTTGAGCCTCTCGATGTCGAACTCTAGGGCTTCGAGTGCGACACTGAGCGGGATCCATTCGGTCGCCTCGTCTCGCACGAGGCTGGGCAGCGTAAGGTAGTACTTTCCGATCAGTGCTTCCGCCGCGCTTCCTGGCTTGACTCGCTGCTTACCACAGAGCTTTAATTTGCAGAGAAGGCCTACGAGGAAGTGACCTATGGTCGCATTTTGCAGCATCCAGTGGTACCCGAAGAGGTAGAAGACCCAGAGCATGACCAAGAAGAGCTGGTTGTGTAAGTTCGAGAGAATGCCGAGCTGCAGACGCAAGTGGTTAATGCCAGTGATGACTGTTGATGCGATAAACGTCGGTAATACGCCAAAGAAAATGATAGGCGAGAGGAACGGCAGCACGTATCGCGTCGCACCACGCAAAATAAGGTGCTGGCATGTGAGACTGTAGAAGTTGTACGAGATCGATAGGATCCGCACGACGCCGATGAACGAGTCGAGAAAGTCGACAAAGTATCCTGGCTTGCATTTGTAATACGGCGAGTCGCTGGTCTGGAGCGCAAATCCCTCAGTCCAGATATCCACCTCGTCCACGAACCAAGTGCAATTACTATCGGCCGCACCAATATACCATGTCACGAGGTTGAGCCAGAGGATCACTTTGGAAAGTTGGATGTTACGCCCATGTGAGACTGTCGATAGATTCACAGTAAAAAACGAGTCGAGGAGCTGTGTGAGCGCCTTACGGTCGCACCAACCCTTGGCTTTGACTCGCAGCAGCATCTGCGTAAGGCGCTTGAGGTTTTGCACGACCCACACAGAGAAGACGAGGCAGCCCACGAGCGAGACCAATGCGTAGACGTTGACCAGCACTTTCTCGGTCCCTCGACTGAAGGTTGTCGTGATGATCGTGTTGGGTCCGTTCTTGATGAGATCGAAGAACACGTTTGGGAACGGCTCGTCGCCGTCTTGAGGGACCCGTCCACCGAGCACGCATGAGATGATCGCAGCAGGGTCGGCGATGTTTTTGACGCTACTAGACCACGTCTTTGATCCATCTGCCCGCGTGATCTGCTCAGAAAACGAGACGATGAATGTGTTTTTGCCTGTTCCTTCGCCCATGCACCGCCAATCGACGAAACCTTGACGATGCAGCGTGCTCTGCGAAATAACGCGCTCGTGGCAGGCACCCGAACGATTGAATGTGGCGAGCCAACTCGCAGCGTGCGGCGTGCTGCAGGCATCAACACAGCCGTCGCGGGTGATGCACTGCGTTGTCATGCGCGAAAGCACCAGTAGCTGCTGCGCTGGGTCCGTCACATTTTGATCCTTCATCGCTCTTGCCGCAAAGAAAGAGCCGAAGCCTGTAAGCACGCTGGTCTGTGGCTTACCGTCGAGGTAGCTTGGCGTCGGGAAGGTCTTCTTCGCTCTTCCAGCCAGGTTCCAGTTCTGGCAGATGCCTACATTGCCTGCGGTCTCCAGCGCGTATCGCTCGATGAACCGCCCCGTGTCGGCCTTGTTGTTGATCTGCAGTCCGATGAAGAGGTACGGTCCGTAGTACGCGAAGCCCAGGATGCCAGCGCGGAACTTGGCGGGCGTGAGTCCTTCATCCCACCAGAGTCTCTCTCGCCCAGCGACGAGTGCATTCGTGTCCGACTCGGTCGGCTGCGTGCGCTCAGGTAGCGAACCCGACATCTTGCTGTACCGCACGCCCGACGGCTTTCCCGAGAGGTCCGTGAAGCCTTCATAGAAGCGGAATTCCTCGTAAAGCCCCTTCTTGCCACCAAAGCCCGCCTGCTCGAGGCTAAAGTTGGTGGCGAGCTCCTTAGACAGCTGTACGAGCGCGTCGTCGCGTCCCATTTTTCGTACGAGTAGTTCACGCCGCTCGAGACAGGCAGTCAGGTTCGGGAAGATGGCGTGCTGGTAGGCCTGCATAGCCGCTTGCACATCCGGATTCGTCGGGTCGAACGACGACGTCCACTCGTAGTTGAGCAATGTAAGCGCATCGATGCCCTTGAGGCACATAACGGCCTCGGACACTTCGTTTACACGACAGTTGAGTTGTTCGAGCAGATTATTTCCCGCGAAGTAACCGTTCGTAAGGCAGTAGTAGTCCATCTCAGCGCGAATCATCGGATTACCGGGCACGAGGCTCGCGCGGCAGAACTGGCCCACATACGGATCTTGTTGGAAATCGTCCAGGTATCGAGCCCAATTCGTCGCGCGATTAAAGACCACAAAGTCGTTGTACATATTGATGAACCGGATCGGTTTCCCTTCGGGTGCCGTGTAGTCGATACCTGACTTGTCGTACAGCGCCCTCGCGTACTGGTAGTCGACTTCCATGGTCCAGTTCAGGTTCTGACTGAAGACGAGGTCATCGCCAGGCAATCCATAGAAGCTCAGCACGTAAGATTTGATGGGCGACGCGATGTTCCAGATCATGCTCGCAATGCAAGAGATGTACTTGATCCAGAAATTGAGACGTCCGGTGCGCGAGCGCTCGCCGACCGTCTTGGCGACGTCGCTGAAGCTCACGTGTCGTTCACTCTTGTCGTCGCTCTCATTCTTGTCGGAACCTGCGGGATACGACTCGTACAAGTCTTCGCGAGTGTTCGCCGCCGTCTTCTTGGGCCACAGTTTGGTATCCTCGTAATCTGTGTGTAGTACTTCCTGGCCGAGCGCATCAGGCTCAATCGTGGCGCCGTCAGGTGAGACCTTGGCCGCGTACGATGTTGGACGGGATCCTGGCATGCGGGAACGTCTTGCTGCCTCCTCAAGAACGGGATTTGAAACTGCGACGAGCTCGTGTCAGTCAAGACCCGGAATAGGATCGCTTAAAGTAACTCGAGAGTCCGAACAATCGCAGGTGGAGAAGAACGAGTAGAGCGAGTAGATTTTGTTGTTTGTGAGTATACATATCGTCTTGAGCTCTTAGATCTTACCCGAGACAGCGCCCGTCTTGGGCACGGCCGAGCCCTGTGCGTTCTTGAGCCAGCAAGTGCCGCCGTCCTGGCTCGTCCACGTGAAGACCTTGCAGCCCGTTCTCGCTTGGCAGATCGCGCAACAGCCTGCAGCCGTGCCGCTTGCCGCACTGCCAATGTCGTTGCCGTAGTAGTCAAAGTCGTTCACGAGCGTGCAGGCGTTGCTGCCGCCGTTGTAGACCGCCGACTTGGCCCCCGACTTGCTCGAGGTCGCTCCCTTGCCGCTCTTGAGCCAGCACGTGCCGCCGTTGTAGTCGGTCCACGTGAACGCACCGCACCCAGCACGCTGGCCACAGAGCCCACAGCAGCCGTCCACGCTGCCGCTCGGTGCACTGCCAATGTCGTTGCCCGTGTAATCGACGTTGAGCTCGACGGTCGAGCACTGCGATGACGGCGTCGATGACACGACCGACGAACGAGCACCGGACTTGCTTGACGTCGCGCCCTTGCCACTCTTGAGCCAGCAAGTTCCCGAGTTGTAGTTGGTCCAGGTGAATGCCGCACAGCCAGAGCGAGCCTTGCAGATCGAGCAGCAGCCTTCCGCAGTCGAGCTGAGTGCGCTGCTGATGTCATTGCCCGTGTAGTCGACGTCGTTCTCGATCGAGCAGCTCGACGGCGGAGGCGTCGGAGGCGGCGTCGTGGAAGTGACGACAGCTGAGCGCACACTCGAGTCGGCCTTGGTCGTGCCCTTGCTGCTCTTGAGCCAGCACGTGCCGCCGTTATAGCTGGTCCACGAGTAGGCGCCGCAGCCGGCACGGTTCTGGCAGAGCGAGCAGCAGGCCTCTGCGTTCGCGCCAGCGACGCTGCCGATGTCGTTGCCCACGTAGTCGACACCATTCTCGATCATGCAGGAACCCGACGGAGGCGGCGTGCTGCCCAGGAAGCTCTTGACCTGCTCGCCAGCCTCACGACCGATGTACATGATGAAGCCGTACGGGTTCACCGTGCCGTCCTTCATGGCCGAACCATCGCCGACAAAGATGTTGCTCGTGCCGACGACGCGTAGCTTGTCATCAGCACAGCGCTTGCCGTCCGAGCCGTCACCCGAGGCGTAGCAACTGCCGCCGAAGTGGTGCGTGATGTAGCCGCGGTTGTTGTTGACCCAGTCGGCGACGCTCTGGCCGTTGGAAGCCGACAAGAACGTGGCACCGTTGGCTCGCAGCGCGTCGACGACGCGCGTGGCGTAGTTCTGCATGGCCTGGAGGTCGCGGCTCGTGCCGAAGTAGGCCGAGTTCTGCGTGAACGCGTTCCACTTGCCGTCGGCGCTGAAGGACGAGTAGTCTCTCGCCTCCGGGTTGTTGACGTAGAGCGAGGTCGTGAAGGCGTCGCCGTTCTGGTAGAAACCACCAAAACCGTTCGTGAGCACGGTCGTCTGGAAGTCGTACGAGCGGCCACCCACGTCGTAGGTCTCGTAGCCGATGAGTACGGGCCCGGGACTGGCCCAACCGCCCGTTTGGCCTTGGTTCATGAACTGGTCGATCGCCCACTGCGGGTGGTTCTTGTACTGGAACGACTTCATTTGCGGGTGCGAGAACGACGCAAAGACCACGTTCGTATCGAAGAGGCTCTTGCCCACGTTGCCGTTCACGACCCAGCCGCCACCGGCACTGGACTTGACGCCCGGGAAGTCGCTGCGTGAGTTGAGCAGGTTGAGCTGGTCCTGAGGACCGACACCACTCTGGATCAGCACTTTCGGCGTGCTCAACGCACCAGCAGCCATGATCACAGCGCCGCGAGCCGTCAGGGGCACCTCGAGGTTGCCGTTGTAGACCACGGCCGTGGCTTTGCCTTGCCACTGCTTGACGTGGCTCACCATGGCCGACGTGATGAGCTTGACATTCGATCGGTTCTTCATCTGGCTCCAAAACGCCTTGGCCGGCGTGTCGCGCAGTCCGCCCTTGATCGTGTACGGCGCGTGGCCGAAGCTCTTGCTCTTGGAGTTGCGCGCGGCCGCGTCGTTGATCGTCTTCTCGCTGTACCCGAGCTTACTGAACGCGTTGGCGACGATCGTGTAGGCCTCTTGGTTGTAGTACTTG
Organism: Pythium myriotylum; assembly: GCA_023091665.1. NCBI lineage: Eukaryota > Oomycota > Peronosporomycetes > Pythiales > Pythiaceae > Pythium > Pythium myriotylum. The sequence continues at coordinate 2,948,546 of JALJCQ010000015.1, forward strand.
CCGTCGGGCGACGGCGCGTCCGTGGCGCCGTGGATCTGCTCGTTTTCGCTCATGAGTGAGGCCACGCGTGACGGCGCGAACGGCCAGTTGGAGCTCGTGACGTACGCGTCCGACGGGCGAAAGTAGAGCGCGGCGTTGATGGACGAGCAGCCGCCCACGAGCTTGCCGAGCCACATGTAGGGCCCGTTGATCCAGTCGACGCGGTACTTTTCGTTCTCGGCGTTGTAAATAGTGCCGTCGTACTCGCCGGGGATGTCGAACTTGGTCCATCCTTTGCTACTGGCGTAGCTGGGGCCATCAGTGCCGCCCGTGGCCTGGAGAGACGGCAGGCCGGCCTCGAGGATCAGCACCGAGACCGAGGGGTCTCTTGAGAGAAACTCAGCGGCGACGAGACCGCCAGGCCCACTGCCGACGACGACGACGTCGTAGGCCTGCTGTGCGTCGGCAAAGGAGAACACCGCAACTGCCGAGAACAGGAGAAGCGGAGGCGACCGAAGGAGCTTCATATCTTCTCACGAGGTAGGAGTGTCGTGTGGAGAGAAGATTGGGGAATGAGACCCTTTTAGGCGAGCGATGAGGAGTCGGCTGGCGTCTCTCTGGACCGACGCACTGCCGGTGAAGAGACACGGGAGCTTGAAGTCATGAGGCCAGGGAGAGTCGAGAACCACATGGAGAAGTTTCATCCCATGAACCCAATTGGGTCTCGGAAAAATTCGCATCGTGTGGATGCAGAGGCGAGAGTGTATCCATGTCGGGTGGCGAGTCTCCAGTGACGCTGGTTGGAACGTTTCTTTCTGCACGAGCAACGTACGTATGGTCTGATCAGTTCAGTCCAATAACAGGTACGCAGCCACGCGCAGCTTCAAGCTCGGCTGCGTCTCTGTTGTGACGGAGAAAAAGGCGGGTCCACGCGTCCCTGTCACAGGGAGCTCACTACTCAGGTTGTCTGCAACGAGCAAGAAAACGAACAGAGACCATAGACTAGAAGCTGGCAATATTTCGCAACTGGGTCCCAACTCAGCTTCTGGAACTATTAGGTGGCATATGCATGGACAAATGTCCGCTGGAGCTCGGCACGGAAGTCGACGTGGGATCCGGCGAGGAAGCTCTGGACCTGCTCGCCGGCCTCGCGGCCGATGTACATGACGAAGCCGTACGGGTTCACCGTGCCTTCTTTCATGGCCGACGCGTCGCCCACGAAGATGTTGCTCGTGCCGACGACACGGAGCTTGTCGTCGGCGCAGCGCTTCGAGTCCGAGCTGTCGCTCGAGGCGTAGCAGCTGCCGCCAAAGTGGTGCGTGATGAAGCCCTTGTAGCTCTCGGCGACCCAGTCGGCGACGCTCTGGTTCTGCTTGGCCGAGAGGAAGGTTGCACCGTCGGCCGTGAGCGCGTTCACGACCTTGGTCGCGTAGCCCTGCATGGCCTGGAGGTCGCGGCTCGTGCCGAGGTACGCCGTGTCCTTGGTGAGCGCGTTCCACTTACCGTCGGCGCTGTAGTAGGCCGAGTCTCGGCCTTCCGGGTTGTTGACGTAGAGCGAGGCCGTGAACGAGTCGTTGTTCTGGTAGAAGTCGGCGAAGCCGGCCGTCAGCACGGTCGTCTGGAACTCGTACTGGCGGCCGTCGACCTCGTAGTTCTCGTAGCCGATCAAGACCGCTGTGGCTCTGGTTGACGAACTGGTCGATCGCAGCTGCAGGGCGGTTCTTGTACTGGAACGACTTCATCTTCGGGTGCGAGAACGACGCAAAGACCACGTTCGTGTCGAACAAGCTCTTGCCCACGTTCTCGTTGACGACCCAGCCGCCGTTGGCGCTCGTTGAGACGCCAGTGAAGTTACCCCACGAGTTGAGCAGATCGAGCTGGTCCTTAGGGCCGACGCCACTCTGGATCAAGACCTTGGGCGTGCTCAACGCACCGGCAGCCATGACTACAGCACCGCGAGCCGTCAGCGGTACTTCGATGTCGTTGTTATAGACCACGGCTGTGGCCTTGCCCTCGCACTGCTTGATGTAGCTCACCGTGGCCGACGTGACGAGCTTGACGTTTGGTCGGCTCTTCATCTCGTTCCAAAAGACCTTGGCCGGCGAGTCGCGTAGGCCGTTCTTGTACGTGTGGACCGCGTGGCCGTAGATCTTGTCACGCGCATTGCGTGCCACAGGGTCGTTCAGTGGCTTTTCCGAGTATCCAACCTTGCCGAAGGCACTCGCTACGATCTCGTAGGCCTCTTGGTTGTAGTACTTGCCATCGGGCGACGGTCGATCGATCACGCCGTGGAGTTTGGCGTTCTCGGTCATGAGCGTGTCCACGCGAGAAGGAGAGAACGGCCAGTGGGAGTTGGTGACGTAGGCATCCGCCGGGCGGAAGTAAAGCGCGGCGTTGATGGACGAGCAGCCTCCGACGAGAGTGCCGAGCCACATGTACGGGCCGTTGACCCAGTTCACTCGGTACTTTTCATTCGCGTTGTTGTAGATGGCCAGGTCGAACTCGCCGGGGATGTCGAACTGCGTGAGACCTTCCTTCTTGGCGTAGCTAGGGCCATCCGTGCCACCCGTGGCCTGGAGAGACGGCAAACCAGCCTCGAGGATCAGCACCGAGACCGAGGGATCTCGCGAGAGGAACTCGGCGGCGACGAGACCCCCGGGACCACTGCCGACGACAACGACGTCGTACGCCTTCAAACCCTGAGCAGTCGACATGGAGAGGGCTGCGAGGACCGAGAGCGTGAGAGAAGAGCGGAGAACCTTCATGGAGGCTGGAGTGAGTTGGAACTTGTTGGCGATTTCCAGAGTGAGGAGGATCAACCGAGAGATGCAGATTTGGTCGAGCTCCGAGCAATGATCCACGACTACAGCTGCCGCAGAGGCCGACGTCGAGCTTGCTCAGCAAAGGAACGACCAGGAGCAGGAAGCCTACAAGGTTGTAGCATCATCGCCCTCCACGAGGTCAATGGATGCCGCCGATGAGTGACCATCAATCGATCCTTGAAGCGGGCGTGGCGACGGTGGTGGAGAAAGTCCTGACTCTCGGTGATTTGGTGTCCTGCGCACAGGTAATCCCGGGTTCTGGCAGCCACCAACAAGCGACAGCTATTGTCGTTTCACGCCCGTGGTGCAAAATAGACTACACCTTCATCATCATCATCATCGTCAGCAACACAGCAGTGAGAGGATCTCGCCAGTTGGGGATCGGGGATCCACAGGGCAGTCGTTCCATCCAGCAACACCACTCGGTTGTGCTTGTGCAAGCCAGTTAACCTCGGCCGAAAATCTCCACCAGACGGCACTCTTTGCAGCCCAACCGGTGCTTGCCAGAGACAGAGCCAACAGATGAATCTTCCCGCGACAGCGATAGCTCGCTAAGGTTTGCTCGAAGCCGAAACGTAGACAAATCAGCTCGGGAAAGAGTCGTAGCCCGCAGATTCAGCCGAGGTCTTTGTTTCCTCGCCACGGCTTTGCGCGTGTTGTCAAGGGAAGATCGCTCACCATGCTGTGGTCAATCTAGAACTGCCTAGTTTGTAGAATCCTTCATGTACAGTACTGGTCCTAGGCACAGAGATCGATCAACCATACGATCAAGGTTGGAATGTAGCCAGGAACTGTGGAATGGACTGGATGGATTCTAGTCCATTCCACGGCTCCTGGCTCATTGTCGCAGGATGTGGCGATGAACGGGCACCGTGCGACTCCCCCCGGCTCCTGGACCCTCATTTCCCATCTCGCAGGAAGGTTTCGGTCCGCCAGACGCATGTTTCGTCTTTTGATGGATGCGGAGGACAAGTGCGTAGAAGCCCAGCCACAACACAATGGAAGCATTGTCGTCGGGAATCCCAAGAAGAAAAAGCAAAGCGTCAAGTTGACGGGAGAACTGGCGGATGACTTTATCATTCATGAAACTTTTACAATTTTTGACTCTGGCTGTGGGGTCGTGGTCTCTGCCATATCTGTGTTGGTTTTCGTTCTCTCTGGGTGTGTCTGTGTGGTGGGGAAGTGTCGTGCGTCTCCAGTTCGATCCTGGTCGGCACGACGGATTTTCATAAAAGGCTCATAGCGTAGTCTCATCGGGGGGGGAGGACTTGGGATTTGTAGGGATCGCTCACGCAGCAAAAACGGTGTTCGCGGGCGTGCCGCTCGCGGACGTTGATGGGATCGAGTCGGGCTCGGACAAAAGTGACGTGCGAGGAGAAGACGCACTGAAGGACGAGTTGGAGGCCTCGCGGCGCATATCCGACCCAGTGCTGCTCAACGCGCGACGAATCGCACTTTGCGACAAGCGACGCTCAAGGTCTTCTTTCTTTTCCTTCTCCCGAATCAGCTGTGTCATCTTGTGGAGCTCCTCACCTTGGCGAACAGCGGCTTCCACGTCTTCCTTCTCGCGTTTCTCCTTCTGGGCCAGTTGGAACTTGAGCTGCTTCTGTCGCTCCGACGATCTGGCGGCGTTCGCCTCTTCAAGCTTCCGACGCCGCTCCTCCTGGGCCTCTTTGTTGCGGTTGTAGTTCGCGCTGTCCTTTGTGTAGTCCAAATACCGAGGCTTGACATTGTCGTACCGCGACTTGCGAGCTGTATAGGAGAGCTGGAGTCCCAGCGGATCGTTCGAGTCCACGGACGATGTCGTTGAGTAGAAGCTGAGACGGTCCGCAGCGCTGCGATTGCGCTGCTCCCAGTCGTTGTGGGCAGCGAGGATGTGGAGATCATTCAGCGTTCGATTAATTCCCGACAATCGACGCGGGTTCGACTTGCTCAACATAAAGGACCGGCGGTCCAACGAGGCGGCAGCTTTCTGCTGGGTTGACCTCGTGCTCAGGCGTGACTTGGCCGAATCGTGGCTGCCGTCCGAGGCATCACTGCCGCGGCGTCTCACTGGCGTCGTGGGCTTCATCATCTCCTTCACTTTGCTTTGCACGTTAGCGTACTTGTTGGATTTCTTGGTCGGCGTGACGGCCGAGGTCGCCGCCGGCGTCGTCGGCTTGGGCGTCGGCTTGGCCGGCTCTCGCTTGACCGCGCTGGGGCTTTTGTTTGTGCGCGACGCGAGCGAGGCGGCGGTCGGCGCAAAGAGCTTGGACGGCACGTTCTCTGGTTTCCTGTACTTGCGGTGGATCATGCGCGCCTTGCGCGGGTTCGACTCGAGCGCCTGGCGCAGCTCTGCTTCGTCCTCTGCTGTCATCTTGACCTCTCGGTCGAGCAGCTCCATGAGCATCTCACGGTCGTCTTCGCCGTCGGTCGAGAACCGCTCGCCCACGACGATGAGGTCTTCGGTTTCGATCGTGTGGTCTTCCTCCATCACGAACGACCGCTCGGTCGTGAGAATCGGGCGCTTCTTGGTCTCCTGTTCCGGTGTGTTGACAAACTCCCGCGCCTCGGGCTCCTGTGCGTCAGCCGGCGGCGGCGGCGGTGGCGGCACTGCGTCATCCTCTGTCTCGGGGGTCAGCTCGTCGCTCGAGGCCACTTCTTCGAGCGTCTCGAGCGTGAGGTCATCGGCCGACGGCAAGTCCTCGAGCGTCTCGGGCGTCGGGTCGTCGGTCGAGAGCTCGCCCGCGTGCTCGTCGTCGGTCTGGTTGGCCTCGTCGGCAAACTCCATTTCCAGCTTGCGCTCGACCGCGAGCACGAGCTCGTCTTCGTCGTCAAAGCTCGCCTCGTCGACGCTCTGGTTGGCGCGCGCGGCGTCGCTGGCCGAGCGCGCCTTGAGCTGCTGCTGCTGTTGGAACTGGAGCTGCTGCTGCTGCTTGGCCGTGAGCGCGTCGTACTTTTGCTTCTCGTCCGTGACGTGGATGCTGCGGTCGCCGTCGAAAAAGTTGCGCACCGTGCGGAAGGGCAGCGCGTCGAGCGACTGCTCCTGCTTCTTCTCGAAGCGCGAGACGATGCTGCGCACGGGCGAGTGGTCGGCGAGGCTGCTGAGGCGCGGCACGGCGGGCGCCTTCGGGATCGGCGAGCAGGCCACGGCGAGCTTGAGACGAGGCTCGGGCTCGCACGGGTCCTGCGTGCGGAGCTCCTCGTAGTCGTCGTGGTTGGTCGTCGCCATGGGTGGCGGGGGAGGGGGAGAGCAAAAAGTGTTCCGCGACGAGCGTTAGACTGCTGGATAGACTGCTGGATCGGGGGCTCGCTCGCGCGTGTGGCCGACCAGAAATGGGATCCGGGGAGAACGAGGCAGAGAGCACGGAGGCGCACGCAGCGCGTGGGGACGATGGCGGAGGGAGAGCAGAGCCCGAGGCGCGCCGGCGAGGGAGCGACCGCCGTCGTTTTCTTCACCTGCGGGCGAGCGTATCAGCCGCAGCTACGAAGGCTTCGACACTCCGAACTTCTGCCCCCATGGCTATTTTCGTAAATGTCCCAAACCGACAGATGCTACCATCATTCCGCATTCCTACCGTATCCAAGTGGATTTCGGTCGTCATGCCATAGTTACCCACTGGCCAACCTACTGAGAGAACACTAGTGGCTACCTGCCGAGCCCTAGCCCTTATTCCTGTTGTGGTCGCCTCGAAAATGGATCCAGGGCTCCTCCTTTCCCCTCGTCGACTGACTCGCGTGGATTTCTTTCGCTGCGACCGCGGCCTGCTAGTCAGAGAACGGCAACGCGGAAAGTGTTCTCGGAAAGAAGAAAAAAAAAAAGCAAGACGCCCGATCCTTTCTCTTCTTCCGCGTTTCCTGGATTTCTTTATTTACTCTCGTTTTTTTTTTGTTCTGTCGGTGGTTTCTTCCTTTTCCTTTCTTTCCCCCATCCCATGCAAGCTTTCGTTTTCTTCAAGGGCACACGTATTTTGGTACACACCACGCACAAACTCGACACGCCACGCAGGATAATGCACAAAATGCTCTCAAAAGTCGAGCTCGTCGATGCCGTCGATGTCGTTCACGGTCTCGTCGGCCTCCACCATGTAGTCGTTGATGAAGAGACCTTCCCACCGGATCACCACGGACGCAAAGACCTTGGCCAGCTCTTCCATCAGCACGTTCGTGTCGCTGTCGTTGCCTTCGTATCGACCGACACCGAGCGCGAGACACCCGTGGATCTCGCTGCCGTCGCTCGCCACTTCCACGGCGTCCTGGAAAATGTAGCTAGCACGACAAATCAATTTTTTTTTCATCAGCTTTTCATGCACAATGGATGGGTCAACTCGCTCGAACAGAAACGTACCCGTTGCAATCGTCCTCGGGGGAAAATTTGAGCGCGTTCGCCGTGCCCACCGAGATGACGCCGCAGATCCATCGCTCGCCGCGACCCGTGTACAGATCGTCACGCGAGATAAAGTTTGCCGAGAGTGACGACACGGGGCCTCGCCCTGGGAAATCTTTGACAGTCTGGACGATCTTGACGTTTGGGCTCGGCCACTGGTGGACTTTCTTCTCCTTGACTTCCGGGAACGTCTCGATGTACTTGACAAAGTCCACGTCGAAGTTGCGGTCCGCGACTTCGTGGGCGCGCATCCCTCGGAAGAATTTGCGCGTCTTGACGAAATATTGCGAGCCTTCGGCCCAAAAGTCAAAGTTCCAGCCGAACGCCTGCCGGCTGAAAGCCGGTGGCGACGGCGTGTTTAGTATCGCGAGCATCGCGCGCTTGCAGTCCTCGGTCGTCTTGTGCATGTTCTGTATCCTCGCAATGTCCCAGATGATATCGTCGTTTCGGGGCGTCGTGTCCACCCACCCACCGGGCGAGCCGTGCTCCATCTTGATGCCATAGCCCGAGCTGACCGACGCGGGTGACGACACGGACGAGGTCGTCGAGGCCGTCGAGCGCTCGGTGAGACGAGTGCGCAGGTTCTCGTTCTCGCGCTGGATGAGCTCCATCTGGTGCTTCTGGCGACGCAGCTCCGACTCGTACGTCTGCATCGTGTGCGAGATGAACTCCTCGAGCTGGAAGACCTTCATCCGCAGCTCTTCCGTCTCGCGCTATCCCCATCATCCACCGCGTCAAGTCAGTCTTCCACCGAGATTTGCGATCATCCACGATCTTCTCCACTCACCCGCTGGCGGTCTCGACACCGACGCGAGGCCGCGCGCACTTGCTCGCGACGGCGCTGCGCCTTGCGTCGCTGGATGTCTTCCTCCGAGAGCGGCTCGGTCTTGACGTCGCTCGCGTTCGTCTTGGCTTTCTTGCCGCTCTTGCCCGAGTCCGAGTCCTCATCCGAGACCTTGACGTCCTCGAGGCGCGCGAGCGACGCGACGTCGCCGTCGCCGCGCAGCACGGACGACGAGAGCGCCACCTGGCTCAGCAGCATGCGCTTGCGCTCCATGAGCTCGCGCCCGAGCGACGAGACCTTGGCGAGATCCAGCACGCGCGAGGCGCCGAGGCGGTCGACGGGCTCGTCGCGCGAGGCGCGCTTGCCCGTGAGGCGCGCGGGGGGCGGCGTCTCGGTCGGGAGCAGCGCGACGTCGTCGGCGTCCAGGGGCATGGGCGCGTCGTCGTCCAGAGCTTTGAGGCGCGACTGGGAGTCCATCTCGGGCACCACCGACTCGAGCCGCATTAGTGAGAGGCTTGTGACTTGTGGTCGAAAGGATTTCCGGACAAGGGAACGGACTCCAACGCTAAAGGCAAAAGGCAAAAAAAAAAAAAAGAAGGAGCTCTGGATGTCCCAGGACAACACGCGTGGACGAATAGGAAACGGCGAAGGCGGGGGGCGGAGCAAAACGGCTCGTCTGCTTGTGGTTCTGTGTGGAACACTTCGCCCACAACCCTCCGGAGCGAAAGTGTTCCAATCTGTGAGTGTGAGAAAGAGAGAGAGAGAGAGAGAGCAGAAGACACCAAACACAAGCTTGTGCAGGCTCGTCTCTGGTTCTCGCCCATCTCGCTTTCGGTCCAGAGCAAACCCGCGCAAGTCAACCACTGATATTACTTCTGCGAGGTTCGTGGGTTTCGCGTTCGACCGTTTTCAGCCGAATGGATGGGCTGCCCATCTCGAAGTATTCATTGTACGAGGTAAAGGTCACACCCTATCCCGTTCTGCAGCATTGTGTCCGACCGAGCGTCAGGGCAACAGCGAAAACGCAGCAAAAAACACGAGTTTATGTGGATCAGATCCGAGTCGCGGGCTGGGAACAAAAAGCGCGGAATCGAAATGTCAGGGAACCGAACCTGATTCTCGACAGTGCACATTTCACACAGTCCCGGATGATGACGCACGAGGGGGAACCCAGAGTGATGATCCGATCTTTGGGTGACTCTCATATGTCAGTACATTTGGGAAAAGATGCGATCTTGAACCGTCACCATCCGTGTGGATTGACGAGACCCTTCCATTGCGATCTTCCATCGCGTGCTTAATGGAGATCAACACATCGATCTGCTCGTGTTAACTCGTTGACGTGGGAATCCCGTTCATTTCGTCTTCCGACGCGAGTGGATAAAACAGCACATTGTACGGCCGACACAAGACCGACTGCGTGACGAGCGAGGCGTTCGCGTGCGTGACCGTCATGAACGTGGATTGCGAGGGCAGCGGAATGCCGTCGAGGCCTGAGAACGAGGCCAGCTTGCCACTCGCGATCGCCTTGGCGTGGTCGCAAAAAGGGGTCTTGTCCAGGAATAAACCCCAACGTGAGACAGGGGCCCTCAACTCGACGAATGAGTCCACCCATCGCGGCAAGACGGACACGTTTGACTCGCCGACGACAACCAGCAGCATTTGTGGACTCAACACGACTGATGCATGTCCTGTCGGCAGGAACATGGTAGAAATATTATTTCCACCGACGTTCAGAATCTTCATTCCTCTCCATCCAAGCGCATGGAATGGGAACTCTGTCAGACGGTTGCGAGAAAACGAGAGTTGCGCAGGCTGTAGCTGTTCCAGGACCGCCGGAACTGACTCGAACATGGACTCTTCGAAGAGATAGTACACGGAGAGTGGCCACTTCGATCCGAGATCCGACGGGAGCGATCGCAGATTGCTTGCGCAAACTTGGATTGATTTGACACCTCTCGGGAAATCGCTGCCCGCAAGGCCAGCGGGAAGCTCGCCGTTCGGAAACTGAACGCGGACCATTGTAATCGTCCTGAGCGCTGAGTGGTGGTCGCTGGTGAGGGCGGATTCACTTGGCCACGCGGCAATCGTCGAGTTATACACCTTCAATGTTATGGTCGCGTGGAATCGTTGCAGCTCTGGAGGGACCGCCAGTTGAGGACAATGCCGAACAACAATGCGAATCACACCTGCCTGTTCCAGAATGGTCCACTTGTTGGAGACTTTTTCCCGCTCCCCTAGGATCCCGCTACGCTCGCAGTCCAGCAAAAGCATAGCACAGGTCGCCTGACGCCTCATCCATGGACGGACTTGGATCGCACATTGCTCTAGGCGTGGGACTGACTCGGACTGCACGTGCATCACTAACACCATCAATGCCCAGATTCCAAAGCACAGGTTGAGCGTCCGCTCAAAACGGCGCTGGTGGTGGTGTGGATGCAACGAAACGAAGCCCGAGAAGTGACTCGAATCGCCCACTAGCGTCACCGACGCTGAAGACTCAAGCGGCTCGACCCTTACGCCTGTTGCCTTCTCTCCTGAACTTCGACGGACGAGTCGCTTTGCATTCTCCAAACACCCGATTAAACTGACGGAGAAAATTATTCGACTTGCCAGGTCGCCCCATGAAGTGATTAATACTAATTGCAGCTCGTTCACAGCGTTGACGTTCCACGAGTCGTTTAACCACAAGATTGCTGTTGAAGCCGAGTTCGTCACGCTGTACTCGGGAAGGTACGACATGACTATGAGTGATGGCAAAAGCACTGACGAGAAAAAGTCGAGTATTGCATCGCACACCAACAGCAGAACGCGTCGAACCAGTACTTTGCGACTGAACAGTTCATGCAGCAGTGGTGTCAGTGAGCAGTTGATGACGAGGAGAGAGACGTAGAGCCGGTTGAGCCATGGGCGAGGCACGTGAATACTCATGTTGTAAGCTTGCAAGGATTGAAGTGAAGTCTCAACCACCTCTCGCAGAATAAGGAGCAGATCAAAATACTTTCCTTCAACTCCAAGAACACCAGTAAGCCCGAACATCCAATCAAAGAGCTTCTGGCTCGCTCGCTCCCTCATGAGCATGACTGTCCGAGTGGATCCACGTGGCCGAAGCAAGCGGTCGAATAGCTTCCGAATAGGCGTCTCTTGATTATATCCGAAACTGAGCTCTCGTGACCGCAGAGACCAAAATATCATGAGCAAGACTAGCACTCCATGAAACCCAGCGATAATGAAGTGTACTTTTGAGAGTGCTCGGTAATGAGTCGTGGCGAGCCCCACCCCATAACGATCAAGAGAGTTGCCCAGGAATGTGCCCCCAGTGATCCAGTAAAAGCGACCCATCGAAGCGTAGAAAACGATAGAAATCGAGTGCAGAATGAAAACGCCGAACCAGATCAAGGAAAACGTTCGACCATGAACCATCAGGTACTGCCGTGCGACCGGGACGCTGGCTTTCACTTTTTCTGTCGCTGGCGGTGAGCGATCTGCTTTGGCGTCAGCTAGAGTGTTCATACTCGCTGAGGGAGAGGAGTGCGTATCTTGAAGTGAGCTTGGACAGCAAGCCAAATAACTGGAGGGTCTTGCCACAACCTTTTGGTAGGTCTGGTTTCCCTGTTGGTGTATCGTTGAAGTATTTTTAGAGCGGCGTCCTGGAGCTCTTGGCATGTATGAGGAGGTTTCTTGTGGGGTGCAGACAAACACTTGATATAATCGATTAACTCCTGTCAATCGATTCACCCGATCCTAACCTAGAACTCGGACTCAGCCAGGGTTAACGCGAATCTGACTGTCTCTTTCGTGAAGCTTGCGTACATCCGGTTAACCACCACTGGGCTACCCTCCAGGAGATCCAGAATTGCGCTGTCTTCTGAGTGCTGAACAAGCTTCGAGTCTGAAAACTCATCTTCCTCATCTTCTGTTTCTGCGAAGTCCTGAGGACCATCGAGGAACGGCCGCGGGCAGATACAACGGATAACATACTCCCGATGGACAGGCTCACGCGAAGACGGATTGTGGAGCACTAAGGAAGAAAGATGGCCTCGGAGTTTTGAGTTGCGCAGAATTGAAGATATTCTACGACGAGTGGACGCGAGTTGCAAGTCGGAGACATTCGTGTGAGCTGTGGATAGAAGTAAATCAACAACGTCGACTACATCCGCAGCGACTGAACCGGTATCATCACTCGACAAATATTGTAGCAATGCACTCGCTTGAGACATCATCATCTCCACGTCTTCGAATGTTCGGGCCATTTTCCGGCACGCATCAAGTGCCATTTCGAAAGCAACTTGTAGCTGACCTTTCGCCTTTTCCTGTTCGCTCTTCTGGTCACGACCCGTTGGGATGGCTAGTTGTGACTCCGCACAAGCCTCGTCTAGAAGAGATACCGCACGATCGCACTGCTCGCGTAGATGTCGAAGGGTTGCGTCGATAGTAGGGATTCTGATAGGACCATCTTTGGTGTGAAGAGGCAAGCAAGCTCGATCGAGCATTGCGTAGCAACTTGCAATTGCCCCGACGAGCATCTGATGAAACATCTCATGAGGCGACAGAGTCTCCAGGTAGTGAAACAGCTTCTCCGATTCCCCCACAGGATCGAAGAGACGTTTCTGCTTGCTCACGGGTGTTGCTGTGCTACTTTCCCACATCTGATGCCACATGTGAAGTGACGAAGACCGATTTCCCGAAGAGCTTCGCATCCGCTCTGATAGCATGCCCTCATTCTCAAACCACCACACATTCCTTCCTTCCGACGGCAAACCCTCGTAAGCAGTACTTGCCGACAAAGGATCGGGGACTATCCAATCCTTCGGCGAGTACCAGCGAATGAAATCCGCCAAACACGAACCTGGGTTAGCAGCCTTGAATGCTTGCATATCGGACACCAAAGCTGCACTCTGTAATCGCTGGCGCAGCATAGTAGACTCCACCCCTACTCCCAAACGAGAAAGCAATTCTTGCTGTTGTTTAGCGACATCTTCGGTCATAGGCACAGCAACCTGCGTGATAGGCTCCATCAAAGGTTGTCCAGTTGACAGGCTCACCATTCCAGGCATTGGGCGTCGAACGCCTGCTGCAGGTACGGTCGGTTTCTTTCCCGAGGCCACTCCGGCATCGTGCAGCTCGACAGAATCAAAGAATTCCTCATCACTCAGCGACTCGTCCTCTTCAACATCATCGTCGAGAACAAATGCAGTTAGATCTGACATACTCGTGCCAGCACGAGCACTCTCTTCTCCTGAAGATCGACGGAGCAAGGCGCTACTGGGTTGATCACCGCTACTCTTCTTCTCTTCAGCCTGACGGAGAATGCAGCTGTTTAGAAGCTGGAGCTTCTGGTGAAGTAGGCATTGACGAAAATCCGGGTTCGGAAGATCGATCGAAGTCGACTCCAGCAAGAACAAAGCATCCAAAGCCCGGGTCGCCGATCCATCAAACTTGTCCTCTGCAGAGCCTTCCCTTGTACGCTAGGGGTTAGAACAACAGAAATCAGCACTCGACAACCCGAACAACACAAAAGAAAATTGTGCTACCATTAGTGGAAGCAAGCGCTGCTGGTACCATTGTTCACGCAAGGCCTTCACAAACTCGACCCACAAAAGCGCCATGGCACTCACTCCCTCTGCAAAACCAACACACCACAAAACAATGATTAGCGGTTTCTCGGTCTGGGCCACCAACTTGCCTCACGTACGGAGTTGTCCCATTCGGGAGGCTAAGACGGATACGAGTTCGCCAACAGGAGTCGAGTGCACGATTGCAGAAGGCACGGACAACTTGGCAGTAGATACAACGTTAGGCGCAGACCCGGTACCGGCATCTCCGTCGAAAATTTCGCTGATCATGCGTTGGATCTCTTCCACGTCGGCTCCTTTCCACGTCGCAGCGGATACAATAGTAGATGTGATTGATCCGATCGCGTTACCGAAAACTGCAGCTGCCCGGGCGGCAGGAATGGTACCTGGCAAGCGTGACGATTCACCTGTCGAAGAAGACGGAGGCGTTGCAAATGTTGAAGAAGATGAAGATGGTGGTTGTGACGTTATTGTTGGTGCGAGCTCGGATACGAGTACGTCACGGCTGATTTCGCGAGCGTTCGAATATGCTTGCACCAGGTTCGCAATTACTCGACTGAGCGGCATGGTTGGCTTTCGGGAAGCATCGTGGAAACCTCTCAACCAATCGCCTGACTTGTATTCAAAAGAGACGTCCAACATCCACTCAGGAGCTGTTTCCGGGTCCAAGGTCGAATGAACAGCATTGTCAACGTACGTTCCTTCCCTCAAGTTCGGCCATACTGCAGTCAGGTCGATCTGGGAGATCGGATTGGCCGAAGAGCCCCACACGTGGTCACGGCGACCAAATAGCGTCTGGCTGAGCTGCTTCATGTCCGATTGCATGTCATACAGGTTCGAGAACCGCCATTCCATCGGTTGTTTCTCGGCCTCGCGCGGATCTTCGTCCTTGCGCCATGAGTAGCAGAACGCGGCGGACACCCACGTGCCAACACTAAGGTCTCCTGCGTCGCCACCTTCCGCAACACGACAGCTGTCTTCGATGTGCGCTGGAAGCTGCAGCTTGAGCCGGAAAAAGTCGAGCAGTCCACTGATGTAGCTCTGGTTCGAGTTGGCTTCGGGCGTCGAGTCGGTCTCAAAGTTGATCGACACGTTGCCCGTCGAGCCAGGCACGGCCGTGCCAAGCCACGTGCCCTTGCCCACGTTCTGCACGGGCACGAACGCCGGGATCGTGCAGTTGCAGTTGAGCAGTGCGAGATGGATGGCCGAGAGCAAGAGGTGGGCCTCGTTCGTGTCCATGGATCCGTCGAACGCGGCGCTCGGCGGCGTCGGCGGCACGACGGGCGCGCTCTCTTCGGCATACTCGACCGCGACGCCGTCCTTGTCGAGCGCGTTTCTCGACGGGCGTCTCGCGAGCGCGTCTTGCTGCTGGCGCAATTGCTTCTTCTCTCGCTCGGACGGCAGCGACGTGCGCGTGAGCAGCAAGAACTCGTCGACGCCAAACCACGTGTCGGCGTCGCTCGCGATCGCGCTCGCGTCGGGCACGCCGCTCGCGCTGTCTCTCGTGGCCCAAACGAGATCGCGCGTGGCGTCGGCGATCGCGAGCATGGTCGGCGTAAAGTGCTCGCGGCCGCGCGGCCACTGCTTGCTGGTCGCGGGCGCCGCGGCGTCGTCGGCCGCGCGAGAGAGAAAGAGCGAGAGCGCGTACTTGACCTTGTGCGTCGCGGCGCTCGCCGAGGCCACCGAGCCGTCGGGCTTGCGCGGCGGCTGCTCGAACTCGAGCACGTGCGAGTAGACGCGCGGCGACGCGCCGCCGTGCGAGGCCGCGAGCGCCTCGGCCGACGCGTGGCCTTTGCCCGCGAGGTGCCACGCGATCAGCGCCTGCTCGGCGTCCGAGACGAACTGCTCGAGCGCCGTGGCGTTCGTGAAGTCGACGAACTGCGAGCTCGGGTCTTCCTCCACCTCCATGTTTGGGAGGAAGGAAGGAAGGGAAGGGAGAAGTACCGAGAGATACCGGTATCGAGAAGTACCCGAGCGGCAACTTGAAGTGGACAGAGGGGGTACACGAGGTGGTTACACTGCGGAATGAGGGATTTTGGGATCGGAGGATTGCAATCCTCAGGTGCTGCACATGGAGCGGCCTGTTCGTCATACAAGTTGTTGTGGAAGGAGGCTTGATCGGTGGACTCACGTTGATGGAGTGAGTTGCTGATTGGTGTCGAGTCTCGACGATCAGGGGGGTTATTTCGGGGTCTGGATGGGAGCTCCTGGGGGCTTTGGTCGGTGTAAAATTAGTCGGGCAGAGGAGATGGCGCAAGCGTTGAGAGCAACAAACGCATCGACGAGACCAAGGCGCATGGTCAGGACGGCGCCGGGCGATACAGCAAGGTTCACTTCGCAAACAGAAGAAGCCTCTATCGCAGACCCGCGAGGTCGCCCGCAGGCGCACTACGTTGAAGTCTCTCCATTCGCGTTTACGATATTGTGGCTGGTTGCGATCGTTCTCCATGGCGTGTGTGGCGTTTACTTTGTCGGGTCGGCGTTGTTTTATCGGAAGACGACGCCTGATAGCTATCTGGCGCAGATGCTCCACCACAACAAAATTGGCATGGACGCGCGATTCTTCCCCATCTTCGCGATCGTCCACGGCGTGCTTGCTGCCATGCATTGCCTGCTCATTGTGAGAATGGGGTACTTGTCTATTCGATATGGACAGTTGAGCTTCCACAACACGAATCAGGCTAGTTCGTATGCACGACCGTCAAGCAACGTCAGGTGGGTCAAACTGCTGCGAGCCGCTGTCGATTTCCTCTTTGGGCGAAGAGGAGTCTTTGGTGTCGAAGGCTCGTACTTTGACGCGCAACTGTTGGTGATTGAAGTCGTCGAAATCGCACTGCAGTCGGTCCAGGCCTACCGAATGAGTCTCCACGTACCACGTGTGTGGCTCAACAGCCTCTTGATCGGTCTTCTGGTCACAAGCTGCATCATTACGCCAGCGGTGCACATGGTCTTTCAACACAGATCGCTTGCAAGACGTGCGCTATCACTCGCGTGCGATACGTTGCTGGATCTCGTGTCCTCCGTGGTTGTTCCTACCAGCCTCGCACTCGTCTACTTGCGGCAGTACGATCCGGTCAATGGGTTCGGCATGATTCTCTGGAGCGATGACATTTGGCTGATGAATGCGTTAAACGAGTTCCAGCTGATTCTCGTGTCGTCTTGGGGAGATTTTTTCTCGCGCATCATCGTTGCTCTCGGATTTATCGCCAGCTTCGAGAGTGTCAAGTCGCTTGTGCGAATCAGGCCTAAATCACGGCGAACAGCTGACCGAAAGTCAGCGGCCAACTTACCTATCGCCACGTCAGCGGACCCAACGTCGTCTACAACCAGATCAGGAACTACCATTCGCTGGCTTCAGCACACTGTCTGTGGCCAAAGGCTCCAGCGCATTCTGCATTGTGCGCTCGCAATCTGGGGTCTCACTATCCTCTCAATACACATCTACGCAGCGTCACTCCCAAACGCCCCCATGTGTTTGATGCAAGTCCGCCCGTGGTTTGGCACCAAGCCCACGTGTGCGTTCATGCACCTCGACTGCTTCCAACAGTCAATTGCCAAACACACGGACCCCGACGTGACCAAAATGTACGAGATATCCGACGAGACCCGGGTCGTTCGGTTCATGATCCGCCACTGTTCAAACATGGTGATACCTTCACAAATTCACAGACTCCGATCCATGACCCACATCAAGATCTACAACACGACGATCGTGACATGGTCCACAGAAGCGGCGCTCACGACCAGTCATCACCCCGTCCTGAGGGGACTCTCATTCGTTCGTGTGAACTTTTCCAATGCGCTGTTTCCGGACGGCCTCTACCAACCAGATTTCCCGAAGACTATCAGTGCCATTTTCCTCTGCGTAACAAACCTGCGAGCGCTGCCAGTTGACCTCGGCGGTAAATGGCCCAAGTTCGCCTTCGTCACACTCGAAGAATCCCAATTTGATCACTTCCCTCGGACGTTCTTCGATCTCCACCCAGTCCAGGTGTCGTTTGGGAGAAATTCGTTCAAGACGTTTCCTTTCGAAGCACTCGCAACAGAAGGTCTTATGTTCCTCAACTTGGGTGGAAACCGAGCAATTTCCTCGCTTTTCGACCCGACCGGCAACACCACAGTCGCACCGTCTCTATCGTACGTCAACGTCATCGACACCAATATCTCGTCGCTTCCGCGGTGGATGGACAGTATCATCAACAAGATTATCGGCATTCTAGCGACGGGATCGCCGATCTACTATCCGAATCTTGCTGCGAGCGGGACGCCTTTCTGCTCCAACTTGGCCCTTGTCATCAATGGCTCGCTGGATCGGTTCCCAGAGACACCCGGAGTCTCATCCACAGAACTCTCGATGGTCATGAGCATGTCACACAAAGATGCAACAACCCTTGCAGCCATGAATCTTTGCGGTCTGAGAGACCCCTCTACTATCCGCTCTCCTGGGAGGACGAGCGCAACGGGATTTTGACCACCAAATAAGATATACCGTAAAATTTGTGTAGCTATATATCGATAGAGAGGTCATTTCTCCTGGTACCCTGTCTACCTCGATATGGGTCCGCAACTCAAGGAAGTGCTCGCTCACACTCACACACGCTGACAAGAGTATCCGTTGAGCGCACCTGTCGAGCCCGCCGGACACTTGGCGCACGCCGTCTTCAGCCAGTACGAGTCTGCAGGGCAGCAAGTCGAAGCCATGGGCGAAATCTGCGACGACGTCGTCGGGGCTGTGACGCGGATCACCTTCAGTTGTACGACCACGTTCAAGTCGACAGCGTCAGTCGTGTTGGACGGCAACGCGAGCTTGAAGTCGGCGCCAGGCTGATTCACGAGATCTTTTGGGGATGATATTTCCCAAGAAGAGAAAATACTTGGAAGCAAGTCGGTGCGCGGCGGACTGCCGTCTTCGATCACGCACATGGTCGAGCTACCGTCCTCGCTGATGCACTTGGCCGACTGGTGGTATGGGTTCGTGATCTCATTCGAGCAGAACGGCTCGTATAGCGAGCTCTCGAACCGTAGATTCATCGGCGGTAGTGTGTAGACGATATTCGACTGGCTGTTCAGTCGTTGGCCACGGCCCACGTCAACCGATGAGACCATTGTGAACGTGTTTCCGGTCGGCGTCACATTCGCAGCAAGCGTGAACGGTAACACGATCTGCATCGACTGGATATACACTCCAGCCAAAGATGTAGCAGTGTCAGTCGAGCGAGCCCAAAGATACTTCTTGAGCCATGCAATATCATCAATAGGCAGCGTGAATGGCACCTTCTCACCAGCCAGTAGCTTATCCAGGTTCAAGTACGGACGTGGACGCTGCACAGCGTTAGCTGGGTCGCTTCCGATTGGCGTCGGACGCGTCGGAAGCAAAGCCGTCATCGTGTACGACTTGAGTGTTGGTGTTGAGTACGAGCGCATCTTCTGGATATCAGTAGGCGTGTAGAACTTGGCATTTGTCACGCACATCGACGGAGGTACCCCGCCGAGCTTGTACTGGTAAAACTTGCAAAAGTCGAAGGCAGCCTTCTGGATGCGGTACTGCATGAAGAGTCGACTGAGCCCAGCGTATTGCATCGAGTAGAACGGCTTGAATGGGGCTGACGCGAGCTGGCGCAATAGGCGACGCGACTGGGACGAAGTAATGGCATCCGCCGCCTGTGAGTTCGCCGCCGATCGAGCAGCCTGACCAAGTTGCTCCCATTGTCCGTTGAATTCGTCATAGAGCTCCTGTAATGCCGCAAACACGGGGGTGACCTGGTCCTTTGCACGTCGCATACCATACATTGCAGCGCCGGGGAAGCCGACACTTTGTCCACTGATGAGGCTGATAATAATGTCCAGATATGATGAAGTCACGTCGGCAAGCGTGGCGATATCGGTCGCCGAAACACCAAGATCAAACTGCTGGTAGAGATCGAGAATGCTACTGACGAGTTCTTTGGTCTTGTCAGCAGTAAGTGTGCCTCCTTGAATCTGCTGAATCTTGACGACGAGCTGCGTGAGCTTGTCTTGAGCGTTAGTGAAACTAGCCACAGCATTCTTCAATTTTTGCGCAGCTGCGTTGAACTGGTTGGACTTGTACTTCAGTTCCTCAATGTCTTGAGCCACCACTTGGATTTGAGTTGTGAGTTTGGCGATCTCGGATCCGGCCTCTGCAATTGCCACCGGGTCGGCAGAACCACTCGCCCACGCGAAAATGTTAGCGCACTTGCCGGACTCCTGAGCAATCTTTGCACCTTGGATTGCAATATCGGCTGCCAACGCAAAACCTTGTCCAATACCAGCATCATTGGCATCTCGCTTCGATCGCTCGAGTGCGTCCGTTAGGGCATTCACTTGACCAAGAAGACCTTCTACGAGAGTCTGCGTGCCGCTCTGAGAGTTCTTGATCTGTGCGAGTAGCGTCGTGAGTGAGGCATCAGAGTCACTCTTGAAGTAGTTGCCGAGTGCCGTAAAACCTGACTTGACCTTCCCCACAATCTCGCTCGTGCTAGCGTCGATCTTCGCGCTCAGCTTTTCTGTACTCGTGTTGATCACATCTGTCAGCGTGCGTGTCGACTCGTCGATCTTGTCACGAATGGCCTGGCCCTCTTGGCCAATTTTGTAGTACAGTTTATCTGTCGCGTCGTTGATCTGGTTGCGGAGCGCATTCGCGGCGTCGCCCACTGCCGTCTCCAGCTTACGAGTGCTGTCCTCGATCTGAGCCTGCAGTTTGCGACCTTCCTCGCCCATTTTATCGTACAGAAGCTTGGTGCTCGCATCAATGTCACTGCGGATCGATGCACTCTCGGACTGCACGGTCGCCTGGATCTTCCCACTTTCCTCCACGATCTTGGCGCCGATCTGGTTCGCGGCGTCCTGGATCGTCGTGATGATCTCAAACTGCTTGTTCTCACCGTCGATCACATCAAGTTGCTTGCGCACATCGACTTCCACGAGATCCACGAGGGAAACTGCCGACGGACGCGATCGAGCCTTTTCGAACGCCACGACCTGCAACAGTCCGATGTAAAAGTCTTGCAGCTTACAGATCGAGAAGTCGGGGTTGTTGGGGTTGTTGCAAACATGGGGCAGCACCGTTCGTCCGAGCACACCAATGTCACTGACAGTGGCATTGTTCGCTGGGTCCAAGTATGCTGACATCCCATCGACATCTCGATTAGCCACAAGGGTGTTGATTGTGCTGTAGTGTGCCGGTGTGATCTGGTCCAGCAAGAACGTGTAGAACGGCAGTAGCGGCGCCATAGCGTTCGTGTACTGCTCTAGCACCGTGTAACTCAGCAAGTACGACCCGGGTCGAGCAGTGGTCTTTAGCGTGGTGTTGCTCAGCACTTGCTGCTGCACCGAGTCAAAGACGAGTCGCTTAGCCATTGGCGTCCAGATCGTGTCGTTCAGCGCGAGCTTGGACGTGTACGTCGAGGCAAACGTGGCCGCGAGCGCGGAGACGCCGGTAGTCCAATCGCCGTACTGTGCGTCCAACGTGCGCTGGAGAACAGCTCGGGCAGAGGTGAGGGTGTAAAACTTAACCAAATCACACATAGCGAAAAGCGACCCGAATGGCGCGCAGATCGGCACCAAGGCGTCGTTCACGAGCGAAGCCATGTCACTCGTGCGGCCATCCATGTATGCCTCCAGAGACGAGGCAGGGTTGTTGAAAACGATGCGCGCGATGACCTTGCGTCGGGCGATATTGAGCTGGTCGCTGACACGACTAAATAGAGTCTTCCACGACGCTGACTGGATCTCACTGGTGGTAAAGTAGGGCCACACTGACAGCACAAGAACGATATCCGGAAACGTCATCGTTCGCTCCATCACCGACAAAGCGTACGTGGTTGTCGGTGGTAGCTGGAACAGTAACGCTTGGGCGAAAGCAGTCCACAATGCCGTGTTCACTGGGCTACCGGTCGCGAATCCCTTGTGGAATGTGTCCATGAAAGCTGCAGCCTTGTCCTTCACAGCAGGCGTGATGTATTGTGGGGTGCTAGATGTTGTTGCTGTTGTTGCAGCCCCCGCGATAGCGCCGACAAGCGCGGTCTTAGCCTGAGACAGGCCACTCATGAACGCGATACCGCACACTGACAAGGATGACTTCAGCTTGCAAACTGACTGGGTGTCTTGCACGAAGCCTTTGATATCGTCAGAGTCGATCATGGTCAACAGTCCCTGAAGATCGTTGTTTGTGATGTGCGACTGGAACTCATCGTTGATTGCCTTCGCGACGCTGTCGCTTGCTAGTTTAAGCGAGGTAGAGTCTGCCGACAGCGCTCCCGAGCCAAGCAGCAGAAGATTGCCAACGCGCATGTAGCTCACAGTTCCAATCAAGCGATTGTTGGTTGTCTTGTCGATGTTCAGGTAGGTGTCGATCTTGGGCTTCCAGTCTGCAGGCTTCTGCTGAACTTGGCACATCAACTCGGCCAACTCGACTAGTACCTGAGAGCCACTCGACGTCCCCAATAACTTCGCCACAATATCACTCTCGACCGTGGGACCGTAGCCGAGTGCAGAACCAAGCGCAAGCGACAGAGTCTCGAGGACGACACTGCTATAGTAGTTGTAAGCTTCCTTCTCGCTTAGCGCAGTCGGCACAAGGTACTTAAAGTCACTCTTGGCGTACGCAAGCGTGTCACGAAGGAAAGGCACCGCGTTCGCTCCCTTGTTCTCGGCGTTGTTGCGAGCTGAACAATAGACGGATTGTTGGTTGGCAGTCGTTGGCGGAACAATCCCATCAAGCTCAGGCATCAAGAAATACTGGTTGTCCTTGCGAGTTGCGACCGTGCATGGCTGCATCTCGAACTTGATATCAGTCCACCACGACACATTAGCCGTGTTGAAGCTCAAGCACTTGCCGTTGCCGCTTGCGTGAGCGTTTGTGAAGATTCCGTTCGTCGCATCGTAGTTCCCTGTTGGTTAGTCTGACCATTGCAGTCCCATAAGAGTACGCGGTTGGCTTCAGTGAGCGACATGTCAAGACACTTGTTGCCAGGGAGCTTGAGATTGCCTGAGCTGGTGTACTCCCACCAGAAGTCCTCTCTGCCAGCCACACAAATGTCCAGGAACGCATTCTTGGTTGAGCGGTCCACGTTCATGCAGTTTGTACCAACGTACACCCAAGGACCTTGCACGACAGTACGTCTAAGATTGCGGGAGCGAGCACCGATGATCCTGGGAGTATCAAACAAAATCGTCGATGTGAAGCTCGTGCAGCTTGCAAGCGTCACTGGTGAGGTTGAGAAGTCCAGACACAAAGTCGGCTTCTTCGTGGCAACAACACGCTGGCTGTTGGCGGAGATTGTCCACTTCTGCTTGTCGGCTCCAGTGCATTTGGTAAGGATGACGTTCTTCCACCCAGCGTCGTCGTACTCGAGACACATGTCGCTAGCCTTGTTCACGCGAAGCTCGGATGCGAACGTGTATGTCCAAAGCTGGTTCACACCGCCGTGGCAGTTGAATGGTACAACCGACGAACCCGTCCAGTCGAGGCAGCGGTTCGGACCAAACGAGTAAACCACTTCATACACCTGACCTTTGATCACCGAAGATCGAAAAACTTGAGCTGGAGTGCTGGGGTTGCAAGTCTGCAAAGTCGCCGCGTCGATTCGTCCTGCACCAGCTTGGAGGCACTTGCCAAACTTGTCGTATCCCACGGGCATGATAGTACCATCATAGCGAGTACGCCACTGCTGCTCGCCCGCACCCGTACAGGATGCGGCCTTGACAGAGTCATCGCTGTAGTACTGGAGACACTGGCCATTGACCTTGATCGTCGCGCTGTCGGGCGTCTCAAAGAGCTGGTCGGTACCGCCGTTGCACCAGTAGTTGCGAACCACTGAGTTATCCGTGTTGACAGCGAGACAGTTCTCTCCCGTAACACGCGCGCCGGATTGAACCAAGTCGCCAGCGTTTGAAGCTTGGGGCAGCAGCACAGCTGTGACAGCCGCCAATGCTTGATGTAGCTTCATTCTTCTGCCGATGCTTGTTTGTGCTGGAATGAGTTTCGAGTAGTAAGCAGCAGAAGCCGAAGTGAGACTCATTCGAAAGCTTGAGCAAGCTTGGGTTCACCCCTTGGTGACCAGACTGCTGTTCACATACTCCTTCCGGGAGAGGTGCGTGTACTGGAAATCCCCGTTCTCGGAAGGCATGACTATCTTCTTGTCTGTGTAGACTGGGTGTGGCACTACAGAATCCCATGTTGAGTCTTTCTGCCACCAGTCATTTTAAGCCAGAGCTCCGATGATGCCACTGTTTGCTCCCAATTCAATCTGTTCGTTCCGAAGAAATGGTCCAACTGTTGAAGGAGTTGCAGTGGAATCAGTTTTCTCCCGCAATAGTGGATGCGGTGTGTCTGTTCCACGCGAAGAACCGAGTTGCGAACCAGTTAAAGTACACCGCAATGACGAAGTCCCGATGTTCCGAGCATACAAAATCTCGAGATTGTTTACGCCTCGCTTGGCATGTTTGGGACCATGCACTTGTCCTTGACATGACATCCTGCAGCAGTTATCAGCAGTACACTGTATGTACAAGCGATCAATCAGTGGATCGAGCAAAATGCGAAAACTCATACAGTGGTACACAACCTTTTCCGTGTGATGAGCATCGTGCTTGGGTTGAAAAGATGGGCAAGGACGTTGGGTTCAGAACGAGCGGTGGGCTGGACATCATCCAGTCCATTGGTCAATGCATCGTCTCAAAAAGAGTCCAAGAACGAGGCGAACATGCCCTCATCCAAAACACGTGCCCTGCCAGCCCCAAGTGATACGTCCACTGCAACTGGTCCGGAAATACAGATTTGACAACCTCATCCAAATCATTCATGGCGCTGGCGTTTGCGGTGAATCTTCATCGAGTTTGCTGACAGAGAACGGTAGTCCTGGTTCGATAAAGCTTGACAGCTTGGCGTGGTTGCTTTTTTGAGCATTCGGAGTGGAAAGTAGAAAGGGTTTCCGTTTGGGTTCGGCCCCTGCATCGAAGAATCTTTGGGATGGACTTCCTCGTCAGAAAGACATCATTACGCATCAGGAAGTCCACTCGTCACATCTTCAATGACGAGAGGATAGAACAGCTCGCCAAATGGAGCACACAGCGACAACGTCTTCAGAAGTGTGGCGTTCAACGACGTCAGATTCATCGCAAATGATACCTCTGCCGCTGGAAATACATGTGCTGGATATGCTGGCAGCTTTCCACTCAGCATCAAGGCTGTGTTGCGACAAAACGGTGTGCCGCTTACAAAAAGAGGGGGTAACCCGATCGGTCCAGTGCGCAGCCTACTGTGCAGCAACGGATCTAGCCATCTTGGGAGAACCGATACATTTGTTCCAACGAGAAACAAGTGCTGGATCGACCCAGCATCTGCCGGGTCCCAAAAAGAATCGCTATCGTTTGCGGGTGGAGGGATGAGGCTCGAGATGGGATTCCCACCCAAATTAAGGTACTTCAATCCTTGCACTTGCAAAAGTTCAAACGGAAATCTCGTGAAACGATTGCACGAGAATGACAGCTGTGAAGGTTGCAAGCGACTCACAACGGTCGGAAGAACATGAAAATTGGAGTTCTCGAAGAGAAAGAAACCATGCATCGGCCACTTCTTGTCAAGGTCATCGGGAAGAGTGTACAAATTGGTGACGCAAAAGTGTATGGAGAGGGCTGTTTTGGGAAAGTCGTTGCTCGTGAGTCCATCGGGAAGTTCACCATTGTTAGCAAACTGCACCCGGACGAACATGAGCGCAATAAGTAGAGGATTCCGAGCGTGAGTTATGGCTACTTCGCTTGGCCAATTAGCAATGCTTGAGTTATACACTTTGAACGCCTTAATCCCTCGCATTCGTGGGATCGTGCCTGTATGCATAGAATATTGAGGGCAATGACGAATTACAACACGAACCACACCATCTTCATCTGGTAGGAGCCATTGGTCAAGTCGCTCTTGGGTAGTTCTCTGGTGCAAATCATCATCGTAGCAGTTCACGAGCAGCAGCGCGCAGGTTGGTTTAGATCTCAGCCACGGCCGAATCTGCATAGCACACGACGGGAGTCGAACAACCATGACAGCTTGGATGTGAAAAGTAACAACAACCAAACCCCAAGAGCACAATAGCAAATGGAAGGCAGCATGCAGCCGCTTACGCCACGGAGCATTTTGGAGCCAAGAGCGCATCTCACCTGATGCGGAGATAATGCTAAGGGAAGGAATGCGTCTCTCAGAACCGGAACTGACATCAGATGTTTGACGATTCTGTTGGCGGGCTCGTATCAGCGCTTTTGCATTCTCCAAACTGGCGATCAATCCGAACGCAACAATCGTTCGGCTTGCGAGGTCTGCGAAGGATGTCACGAGGATGAGGTTGAACTCGTTTGAAGCATTGACGAACCAGATATCGTTCAGCAACAAGTTGGCCCCAAACCCTCGAAGCACAGGGTCATAATCTTTGGAGTATATCACTGCAAGTATGACCGGGATGACCAATGTCGAAAATAAATCTAGAAGGGAGTCGCAAACCAGAGTCAACACACGTCGCATCAACGCGTTTCGAGTGACGACGACGTGGATGATAGGAGTCACCAGGCAGTTTGTCACAAGGAGACCAACAAACATGTTGTTCAGCCACGTTCGAGGAACGTACTTGCTCATCCGATATGCTTGAACGGTTAGCAATACGACCTCGACTAGCTCGAGCACGATTCGTTGCACGTCAAAGTACTCACTCTCAACACCGAAGAAGCCCGTGCGACTGAAGAGCGATCGAACAATCACACGTGCTCGGGTGAACCACGATACGTTTGCTACGTCGAGACTTGGGAGTGTGGTTCCTCTTCGTATCGGCGGTTTGTGCTCTTGCATGGGTCCGAATGAGAGCTTTCGACGATAAATCGACCATGCAATGGTGTGGGCAATGATGAAGCAGTGGACAGCGCCGATAATGTAGTGCACTTTGGCGACTGTCGGGAATGCACGCGGGTCTATGCCCCACTTGTAGAACCGGAGAGCGCTCCCAAGCCATGTCGTAACCGTCGTGACAGCGTACACACGACCAACGGTGAAGTAGTAACCAGCACATATACCATGGAGCAGCAGCGTTCCCACCCACGCAAGACCAAACGTCAACGGCGAAACATCGACATACTGTCGCTCACGCCGGCTTCTGGACTTTGAAGACGTCTGCGACTTCCTATGCGGCAGCAGCACCTCCATGGAGGGGCTCGACAGGGGCAATACCTTGGTCGTCATCATCCTTCTTTCACAAGGGCACAAAATGTGCTATTGTCGAACGCACCGAGCGTCCCGCCTCCGAAAGTTGGCCCAAATTAGACTCCCCACACGAACACCCACAACTGAGCCGTGCGCCGGATCCGAGCCGTTCAAAGATCCGTTGAAAACCCTTGGCGACTCTTTCCTACTCAGTGTTGACACGCAGGCATTTTAATTAAAGCACACTTCAACTGCTCTATAAGGCCGTTCCCCGCCGGATTTTTTCGCGTGGGGAAACTTGCGCAGGATTTTTTAATGCGTTTCATCCGCTTCCGGCGGTAGGGGTTCCTCTCGTCGCTGCGGAACAGCGCGCCGCGAGGCGGCCGTTGCCGAGCATGATGTCCTGTGGTTTTTTGGAGAGAAATGGCACTAGGTTCGCATCCCGAAAGGATGCGTACTTTAAATATACTATGTTTGGGTATCTTGGGGACTTGGGATCACCAAAGATAGTACCACTTCGGTTGATGGCTTTCGCAAAGTGGAAGTTTTCGGTGGACGATTGGAGACCTCCTCGCGAGATGGCTACATCAAATCGACCCGTTAAGAACTCTATCTAACGCCCAATTCAAAAATGAATTGTACCAACGGGGGCTACTATTCGAGGGTCCGCTCCCCTTCCACAGAGACAACCGTGGGAACGGAAAGATTGGCGCGAGGCGACGCTACGGAGTGCTTGGTTCCGCCGCGAATAGCGGGCTCTCTGCGACTGTGATCCGGTCTTCGAAGCGCCTTCGTGGAAGCCGAAGGCTTTTTCTTTCGATCCGTACCGGTCTCGTCGCTTCTTTCGGCCTACTCGCTCCGTAATCGCCTCGTAAAGTCAGCGCCATGGCGGAAGACCACGCCCGGTCGCGGCAGTACGCGTACACCAACAACTCGAACCTCGTGCTCGAGGCCGAGCGCGACCGCCGGCGCCGTGGCGATGAGCCCACGGGCGAGGTCGAGTCGCTGGCCGGGCGCATCAGCTACCGCATGGGCGACCGCGCGCAAAAGGCGACGGTCGACAGCAGCAAGAAGCGCACGGCGACCAAGGACGAGCAGGACGAGGCGCGGCTCAAGAAGAAGATCAAGCAGCTCTCGCGCGGCGGCGCGGCCGACGAAAGCGGCGACAAGAGCGTGCTCTTTGCGACCGGCGGGCTCGCGGCCAGCCGCACGAATATCTTGAGCGAGAGTCTCGCGCTCGAGAACAGCTCGTACCGCCCGAAGAACCCACAGAGCCAGGACGCGTACGAGCAGATCTTGAGCATTGTCGCGCATCATCTTGGCGATCAGCCGGGCGAGATTCTGGCCGGAACGGCCGAGGAAGTGCTTTCGATCCTCAAGAATGACGCCTACCGTGACGATGAAAAGCACAAAGAAGTCAAGAAGCTGCTCAAGAAGATGGCGCCCGACGTGTTCAACCAGCTTGTGGTCTTTGGCCGCCGAATCACGGATTTCCTTCCAGATCAGCCGGATGGAAGCGCGAACCCTGGACGAGAAGACGACGATGACGACGAGAATGGGGAGCTGGACAAAGAAATGGGTGTCGCTGTGGTCTTCGACGAGGAGGATGAAGAAGATGAATCCGACCTGGATGAGGTTCATGACGAGGAAGACGAAGACGAAGATGATGATGGCGACGACCAGAATGAGGCGTCCAGTCGAGCCAAGGAAGAGCGTGCTGCGATGCGTCTCAAGGATGAAGACGCAGAGGACACGGACGACCGAGACGCAAAGTTGAAGCTCAGCGCACATAGCATTGACGCCTTCTGGTTGCAACGTCAGCTCGGGAAGTACTACAAGGACGCCGAAGTGAGCGCTAAGCTCGCTGATGATGTGCTTTCTATCCTCCGCGAGTCCGGAGCGGACCTCAGTGCGTGTGAAAACCAGCTCGTGTTGTTGCTTGACTACGACAAGTTTGATTTTATCAAGCTTTTGTTGGAGAACCGCGCCAAAGTCGTGTACTGCACACGACTCAAACAAGCACAAAGTGATGCCGAACGTAAAGCTATCGAGGAGGAGATGATTGCGGACGAATCGCTTGAGGGTGAAGGTGAGCGCATTCTCAAGGAACTGTCGAGCACAGCGTCTGCCGAGTCGTGGATGCAAGACCGAATCGGAGCGAAAGAGAGCACTTCGCGTGCAGAAGCCAACAAGCTGCGCAAGAATCAGCAGCAGAAGATTGGTAACAGTAAGGCATCTCGCGGAGCGGGCGACGACGACGATGATGATGGTGACGTCGAAATGGAGGACTCGGATGCATCGTCTTCGTCCACGAAAAAACCTCAACGGTATATCGATATCGACTCACTTAGCTTCCACGAGGCCGGGCATTTAATGAGTAACAAGGATGTCCGTCTGCCGGAGGGTACCTGGCGAGCGCAGAAGAAGGGATACGAAGAAGTTCACGTACCTGCAGTTCGCACAAAAAGTGCGGAAGCTGAAGAGAGGGCACGGATCAAGATCTCGACGCTACCCAAGTGGTCTCAGGCCCCATTCGCTGGGATGGAATCCCTCAACCGAGTTCAGTCGAAAATGTTTCCAGCAGCTTTTGAATCCAGCGAGAACTTGCTCTTATGTGCGCCAACTGGTGCTGGCAAGACTAACGTTGCGATGTTGACGATTTTGCACGAGGTGATGAAGGCGCGTGATCCGGAGACTGGTGACATCGATCTCAACTCGTTCAAGATTGTATACGTGGCTCCAATGAAAGCTCTTGTTCAAGAAGTTGTGCTGAACTTGTCCAGCCGATTAACAGAAGCGTACGGTATTGAGGTGCGCGAACTATCAGGGGACCAGAACCTGTCCCGCGAACAGCTATTCAACACCCAGATCATTGTGACGACTCCAGAGAAGTGGGATATCATTACACGCAAGTCTGGAGACGATCGAACCTACACGCAGCTAGTACGCCTCATCATCATCGATGAGATCCACCTGCTCCACGACTCGCGTGGCCCTGTGCTAGAGGCACTGGTATCGCGAACGATCCGCAACATTGAAGCAACGCAGCAGATGGTTCGACTGGTCGGTCTATCTGCGACACTGCCAAACTATGAAGATGTTGCTGCTTTTCTCCGAGTGGATCCGTCGAAGGGCTTGTTCTACTTCGACTCGAGCTACAGACCCGTGCCTTTGCAGCAACAGTACATTGGTGTGATGGAGAAGAAGGCAATCAAGCGTTTTGCCCTGATGAACGAGATTTGCTACGAGAAAGTTCTCGAGCAAGCCGAACTGGACAACCAGGTGTTAATCTTCGTGCACTCGCGGAAGGAAACAGCGAGTACTGCTCAAGCGATCCGTGACCTCTTTGTCGAGAACGACACTCTCGCCAAGCTGTTGCAGCCTAACACCGCGTCAAGCGAGATCTTGATTCGGGAAGCGAACAAATTGGAACGTGCCGATGACCTGAAGGATCTTTTGCCGTATGGCTTTGGTATCCACCACGCTGGTATGAAGCGTGAGCATCGTACGCTCGTTGAGAATATCTTTGCCGCCGGTCATCTGAAGGTTCTTGTGAGCACGGCCACTCTTGCGTGGGGTGTTAATTTACCGGCGCATACTGTTATCATCAAGGGCACACAGATCTATAACGCTGAGCGAGGTGACTGGACAGAACTTAGTCCGCTTGATATTCTTCAAATGCTTGGTCGAGCTGGTCGTGTACAGTATGATACGCAAGGTGAAGGCATCATCATCACTCAGCATGCGCAACTCACCTACTATCTGTCCCTTATGAACCAGCAACTACCTGTGGAGTCGCAGTTGATGGCGCGGCTAGCAGATAATCTCAACGCCGAGATTGTACTCGGTACCGTCCAGAACATTTCACAGGCCGCAACATGGCTTGGGTACACTTATTTATTCATCCGCATGCTCCGAAATCCGGCGCTTTACGGTATCTCTGTTGCCGACCGGAAAGTCGATCCAACTTTGCTCCAGTATCGAACCGATCTTGTCCACTCTGCGGCGACTTTATTGGCCAAACACAATCTTATCAAGTACGAGCGTCGATCGGGATTGTTTCAAGTGACGGCACTTGGACGTGTGGCCAGTCACTACTATATCGCTCATGATTCGATCAAGACATACAACGAGTTTCTGAAACCACACATGTCGGATATCGAGATCTTGAGGTTGTTCTCGCTGTCGAATGAGTTCAAGTACATCATCATTCGAAGCGAGGAACGACTGGAATTGACGAAACTTCTCGAACGGGTTCCAGTCCCAGTCAAAGAGTCATTGGCAGTATCGAACAACGTGTCTGGAACCGGCACTGGTTCTGCCAAGGTGAATGTGCTTCTTCAAGCCTATATTTCCCGATTAAAGCTTGATGGATTCGCACTGCTAGCTGATATGGCCCACATCCACCAGTCGGCAGCTCGAATCTTCCGTGCGCTCTTCGAGATTTGTTTGACGCGAGGCTGGGCGGCTGTTACTGAGAGAATGCTGAGCTTCTGCAAGATGGTGGACAAACGTATGTGGCTCTCTCACACACCGCTTCGCCAATTCGCATCCGTGATTCCGGAGGGGATATTAAAGCGTGTCGAGAAAAAGGATATCTCATGGGAGAAGTATTTGGACTTGGAACCATCCGACCTTGGGCAACTGATAAATAATCCGCAGTATGGCAAGGAACTATACAAGCACATCCACCAGTTTCCAAAGCTGGAACTGTCGGCGCATGTTCAGCCAATCACCCGATCTATGCTGAAGGTTGACTTGATTGTGACTCCAGACTTCGAGTTTA
This sequence comes from Pythium myriotylum, assembly GCA_023091665.1. Taxonomy (NCBI): domain Eukaryota; phylum Oomycota; class Peronosporomycetes; order Pythiales; family Pythiaceae; genus Pythium; species Pythium myriotylum. The sequence continues at coordinate 2,980,057 of JALJCQ010000015.1, forward strand.
ACCGAGAAATTCACGGAAACTCGGAAGGCTTTTGGGTATTTGTTCACGACGTCGACAGCGAAACGATTCTACACCACGAGTGGCTTGTCATTAAACGCCGATTCTCGACACAAGAAACATACCTCACCTTCTCGATTCCACTGTTCGAACCGCTTGCACCGCTCTACTACATCAAGGTCGTGTCAGACAAGTGGATTCATTGCGAGAGCTCTCTGCCAATCTCTTTCCACAAGCTCATCCTCCCTCAAAAGAATGCGCCGCCAACAGAACTGCTGGATTTGCAACCTCTCATGGTGAACAATGCTCTGCTCAAGCTTGCAGGTGGAAAAAAACCAATTGCTGAGTCAATGTTGAAAAGTGTAAAATCGGTCAAGACAAGCCCATGGAAGTTTGCACGATTCAACCCAATCCAGACTCAAGTCCTCCCGCGTGTGATCGAATCCGACAGCAACATCTTTCTTGGTTCACCCCCTGGTTGCGGGAAGACTGTCGTCGCGGAGATTGCCATTATGAAGGCGCTCGTCAAGCTCGGCCAGCCGGACAATGATAGCGAGGAGTACGGAGATCATCTGATGGTGTACCTGAACCCGCAGCAGTCTGGGTGTGATGAGAAATTCGATGACTGGAACGAGAAGTTCGGTGAGAACAGCTACTGGAAACAGAACGTTGTCGAACTCACGGGAGACTCTACCACTGACTTGCGCCTTTTGGCAAACGCCAATATCGTCATCGGCACCCCTGTGCAGTGGGATGTACTCTCTCGGCGATGGAAGCAGCGCAAGCGTATTCAGAACGTGAGTCTCTTCTTGGTTGATGAGGCTCACTTCGTCGGTGGTGGGGAATTTGGTCCGGTTTTGGAGATTGTCATGTCCAGAATGCGTTTCATCGCAGCTCAGAACGACAAGAAAAAGGGTGACCAACGGCTTCGCATCGTTGCAATGGGTAACTCCATCGCAAATGCGCGCGATGTTGGTGAGTGGCTCGGCGCTAGTCAAGGTGACGGCATCTTCAACTTCCATCCTAACGTGCGTCCTCAGCCGTTGGAGATCCGGGTTCAGGGATTCGATATCAACGACTTCTCATCGCGCATGCTCGCGATGTCAAAACCTGCATATAACACCATCGCGAACCAGGCAATCCCCGTGGGGGACAAGAAGCAAGTGATTGTGTTCGTACCATCTGCCAAGCAAGCCCAATTGAGTGCAATTGATTTGATCACCTTCGCTCTAGCCGACAACGACCCAAAAAAGTTTGTTGCTACTTCGGATGAGGTAGAGCTTCCAACAGAGGATAACGCGCTTTTGCAGACGCTAGAGAGTGGCGTTGGGTACTGCACAGACGGTATGACGCGGAAGAACCGAGACTATGTGCTTCGTCGCTTCGCTGAGGGTAAACTGCGCGTGCTTGTTGTTCCTCATTCGTTAGCCTGGTCGCTACGCAGCTCACAGATCCATGCGTTCATGGTTGTTGTGATGGGGACTCAATATTTCGATGGCAAAGAGCACCGTTACGTGGACTACCAGCTTGCTGATGTATTCCAGATGACGAAATTCGCCAAGGACTTGACATCGACCAGCACTGTCAAGTGTGTCCTCATGTGTCATTCGTCGAAGAAGAAATTCTATGCGAAGTTCCTATACGATCCTCTTCCTGTGGAATCGCAGCTGGAGCACTTTTTGACAGACCACGTGAATGCTGAAATCGTGACAAAGACTATTGAGAGCAAGCAAGACGCAGTAGACTACCTCACGTGGACGTTTATGTACCGTCGGTTGATCAAGAACCCGAACTATTACAATCTTCAAGGCGCGACGAACGTGCACTTGTCCGATCATCTGTCTGAGCTTGTGGAGACAACTGTCAATGCACTGGAAGAATCGCGTTGTATCCAAGTAGTCGAAGACGAAGATGGCGATGAGACACTGTCACCACTCAACCTCGGCATGATCGCTGCATACTACTACATCAAGTACACGACCATCGAATTGTTCGCTTGCAGCTTGACAGCTCAGTCCAAGCTCAAGGCGCTGCTTACGATTCTGGCCTCAGCGACCGAGTTCAGCGAACTTCCGAGTCGATACGGGGAAGAGGATCGTTTAGAAGCGTTCGCGAAGCACCTTAAGTTCCCGATCGCTGCCAACGGTGACTACTCGCAGCCTCATGTCAAGGCCAACGTGCTTTTGCAGATGCATTTTAGCAAGCAGCACGACAGACTGAGCCCACTTTTGCGGAAGGATCTTACCTTCATTCTCTCGCACTCTGTACGATTGATTCACGCGATGGTGGATGTCATTAGCTCCAACGGTTGGCTGAAGCCGGCACTTTCTGCTATGGATCTAGCACAGATGGTTGTTCAGGCCCAGTGGAATACTGACTCACCACTTCTCCAGATACCGTTCTTTACAAAGGAGACCCTGGAGAAGCTGTCCTCGATGGAGCTTGACGAAGAAGTCGAGACACCGTTGGACATTCTCAGCATGGACGACAAGGCGCGGCAAAAGCTGCTTCCATTCTCGAACGAGAAGATGTCTGTGGTTGCGAAGTTCTGTAACGCGTATCCTGACGTGAACGTCCAGACCAAGGTCGCTAACGATGGAAAGAACATTGGGACGGGCTCGAGCGTCGCAGTCAAGGTACAACTCGAGCGTGAAGGAGGCGAAGACGAAGACGACGAGGAGCAAGATGAAGATATTGGCATCGTGCAGGCCAGCCATTTCCCTGTCAAGAAGGCTGAGAATTGGTGGGTCGTGTTGGGTGATTCGTCGAAGAACACGCTGCTGAGCATCAAGCGCGTTCCGTTCGCCAGCTCGAAAGCAACGGTGCAGCTTGAGTTCACAGCTCCCGACCAGGTCGGTGAGTATGCATTCCAGCTTTACGTCATTTGCGATGGCTACGCTGGTTGTGATTTGGAGAACGAAGTCAAGATCAGCGTTGTCGAAGGAGGAGGCGAGACATCCGAAGAGGATGAAGATGAGGAGGAAGAGGAAGAGTAGAGTCCCACTCACAATAATGGATTTGGATATATAGTACTGTAGTTGCTGGCAGTTGAGGGTCGCTTGGTGAAACCCTCCATCTGTTTGACACAACAGTTGCATCCTGATCGTCGTCGCCCGACCATTGGGGTAGGCAGGCCAACCGCATGGCACCAGCGGTGCTCAGGGCTGGAGCGTCTCAGCTCCAAGCAAACGCGCCGCTGCGATATGAAAAATGCATCTCCTCCGTGCGACAGTCAGTCTGGTCGGCGGCGCATTTCTAGCAGCTCGTTCAGCGACCACGACCTGGCGAGAAGAGCTGTCCAGTTGCAAATTGTCGCGACCGAAGAGAGCTGCCTCCAACAACGACGATGGGCAACCAGCAAACAAGCGGCAAGGTCTACGTCGCAATCTTTGACACACCCCGCGAGCGGATCAACATGGGCGTCCCACTCACAGAGGAGCAACGCGCGTGCATTCTCAAGCGGTGCGCTTGCGCCGATGAAGCTTGGCAGGTTAAGATGGCGACCGATGCCATCGCGCTTGAGAGGCGGCTCAAGGCCAAGCAGAAGAAAGCTGGAGGCTCTGCTTTGAAAAAGCTGTCGACCAGATTAGAGGCATGAATGATCAAAGTAGCGAGGGCTCTTATTTAAAGTGCGGACGTGGCAATCCTGAGACGATGAGGGAAGTCTGCAATCACGGTGTACCCATCTCATAGATGGCTACACTTTAACGAGTATTCATTGGATATATAGATCAGAGAATGTTGTGGATTGGTTGAAAATTTCCTGCGTTTACGAAATTTCCGACAAAAAATCACAGAACATCTCGGTGGAAAACGAGTTCCCAGGCGCTTTGCCGAGTTTGATGATCCCTTCAGCTGATGCAGCCCTTTATTTAGAACTCTGGTGATTGGAGTAGCTTAACATCGTTCTGCAAGACGATTCCGGCCTTGGCGGCCGCGTCGGCCAGTGTAACTCGGGCTGAGAATGGGGAACAAGCCGTCTTCCAATGCAGACACGACGATTCATGCATCGCTAGCCCGAGCTCGGAGTCGAAGGGTGAGCATCTCTTCGCGGTCGTTCCGAAGGACGACTCTTACTAGCGTTCGCCGTCGTGAATCGGTTGTTCGTGAGCCACCAGAGAAGCTTCCTCCGAATGTTGAGGCCGTCTTCGAAGTCGAGCCGATGGAGCTCAAGATGCAACGGAACCTTTGCGGTTGCGTGCATCCGATTGGGCGTGTGGACATCGTTTTCGACGGCCGACGACCACTCGTTGATCGACGTATCGGACTCCACGCTGACCCGAGCGACGTGCGTCTCGTCCGCCAGGAACTGGCGATTCACTGCTACCTGACACGTCAGCGAACACTATCGACACCAGACAAGCAGCCGCATCGACACCTCGTCGAACTCCGAGGATTCTTCGAGAGTATGCAGACACTCCACGTGCTCACCGAGTACTACCCACACGGCAATCTTCTCTCGGCCCTCGCACCCGAGCCGAGCACGAACTTCAAGTGTCTATCGGTTCAAAACGACCTCAGTATCCAGCGTGCTGTTCGTGAACTTTGTGGTGCAGTCGCGTTTATGCACGAAGAAGCAGTAGCTCACATGGACATCTCGCTAGAGAATGTGTTTGTAGACACGACGGGATCACTTCGGCTGGGTGACTTTCGCCACGCGGTGTACATCGGCAAGAGCCAGAGGCGACGCTGTGTGGCACCAGCTCCTCTGCGGAGAGCGTACGCAGCGCCTGAGCTGTTCTCGGGCCGAGAGATCGACTTACTCAAGGCCGACGCGTGGTCAGTTGGCATCGTCATCGCCATGATGATCACAAAGCAGAACCCAATGGAGGAAGCGACGCCGCGAGACACCCACTACAGGTTGCTGCAAGTACTTGGCGTGCCAGCATTCCTCGAGCGGATGATTAAAGAGAGCAATGTCCAAACAGACACCAAACCGACTCCTATCGTTGGAGAAATCGTGAAACTTGTAACCTGCTTACTAGTATGTGAGCCGGACCAACGGCTATCACTAGCACAGGCTATTGAGCAATACCCCTGGCTTCAAAATCCTCTGACCAGCCCTTCGCCAAACGCAGCTGATATGAGCTTCGAGATCCGTGAATGTTGCCAGATGACATAATCTCATCCAAATCGAATGCCTAGACGTATTTTTCAAAGCCTCATGAATCTAGCAGGAACAAACGGCGGCTTCATTTCGTGACAGTGTCTCCAGCTCGTAAATGAACCCCATTCGTACACGAGAGGACTTGTTTCAATTTGGATCCATAGTCGTTCTGGATTTCTGACTCGCCACCGCCGAGCTCTGCTGCCATATATGCGCTTGCTGTTGCACGTGAAGTCTATATAGCTCGGGCAGTGAATCCGAATAGCTTGGGACCAGACGTCTAGAGGTCAACATGAGCGTCAAGCCGCCACTGGCGTAGATCACTAGCAAGCTAAGCGGTACTCATGCTATAAGCATTCACTTGTTGAACTCAATAGACTTAATCGTATCATCACCACCAAGCTAAGCGTGTACGCCTCAATGGCGTTGACGGACGACTTGGCCGTGCGCTTAAGCTTGTTCAGCATTCCATGGCTAGGTTGATTAATGCTTCGGGCTGCTCATGAACGCTTGAGAACAAGGAAGGCAATAATGGATGTATTGCCATTTTTAATTTTACCACGTTGCAGCTCGCATTATTGTCGTAACACCTTGAAAATGTCTCCAGCGTCACGCCATGAAAGAGACCCGTGGCTCACCTAATGTGAGAATTCATGTATGTAATTGCACGCATACTTTCGAACTCTAGTCCGTACAGCTATTGTTCTAGTGGCCTACAGTGTTCGCAGGTGCTGCTCACAAAGTTGGCGCAGTTTCTCAGTCTCCGGCTTGGCGTCCGTGAGCTGGCGCACCTGGGCACAAAACGCGATCGCATCGTCGTCCTTGGGCGCTGTAAGCTCGTTCACCTTGGCAACGGCCTCGGTCACACGACGAGTCGCCTCCTCAGAGTGAGTGTGGACCTCTGGTCCGTGGCGCAAGAACCGCGTGCGACCCACCGTGGATGGCGGCAGCTCGTAGAGAATCCTGGCCTGCGCTGCGTACACGTCGAAGATGTTGACAAAGAGCTTGACACCAACCATGGCTTCGTGATCGAGCGTCGTGAAGAGCCCGACGTGATGCCAGCGTCCGGCAACCGACTGCGAGACGCCCTCGACGACTTCAGCGATACCATCCGACTTCATGGACGGCATGTTGACGGCGCCGTCGTTGTCCTGCCAGTCCGAGCTGTAGCCCTTGTTGGTCGTAAACGTTGAGCCGATGAGCGTGGAGAAAGGCTGCAGAGGCAGTAGCATCGACCATGAACGAGGCAGTGCGATGTTGCCGAGGCGGAACGTGTCACGGTTGCTGAAGCTGTAGTAGAAGATATCCGGCCGCGTCTTGACCCACGTAAGCTCTTCCTTGGCGCCCGCCGTCGACAAGCTGTACAAACACAGATCTTTACCAGCGTTGTGGATCATCGGGCTCGAGAAAAACCGCTTGAGGTACGTCTTGAGGTCTTCGTCGCTGCGGCGCGCGCTGATGTTCCACTGATCGAGCTTAGCGTCGTAAAGGTTCGTGAAACTACTTCCGAAGATATCCAGAGACCCCACCACAAGTCCAACAAGGTTCTCGACCGTGTCGCCGAGCAGATCAATGCCGTCAGCCAAGGTTGTGCCCTGGTGAACACCTGCAGCAGTCGTGATCGAGTGGATCCAGTTCTTGCCGCCAGCGAAGAGAGGGTGAGAGTTCGGATCCTCCTGAATTGGTGCACCCTTGGTACCCTCAGCGAGAAGCTGCGCAAGCATGCGCGCCGTTTGGCCACCCATGCTGTGCGTGATGATGTGGATCTTCTGGACTTCACCGTTAATCACCTCGCCCCATTGAGGGAAGAGACCGGGGAACGTGCGGCCCGTGACGTTGTGGTTGTGGGTCTTGGCGTGGTTCGCACCGTAGTTGACAGTACCACCCTTGATGTACGCGTAGAGCTCACATGCACGGTCCCAGTTACTAGAGAGCGGACCGACAACGGCCGTGCGTACGTCGTAGCCTTGGGCTTTGAGTTGCTCTTGCCAGTCCCCGTGGAAACCGCCCCAGTAGAGGTTCTTGGAACCGCCCAGTTCGTCACGGCCCCAGCCAGCAAAGCCGTGGACGAGCACGATCGGATACTTGTTGCCAGCAGCCTCGGCGAGCTGCGTCCACTGGATGAGAGGCGTCGCTACTAGCAGACACAGCGCGGCCACGCTTCGCGTCGAGAGATGGAAGGCCATAGATGCGAGTCGCGAGTGCTTGAGTCGAGGCAAAAGACGGAATGACGCGATGACTGAGACGTTAACAACGACAAAAGATCACCGCGTCACTCTTGACGATTTGCTGAGCAAACACCGGATCGAAGGTGCTGGATTCTGCGTCACCGGCGCAGTCACCTTGAAGCTTGGCTTGCTTGAGTGGCCAGCTGACGCGGAAAGAGAACGGACTCGGTTCTTGATATGAGACCGACACAGACAACGACCATCCCCAGCTGGTGCAGGAAAATTGTTGACAAGTATTTACTATAGCAGTTTGTATAAAAGAGATCTCTATGTGGTATGGGCGCTCTCCTGGACGCTGTGAATTGGATATAAGAGGTAGTGCGATGCGTTTGGAGCCAGGCGGCGTGATGTTCCGACCTGATTATGTCGATCCAATCGGAACTTCCGGTCTTGTTTCAGCCAGCCGGCCGATCACTTATCAAAAAGTCGAACTCACGGAAAAGAATCGAAGTCATGTATCGCCTCGACCAGCAAGGAGCCTCCTCCTCCCCATTCTGAAGGACTGACAGAATCGTATCCAACGCGCTGAACTCTTTTCACGAGCCAGTTCACTGTCATTGGATTGGAAAAGAGAATGTACGGTAGACAACGCCGCGATGGGGCTGTGCTGCTGTGCGATAGGAGAAAGTATCTACTGGTGCCATCGGAAGACAGACCGAAAGTCCGCTCCAAGTGTGGTCTGCGAGCCTCGCTTGCTGCTTCATGAGGATGGCGAGAGTGGGAGAACTCCAGCTGGTCTTGAACCTCTGCACCGGCAATTAGCACTCTGCCTCAAAAAGAAATGGATAGTCCCACAGTGGCTGGGCTGAGAAGGGCTCCTTCTGGTTGTAAATTACAGCCTGCGTTGTAATGGACGCGAAAGGCACTCGAGAGAACACTTTACCGGCATAATCGTGTCGGCTGTTGTCCCCGACTTGATGTCCTCAACTGGTTCTTCTTCAAGTGTGCCCCGGCAAAGCGTCCATTTTGCAAGGTCGAATCGCCCTATCCATCGATGAGAATATGTACAGCTTCCATGAACCCTCGAGCTGAGTCACTCTTGTCGATCTTCGAGCATAACCTTGCTCTGGGCGCCGCCACTAATGACGTGAACCTGTCTTCGCCTGAATTCCTTCGAGTAATACAACTTTCCTCTGAGAACAACCCACTTCATTCCATTTGAGAAGCAAACGAAACAGAATCTCGCATGTATCTCGCGTGTATCCTTTCCCTTCGTTTCCACGAACTTCCCGCCGACTTGAATTCGACGACCTCCGAGAAAAGGACACCAAACGTCCGGACGATTGCTATCGAAGTACTGCACGGTTGGAAAAGAAAGCCACAGTCGTTCGAAGCAAACAGGCTACCACTCAGTGGTGAATTGTAAGCGAAGGATCTGCAAATGTCTTTGGGTCAGGATCGGCCAGAACGTCGGCTTTACATTTCACCTCGTCCGCATTGCTTTTTATATTTTTTCTTTATGTTCCTTGATGGAGAAAGTCGATCGAGTCCTCCGAGCGCTGCGTTAGGGTGAGATCGGCTCGCTAGGAATCCACTTTGCTCTGCCTGTGTGTCATGGAGCATCAAGAGGCGCCAATGCGAAAGTGACGTGATTGTCTAAGTACCAGCAACTACCGGTAGGCAATGTCGATACGGTACTACCGCAATACTACCGGTAGTGGTGTACTCTGGCAATACGGTATTGTCGGTATAAAGAAATTCCTTATCACCAATACGGTATTATGGTTCAACCACCATATACCGGTATCTACCGTTAGAACCTGTGTAGGCCTGTCAACGAAAGGCACCAACTGTAAACGGAACAGTTATGTTAGGGGCTGTCGTTGATGACTGTTGGAAGGACTTTGTGGGACGGAGTGGGAACACCGTAAATGTAACCGGTTATGTATGGTTACACTGTTCAACCTACACCGGTACTTGTATTTTGTTGACTACCTACTGGTTGTCATGCACCTGACGTTGACGCTTTCGCAACTCGTTGACGACTGTACGCCAACCGAGCTGGGAGTACCGACGTTTGCGTTGCTTTCCTGTCAAATCTGAGAGTGCAATCGTTTCAGAAACTTCGTCGTAAACACGACAAGTGGTCTCAACATCCACGTTGCGTGCACTCCAGGCAGGATGTCCTCGTGCAGCACTCTCGAGACGGCTCATCAGGAATCGCAGATCACTAAGTCGCTTCCTCGAGTTGGCTGAGCTCAGGTCGCTCGGTTGGACATGACGTAGTGGTGGGACGCTTGGCTTTGTGCCACCGCAAGTCCACAACACCCACATCTGTCGAGGAGTTCCGTCGTGGAGCTGATAGTCCTCGGGGAGACGTCTGTACCTGCCTCCCCACGTATACAAAAAGATCGTCGATTCGTCGGGCGTTGGAGAGGACTGTGTGTTAGGCTGGCAGCCGACTCGCACTTGTTCAACCAGGCCCACGAGACCGAGCTCTTGGAACGATGCGATGATGGCGCGTTTGACTGCTGCTGCTGACGAGTGCGATTGCCCGTCGATGGCACTTACAACACCTTCCACGACTTGTTCAACAACGGTGGATCGTAGTGCCTGTAGTTCCTGCTCCACAGACCGTAGACGACCGAGCATGGCACAGTGAGGAGGCACACCAGAAGCAATCTGTGTTGGATCATCGGAGGCGATGCCGACACGCACGCGGTCGCGAAGTTGCTTGAGGCGATCGCCTGTCTGGAAGATCGGGGTTTGGAACAAGGGGTGAGCGGCGGGTAGTGTTGCGATCAGATAGTCGGAGTGGTACGCAAGCGCCGCGAGTGCGTGCTCGCAGACAAATCGAAGGTTCAACGGAACATCACCAAACGCGGTCTTGATGCCGAGCTTGACGAGTTCGTCGTTGTAGTCGAAACGGGGTGGGAGGGATGCAAAGAGCTCGCTGTTTGGTGGAAGACCGGACACCGTGCGACCAACATGCATGTCGCCAGCGCCCTGATAGCGAAGATATGTGTTTTGTACACCACCGAGAGACCAACCAGCACGAAGATGGACCGCTGTGGAGGATGGACAAGCAGTTGAACCGGATGAGCAGTACGTCGCCGAGCCTTTGCGGATTGAGTGAGTGCCGATGTCGTTTGAATCGACGCCACGTCGGAACAACTCTGCCTTCACTGCGTCTTCTTCGAGGAAAGCGTGCAGTAGCTTGCGGAATCGGTCGTATTGTGCCGATCCCGGGAACAAGCGGTCTTGGTCCACTGCAAACACAGCCCAATAGATCCCCAGCGCCAAGAGCGGACAGATACTTGGTCGTAGGGGGTTCGCGTAAATGTGACGAGGATCTCTTGGTCTGGAACCGGTTTGATCGTTCTTCATGTGCGCAAAAAACACACAGAAAGAATCGTCCCGCCACTCGATGTGGCTTGTCATGATGCCCACTGTGTTTGCAGACCTGCACATGAGATTCCACGAGATCACAAGAAAGGCATGTGCGAACACCATGTCCTTGGAGCTGGACTTCAACATCTGCGTGCAGATGAACTCATACATCTCCAGCAAGAGTGGATCCTTCCCGACCTTGACGGCAACGTCGCCATTCGCTGCTTGCTCGGTGGTACTACGCTTGAGGCCTCGAAAGTACGTAGTCAGCTCGGTCTGGAGCTCATTGCTCATCAGACAGCGATACTCTCGAAAGAGATTGAACAGCGCCGCCCGGTGGTTATTGAACGTTGAGAAGCCGGGGGGGGGGCTTTCCGTCGCGTTTGCGCAGGGTCAGGAGCCACTCCACAAAGTCTGCTGCTTGCAGCCGCTCGAAATCCAACGGAGGTCGGGTGTGGTCAACGTCAGCGTCGATCGCAGCGAGGATAGCTTTGCGCGTGCGACTGGGGTCGTGAAGCTGCTCCACAAATGGTATCGGGATGAGGTTGCGCTTGTGCTGGAGCATCCACTGGACTAAAGCCGACCACGTCGCGCGATACGAGCGACGTGAAGTTGCTGATATCGTGTTCGCGCGAATGAGTGCGACACGTTCCCGTACACTTAGTGCCTCAGACGTCTCCATCTTTGTCTGTGGGATGCGAGGTACACAAAATCCTGTTGATTGCTCAAAACACTGAACGCCGAGCCACACAATAGCAATCAACAAAACCGATCAGTGGAAAAAATGATGACATCTGTCCCACAGAGCCACCCGATCAGCCAGTCTGATCCCATAAAAGTCTGATAATGTTTCTCAGCGACAGCTTAACTTTTGACTTGAATAAAGTATGGTGCCGTGAAAAGGTGAGGTGTTTTAGAAAAACCTCATGCCGTCGGAGACACTGTCATGCAATTTATGGACAAAAATGAAATATTTTGTCAAGTTGTGACTAGTTTTGAAGAAATATTTCATTGTCGTTGTGTAGTTCTTGTAGTTATTTACTGGAACTGTAACGTTGACGTTAGTTGATGTTGGTGCGAGTTAAGGGTCTTAACGTCGACAGGCCTAACCATGTTCCGCTCGCTGGTGCGATCGCTGCCAGACTTACCCTGTAATAACGTCAGCAACCAGCAACCAGGCAGAGCTTGATGGTATGCCGACTGGGGTTGCCGTTGAGGCGCAGCAAAAGTGGACTACTGTCAGTCGTTGCGGACATCAAGATGACCACGTGCTCCGGGACTTGAATGCTCGTGCTATGCGCCTCGCGGATTCTCTCACAATATACAATTAGCGTCACCATAGACGAGCCATTGACCTCATGGTCGACGCGGCTACAACACTGGCGATGGAAACGCGCACTATCAATAGCAGTCAAGCCGTGCATCTCGCATCGAGAGAGGATGCACGGATCTCCAAGGTTGCGATCTAGCGCATTGGAGAAGGGGTAGCAAATCAAGTGGGGTCTATTAGTCTGCTCACTTCGAGACCAACAGCCGACTCTAGTCGCCACTGTTAAGACTTTTAGACAGAACAGAAAGCTCGCAGAGTAGAGTACAAATGGTGAGAATCCTTTCTCATACGCGGATGCTCCTTCGCGCATGCCCATACGAGTTGAGCTGGAAGCGTGTGTTCATGGCGTGGGCCAGCGCTGTATCGTCGGTCTCACGTGTTCTCGACGAACAACGAGATACCACCTGGGCACGTTGCTCCGGCGTGAGAGGCTTGGACATGTCGAGTTCTCGGCCATTTGATGCCGCGTCGAGGATCGATACGTAGTGTCGCGAAGGACGTGTGTTGTGGGCGTGGTGTGTGGCGACGCTCGAACTGCTGCCCATGAGGAGCTTAGCTTGGAAAGTAACGTCGTGAGTTGTCAATTGAGGAATCTTTTCTCGAGTGGTGACTGTGTTGTTGACACAAGCCATTTCCAACGGTGGTGTTCACCCTGCTCCAGGAATTCCATGGATCTTAAGACCCCCAACTGACGTTAGCATGGCCATTTCGCCGTACGGCGAGGACGATACCCACTCACTCCGTGTGTCGCGGTGAATCTCCGCACACTGCACGAGTCTGAGGACGAGTCGACATATTCGGACAAGAAGCGCTTTTTTTTCATATCGACAAGATGGTCGGAGCGGAATGCCGTGACCGCCATCAGCTGTTGGTCATGTGGATAAGCACGGGGTACATACCGTACAGTATGAGTCCTCGCGCAGTCCTTTCCTCTTGGTAACCCAGCCTTGCCCATGATCGAAGTGCTCCTGAATCTTATCACCACAAATTCCACATTGAAGCGCCCTAGTTGGAAATCACACACCTTCGTCATTGTTTCGTTATGAAGTGAAGCCTATGGAGATCAACGTGGCGATTCCCAATACACTGTAGCTACGGGCAGTAAAATACCTCCGTCATTGTGATGACGCTGCGTTGAAGCTGGGCTTCGTGAACAACGAAATCGCTCGCAATCTTGCTCTTCCAGTGGATCGCCTCTCTTCACGGAACGTTGCTCCATGCAGCATGGAAGTCCATTCCTCCTCAGGGCGGACCAAACATCCATCTCACCACGATCCGCTGGGTTTAATTGGCTCCCGAGACTTGATTTGCACAGATCGCATTGCATTCTTCGCCGCTCCAATGGCTGCGACCCCACAATCCTGACATCCGGACTGGGAAGGCCGTTCAACCATCTCATCCACTCACGGGCTCCGATACACGTACCTCTCACTATCTATCTGAGGGTTGATTAGCTAACACCTCTTTGCATATATTGCTATTGCACTCCACCTCCTATCATTTATGTTTCGACACATCCGTTTCATCGCACACGACCAATCAAACAACTCCTGTCACCGACATGGCCTGTCTACTTTTCCTCGCCACCACAAGGCGTGCCTAATGAGACCTTGGTGACCCTTGCTCTCTCTCTCTCTCTCTCTTCGACCTCTCGTTTGTCACTCTCGAATCCGCCATGGCTCGCTCGCTTCTCGTCGCACTGTGCGTCTTGGCCCTCTCACACTGGTCGCTGGGCGTCCAGGCCGCCGGCAACAAGTACCCGATCGTGCTCGTCCACGGCTTCTCGGGCTGGGGACGCACGGAGCTCGGCGGCAGCAAGAACATCTACTGGGGCGGCTTCCACGGCGACTGGCAGGAAGACCTCAAGAAGCAAGGCTACGACGTACGCACGGCCGTCGTGGGTCCGTTCGCAAGCAACTGGGACCGCGCGTGTGAGTTGTTCGCGTACATCAAGGGCGGCACGGTCTTCTACGGCACCAACCACTCGCGCACCCACGGCCACAACGCGACGGGCCGCACGTATCCGGGTCTCTTCCCTCAATGGGGAGAGGTCGTGGACGGCGAGGTCCAGAAGATCCACTTGATCGGCCACAGCATGGGTGGCCAGACCATCCGCATGCTCGCGCAGCTTCTCGCCGAAGGCACGAAAGGCGCGCCGATCGAGGAGGATCCGAACTCGCATCCACTGTTTACCGGCGGTAAAGACTGGATCCACTCAATCACGGGTGTCGCGGCGTCGTTCCAGGGCACGATCATCGCCGACGGCTTCAAAGCGCTGGATGACAAGCCCGAGAACCTCATGGGCGCGCTGCTGGGCTTCCTCGACTCGTTCGGCAGCGGTTTCAGCAAAGTGTACGACGCCAAGCTTGACCAGTGGGGCATCAGCGCGCGCAAGCCGGACGAGAAGATCAAAGACTACGTCAAGCGGATCTTCGCGAGCCCGATGCTAGCCAAGGCAGGCAAGGATCTCTGCGTGTACAGCCTCTCGATGGTTGGTGCCAAGGAAGAGATCTCGTGGGTCAAGGTCCAGCCCAATGTCTTCTACTACAGCATCACGAACCAAGACACGTTCCGTCTCGGCAACATCGTGGTGCCCAACCCGATCTCGATGCTTCTTCCGCTGCAGCCGCTCAGCTTGATCCTTGGCTCCAACATCTTGACGAAGAAAGGCTACAGCGCAGACTGGCAGATCAACGACGGCGTCGTCAGCCTGCCGGCCATGACTTCGGACGGCATCGCGCCGGTCGTCGAAGGCGTGAACGCTTCCGTCACGGGTCGCTGGCACCACGCCGGACATTTCAAGGGCCTCGACCACGAAGGCATGGTAGGCGTCAAGCCTTCTGTGAGCGCGTTCCCGATCTACGTCGCCCACGCGAAGATGCTGTACGAGTTGCCAGCTACGCAGGCCGCGACGGAACGCCGCCGCTTGCGTACGGAGCCAACCGAGTTCGTCCACTCGAGCGAGGTCTCAAAGGGCCTCTCCCACGCCTTCGAGACCGTCAACGCCAAGACTGCTGCCGCAGAGAAGGCGGCGATTGTGGCCGCGTGCGCCAAGCCCGCGTCCGAGGAGATCCGCAAGGCCTGCAAGGAACACTTCAGAGCGTAGTTAGATGTTGCAACGTACGAAATAAAGTATTCTTGAACTGCTACACGTACTCTGTAGAGAATCGTCAGAGAGAAAGCAGATCGGTAACTGCGGGGTCCCACCAGGCACAAGTATTCCCTCGGTTCGGAATAAACGCCGAGTGGTTGGATGTAGAGTTTACTACGAGAAGACAGGTCCCAGGGATCTCGATTGCCGAACTGGCCTCCTGGACGGGGACTCAACATTGTGCAATGTCAACAGTCTCGGTGATGCTTGACAGAGACAGCATGACTGGCACCCGAACGGAGTCGGACTCGTTTGCTGACGTGGGAGGGATTCTCAGACCTTTCCACAGTCGCAAGTTGTGGCTGCAGGGCCTTTTCGCGTGGACAGTGCGGCTCAGTCGATGGACTGGGAATGATTTGTGTTCCCCGGCGGCATACAGCGCTCCATATAAAGTGAGATCTCCCGACAGCCTGCCGTGAGTAACAGTGGACAAGCCAAAACACACGTCCACGAGGAACACGGACCCCCACCGCAACTCTTCCAACAATCTCCTCGCCGGATTTCGATGCGCTCGCTGGAATCGTCAGGACCCACCCGTGACCTTGATCGCTGTCCTCTTCTTTGGTAGCAGCTCATTCTCCGACTTCCCGACTCGTCCTCAATCCACGAGTACCCGACTATGGCGACTTCCCTACGAGCGGTGGTCGCAGCGACGTGGCTTGTGGTCGCGACTCTGCTCACGCACGGTGTCGAGGCTGCTGGCAACAAGTACCCGATTGTGCTCGTCCACGGCTTTGCTGGCTGGGGCCGTGACGAACTCGGCGGTTCCAAGAACCTCTACTGGGGAGGTTTCCACGGGGACTGGCAGGAAGACCTCAAGAAGCAAGGCTACGATGTGCGCACGGCCGTCGTGGGCCCTTTGTCCAGTAACTGGGATCGCGCCTGCGAGCTCTACGCGTACATCAAGGGCGGCACTGTCAACTACGGTGCAAATCACGCCAAGACCCATAAACATAATGTCACCGGCCGAACGTTCCCGGGTCTCTTCCCTCAGTGGGGCGAGGTTGTGAACGGCGAGGTCCAGAAGATCCATTTGATCGGCCACAGTCTCGGTGGACAGACCATTCGTATGCTCGCTCAGCTTCTCGCTGAGGGTACCAAGGGCGCACCAATCGAGGAAGACCCGGACTCGCATCCTCTTTTTGCTGGCGGCAAGAACTGGATTCACTCCATCACGACGGTCGCGACGCCGAACCAGGGCACAACGCTGGCCGACGGCATCGATCTGCTCGGCGACACGGTCGAGAACATCGTGGGCATCGTGCTCGGAGCACTGAACACGTTCGGCGACGGTGTGAGCAAGATTTACGACGCCAAGCTCGACCAGTGGGGCATCAGCGCGCGCAAGAGCGACGAGAAGCTGGATGATTACTTCAAGCGCGTCTTCTCGAGCCCGATGATCAAGAACGCCGGCAAGGATCTCTGTGTTTACAGCTTGTCCACAGTCGGTGCCAAGGAAGAACTCACGTGGGTCAAGACCCGCCCGGACATCTTCTACTACAGTATTAGTAACCAGGACACCTTCCGGCTCTTCAACATCGCGCTGCCGCGTCCGTTCTCCATGTTCCTGCCGCTGCAGCCGATCTCGATCTTCCTTGGCTCGACGTTTACGACCAAGAAGGGCTACAGTGCCGAGTGGCAGAACAACGACGGCGCCGTCAACACGCCGTCAATGAAGTCGGACGGCATCGCCGAGGTCGTGGAGGGTGTCAACCAATCGGTTGCTGGTCGCTGGCACCACGTCGGTCTCTTCAAGACGCTCGACCACGAAGCTGTGGTTGGCGTCAAGCCGTTCGTCAACATCCTCAACGTGTACTCGGCACAGGCCAAGATCCTTTACGAGCTGCCGACGGTCAAGGTGGGCGCCCGTCGCTTCCTGCGTGGCGGTCCTGAAGTCCAGACGCACTCGACGGAGGCGGCACTTGGCCTCGCAGACGCCGTCGCCAAGGTGAACGCACTGTCAGCGCCTGCCGAGGACGACATCATCGAGACGTGCAAGAACCCGGCGTCCGAGGAGATCCGCGTGGCCTGTGAGGCCCATTTCCGTTCGTTGTGAGGACATCGTTCCCAGAAAGATAGCTAGCAGTAGCAGTAGGCAGCAGTAGATAGTGAATGGAGACGCTGCGCTGGCCGATCCATCGGTAGATCGAAAGAGCCAAGTGAGACCTTGAAATCGACACAATATTGAGAGAGTGAACGTGATGGCGAAACTGTTCGAGAAGTTTGCGGAACGTTACAGGACGAGGTTCAGCTGATCAGCGGGGTTGAGAGGTCAAGCCAATGCGACCGAAGGCAGCTGCCTTCTGTGGCTGCCTTCTGCCGGAGACCCTAAGTTTAGCAAGTCGGATGCGATACAAAACACTGGCGACTGGGAGGGCGACTCATCTTAGTCTCTCAGGTGCCAGTCGCAAATCGCTGTGACTGCGGACATCGACACGAACTACTGCACGATGGGCATCACGTTCTCGCGACCTGTGCCTGAGAAGCCCAAGCGCCGGTCACGAGTCTACGTATCGATCTACGAGCACGCCTTCGGAGACCAAGCGATTGACATGGGTACGCCTATGGCACCCGAAGTACGCGCGAAAATGCTCCAGCGCTGCCGATCGATGGAGAGCGAGACGCCAGTGTCTCGGCCAAATGCGAAGGCGGCAGCCAAGTACCGACTTAAGCGCACGCAATCAGCATCCCAGTGAACGTGGCAATGCGGAAGGAAATGTCGGTGTATCTATTCCTGTTATCACTTAATAAAACACATTCTCAGCCGCCAGGCGAAGAAGGCTAAGGCGGCAGTCTCGAGGCCCCTTACACAACGACGACCTTAGCGACGGGTGACTTCCAGTCGAGCTGACCCTGCACAGTCTTGCCGTTGTTGCTGAAGAACCAATCAGGGTTTGTGCGTGCGTTCACGATGTGGGTCTGCGGTCGAACGTTCGGCACCGGCGCCTCGGCACCAGAGCCCTGGGTCTGCCAGTCCTGGTCCACCGTCGCCACGGCCTGAACGTAGTACTCGCCTGGCGATGGGAACACAACACCCGTGCGGAAAACCCCAGTGTTGTCAGTGACTCTCGTCGAGTTAGCCGTGGAGTTGCCCATGGTCGAATGGTACCAGCGCGTAACTCCGCTTTGGATATCCACGCTCTCAGCGCTCTCAAAGCCCGGCGTCTTGGAGATCAACAGCGTCGTGCGGTCCACAGTGAAGGCGCCCATCACTTCCCACTCGAAGCTCGCCGCAACTTGAGCCGCCGCTGTAGCTGGCGCTTTCTCCCACACGACGTACGGCTGGACAGTTTCGATCAGCAACAGGGCAGCTCGAACGTTTCGCGGCACATGGCCAATTGCAACATCCTCGGGGAGGTACCCAGCCAGCGCAGCGTCGGAGAGAGCAGCGCTATTTCCCAGAGCCGCTTCTTCAGGCGCGCGGTTGTGACCCGTCTCAATGAGGATCGTGAATGCGCGGTGCGTGGCGTTGTTGTAGACTGACTTCTCAGGCGCGTACCCGCCGAAAGTCTCCGGCTCACAGATGCCTTGAGGTGGAGGCGTTGAGAACTCGTTCTCCCACGAGGCAGCGTAGCCCCAGTCCTCCATGCCTCCGACTATGGCGTAGACAATGTCGTTCATAGCGGCCACCGGGTAGAACTCGTTGCTGTCCTCGAATGCGCCGCCGTATCTAGAGAGTCCCGTTGCAACGTAGAACTGGCCGCGGTCGTCCGGAGACCGCTCCGAGCCTCCTTCGAAGAGCTCGTGGTTCGTGGATCCCCATTCATACGAGACTGACTGCATGCCGCCATGGAATGTGATGGCTGTCTGGAAGAGATGGTCTCGCCAGACTTCATTGACCGCGCGGGCCGTCATAGTCTCAAAACACGTGCCGTTCTTGAGGTAATTAAAGTCGCGGTTTGGGTCTTTCCACAACTCAAGCCGACTCTCGTTCTCATACCCATGCGGGTTTGTTGTCGGCATGATCACGACCGTGCGTGTCTTCACCAACCGCTTGATCCACGCATTCCCGTCACTTCGACTCGCGTGGTCCACCAACAACTCCGCCAACGTCGTCACAGCCTGAGGACCCACGCGCTCGTCTCCGTGGAGAGCACCACTCAAAAACACCTCGGGACGCGATGGATCAGGCAGAGACGCCTCATCCGTGATCTTGATCACGTAATGGAGACACGGCTCTCGTTTGCCTTTGCGTGTGCACTGTAGTTCGTCTTGGATGGGGAGTCCGTACTTGTCTTGAGCCGTGAAGACCTCGACGAACTGTGGGTATTTGTCTTCGAGCGCGAGGATCGTGTCAATGATCTCGCTATACGAACGATATTTGTACGTTGTGAGATCTTGAGCATGAGCCAAGCTGATGGCAGCTGCGGCGGAGATGAAGGCGAGGCGCATGGTGTTGTGGTCTTGCTCGAGTGGAGGAGAATTGGAGACTGACTTGGTCCTCGCGTTATAGGCTTCCACTACGGGAGGACAAGACGGAGCTTCGTTACCAGAAGACATTGTTCACCTGGAATCGAGGACTTGGCGGCCTGTCGCTGGCTGGTGTACCCTATTTGTAACGAAATAGTGGAGTTAGCTACGTCACCATTCAGTCATCCGAGTCTGTGGTACAAGAAGTACGATCTTAGATCGACTACAGACGGTATTAGTTTCCCAATTGGATCGTATAAATTGACTAGATGTCAATATAAATGCATAAATTGTATTGTGCATTTATATGGTTACAGATCATCGTTAATGTCGACTGCACATCACCTGTCAGCCGCTCGCTGTGACTGTCTGCTACGAGTCGACTGATCGT